>CM052436.1:7762488-7871513 GCA_028533085.1 Varecia variegata | reverse complement strand
GCATGATGCCAGGCACACAGCAGACATTTGATATTCGTGTCTGTGTGTGATTTGAGGGCAGGTACCTTCCTGTAATTACACATGCATCCCCAACACCAAGCACCTGATAGCTGACTGCAGAAGGATGAAGGGATGAATGAAGGAGTGAATGGGTGATTGATAACATCCCTCCAATAAACAGAAGAGCAAGTTTTCTAAGGCTGCTTCTCAGTTTCTACCAATGCTAGCTGGTTGGGGGGCGGGGCACATTAGCCAAGCACTGGTTGGTGCATTAAAGCAATTCCATGCAGGAGCAGCCAGTATAGTCCTCAATCTGGCTTAATTCAGGAATAAATTTGTATTTATCCTGCAGAATAAATAAACAATTCTGCAATAATGCTTCTATTGTATGCATTCAGGCAATCTTCCATGAGTACTAAATGTGCCAGTGAGATGTCCACCTCTTCTCTGCCTTAGGGAGTACTAAAGAGATCCCAAAGTTGGTCCTCTGCTTTGCATTCTAATCAATTTCCTCAAATTCACCTTGATTTTCCAGTTATTGTATGATTTTGGGGAGCAAGCATTGTTTAAACCACTTTATTGAGATGTAACTGACATACACTAAACTGAATATATTTGAACTACACAGTGTGATGAGGTTTGAGAGAGTGAAAATATCCTTCCTCCCAAAAGTTTCCTCCTGCTTCTTTGAAATCTCTCCCACCCCTGCCTCCGTGCCCAAGCTACCATTCATCCACTTCCTGTCACTACTAATTAGTTGAGCAAGTATATATTTAATCTTTAAGAGCTTCCTTGTTCTCTGTTCTCTTTTCATAGATTTCTTGTTCTTAAACTATTGCTTTATTATCTATATCTCTCTGGAGTTTTAATTTGATCAAAGAATGTTGGGGGGTGTCCACTGAATTATCTCTGTAGTCTCCAAAAGAGTTTTACCTGTTTATTTGTCTTGGTCTTTCTCTTTAGCTCGCTGTTCTCCTTGTATGTCTGTTCTCATAGCCTTAATATGCCTAAGAAGGACTAAGCAGCTAGCATGCATTTCTTTTGCTGCTGAGTAAGACAGTTTTCCCAAGGTGAGTGGCAGCTCTATGCAGGAGGGATGGGGTGATAAGTGAAGGAACTGTCCCACGGGGTGAGCCAGCTGTCAGCCCATGGACCCCCAAAATGCTTGAAGTAAAGGGCTTTACTTGGGATGTCAGTATCAATAAGAAAAGTCCTAGCTTCTGCCAGATGGTTTGTTCCATTCATTGGAAGAGCCATCTGGGTTTTTGCTCTATTCTGTCTGCTGTATATATGTGTGAATGTCTGTGTGTGTATATGTATGTGTGTTTACATGTGTATGATGTGCATGTGTGCACATGCATGACATGCATGTCTGTGCATGTGTATCATGTATATAGGAACATAAGGCACCTGTACACACATGTAACATGTATGTGTTTGTATGTTTAGCATTGCACATGCAGGTGTATAAGTATGCATCTCTGTATACATACATATGTATGCACGTGTACATGTGTGAAGGTATGCACATGAGCATGTACATGAGAACATGTATGCATTTATGTGCATGCATGCATGTATGCCTGTGCACGTCTATGCACACATGTGTGCATTTGCCTGCACACACGTGCATCAACTGGTGCACTTGTATAGGTTATTGCCTATACAGAAGCTGCAAGTAATCATTTCAACCCTAATCCCCTGCTTAGCCCGACCCTGTGGAACTCTTCTGGGTTCTCTTAGCTACATTTCATCTGTGAGGAGATACTCACCCCCTCCAAAGCCACACCAGTTCATTAGCTGTTTGGGTTTCATATCTTTTAGTAAGTTGGGTCTAGGGCAGGTTGAATCCACACACAGGCTATGCCCGGAAGGCCCCCTGTCTCCCCACTGCAAATACTCTTGAGGGCTTATTTGGGTGCTTCCGAGTCACCTGAGAAACCAAGCCCCCTCCTACAATGTGGGGGCACACTGCCATTTTATTTTATAAACATAAATGTTTTTCCTTCTACTAAAATGATTTCACCTGAGTTTATTAGCTGTAGCCAGAAGAGAGAGTGGGAGGTTGTTGTCTACTTTGAATGTAGACTCTTCATGTAGCATGTTGAACGCAGGTCCACTTCCCTGTCCGTCGAGTGAGCAGAGTGGGGTGGCCTCTTTTTCTACAATGGAAGGTCCCTTTGCAGCACTTCTGTGCCCACCTCCCTTCTATGTCAGGAACAATAAAGGCTTTCCTCAGAAAACAGCTAGAGCCCCAATGCTACAGATGGTGTTGTGCTGAAAACGTTCGAAGTATTGCTTTCCATTAGCCACCCCTTGGGATGAAACTTGCCTAATAAACATACGATCCAGCAATTGCATTCCTTGGTATCTACCCAAATGAATGGAAAAGTTATGTCCACACAAAAATGTTTATACCAACTTTATTCATAATTACCAAAATTTGGAAGCAATCAAAATGTCCTTCAAGATGAATGGATAAATGAATTGTGTTACACCCATACAATGGAATATTACTTAGTGATAAAAAGAAATGAGCTATCCAGCCATGAAAAGACAAGGAGGAATCATAAATGCACATTGCTTAGTGAAAGAAGCCAATCTGTATAAAGGCTACATAGTGTATAATTTCAACTACACTATGGCAACAGTGACAAGATCAGCAATCACTGATGGCGGGGAGGGGAAGGAAGAGAAGAATAGGTGGGCCCAGGGGATTCTTAGGGGAATGAAACTACTCCATATGATACTATAATGCAGCAGTCCCCAACCTCCCGGGCTGCGGACCGCACCCGACTGCAGCCCCCCGGGAACAGGGCTGCACAGCGGCAGGCGAGCCAGCGAAGCCCCACCTGCACCCACAGCCGCATCGCTGCCCGAGCCCCGCCCCTTCAGATCAGCGGCAACATCAGACCCTCACAGGAGCGGGGACCCCACTGCAAACTGTGCATGCGAGGGAGACAGGTGGCGTGCTCCCCATGACAATCGGACGCCTGGTGTCTGAGGTGGAGTTGAGGCGGTGATGCGCCCCCACGACCCGGTCCTGTGGAAAAACTGCCTTCTATGAAACTGGTCCCTGGTATGAAAAAAGTTGGGAACCATTGCTATAATGGATACATGTCATTAAACATTTGTCACAAGTCATAGAATGTACAACACAAAGAGTGAACCCTAATGTAAACTATGGACTTTAATTAATAACAATGTATCAATATTGGCTCATCAATTGTAACAAGTGTACCTTGCCGGTGCAAGATGTTCATAATTGGGGAAACTGTACTGAGGTGGCAAAGGAGTATTTGGAAAATCAATGTATTTTCTGTTCAATTTTTATGTAAACCTAAAACTGCTCTAAAAATTAGTCTATTGATTTAAATAGATTGTCTTTTAATCCACTCACAAAACACCTGATTTAAAGCAATGAAGTAAACTGCCCAAACTAGTAGCAAATTGTACCTCTTCAGGATAATATTAGAGGACATATGTCAAAATAATGATTTTAGCTTTAGTGCAGCTAATAATGAGAAATTTTTCTCTCTTTAAATATGCAGAGAATAAAACTCATTTGTCCCCTGGGGCCACTCCCGGCAAATTGCAAGGTAAGGGAGCGCAAACTGTGGAAACACTGCCACCTAGTGGTAGAAGACAGACTTTCAAAAACGTGGCTTCAGGCTTTGCACAATTCGTTTTCCTTGACACTATCACTAACATTGGGGTCGTGCCCAAATCCCTTCATAAAATCTAGGAGATAGTCCGGGAATGGTGGACAGCAGATTCATCAGTCTCTGGAGAAATATTTTATCTGGTTAACGAGAGGCTGGTTCGAGGTCACTTTGTCTCAACAGAGGAAAATTTTCCACTGGGCAGACCGACCTAGGGAGGGAGACTGATGATCTCTGGAGAGCTCAGAAAGCTACTACACAAACAAAAACGATTACAAAGGCACTGCAGGATCTGTTTGCCTAAAAACATCTCTGTCGCACAGTACTGCCCATACAGGAATGGGGGAAGGGGAGAGAGGTAAATGGGGAGGGGAAGGGAGCTTGGCTGCCCGTGTGTGTGCCCATATACACTGCTTGGTGTGAGTGCCCACGTGGGCAATAGGCCAAAATACAGGACGCCTTCACCGAGTCAGTGTACAGTGATGCCTGTCCTGGGCTAGGCACATGTGTAGCTGCTCAGGGTAAATATTATATCCAGAAGACTGTCCGTGTCATCTGGGAATAGGGGCAGCCTTCTAGCCTCCCTCCTGGGCTGCATATGTCCCTGTGACCATGAAAAGTGTGGGGGAGGAAGACTCTGGAGAGCAACTCTGGAGTGGGGGCAGGGGACCCAGGGCTCCTGCCACGTGTGTGTGGTAGAGGTTGGGGGGAGAGACCCACTGAGCAACAAGCAAGGAGGTGATGAAAACAAAAGGTAGCCAAGTCCTGCCTTTGCTTCCGGTCTGGGGAGGGGGTGGACAGCGGATTCATCAGCCTCTGATCAAATGTTTTAGCTGGTTAACGAGTGGCTGGTTCTAGGTCACTTTGCCTCAACAGAGGAAAATTCCAATTTTGAAGGAACCGCAGGCAGGATTTCAGCCTCTGCTGCTCACCAATGAGGTGTGAACACCTGGATTACCTCACGTATCAGTTTCCCAGGGCAGCCATAATAAGGTACCGCCAACTGGTTGGCTTAGAAAGATGGAAATTTACTGTCTCATAGTTCAGGAGGCCAGACTCTGAAATCAAAGCAGCAACAGCACCACACTCCTTCCAAAGGCTCTGAGGAGCGTCCTTCCTTGCCTCTTCCAGCTTTTGGTGGCTCCTGGCATTCCTTGGCTGTGGCTGCATCACTCCAATCTCTGCCTCAGTCTTCATACAGCGTTCTCCTCTTCCCTGTGTCTCTGTCTCCAAACCTCCCTCCCCATAAGTACACCGGCCCTTGGATTTAGGGCCCACCCTAGTCCAGGAGGACCTCAATTTAAATTGATTACATCTGCAAAGACCCTATTTCCAAATAAGGTCACATTCTCAGGTACCAGGAGTTAGTACTTCAACACACTTTGGGGGACCACCATTGAACCCACAGCACTGTGCCTGCATTGCTTTAGAGAGTAACCGAGCAGAAACTGCATCCTTCCCTGTGAGCCACAGTCACACTTTATTTAGTATATTATGTCACATTGGGAAAACACAGGAGTTCAGTGCTGGCCTTTCTGTCCCTTTGGGGTGTCTGTGAGTTTGGGCCCCTTTGAGCCGTTTCTGCCCCAATAAAGGGCCATATGTTGGAAGCCTGCTTATCTACAGCCTGTTTGCAGCTACCCCAATGTCTTGTTGGTAACCAGAATAGATTCCCACCAAACAGATAACAGCAGGTGGTGACATCTGTGCACAAATGCTTAATGCATTGACTCAGGAGGATGGGGACTGAGGTTCTACCCAAACAGCTCCTCAGCTGGTGGTAACAATTTTTATATTTATTTTTTTGGAGACAGGGCCTCACTGTGTTGCCCAGGCTGGTCTTGAACTTCTGAACTCAAGCGATCCTTCTGCCTCAGCCTCTCAGATAGCTGGAACTACGGGCATGGGCCACTGTGCCCACCTGATAACAAACTTGAACTTGCTCTCCCCATCAGAAGGTGAGCAGGTTCACTGCTGTTGAACAGGTGGACGGCAGTCATGCTGCCCCTGGGGGCTTCCACACTGAGAAACTTACATCATACCTTGATCTTGAAGCAAATTGAAAAGAGGTATCCAACTGAGAATGGGCTGTGTCCATCAAAGTTTGTGCACTCCAGGTAAATGCATAAAAGATTTCTTGTTGTGCATGAGAACATCTTAGGAAATTCCGTGGCTATTGAAAGTGTGTACATGTATAACCCAGCTGTTAGCCCCATGCCACACGTGGAATCAATCACCCTGAGTGGAGGTTAACACGACACTTAACACCAGCTCCAAATGATGTTCCCAGAGATGCCCTAGGTGTTGGGCTGTGGGATCAAATGGAGAGCTGTGACGGAGAAGTCAAAGGAAGAGAGAATCGAGGATGTCCCCAGATGTGCTGCTACACTGCCACATGGGTCGTCTGCATGTTGGTGGCAGGACTTGGAGCCATGAGCTGCGTCCATTGCATCTCCCTCCACCCCCGCCTCCTCCTGTCCCACTTTGCTGCTTCATTTTTCTCAATAACACTTATCACCATTTTATACAGAAGATTTTTAATTTATAGTACTACAAAATGTTTTCAATTATTTTGCTTTTTGCCTTTTCTCCTGTATTAGTTTCCTATGGCTACTGTAACAAATCACTGCAAACCTAGTGGCTTGAAACAATAGATTTTTTTTTTTTTTTTTTTTTTTTTTTTTACAATTCTGAAATTCAAAGTCCAAAATGATTCTCACTGGATCTCACTAAAATCAAGGTGTTGGCAAGGCTGTGTTCCTTTCCGGAGGCAGAATCTATTTTCCTCCCTTTTCCAGCTTCTAGAAGCTGCCTGCATTCTTTGACTTGTGACTCTCCTCTGTCTTCAAAGCCATCATGTCACTCTGACACCTGCTTTCCTTGTCTCTTTCTCTGACTCTGAAAACACCGCTGCCTCCTGTTTTCATCTCTTAAGGACACTTAGGATTACACTGGCTCTACCTGGATAATCTAGGATTATCTCTTTATTTTAAAGTTCACTGATTAGCTGCCTTAATTTACTTGGACTCTTAATTCCCCTTTGGCGTGTTCCATATTCACAGATTCCAGGAATTACGGCTGGCACGTCTTTGGGGAGCCTTTATCCTGTCTGGCACAGCCTACTACCCCAGGCGGAGGCTTCATGAAGGCAGGGATTTTTGTTTATATTCTTAATAAAATAAAAATGTGATGATGCCATTTCCCTACTTACCCTCTTTCGTAACTCCACGTAGCGCCGAGTGTCCCCTGCAGCACGCATTTGCCTGGGTTGCCTCAGAGTGACCCTGAAGTCAAGGATTTCCTGCAAGGGAGGCAGCCCCAGAGAACACTGGGAGGGAAAGGGGGGAGTAAGACGGGATGTGACCGTGGCTCAACGTGGTGGGGCCCTTTGGGACACTTGTGATCGTACTTGAGAGTTGCCCACCCCAAAGGGCAAGGAGGCGAGTGTGCAGCCTCCATTCCCACTGAGGGCTTTGCGGGGGTGCTCACTGCACAGCTCTCGTGCCCCCCACCCTGTCCCTCGCCCCAGCATCTCTACGTGCAGCTCACAGCGCTCGTTAGATCGGAACACACTTACGTCTCACGTGAGATAAGGCTGTTTCCCCCTATTTTTCCAGGTTTTCTTACTGAAAGTCCTGTATTCTGGTAACACCTCAGTCCCGGGCACACCAGGGCGGTGGTCACCCTGTCTGGCAGTGACTACTGGAGGAGACAAAGATGAGATGAGCTAGATAGTGCTTTATAAGGTGCTGTTTAAAGTTTGCAGTTCTCCTGGAGGCACTGGGCTGGCTTGCTGCACTGTTTAGGGATGTGTAGGTTGATGGCACACGTCTGCTTTAGCCAGTGACGCAGCCGAGTCTGGCTCCAAGAGCCCCCGCTGTAAACTTTTGCCAAGTCCTCCTTGCAATCAAGGTAACGTGCACACATTGGGTGGTTTGTACAATGACTTGAAGACCAAGTGCAAATGAGAAAGGACAGTGGGGGTCTGTGCCTGGGAGTTTTCTGATGCTCTTTGATTGCCTTCATTCTCTTTATTCCTGTTGTACGTGTCCTCACCTTTACCAGAGCCACAGGTGAGTACACCTGTGGGTATGCCTGTGAGGCCTTTGAATGAGTCCATCCTATAAGTGATGCACTGATCACTCACTCTCCCTCCTCAGACTTCTCAAATGTCTTATAAATAGGGCATTCCTATGTCTATTGAACTGCTTGCCATGTCTGGAACATGCCAGGGTCTCTCTTCCTTCTGAACCTTGACAAATATTGTTCCCTCAGATTCCCAAATGCCTTGTTCAGCCCCCCAAGAGTGACACAATTGTCCCTCTTCTGTGTTCTCAAAGCCCTTGGTCCTTGTCCCCTGGCATTTCCCACTCTATGTTAGACTTGCCTGTTCACTGGCCTGAACTCTCCTAGACTGTCTTAGTCTGCTCTTGCCCCACGGTTTGGTCCCTGGTGAGGGCTCTTTTCTTGGCCTGCAGAAGGCTGCCTCCTTGAGGTATCCTAGGGCATTTCCACTGTGCGCATCCAGAGCCAGAGGGAGCTCTGTTGTCACCTTCCTCTTCTTGTAAGGTCACCAATCCCATTGAATTAGGATCTCACCCTTATGACCTCATTTAACTTTACCTCCTAAAAGCCATATCTCTAAATATGGTCACATTGTGGGTTAGGCCTCTATGAATACGGGGAGACAATTTAGTGCATAGCATAGACTGTAAGCTCCCTGAGGGAAGGGACTGTGCCTCACTCATCCTTGAACTCCTGGTGCAATAAGTGACAATAAACATTTGCCGAGTCAACAAATGAATGAATAAACTAATGAGGCTGTGAGAGGAGGTGGCTGCACTCCTCACAGCCCCTCCATGAAGTGGCATTGCAGGCACGACAGATCTCAGCCATTTGCTCCAACCTTCTTCCACCATCAATTCCTTTTCTGCAGAGGCTGGAGACAGAAACTGCATTTCCCAGCCTGCCTTGCAAACAGGGCTCCCCCTGTGCTTTGGAAACTGCTGATTAGATGCAGCCATGAAAGAGTTGAATCTGGAACTGAATTAAGTGCAAAGGGAGCAGCAGTCAAGGGGCACCTATATTTTTGCTGGAGCAGATCCAGCAGGTGTGGGGGCCATGGGGCAAACGTCATGGCAGCCCCTGGTCCCTTTGCAATTGAGGTGTTATGTCGCTGGAGACAAAGACCGATTCTGAGGTTCCGGGGCTGTGCCACTTCCTGATTCAGGGGCTCCCCTAGCAGATCAGCTCCAGTGTATTGTATCTTCAGTCTTTCCTGGAGGTTTTGTAAGCACAGAAGTCTTGTATTAAATCAACTTCTGCTTCAAATAGCTAGACTCGTTCTTGCAACTGCAAAGGGACCTTTCCTGAAAAGAATGAAACCATCAAACCCATCGTACAGATGTGGACCTGAAAACAATGAATGGTGACTCAAGATCATTGAGGTGGTCAATGCCTCAGCTGGTGTTTAAACCAGGTATGAGCCCAGGGAAGATAAGGAAGGATGGCCCAGGGGAGTTGGTTTCAAGGTGGTGTTGTTCCTGATGACACAGTGGACCAAAGGCAAAAAGTAGGATAAAGCAGTAGAGGGAAGATAGAACAGTGTGGAGTTGAGAACATTAAGAGGATACACGATGACAGGGGCTTGCATGGGAGCAAGTTGGCTAAGTAGGAATGGAATATGAGGCATGGCTGTGTCACAGGCGTGAGGGATCAGAATGCAGCTTGGGGTACCCATGTGTCCCTCTGGGCCAGGCAGAGGCCTCAGGTTTTGGTGAGAGGCCTGGTGGCATTTGCTCTGGGTTCAGATACAACATTGATGCAAAGTTGTTTTTGTGATTTTGCAAATCCCAAGAGCTGCTGGATGGGGACAGTGTGACCCTGGTGGAATCTGGTGGCTGGCAGCCTGCATTCCGAGAGACACAGTTGGGAAATTCTCAGAGGCCTACAGCACCAACCCCTCCCTAGACCTTGGAAGAATTCACCAGGCTCTACCTGCAGGTTCAATGACACAGGGAATGGATTCTGAAGCGGAACATTCCAAACCCATCGGCACCAACTCAGAGCTGTTACAATAGGTCACGTTGCACCAGGTGGACTTAATTGTTCCCTTGACGAAGATTAGAAGTTTTGTCACCCTTTGATGTTCTCAGGCCAGATATCACAGTTGTGTTTGCAATAAGTCTCAAATAACCCTGAGTACAAGAAGGAAGAGCGCTGGTTACAGTTACCAATGATTGGTAAGGGTAACCTCCCGTAACGCTGCGTTTTGTTACAGGGCCATTTGCCAGGGTTTTTGAGGCTACCACGATATTTCCAACACTAGAGTGATCATAGCATTGATGTTGACAAACCTGATGTTGTGATATAACTTTGAAAATCTGAACTTTTGACAAAGTAGAGATTTTTTTTCACCCCCAAGACCAGGAAACTAGTGTCTAAGGCAGGATTTATTAAACCCTTTTCATTATCCCCAACATCTGTACCTATCAAACAATAACTCCCTCTTCCCCTCCGCCAGCCCCTAGTAACCTTATTGTGTTTTCTGTCCCTGTGAATTTGACTATTCTAAATACCTCATATAAGTGAAATCATATAGTATGTGCCCTTCTGTGTCTGCTCATTTCACGTGCATAATGTTCTCAAGGTCCATGGGTATTGTAGCAGGTATCAGAACTCCATTTCTCTTGATGGCTAAATATTTCATAATATTCAGTTGTATTTACAGACCACATTTTGTGTATCCATCAAACTGTTAATAGACACTTGGGTTGTTTTTACCTTTTGGCCATTGTGAATGATGTTGCCGTGAACATTGGGGTACAAGTATTTGTTTGAATCCCACTTTCCATTCTTTTGGGTTTATACTCACAAGTAGAATTTCTGGGTCATATGGTAATTCTATGTTTAATTTTTTTTTTTGAGGAACCACCAAACTGTTTTCTACAGTGGCTGCATCATTTAAAGTTTTATTTTCTTTTCCTTTTTTTTTTAACCAAGAAAGGGAATACGTTTGGCCCATGTAACAGGAAAGCTTGGAGGGAGCCAGCAGAGCTTGTTTTCGGGGCTCACTCCATCCCGAGAGTACCTGGGCTCTCTCCGTCTCATCTCTGCCGCCCCCACCTGCTCGTCTTTCTCAGGTCCCACGCGGTGGCAAGATGGTTGCAGCAGCTCCCATACTGCCACGTCAAGGTCACCTCATTGGCCCTGTGAGATCACTGGAGAAAATGTAGGGTTCTGACTTACCGGAAGGGTGACCTGATTCCGGATGGCAAAGATGACAGTTGTCCCCCAGGCCTTTCTGACACCTATCAATTTCCCCTGCCTCAGGGTGACATCAGCCTCTCCCAGCACCACTTCCGTGAGTGGAGATCACCAACCTCCTGGTGTGCCAGGGCTCAAAATCTCCAGCACTTTCCATTCCTCCTTTTTGCTTGTCTTTCACTCACATTCAATAGGTTCCACCGCCCTGCCGACTCTCGCTTTGGAGATAGTTTTTCTTCTGAGCCACTCCCACCGACAGCACTCAGCATGCACGTCTGTCTACAGTGGTCAACGCAAGCACTCCAGATGCTGCAGGTGACAATGCGCTCTGGGAGGGCTACACAGGTAAAATCGTCACCTCACAGTGGGGACGGGTGTCTGTAGAAGGGGATGGATGGCTTCCCCCTCCAGACCAATGTGAACTCGGGTCTGGAGAGAGTTTCAGGGGACCTGCTGAACTGAAGAGAAAGCTGTGACTCCGTCAAGAATATTTAGGACAGCTGAAGAAAGGTAGTGTGACCAGCCTGGAGTCTAGGGGGAAAAAATGGGAGAAGTTCAGAAAGTGACAGGTGCAAGCGTCTCGGCACACAGGGCTGCTGAGGCCAACGCGGTGTTTTCAGACTTCTCTCCCGATGCGTGGTAAGTGCCTCTGTGCTCGGGCTCCATGTTCTCCAAGCAGCCTGCTGATTGCTAATTGGCTTCCCACGCACCTAGATGGCAGAAAAGCAGTGCCTTGGATGGTGGCCTGGAATGCCCCAGGACCTGTCACAAAAGTCCATTGCTCAGATAACTATTGGGGATGAAAAGGCACTCTGAGAGGCTCGATAGCAGATGCCAGGCTTGCTGCAAAGCACGGTCCCCAGCTACAGCGGGCAAGGACCCCTGACGGGAATGCAAACTCATCAGCCACCTGTCTGCCCGTCCCAGCCTCCCTGCGCATGGGCGATGCCTTTCGGGGTAGCTTCCTTCCTCCAGTGTGCAGACTCCAGTCCCCACTCGCCCTGCATTTGGTCATATTTTCATTCCTCACAATGTCCAAAGGGCTCAAATCTTTGGCTTGAATTGGGGCTGACTTCAAGGACCCACAGAGCTGAGCTTGGCATTAAAGCCACAGAATCAAAATTCTTTCTGTCTTAGCTACAAGACCTGCAAGTTAGAGGTGGCCACTAGAGCCACAGCCTGCTGGTGGCACACTGGCCCTGGATCTGTCTCTGTTCTCAATCCCTCATCCCCACTGTCCTTGGCCATGGCTGTCTGGCTGCTGGTGAAGATGAGTTCAGATCCCTCGGCAACCTGAGGGGGTTCCCAAACCTGCAGCCTCTGGGATGGTCTCCCAGCTGGGAGAGAGACCCCCAGCGGTGGGCCCTGCCTGGCTTTGGGTGCTGGGTGCTGCCCATCACATGTGCCACAGGTGATGGATAGTTATAGTTGGCTGTGAATGAAATGCAAATGGTGCAACAACATCCCAACCAGGGCTCAGACAGCGGGTGAAGGTGGATGGGGAGAGGGGCCCCTCGGACCCCTTCTGGGCTGAGATCTGCAGTGTGGGGGACTGGCGGCCGGGGTGAGTGGAGGAATTTCAGAATGAGTAATGAAAGATGAAGGTCTAGAAAGGCAGGTGGACAACAGGGGCCCGAGTCTGAAGGCTTTGGGTTTATTCTGCAGGCAGAGGAGGGTTGTAAAATGCAGGGCAATGAGAAACTACACGGCTTTGCTGTAGTTTCTTTAAGGAGAGCACGTGCCACTTTTTCCCGACCTCATACCCCAGCTGCCTCTTAAACTTTTTTTATTGTAAGATACACATTAGATATACAAGAGTATAAAATATATATATACATGTACCAGAGCAATGAATAATAAAACTAACACCCACATTGAGAAATAGAACCTTTCTGGTAACATGAGGGCTCCAGTGTCCCTCCCTGCTCACATCCTCCCACCCACTGCAGAGATGACCACCATCTCGATGGCATAGAGAAGGGATGGGGGCTGAGCCACGTATGGGAGAAGTGGCAAATGTACCTGAAGGACTTCCTAGAAAACAACTGACATTCCTTCTGGACTGCTTGCTGACAGTACTGCAGTAACCTGCACGGCGGGACCCAGACCCGCAGTCCCAGGGGCACAGCGACTTGACCTGCTGCTGCTCTTCATAGGTCGGCCAAGGTCAGGAGCCGCCAATGTGAGACACGAGTGAGTTCAAGACTTCAGGGAGGACAAGAATATGAAGAACCAAGTTTCCCTGTGACAAGATGACTTGGGCCATAAATACAAGGAAGCCCAACATGGACAGGTGCAAGTAAGTGGCCTGTGCATGGACTCACCTAACTGAAAGTGTATGGGTAGGTTAGACTTCAGAGCTGATTAAATCCAACGACTCCAGCCCCATTTTCCATGATTGTCTTGGCTCTGCCTTTTTATGAGATGGGGGCAATTTTCCCTCATCTCCAGGCACAACAACATCTTGAGAAACAAGAGGGCATTTCCTTTTGTGGCTTTCTCCAAAGAGCAAAGGATATTCCCAGTGCTCTCCCAGCAGAACCTCTTTGCTCGGCCCTCAGCCCAGTGGCCCGTCCCTGGACTCATCACTGGCTGGAAGAATGCCATCAGCAGACCGACTCAGGCTTGAGTTCCTGAATCCAGCCCTGACTTGGGGGGTGGGGGGCTGGGACCACCATGAGCAGCTGAGAGGAACGAGACTCAGCCCTAGACCGGAGGCCAGTCTCCAACACCTCCTGGCTTTGGTGCGGCTGCATGACAAGGAGGCAACAACAATGACCACGGGAATGAATGTTACCCCCACACCGGCCAGACTTTACTGAGATATCAGTGAGAGCATTGAACTCTCCAGGTGCAAGTCAGGGGCTTCAGGCCAAGTTTAGGTTTCAAAAGTTGTAACAGAAGAATTGTACCTATATTCATTTCTTTCACCCTCCAAGTCCTTTTCCCAGCGCCATTTAGGATCTCATGAAATGCCCCAGCAAACAAGCCTGGTTAATAGTTCATACCCTTTCCTCTGAAGCATGCTTCTATGGTGGAAGAGTATTAATGACACTTGAAGGAGAACATCATGTCACCATGATATACATAGGTAGATGGCTGCCTTTGAGGTCAGAACCTGGAGATGACAGTCAGAGTAGACCACCACTGAGGGACTTGGGCACGTAGGAACAGCCCAGGAAAAAGAGGAACTTCTCAGGGAACTCTAGAGCTCTGCTCAGAGAGACCATCCCTGCTGCTTGCTCTGGATTCACTGGGGACCAGAGCTATGGAGGCCTCTGTTCACCCCTGCCCCTGGCCTGCATGTCCTACACGATGTGTGCTTGTGTGTGTCTCCCCCGCACCACCTCTTTTACTCTTCTCTGTCTCTTGCTCTTTTCACTTAAAACTGTCTCTTGGAAACCATAACATGGCGGTATAGGGAACTACTCCTCATTCATCTCTGCATTCCGCTGTGCGCATGTGCCCTGGTTTGTTCAAATGTTGATGGACATTTCGGTTGTTTCCTGACTTTTGCTTTTCAAAACAGTGCTTCTGTGCACAGCCTTGTGCATACATCTCCCTGGCATTTTTGCCAGTATATCTTTGGGAAAGATTGCTAGAAGTGGAATTGCTGGGTGAAAGGGCAAACTCTGATGTAATTTTGCTGAGTAATGTCAAATCCCCCTTTATGGTATAACACCATTGAATTCACAGTTTGTTTATTTATTTCTCTCACACTGTTAAACCAGAAACTTTATGTTTAACTCACTGGCACATGGTCCCACTCGAGAGAAAAACTGTGTTGACAGACTCAGATTTTAGTTCCTACTACCAGTTCTATTCAACGTGTCCACGAGACAGAGTCTTTACCAGGGCGTGTAAACAAGCCAATCTGGCTACTAAATTACCTTACAAGGTGTCCTCATGGCTGGCTATTTCAGCATCTTTAAAACTATTGCACTTTGAAATGATTTCAGTGAAAAAAATTCATGCGGTGTCCAGGGGGAAGAATCGTGGTACTAAAGTGTCCTCTGATGGCATTACATGTTCCTTAAATCCTGCAGAAAAGGACGATCTGCTCCTGCACAGGGCAGGAATTGCCTCCTACGTGAAGTTCCCTCTTTGCTTACGGCCAGGGCTCTGAATCCAGGTTGCCTCACACCACCTCCAAAGAGCCGGCCAAGGGCAGCCCCTTGGAAACCCGGGGAGAACTTTGATCCCGCTTATCTGAGCGCAGTAGAAGCATACCAGCCTGCCTGTTAAGTGTGTCATACATTTCAAGGGCTGACCCCCAAAATCAGGGCATTTGGGCTCCATGATCTAGGGATCTTGATAGCAAGTCAAGGTTTCAAATTCTTAGAGGCTGATCACTTGCCAACAACCCCTTCACAGGTGAATGCATTCTGAAAGGGGGGCTTGCACACCTCGGATATATAATCTGCCCTCCTAATGAGCCAGGCCAGCACTTAAACGGGCTTGGGAAGGGACCCTGGAAATGGAGGAACACAGGAGCTTTGACCTCCCAGAGCCTATGGATCCCAGGGAGGGATCAGGTGATTGACTCATTCAAAAGGTTCCTGGTAGAATAAATGCATTTCACAGGTGAGCCCTGGAACAAAACAAGGTTCATTGAAACCAGACCATTGTTGGCTTCGGAAAAATACGAAGGGAAGGTTGAGCCTTTTTGAAGAAATTGTGTGCACGTCAGCTGTGTAAATTGACAGGAAGCATGTGAAACATATACTAAATACAGAACAAGAAGTGTATGAAACAGCCACTATGGCATTTTAATCAAGATGCCACAGGTTCATTAAGTAGAAAAGTCATTAGGAAAATCCTGAGTTTACAAATAAAGTTCAGAACCGATAGACATTTGGAAATCTGAAGGGCTAACCTCTTTAAAAATTTTTTAATAATATTTTAGAGTTGGTAATAAAGGCACAGGATGCAAAAATCAAAACCTTCCTAAAAAGACACTCACAGAGAAGGGTCCCTGCTACCCTCACCCCTCCCATGTAGCCATTTGCATTAATTTCTTGTTTACTCTCCTGGCATTTCTTTAGGTTAATATGACTCATTTTTTACTGCTATTTCCCTGAGTTGCGCTGCCAGCCAGCTCTGGCCCAGTCCCTGTAGCCTCCTGGGAATGTGGGAAAGGAAAGGGGAGAAAGGCTTCAGGGACAGAGCTGTCCTTAATGCAGGCTCCTTCCCACTCTGGCCCGTGTCACCCTCACTGCCAGGCGGAGCGGAGCCTCCCAGCAAAGGGGAGGGAGGCCCAGGGCTGCGCTAGGAGTCACCTGGTGATGGCCGCACAATTGCTTCAACTGTACACTTGCCAGAAACCAAAACGGTTCTTAAGGAAAGGAGGCAACCAGCTCTCCATGCCATTTTAGGAGAGTAGAAACCTTTGGTCTAAACATTTTTTAAACGATTGGAATAAATAGAACTTTCCCCCCAAATCCAATCCTCTCAAATCACCACATTCCAGAGTCAACAGCTATTGGTCAAGCACCTCTATTAGCAAAAAAAACCAAAAAAAAAATAATAATAATAATAATTTTTTGGAGCACATACTCCTAATATCCCAATACATGTAAATATAGTAAATTTTAACTACACATTTATATATATATTTTATTCATGAATTCTATACATTAGTATAGAATGTTACCACACCCATACATCACATATGCTGCAAAACATACACAAAAAATATGTATTAAGGGACGTCAATGTCAAAAGATGTGTTAGCACATGATGGGTTTACTTGCTTCCTCTAGAGTGTCAGATCCCCATCCCCCTGGGGACCACTGCTCCAGGGAAGCAGAGTTCTAGGTTGGATGGGACACTTACCTTCTCAGACATTCCTTCATCTCATGGTCCAGACACGGGGTGGGGGGTGGGGAGATGGAGGTGGGCAGGGACTCATGTTTTTTGGGCATCTGTCTGGGCGACACCCTACCTGATCATTATATCCTGGACACAGGGACCATCTCATCTATCAGAACAGGCCCCTGAGGCTCCTGCAGCCCCCGTGGGCTGGCGCAGCATGTGACTCCATTGCCCGCCTGCTCCAGGAGGTCAGGAAGCTGCAGACTAGACCTGGAGGCCTGCATGGGGACAGGCTGTTTCATTCTATTTTGTTTATTTCTCTGTTTGAGACTTTTTTAAGAAAGGGTTTTTTCACTTCTTTTACTTTTTGACCTTAGTGACTTCTGAGGGCCATGTTCCTCCTTCTTTGTCCCACGGGACGCTTGTTCTGAATTGTTCACCAGTTGCTGTCTTTGGGGCATCTGCTCCGTGCAGGGTCTCTCAGCATGGGCACTGTAGGTGTTTGGGGCCACATAATTCTTTATTGCGGGGGCTTTTCTGTGCATTGCAGGATACTGAGTTGCATCCTTGGCCTAGACCACTATATACCAGTAATACTACTCCACTCCATGACAACCAAAAATGTCTCCAGATGTGGGCAAATTGCCCCTGGTTGAGAACTGCTGGTGGAAAGTCACAGCCCCACAGTTGGGTGGGCCCTTTTCAGAGCCCCCCCACTCCCACCTCCATTGATCTTTGATGTTGAGCTCAGCACAACTGTTTGGCCCTGGACTTCCAAGGCGCAGCCCTCTGCTTTCCAGGAAGTGGTTACGTTAGATGAGTGGAGAGTGGTGACCCATGTGCCATCCAGGTGACCCTTATGGCCCTGGCTCATCTCCTGCAAGTTCTGCACACGCAGCAGTTAATACCACCACAGTGGACACCCCTCGGGGTGCCTCAGTGGTCTTTGGATAGAGATGAGACTTTCTGACAGGGCTCTCAGGCCCTTCGTCATGCAGTCCTTGTCCACCTCTCTGGCACGCTTTACCCTTCCCCAGCTGCCCCGTTGCACCCAGCCACGCTCAGATGACTTTTTTCCCTGGTGCACTTCTTGCTTTGTTTTTCCCATGCTCTTTCCTCTGCCACCTCCTGCCCCTTTTTGGCCAGGTAAACCTCTATTCATCCTTCAGGTGTACTCGGAGCCGACCAAGCCTCTCTCCACACCTTCCCAGACGCAGGTCACAGCCGGGCACTCGTCCTACATACTCCTGGACACTCAGAGCATTTAATTCCCCCAGGTTTTAATTACTTGTCTGTCTGAAGCCCCCCAGGACTGTGGCTCCATGAGGACATAGGCTATATGGCCTTGTCACCCCTGTGTCCCCAGTGCCAGCACAGTGATGGCACAGTGGCAGGTCTCAGTGCGTATCTGCTAAATACACGCACACACTGCACAGGGCACATGCGTCTCCAACGTCAGGAAGGGCTGGGTTCACAGGGTTAAGTTCACAGGCTGGAGCCAGCCTGTCTAGGTCCTGTCTGGGCTGTGCTGGTTCCCAGCGGAGCGCCCTTGGGCAAATTGCTCACCTCTCTCTTCCACATCTTTTCATCTTTAGTATTACAGCAAGGGTTATCACAAGAATCATATGAGTTAATGTCGTCACATGCTTAAAGCAATGCCTGGCTTAACCATCAGTGCTATGTAAGAGTTTGCTGTTAGAGTTTCCAAACACATAACAGAATTTGCCCTCACTAAGAGTGTGAGATCTCTTATTTGAGGAGGGACGGGGAGGTGATTGGGAGGCTGAGGGAGGGAGACTGGGCAGGCTGGGAGTCCTCGTGTCAGTCTAAGAAGAAACCAGGAGCCTGAGATTCTCAAGAATAACATTACGCCCTCAGAGAAGAGTGCAGAAGTGGGTGGGAAGATTCCAGAGACTCACTCAGTTGGCAAAAATTTGATAGATTGATTTTGGGTCCAAGAAAGGAGAAAGAAACTCTTTTTCTCATTCCTCTCCTATTCAGCCCTGTCTTCCCAGGACTCACATGAGTGAACATCTCTGGGCACCTGATCACTGTTCGTGATCTCAGTTCCTTGAGAAGAATGCATTTCACGTTCCTACCTTACAGCTTGTCAGCTGATCCTCTGGAAAGAGGGGATTGTCAGTTATATAAAACCATGGCGCTTTCTCTGATTATCAAGCGTTCATATGAAATGGAAAAGTTAAATCTGCCTGAGAAGCATTTCTAATTCTCCATATTTAGCCACAGAATAGTAGACTAATAGCTGGATTCTCCATTTACATTTTCAGTTTCTATTCACAGGTCTGGAGTCAGAGAGAAGTAGCCTGGGGTGGTGTCAAGTGTGGGTTTTAATGTCTAGAGGGGAAATGACTTCGAACTCCTGAACAAGGTTGTCACAAGCTGAAGAGAAACCAAGAACAGGAACGTGCCCTGGGTGCGTGAGCCTGCGTTCATAAGCTGGCACCGACCTTTTGCAGATCTCGTCACTGACGATTTGTGCTCACACAGTTACAAATGCAATGGAAACAGCTGGCTTATTTGGTAGCTGTTGAGTTCCTTTGGTTGTTTAAACAATTCAATCATGCAGGCAGACAGCAAACATTGGCTGACACTTGTGCTAGGTGCTCCAGTCAAGGCAAGGGCAACGTTGGCTTGATGTAGGGTTTCTGCAGGTCACCTGCTGTCCCAGACACCTGGGTTGGACTCCTGGCTCTGCCGCTTTCCAGAGTTATTTGATACCTCTGAGCCTCAGTCTGCTCATCAGTACAATGGGGATGGTAATTTTAGTTACTTCACAGGGGTCTGAATGGCTGGAATGAGAATCTACGTGGAGCGCTCAGCATATTTCATGCTCATGACCCATTAGCTGTCACTGTTGCTTACATACTTGTGACCCATTACCTATCACTGTCATTGTCTCTCTTTTGGAGTTCATGAGCAGATAGAAGAATCATACTAGGGGAGAGGACTGATTAGCAAAAGACCCTTTTTGCTTTTGGAACAAGGGGTCTCACCCACAGGCAGGTTGAGTGAGGAATGAAGTCGAGAGAGGGTTGCTAAATTGCTTCAAGTAATCAGTAAAGAGAGATTTGGGGGTTGAGAGTGCGAAAGCCGAGAGGGGAGATTTGGGAAGAGGTGGAGAGGGGCAGTGGGAGCCCTGTCACAGTAGAAGATATAATCAGTGAAAATACCTGGGGCCAGGAATGGCCTAGAGCCGTTAGGATGTATATGTCTAATATTCAACTTGAGTATTACTTTTTTCCTGCACGGCTCTGATGTAACCGACCCCCAGGGCATTGCGCATCACTGGGCAGAGGCAACACGCTGCATAAACACCTCCCATGCCAGGGAGCCGCGTGTCCTAGTTTGTCAGGACTGTAAATTATGTCCTAACATTGCCCGATATGCGTTAGAAAAACCATGGAACAGATGCTGTGCTCACCTGGGCTGAGAAGAGGCGGAGAGAAGAGAGCAGCAGGGAGGGTGGGGTCTGGCTGGGGCAGGCACAGGTGGTCCGAGCGGAGGGGACCAGGTGAGGCCGGGCAGAGGCAACAGGACAGGTGCTGGGCTGCCCTTGTTCTCAGGAGGGGTCTTCCGACCACTTACGTCTTTAGAGAGAGCTGGAAGACGAGGGGTATTCAGGCAACTGGCATGTGAGTTATATTTAGAGTATTTTCAGGTAAAATTTATATATATTGAAATACAAAAATTTCTTAAGTCCCCCCAAATCCCCTGTGCCCCTTTGCTGGCCATCCTTGTCCCAAACTTTCTGTCCTCAGCCAACCAATGAAGGTTTTGACTTGGAAATAGTATCTTATAAATGGAATCAGACAGTATGTAGCCTTTTGAGTCTGCTTTCTTTCACTTTTCTTTAATGCACTTGAGATACATCCATGTTGTTGCATGTGTCAGTAGCTTCCTTTTTATTACCGAGAAGTCTCCCATTGCACGGGTACACCACAGCTTGTGTAGCCGTTCCCCAGTTCGAAGACGGTTAGGTTATTTTCACTAACTATATTATTTTGACCAATCAATCTACCTGTGTAATCTGCATTCCTCTCAAGATATACATACAGGTTTCATCTAAAATACAACTGAAAAACAACTTCTAGTTCAAGAATTTGTAACCTCTTCTGAGCTCTGGGTCAGGTGAACCCTCCTCTGAATAGCATTTTTAATGCAAAAACCCAAAATGCATAAGATCTCAAAGGAAGTTGATTATATTAAAATAGAGTTATCAAATATTACAAAATGTGTGATGCAGTCCCATAGGTGTTTCTTCATGATCACATTAACTAAATCAAGAGGCAAGTCTAATAGCTACTGAAATTTTCAAGTAGTGATGGGTGTGGATAACATTTTGAGATGACTTACATCTATAAGGAGGTATAAAAATATCTCTGTTTTCATTGGGGACAAAGTCACAGGTACAATTATTATTATTATTTGTTCATGACATTCATAATGGAAGGAAATGCTAAATTTCAGTGTGAGGTTGGTGAATATAAGAATATGGTATTTTTCCCTATGAGCCTCCTGAATTCTATCTATCTATATATCCTTTGGGGACTTGACCTGTGATGCCTTAGAATTAGATGATGCAGCTCATTTTTTTGTACAACCCTTAAAAGAGGATGGGGTGGACCCCCTTTTTGCTGATTCCCACACCACAGAGATAGAACCAGGTCTTTTTCTCTGCTGACTCACGTCTGTTGATTCGTGCATAAGCCACCTATTTCAAGCAGCTACATAATCCCTAGATGTTTCTGTGACTGCAGAAACTGCTCAGCTTACAACAGTCTAACAATTATGCCTTCAAAGCCGATGAAAGAGAACTTGAACAAAGCCCCCAAAGTCCTCTGATGGGTGAAACGTCCAACTTTATCTCTGCTCAGGAGACCTGTCACCTGAATTTATAGCCGTGTGTGCACACGTAAAGCAAAAATGGAAAAAAATAAAAAGCAAGAAGATTTTAGCCAGGGGTAGAAAAATGCAACCAGTATTTTGTGAGCTCTGAGTTTCTACTGAAACATGAGTCAGTTTGGTTCTGGGAAAATTCAACTTCCTGGTTTGAAACAGGTTTGTAAAACAGCTTTCGAGTTTTACATATATCAAATGCTTTTGCACTCACCCAACAGGATTTTTTCAGATCTAATGAACATAAATGCTCCAGAGACATACAGAAAAACAATGCCTTAAAAACCACTTATATTTAAATATAAGGAGAAATAAATATGTCCAAAAAAATCAAATCTTCACCAAATAGGGTTACTTTGAAATCCATTTTCTCACTCCTCCAAAACATCTTGGACCTTCCCCACTTCCTACCACATACCTAAATTGCTTTTAGGCCTACAAAATTCCTTATTCACTCCTTCACTGTATGGTGAGCATGTATCTTAATTACATTCTTTCACCAAAGGTCCTACGTGGGGTAACTTCAAAGAACTGTCAAAGGATCTCTGCTGGAAAAAATAGATTTCCCACTTGATCTTAGATGTCTTAAAAACTTTAATGGATGCAAAGCTTTTATTTCTCAAATAGAGATAAGATTTAAAGTAAAAATACTTTCTGGAGTGGTTGCTCGTTGACCTAAGTTCACATGAAGATGTATAGATGTTTGATCCTTGGAACAGTCTTCCCAAGCCTGAAGGAGCATGAGGCATTACTACAAAACCTATGGGACAGACACTGGGGCCCTGAGTTTGATAAATCATTTCTGGAGATAAGGCCTAGAAATCTTTCATTCTGAAGCACTTACCTGCCGGTTCTGATGCACAGCTGGGTTTGGGCACCACCGCCTTTGAGCACTGAAAGACTGGATGAATGTCTTACCTTTCTATTTCCAGTTTATGAATTTTGTTCACACAGATTGTTGCTTGATCCCAAGTAGACTTTTAAGGTCTACAGGGCAGAGATCACTTCCCAATAGCACAGGTTGGGAAACTGAGGATTGGGGGTGTTAAGGAACTCATTCAA
Source organism: Varecia variegata (assembly GCA_028533085.1). Classification (NCBI taxonomy): domain Eukaryota; kingdom Metazoa; phylum Chordata; class Mammalia; order Primates; family Lemuridae; genus Varecia; species Varecia variegata. The sequence continues at coordinate 7,848,792 of CM052436.1, read as the reverse complement.
AGACACCCAGGCATCAAGTGCAAAGAAGAGAGGGAGAGGAAATGCCCTTGTCTGGTTTTGAGATTTCGTATAAAGGCAATCCCATATGTTAATAAATGCCATGAGTGTCATCTGTGAAATTCAGGGACAAATAGCAAATGGTGTTTGTAAAAAAGCTGTCTTTTATTTACAAATGTAGTCAAGAGCCTCCCAGAAGGGCATTATACGGATGTTAACCATGTATTTCTTTTTCTCCTTTGATGAAAGAAGCTGCTATCTATGAGTCAGCAGAGGAAGGGCTGGTCTGTTACCCTGGGCTCACTGAGAGAGAGAGAGAGACAGGAGAAAATAGGGTTGCCCTCGGTTACTGGGTCAGGGTAGAATAGGAGTATTTTTGTTCTGGGAGTTAAAGAAGAAGCTAGATCACACCTAGGGGAGGCAGCATGGCCTGGTGGTGCCGGACTGTGCCCTAATGTCAGGCTCTCGGGACCAGCTTGGGCCCCAGGAGGAGACTGGGTGTGTAAACTCACAGAAGGACTCCCTGAGAGCTGTGCTGTGGGAAACACACTTGAAGGAACCTGGAGTCAAGGAGTGGGGTTGCTTCTCCTCTAAGTCTCAGTCCTGTGGCTCTGCACAACTGAGTTGAGGTCTCTCTGCAGAGACAGACCTGATTTTGAGCATTGGGTGGAGGTGGGAAACCAGAGTGGTTTCACCGGGAGGAAACTCCTGGGGTTCTTGGGCAGGTAGAATGAGGGGGAGACCAAGAGCTCGTGCAAATGAGTCCTTGGGAAGATTAATAAAGTGGCTGCATTTAAATCTGGACTTTTTAGACAGTTCATAAGCTGAGTTACTAGTTCACCTCCACCTGTGTGTGAACTACAGAGTAATTTGCCTGTCAGTGCATATTTGGTGGCTGGCTGACTGGATGAACGAATGGGATGTTTGCTCCCTAAGAAAGGACATTAGCTGTGCAAACAATCCTAAAACATCTAGTCAATTTAGACAGAAAATCAAGTCAACTCAGTCAACATAGCATTCATTCATATAACAGATGAGTATGGAGAGCATCCCGCGTGCTTGGCACTGTTCCAGGTGCTGAAGGGACGACAGTGGACAGAGCCAGGCTCCTGCCCTCCCGGAGCTTCCTGTCTGGCGGGAGGCAGATGATCCAGAAATGGAATGATGGAGCAGGCTGGGAGGATGGAGAGTGAGCTGCTCCATTCAGGACTGTCAGGGCAGGTGGCTGCGAGGAGGTGACTTTAGCAGGGACCCAGATGACGTCAGAACGTGAGCTCTGCCGAGACAGGGCGAGTGCCCCAGGCAGGGGCCGGTTCAGACTGAGTGCAGCACAGATGGGGAACAGTAAGGCAGGAGCCAGAGGTCCGAGAGGGAATGGACGATAACACCAGGTGACGTAGAGTTTCAGAGCCCCGGGAGATTTTCAGACTTGGTTTTAAGGGTAAAGTGAAGCCATTGGAGGAGGTTGAGCAGGGCAGTGATATTACCCAGCTTACATTTTTTTTTTTTTTTTTTTTTGAGACAGAGTCTCACTCTGTTGCCCAGGCTAGAGTGCTGTGGCATCAGCCTAGCTCACAGCAACCTCAAACTCCTGGGCTCAAGCGATCCTCCTGCTTCAGCCTCCCGAGTAGCTGGGACTACAGGGGTGTGCCACCATGCTCGGCTAATTTTTCTATATATATTTTTAGCTGTCCATATAATTTCTTTCTATTTTTTTAGTAGAGACGGGGTCTCGCTCTTGCTCAGGCTAGTCTTGAACTCCTGAGCTCAAACAATTTGCCCGCCTCGGCCTCCCAGAGTGCTAGGATTACAGGCATGAGCCACCGCGCCTGGCCCCAGGTTACATTTTTAAAGGCTGGTTCAAGTTGCTGGGTTGAGGACAGACCCTGGAGACAAGTGTGGGCAGCCAGGAGAAGAGTTAAGATGCTGTTTTGTGGTCCAGGCTGGAGATGAGGGTGACTTGGACCACTGCGTGATAAAGGTAAATCCAACTCATTCTTTAGCTGGTGTGTAGACAGTACAGTTCCGTGGGGTTTTTACAAGTAACTTGATCTCTGTCAACCCACGAACGCTGAAGGAGAGGTCTTTTCCGATAATAATGGTAAGTGGTGGTATTCGGAGGGCATCTACTCTGTGTCAGGTACCCTTATAAGTACAGCTGATTCCTGTTATTTGTGTCTATAAAGTCGTCATGACGTGGTGAATACTGAACTGTTGTTCCTACAGAAATAAGAGTTAGTTTCCCGTGAGCCTCTGCTCACCACATTGTCCTCAACTGCTCAATACATAACTTGGTTTTATATGTGCTTCTGTTTAAAGATGCCTTATTTAACATATATTGTTGACTCATTACATTGAACTCATGGTCAACTACACTATAATTCATGCTTGAATGAAGCTTATCTAACATATATTTTTTCCATGAGACACATCACAGCCTTCTCAGTCTCAGGAACACTAGACAGCACTTCAGCTCTGTGCTTGGGGCCATTTTAAACAACAACAAAAAATCACTAACGAATGTGAAAAACGTGGCACTTGATAGACTGGGAAAAGGACATCAGTATGAGAGTTGAAACAAGAAGTAGGGGACCTGTCGTTAGGTGACTCCCATTTTTGCTGCTCTGGACACGCACATGTCTGTGAATGACCATGGAGGCACCCTGAGTTTAGATCTGGATGTTACAAATATTTAAAAATATAAATGGGGCTGTAAATATATACAAATACATATGTATATAAAGATATGAATAAAAAAAGTGTTAGCAAGTAGGTGAATCTGTGAATAATGAGGCGTGACTATAGCTTATACACACTGACACATACGTCCCAGTCAGACACTGGTGGACCCATGCTATGGAAGAGACCAAGGCATCTGTGGGAGGTGAGGGCAGGGAACTCACCCCTGGGTGTGCAGCAGAAGGAGGAAGGTGGCATTTACACCCTGGCTCCCCGGGTTCCATCAGAACCCCTCCTGCTGCATTTCTGACATGCCATTTGCCATGGAGATCTCATGTCCATTGGTGTTTTTCAATTCCCCTGCCCAGAACACCTTTGGCACTGGGATCTTTCCAGAGCATCTTTTCATTGTTTTTAGAGCTGCAGTGCAGGGTCTGAGAAAGGCACAGGTGCCTGTTACTGTCCTTGTCTCTGGGGCAATTGTTAACAAGCTAAAGAGCGGGCCGCAGACTCCAGGGCTAACTGTGGGCCCTGTTTTCAAGAAGAAACATGTAAACAAGCAAAGAAGAAGCCTATTCAAAAGAACAAGATTTAGCAGCAGCGTTTGGGAGGCTGGCAGGGGCAGAGGGTAGCCTGCTGGACAGAGCCGTGTCACAGAGAGAGAGGGGGCCCCCAAAATAGGAATCTACCTGGAAGTGAAGGAGGTAGAGTACAAAATTCTATTTTATGATCATAAGGGATTATCACCATGATTATTGTTTTACTCAAGTCCTGAAAGAGATCAAGTTGTCTTCATGGGAAACATTTTAGAAAAAGTTGTACTAAAGAGTCGGTTTTTCACAATTCATTTGTAATTTCCTCCGGTTCAACTCCATGTCATTTCATTCTCCAGGACAATGACCGTCTCCCAGGTAGCTAAGAGTGTAAAGTTATTTAAAATAAGATGTGATGCATGAAGAACTTATTTATAGAGGTAAAATGCAAAACATTTTATTTATAAGAGGAAGCTAGACAGAACAATCTTCAAGGTCCTTTCAAGTTTTAATATTCTAAGAGAGTGTGAGATTTTTATTGAGGACCTGCTATATGGATGGCAGGTGCTTGTCTGCAGACGACAACTGGTTGGCAGGTAACAGGAGAAAGTTAAATCCTACCCCTGGGGACAAGGGATTTTGGAAGAATCCCAGCTGCTGCTCACTTCAGTTCCCTTTCTCCTCGGTGTTTGGCCTCCAACTCCTGGCCTCAGCGATCCTCCTGCCTCAGCCTCCCAAGTAGCCGGGACTGCAGGCATGTGCCACCGCATCCAAGCTCTCCTCAGCATGTGGATCCATTCATTGTTCGCTTGCTCCACTCTGTTAACAAGGATTCTGCTCCCTGCCATTCCCCTAGAAACCAGCTTTATTTATTTTATTTTATTTATCTATAATGACATCTGGTTGTGTTGCCTAGGCTGGTCTTAAATTCCTGGCCTTGAGCCTTCTTGGCGTGACCTCCTCAGCGTCCCAAAGTGCTGAGATTACAGACCAAAACCAACTTTAAATGAACAAGAACTTTGATCTTGTTTTTCGGCAACCATACCTGCAATAGGGTAATGAAAAAATAACTGAAAACCTAATTGAGACTGTGGTAAAGGAAATATAAAGAGAAGAGATTACTGTGCTATGTAAATTTCTAACTGATACTATAATGCTTTATTTGCAAGATGGATAACTATATTATATAATAAATAGTTATATATAATTTATTAAATTAAATTAATGCACCTGAAATATTCACATTTTGGTTCCCCCCCCAATAATACTATGCCAATTCATTAATATAATAACATAAAACCAAATATTAATGTTGATTTTTCCCAACATGCAGTCATCAGTCTGCTTTTGAGATTTTCCTTCATTGTTATGTACTATGTGCCAGACATAGAAGGCTTTTTTTCCTTCCCTCCCTCTCTTCTTTCCTCTCTCCTTTTCTTCCTTACTCTTTTGTTCTTCCTTTCAATCAATAAGTTATTTTCTCGTTTCATTTGAAATTGGTAACTAAAAGTTAAGACTTTAAGCACTTTTTTGCATTTGTTTGTTTGTTTATTTATTTATTGAGACACAATCTACCACCCCTGGCTCAGATGTCTATTTTTTGTTAGAGATGGGGTCTTGCTCTTGCTCAGGCTGGTCTCAAACTCCTGAGCTCAAGCGATTCTCCCGCCTTGGACTCCCAGAGTGCTAGGATTACAGGCATGAGCCACTGTGCCTGGCCACTTTTTTGCTTTTAATTTAAGCATTTTTGTTTTAATGAAGACAACTGTTTCTTTTTTGCTGTTTCTAATGTATTCGGGATTAAGAAATCAAATAGGTAAAACTGAATTTAGAATAAAGTCTTGGGCTCTGAATGAGAGTCCAAGTTGTTCATTTTTGAAGAAAGCACTCACAGTTTAAGAGGCAAACCCTAGCATAATGTTTTTGCTCTGGGAGACCGTTTTTGCTCACTTTTTGATTTTGAGCTTTGTTCCACTCTGATTAGTGATTTCCGAATATGTGAGATGTTAGATCATACAATACAGAATTCAAGTGATAAAGGAACCACATCTAGGGAGTGGTACCCTGTCAAGTGAAAGGTCACAGAACTCACACCATCAAACACATGAGTCTGCAGGGGACTGTGCAGCCAAACCAGGCCTCTCACCGCTGGTAGACTACACTTCTCAGCCTTTCTTACCTCTTTCTGTTTCATCTGGATTGAACTCAAGCAAATTAAAAATAAAAACCTAAATGTTAGTAAGATATTCTACAATAAAATCATGAGCTAAATTATTTCATTTTAAGTGTAATGAATAAATAAATAAATATTTGATTTTTTTTCCTCCAATACCAGGTGAATCTGTGTCACAAGAAAAGTCCTCAGAAAAAGTTTATGGAGGGACAGATAGATGGATGGATGGGTGAATGGATGGATAGATAATGAATGAATGGATGGAGGGATGGATGAATAATGGTTGGATGGATAATGGATAAATGGATAGATGCGTGGGTGGATGGATAATGTGTAGGTAGATGGATGAGTGGATAGACAGATGGACATGTGGATGGATGGATAGATGATGAATGGATGGATGGATGAATGAATAATGGATGAATGAATGAATAATGAATGGATGAATAGATGGGCAGATGGATGGATGGATGGGTGGATAATGGATAGATGGATGGTTGGGTGAATGGGTGGATGTATAGATGATGGATGGATGGATGAATGGATAATAGGTGGATGGATGGGTATGTTTTCTCAATTCTGTGAATAGCATGGAAATGGTCTCTCTAGGTGACAATTTCATGACTATATCATATAGAGATGTTGACTTAATTTTGAGATGTGGTACACACATTTTCATAGACCTGTAGTCATAGGTAAAATACTAAAAACAAAGGATTGGAAAGTATCAGAATGGCCATCTTGTGCTTCTCTTGGCCACTCAGAGCTTACCTTGCTCCTGGCAGGTAAGAGATATTTCCTGGATATACTGGAGCAAGGCATGCATGCTCTAGTGCCATCCTTTCCCTTTAGCTTCATCTATCAATTTTTTCCAGTGTTTCCTGTAAGAAATTGAAGTTTAGAAAGTTGAATTTTTTAAACCCTTATATTTCAATGGGAGCTCAGGGCCATGGATGCTGGCTTTTTGACAAATGACAGGGATTAATATTTTAGGTAAATTTCCTGCCTAGCACTCTGGGAGGCCAAGGCAGGAGGATAGCTTGAGGTCAGGAATTTGAAACGAGCTTGGGCAGTAGGGAGACTCTGTCTCTACAAAAAATAATAATAATAATAATAAAAATTAGCTGGGCATGGTGGCATGCGCTTGTAGACTCAGCTACTTGGGAGACTGAGGCAGGAGGATGGCTCTAGCCCAGGAGTTTGAGGTTGCAGTGAGCTATGATGGTGCCACTGCACTCTAGCCTGGATGACAGAGCGAGACTCTGTCTCAAAAAAACAATTTCCTGTATTATAGAAGAGTGAGATCAATTTTAATATCTGGGCAGTGAAAAACAATAGAACCAGCCATTACCTGTGGACAAGTTATTACTATTACCTGGAAATTGTGTAGAAATTTTATGGCTCACAAAACACTTTCATATATTACCTGTTTCAATACTCAGAGGAACCCAGTGCAGTAGGTTTATTACTAGGAAATATCTTGCCCAAAATAACACAGTCAGTAAGCACCAGAATTAGGATTTGAGCCTAGATTTCTAGATGCAAATCTTATAATCTCTCCATCATCTTGAAGAATTTCTCATCAGGACTCATTGGCAATCTTCATAAAGTGTTTTAAGGGATGATGGGCTCTCCCCACACAAAATATATCCCCTCATCTGCAGCTTCAAAGCTCCTGGTAGAGTCAACCTGTTGGATTAAGGCATTTTCTATGGAAGACCCTATAATTAGGGGGCTAGTGGGAGGCTAGCCTTTCTCTAACACAACTATTGACATTTTTGGCCAGTTGATTCTTTGCTGTGGGGGGCTGTCTGTGGATTGTAGGATGTTTAGTAGCTGTCCTTGCCTCTACCTGTTGGATGCCAGTAGCATCCTCCAATCATTACAATCAAAAATGTGTCTAGACATTGCAATCCCTGCTGCCTGGTTTAGGTTTATCCTGCAGTGATACCCTTCTTTTAACTGACATATACCTTACCAAGTAACTGAGCAAAGCCAGGCAGACTGAGAAGTGGGTTTGGAGCCACTTGTAGTTACAGGGTGCCCCTGTTTGAAGAGAATTCCATACAAGAAGGGCCTTTGTTCAGCCGTAAGCTTATCCTATGACCTGACTGTCATAGTTTCCTTATGGTCCCAAGGGCTCTTTTGAAAGGAGCAGATATTTGCTAGAGAAAAAGAGTATCTCTATGCAAATGAATCCATTCATTCTGGAAAAACAACAAAAACAAAAAACCCTTAAATTGTTTATAAGCCCTTAAGTTTTTCTTTCTTTTTTCCTGCTTCGGAACTCTGTAATTATTTAAATCTACTTAATTATCAAAATTTTGTCTCTTGTCACCCATCCCTGAATTTGTCACCTTTGTTTAACCCTCCCTGGTGTTTAAATAGCTAATCTAGTGCTGGCGGCCAAGTTAACAACGTGCAAATCTCTGAGTAACTTCATAGTGACCTTCAGGACGCTATTTATTTTGTATTTCCTTTTGTATTCCTTTATATGAACTGACTTGGCCCTTGCTAATAATTAAAAGGATTTACTAAAGTATTCACCAAAGTCAGTAGACAGGAATTTCTGTGAACACGTCTTGTGACATTAGCTTATCCCATAAAGTATAAAACCAATTCAGAAAGGTTATTTTTAAAAACTAGTTCAGGTTGACATATGTGTCCATGAAGGCTTGTGTGTGTTCATTCATTCAGGAAATGTTTGTTGAGCTTCTACTATGTGCCTGGTCCTGTCCTAGGCAGAGATAAACAAAAACCTCTGCTTCACAGACCCTCTATCCTAGTGTGGGGGGATTGGGGTGACAGATAGTAAGTAGAATATATTCTATGTCAGATGGAGGTAACTGCTACAGGGAAAATAAGGCAGAGAAGGATGCCAGATGTAGGGTTTGTTTTAAAATAGGGAAAATAGGTTAATCAGAGACCTCAGGGAGTGAAGCGTGAGGATGGGGAGCATTAGGGCAGAGGATGGGCAGTGAGTCTTAGAACAGCAGGCAGGCTGGTGTGTTAGGAGCCAGGGAAGTCTCGCAGCAAACAAAGCCAGAAAAGGATTGGGGTTGCCTGATTTTATGGGACCTCATACTTCATACATAAGGACCTGACTTTCTCTTGGTGTGAGACAGGAAAATTTGAAAGATTTTGAACCTAAAATCACATGGTCGGACTTGTGATTTCCAAGGAGATCAGCAGCCTGTGGGGTGAGAGCAGACTGTATTCATTTAAAAATAAACATTATTTAATTACAGAAAATCAAAGAAATTACAAAATTATGTGATAGGAAAATTTTAAAATGTGTACTAAGACTAGCATTAAAACATGGAAGATTCTACATTCCAGAGACAGATGATGTTATTTTGAGAGCCAATGTCAATATGAATAAATAAATCTAAACCCTATAAAATAATAAATCCGAAGTCTATACAATAAAACAACTTTGTGTGATATGCAGGATCAGTTGCCAGGACAGAATAAACTTTATTAGTATTGTTTTTCTACAAAGACACTCTCCAGGGCCAAGTCTCAGCCAGCCGGTCAACATCCTTGTCTGTGACTGCCTTGTCTGCAAACTGTAATTGGTCATCTCTCAGTTCAATTCAAAACCTAGAGATACAAGCCCTCCTGTAACCGGGACATTTCTATCAAATTTGCTTGAGTTAAAGTTTTTGGAATATTATGGACGTAAGTATATGCCTTTAATTTGGTTCTTTGTAATAGCAGAGCACTGGAGACAGTTGGTTTGTTTTTAAGGACAAAGTTATATATATATTATATGCATATATACTCTCACATTTTCCCAGCAGTGCAAATAAACCTAGAGCCCTTCAATGGTGCACAGGTCTACAATGTTTTATGTACATTCTGAAATCCTAAAAAGCTCTGAAAACTGCAAGCTTTTTCAGGAAGCAAAACCAGACTGCCCTGCATTCATTTGGTGGTGACCCTGATCCGGAGAGCCCTGGAGCTATGTATGGTTTGTATCTCACCCAATGTGATGCTCATCTGTGTCGCTGCAGAAATACTAATGTGTTTGATCACAGGGTGGTGCACTGTGTCATATAATATACAGTATAAACATTCAATCATCTTTCTAACAATTCTGTTTTCTGAAACACATCTGACCTCACAGGGTTGCATAAGATATTGTAAACGTGTGCTGTGTTTGCTGTTTGGAGCTGAATGTGCCGGCTTCATCTTTCTTTATGCGATAAGGGTGATGGCTGCTTTCTTCCCTTGGTGAATGAAGGAGGATTCCTTTTCTAGGTGTCCAGAGATTCTACAGAGTAGAGTATGTGTCCAGCATGCTCATCTGTAGCTCACTTGTGTGGTTGACATGCTTTGAGTAGATGTCACTTTGTGATGATGAAGCTTCTGACCTGTTCCTTCCCAGGTAGGGCACAACCTTGGACAAAAGCAACACAAAGCTGGGTGTCCCAGGGCTCCTGTCTTGTCATCCATATGTGATGGGCAATGGGAATATAATAGAAAGTGACATTCTGGTGATGGCCAAATGTATGACTCCAAGTTACGTCAAAGACACCCCCAGCTCTTGCAATGAAAACAGAACACTCTATGGGCATGAGGGGCTCATGTGTCTCAGGGAAGTATCAAAGCTGTTAAGAGCCTGACAAGTCAAGTCATTCTCAAGCTGGGATCCCTGTTCCACCACATTTATAGAAAGTGCCATCTTGGGTAAGCCAGTTCCTTACTGTAACCCACAAGATCTAGCCTAGCTTTCACAGCTTGCTACATAATTTCTATCATTAACTTCCTTTTCGAACCGTATCTAGTCTGTGATCCTGGTAGATTCCTAGCCCAGTGAATTCCATGGCTTCTCTCTTTCACATCTTGGATTTTCCTCTCCCTACCTCCAGCTCCCCAAGCCCTTAACTTTAAGGGGGAAGCCCTAGTCATGGGTTTAGAATTTTAGGAGCATCCACAAGATAAATGGACTCTTAGATTCTTCAGGGACCAGGGAGATGGATGAGGGATATAACCTTTTCCCAGCGCAGCACCGGAGAGGCAGGGCCCTCATACACAACAGAGCACATCTCTAGCCAGAGGAATTCAACTGGCTCCTTGTGTTTCTTTACTTGGGGCCTCTGGAACCTCTCAGGAGGACACTACAGAAATTGGAAGGCAGCCAGAGTGGCCTCCCCTACTTCTTTTCTGTAGGATTTGTACCCATGATCTTGGACACCAGGCGCAAGGCGGGTATCTTCACTTGGGTACTGCAGCGGCTTAAGGCTTCATTCCTGGAGTGAGATGGGGTGTCAGGGCGTGTGTTTGGGGGTGATTTAAATGACTCTGGAACTTGAAGCTGTTCCAGAAAACACCCAAGCGGCCTGTAGAATCAGGATCTTTTCGTTAAAATCCACAAGGGCCACAAGAAAAGCTGTCATTGGCCAGGCTCCCAGGCCACCCAAAGTTGGGGGAGGAGGGCAAGACAAACCCCGCCCAAGCCTCAGGGGGATGGAGTTGCCCCAAGGACTTCTGGTCAACCCCAGGACAGAAGACCGCGGGCCTGGCCAGGGACTTCAAAGGGTGCAGGAGCCAAGCAGCCTTCTCCAGCCTCGCACTACACCTCCGCGGCCCCGGGCGCCGAGCTTGGGGCCCGGTGGAAGCAGAGGAGCACTGGGGAGAAGCTCAAGCCGTACAGGAAGAATCCAGAGACCTTAAACTGGGAGACGGGTCGCAGCGTCTTGGGGCGCAGCGGATTTGACCCAGCGTCTGGAGCACAGCCTCAGTACCCCGGCTAAACCTTTCTCCCGAGCCCGGGGCGGGGCGTCCTCTCGGAGGGGGCTCAGCGGCCCCTGGCACTCCGCCCCTTGCCCAGCGCCACCGACCCCCTCAGCAGTGTCAAGGGAGAGCTCAGGGTCAAGGACAGAGATCTGTGGCCATGGCTGAGGCCGCGGAGCCGGAGCGGGGCGCCCCGGGTCCCCAGGGGCCCCCGAAGGGCCCAGCGCTTCAGGCGGAGACACCTGGCGAGCCCGGGACCGCTGGCCCGCAGACCGAGGGGCGGGAGGTGAGGGAGGGAGCGGGCGGGGCGGCGGCGACCGCGGTGGAGGAGAAAGGGGGCGGCGGACCCGGCGGACTCTGCGGATCGCTCGCCGTGGAGCCGGCGCCTGGGGCAGGCAGTGGCCGGGAGGCCGAGGCGCAGGGCGCAGGGGGAGTGCAGGGCGAGGCAGAGGCCGCGGAGGGCGCCCCAGAGGGCGCCCAGGTTCCCCAGGGCGGGGAGCAGGTGGAGGAGGCGAGCCCCGGGTGCAGAGCGCAGGGCGAGGCCGCGGGGGAGCCTCAGGGGGAGCCCCGGGACCCTGAGGTCCCCGAGGCGCAAGAGGAGTTGGAGCGCGGGTCTGAGGCGCAGGAAGGCAGCGCGCCCGGGGCGTCAGGGGACAGCACAGAAGCCGGGGGATCGGTGGGGGACAGCATAGACACGGAGGGGACGGCAGGGGATGGCATATACCCCGGGGGGCCCTCGGGGGACAGCACCAACCCTGAGAGACCAGCGGGGGACGGCATGGACCCCGAGGGGCCGGCGGGAGGGGCACCCCGGGTCGAGGGTGAGCCCCAGGACGGAGGGGACAGCAGCCCTCCGCCCCAGGCCGAGGCGATTGAGGTCGCAGCCTGTGAGAGCGGTGGGCACAGCCCCAGGGAGCTAGCGGTGGGCGCTGCAGCGGAAGCGGCGAAGGAGACGGGGCCCTTGGGGACAGAGGGGTCCGAAGAAGGGGCCCCTGGGAACACGAGCCCAGAGGCTGGTGAGGACGGGGCCGCAGATCGGCCCCAGGAGGAGACAGAGGAGGAAGAGGAGAAGCCAGAGCCGCGCCCGGAGGGGCCGAGCGAGGAAGCGGCAGCCGGGGGCGAGGGGGAGCCACCCCACAGCAGCCCCGATGGGCAGGGGGCCGCGGAGCCCCAGGCCGAGCTCAGCAACCACCTGGCGGAGGAGGGCAGCGCCGAGGGAGGCGACGAGTCGGAGCGAGTGAACAGCCGCGGGGAGGACAGGGAGGCGTCCCCGGGGCAGGAGCACGACATTACCCTCTTCGTCAAGGTAAATCTCGCTTCCCCGACTCTTAGGACGTCCTGCCGGTTTTTGGTCTTGGTCTTAGATCGGAGAGGCACACGCAGGGAGGGCACCCTCCGGGCAGTCATTGTCGCCAGGCTCTCGTCCGCGGAACAGCAGAGATTTCACTAAGAGTTAGTTTCCAGGGCTTTTGGGGGAAGACTTGACCCTGATGGTTTGGAAACAAAGAGGTCGGGGTCGGGGCGGTGGGGAGTGCTGATGTGGGTCCAGTCCGCTGTCCCACTGTCCTTCCTGAAAATCCTAACTGGCCCCCCTAGTCTGGAGGTTACTAAAGAATTGACTGAAAGGGGTGGGGGTGGGGTGGGAAAAAAGCGGCAGTCCTATTGGCGTTCAAAGGAATTTCTGCCAAAGGAAGCTTTAATACTTGCAAATGCAGACAGGTAGATTCAACACGAGAAATATCTTCTGGAGTGGAATCTCAGAGGCCCTGAGCTGGCCAATGGGTTTCAACTCCAGAAAGGTATTTCATTTTGGTGGAATCAATAATGTATGTTTGGGAGGAAAGTGGAACCTTATTTACATATTATAATATTTGTTGAACATTTTCAACATTTATTTGGGAAGAATACAAGATGTTGGTCACTTGAACACCATCTGCCTGTATGTCATATTTTTAACCTGACTTCATATGGGAAGAGAGCAAGGATTCTGTGCAGGAGAACACAGCTGAGGAAATTTGAGTTTAAACAGGAATCTTTTCATAAGGCATCAAAAACGCAGGGACGAAGTCCAGCAGTGGTTCACACCAGGATCTTTGTTAAAAAACCCGTTGCGGAAGACCTTTGGCCAGGCCAGGAAAGCCGGAGATGATAAGGTCAAGAATGTGCCTTGCACGTTGGGTCATAATCCTTCAGAAATGCTTTCAGCCTTACAGGAGCCCGTTACCGCCTAAACCTCTCTGGTTGAAATATGAGCAAATTGTAATAAGTACAAGGAAATGCTTTCAAAGCGATTAACAGCAGAACTCTGAGAATCGTTTGGGTGGGTAGGGACCCGGGGAAGAGTGGGCCTGCTTTTCCTGGCTAGTGAGAAGCTGGCGTCCGGCATTTTCAAGACCCTGGGACACAACCTGAGGGCACCACCCCTAGGGAAGAGCTGGAGCGTCTCTGCTGTGCCGCCCCCAATCTGCTCCTCTCCATCGCCTGGGTGTGAGACATTTCCCTCTGTTCTGGTCATGTGGCTGCGCGATTCCAGCAAAAGGCCTCTTATTACAGCTTCGAGATACAGTAACTGCTCCTAAGGAATCTCCGTGCTTCAGTTCTTGGCCCTCTCCCGGCTAGTCTCTGTAATAGCCAGTGAGCCCAGGACAAGATCTGATCATTTTGATTCTTCGTGTAAAATTCTTCAGTTTATTGCAGAATTTCAGCTAAATGCACACTCCTAAGAGGCCACGATGGTGATGTGATGTTATTTCTGCCTCTTTTCTCTCTGGCCTTCTCTTGGCATTGCTGGGTGCCCCCACTCTTTGTCACCCATGCTACTGCTGTGCCAGCCGCTCCCATGCAACCGTGCCATGAGGGAGCACATTCCTTCCTGCCTTGAAATTTTGCACATGCTGCGCCCTCTGCCTGAATGGCACTTCTCCCCGCTTCCCCCATTTCTACCCCTCTGCCTGGTTATCTGCTGTGTGTCCAAGCTTTAGCAGGAGCATCATCTCTTCCAGGGAGGTTCTTCCAACCCCAGTGTGGGTTGGGCGTCCCGCTGTTGAGGCAGTGCCCTCTGCATGCTTTGTCTCTTCCCTGACTGTGTGAAATTCATCATTGCATGACTATGATGGAGGCTTGAATGGGTGGCTGCCTGCATGAGCTAGAGTAGTGTGGGGATCAAACTTCAGAACCAGTGGGTCCAGGATCAAATCCTGGCTCTGCTAATTTCTTGCTGTGTGACCCTGGGCAAGTTACTTAACCTTTCTTTGTCTTTGTTGTCCCGTTGATAAAATGAGGACAATAATAGGACCTACCCCTTCAGGTTATTGTGGGGATTCAAGAATTAGATGACAATAAAACACTCAGAAAAGTGCCTGGCTTGAAATAAGCATAGCATAACTCCAAGTTCCTGCTGTTAGTTACATCTGCTCGGCTCCCATAAACTTTCATTGACTTTGCATAGAAACAATCCCTTTCCCATCCCACTCCTGCCTTATTTGTTTATTTGGTGTTTTTTTTTTTTTTTTTGTTTTTAGGGAAAATCCCTCTAGATACCTAATTACCTCCATTCTCTGGGGGAAAGAATGTTATGAAAACTTGTTTTCTCAGATGCTGCGTGGAAGTGGTTTGTGCAAAGGCAAGGGGCACACAGTGGGCAGCCTATCCGTGATGCTTTACTGTGATCGGCCTGGTGCTCAGCGGTGGACCTATTTCTCCTTCTCTAAGGAAACTAACAGATCTTCCCACAGTGAGACTGGTTAACTGCTGAGGGTCACTTAAGAAGTGCCTCATAGGATGGATAAGGCATCTCAGTTTCTTCTTATCCTGCTAATCATTCTCTTTAAAAACAAAACACAACAGAAAAGATCTCAGAGCAGAAAACAAGCGAAGAACCTTTAGAACCATATTTTCCAAGTTTGTAATACTTGATTTACAATCCTTAAATTAGTTCAGAATAGGATTTCTTTGCCAGATTTAGCTTTTTTAGGTTCCTTCTTTGGGCTCTATTTTATTTGGACTCTGTATTCCACAGTGGATGTCTGACTTGGGTTTCGTAGACATGTCGAGGCAATTGCTCATGGTGAGTTTTCTATGGCGTAGTTGGAGTGCAGAATTCAGAGATGTTTTGTAAGGAGGGTACTGCGATATTCTTCCCAACATTCCTCTAGCCTTCAAGTGAGAGCCTAGCAAACACATTTTAAAATTAATTAGCCCACATTGTACTTGTAAACTTTTAACTTTTACTTCTCTTGCTATTTTTTAAAAGTAAATATATTGGTTACAAATATACCAAAACGTTTTGATTTACTCCCTAGTAACCTAATTATAATTGCCACAAATCTGCTTCTAGTTTTAGCTGCCTGATAGGTTATATTCCCCATCTTTATGAGAATTGTCATGTTATTAATTAGTCATTTGGTTTTATTCTATAAGTATGCAAGGATGTGTTCTTAGAAAACAGCCAGAAACATACAGAACAGGTCAAGGAAGGCCTCCTTGAATTATTTTGTGGTAAATTAATTGCTGATCATGCTAAGTTTTAGTTTTGTTTTCCCAAAGAAAATGTCAATTATTTGTCATAAATTATAAGGTAACCCTGCAATATATTTAGCAAGAAAGAGATTTTCCTCTTTACTCATAACAGCATAATACTGATTAACGTGATATGAATAACAAAGCACAAAGTAAGGACTTGAGCAGTGGTGGAGGTTTTGTCACCAAGGAAGTCTTGCTTACAGCTTTGGTTTCTCGAATCCAGCGTGTGTACTTTGAGTCAGGGTCCTTGAGTGGGACAGTCTGAGATACGGATTTCCTGGCATATTTTACATGACTTAAAAGACCTCAATGTGATCAGTGAATAAACCTGGACCAGTGTTTTGGAGACCATACATCTATTAACATGCAGTTATCTCTGAGCTCAAAAGCATGCATTTGCTATCACAATTGGGTTCTACAAAGAGGTGAAACTGAGACCCGATGGAACAAAGTAAAACTCAGTAAGAACGTGACCGGCCTTTGAATAAGCACTGTCACCCAGAGACGCAAGAAAAAAAAAAAAAAAAAAAAAAAAAAAAAAGAGCCTCCCAAGCATCGCCAGCCACTTGGCTGGACAGGAGCTTGCCAGGAGCTGCGTCTGTCAGATGGGGTCCTGGCTGCGGCTGTCTGTGCACGTGTCGCCGAGAGAAAGCATGTTGAGACCTGTGCTGTGGGGCTTGGTCTCTGAGGAGTCGAAAGGAGATGTTGTTTTTGTCACTGTGTGTGTGCTGTGTGTTCTGAAGGGAAATGAGCACAGATGCACTTCTGAGACTTTAATTCTCCCCTAAAAACATTTCTTTGTAATTTACTTTCTGATTGTCTTATAAAACCTCCTTACAAATTACAAATATGAAATCAGTACAGACTTACTTAGGGTGGAAATACGTAGAACATGATGTTTTGCTAACCTCTTGCATATAGTGGGCTCTGGTAGGCCCTCAACTGGTGCATTTCGGTGGTACTAGGTAGGTGGTCGGTGCACGGCTGATTGGTTCAAGGCAACTCAGCTAGTGAGATGCACAACCTGGACACAAGCCCAGTTCCCCACTGCCCCCATCCAGTCCAGTGTCCCTGGTGAGAGGAACAGAGCCACCTTCCCCCATGAAGACCTCTTGGCAGCAGCATGCCAGGGGCTTTGGGAACGTGTGGCTCTTTCCTGCCACGTGCACAGGTCACAGCTGCCACCTCTGTCTGGGCTGACGGGCCAGGGCCTCGTGGGAGCAAAGTGCCACTTCACCTTCCGCTCGAGTTCCTCCCTCACACCCGTTGTGTCCTGGGTTTCCCACGGCCAGTCTTTCTCCATGGGGCCCATGTATAGCCTCCCTGAGACCCACAGGACACCTTCAGAAATACCACACTGGGTCCCTTGACCATGTGAATTCTTCCTTTCATTTCAGATGCCTAGGTAAAACCTAGAATTGAAGGACTGTGTGAAAACCAAGCTCTGCTCCGTGCTTTAGGTTCAGGTGCGTCCTTGCGCTGTACGTTAATCTGCTAATTCAGTAATGCGGATCTATCACCTCCTATGTGTGGGACACCGTGATATAGTCTGGGGACACATTGGTAAGCAGGACTGACAAGGACTGACAAGGTCCTTGCTCTCCGGAGCCCACCACCTGGCACAGAAGACAGATACTGAGCAGTGTACCACACCACGTGTCTGTAACCTCACCACTGGGCCGGCAGCCTGCATGGCACTGCAGTTTTGCCCACCACTGTCCTAGCAGCCCTTGGCACGGTGTTTGGTGCACAGTAGATGCCCACTTCACGCTGGTGTGAAGGGAAGGAGGGAGGGAGGATGAGCACACAGCAGCAGCACCTGCAGACACAGTGGTTGTCACTAAATATCGTAGTTATCAATTTAATTGTATTTAGGGAGACATAACCATTTTCCTTTCTGGTCCCCAGAGAGTGGGACCCTCTGATAATCCTTGGTGCAGATTCTTCAAGATTTTCTAAAATAGGATGTCTTAGTTTTATCATTCTCTAAACTCCTATCACATTCAGCAAAGAAAAGATTTTTCTAAGTGTTGGGGAGATGGACATACAAATCTTCTAAACTTCTTCTTTTCCAGCATTAACTTTCTTGCTTTTTTCCTGCCTGCATATCAGTTCATAAACTGGGCCCTACATCTGGGCATGGATGGGGGAGATGTTCTCTCCACAGTATAGACAGCTCCTGGAAGACACCTATGCGTTTTGGCATCCCATTGTCCTCCGCACAGGGAAATAATATCCAAGTCAGTTTTGGGGGGAGTCCATGCTCGCGTTGAGAGCCCCATTTCCTCATTCTCAAAGCGGCATTTTAATTTGGAAGTGTTGGTGCTTAGGTACAAAATCTATTCCACTTAATGCTGCTATAAAATTTTCCTAGTCTTGAATTTAAGACAATTCATTAATTTTTTCCCCTGCTCTTGCATGGGGGACCATCTGCTCTGCTAAACTTTTGAAACTTAGCCCTCGAGTTGGGTGGTGAAAGGGCTAACAATTTGGTACATTCTAAGTGCTTGTTATAAATACTTTCCCCCAGATGGTGCTACACTGTGGTATTTAATGTTGGGGAGAATGTCATCAGGAGTGTGTTCAGCTTCAATTACTAGATTATCCAGTAATACGTGGCTTTAAACAGAAGTTTATTTTTCTCATAAAACAGGACGTCCAGAGATAGGTGGATGCAGCACCTTACCCAGGTCATGAAGGGTACAGCCCGGTTCTTTGTGTTCTGTCTCCCTGTGTCATCAAAAGAAGGATGCCTTAGCCTCAAGCACCAAATCCTCACCAGCAATGTCTCAAGCAGGAAGGTGGGGAAGGGCTGGGGCTTTCTTCTTATGCCCACTTCTCTTTCAACAGGGCGGAGAAGTCCTCCCCAGAACTCTTGCAGCAGACTTTCCCTTATGTTTCCTTGGCTAGAACTGGGTTCTGTGCCCCGGCTCTTTCCAGATCTTTCGCAAGCACGAGGAAATGGGATCACAAGATTGGCTTCTACCAGGGGTCAGCAAACTCTGGCATGCGAGTCAAATCCAGCCTGCCACCTCTTTTTGTACACCTACAACCTAAAGATGACCTTTATGTTTTCAAGTGATTGAAAACTAGCAAAAGAAGAATATTTTGTGACACATGAAAAATACATGGAATTCAAATTTTAGGGCTCATAAACAGCCTTTTTTGGAACCCATTGTGCTTATTCCTTCACATATTATCCATGATTCTTTCACTCCACAGTAGTACAGCTGAGTAGTTGTGACAGAGCCTGTATGGGCCACAAAGCCTAAAATGTTTACTTAAGAAAAAGTAAATATTTTTACTTTAAGAAAAAGTTTGCTGATTTCTAGCTTAGACCCACTTAGGTTCATCACCTGGGGCTACATACATTGCCATCCACACAAAATTGGAGTTTTATTTTGCAAGAAGAAGGAGGAATGGCTGTGGAACAGAGAACCAGCAGGTTCTATCACAGTGAGTCAGAAATATTGAAGACACGAAACATCTTATATATAGATAGAATTTTTTTGCCTGTCAAGTCCATAATTTTGTTTTATGTAAAGTCAAAATAAAATATAGATGAAATATATTTATGCACAGTGTAGTACAATGCATTCATGTAGCCCATGGGATTTTGTAAAATATACTTACCAATTTTTTTGAAAAGATAATAAATTAGGGCAATAAAATGTATAAACCTAAAATGGTACAATATACTGAAAATATATCTTTTTCTACCCCTGAGGCCCAGCCTCCCAATTTTTCTCTCTATAGATAACCACCAAATATCTTTCCAGAGACATTCTGTGTATATTCAAACATGTATCTTCACTGTATTAGTTATCTATTGCTGTGTAACAAATTGTCCCGAATCTAGAAACTTAAAACAACAAATATTTATTATTCATAGTTTCTCTGGGTCAGGAATTTGTGAGCTGCTTAGTTGGGAAGTTCTTGCTCATGAGATTGCAGTGAAGATGCTGGCTAGTGCTGTGGTCTCATCTGAAGGGTTGATTGTGGCTGGAGGATCCACTTCCAAGGTGGCTGACTCACAGGTCTTGTGGCAGGAAGTTCAGTTCTTTACCACTTGGGACTCCTGGGAGGGCTGCTTTAGCATCCTCACAATGTGGCATCTGGCTTTTTCCAAGAGAGACCAAGGAAAAACCCATCATGCCTTTTATGACTTAGTCTCAGAAGTCACACTGTTACTTCTACCTTATTTTATTATTCATTAGAAATGAGTCACTAAGTCCAGCCCTCAAGAGGAGTGCAATTAAGCTCCACCATTTAAAAGGAAAGTCAAGGAATTTGTGGACACATTTTAAAAACACGTCTATTTTTTTTCTCCTCAAAAAATAGTATACCAGAAATACACTGGTTTACATTCTGCTTTCTTCCTTTAGCACGTATCTTAGAAATCATTTACTATCATTGACTAGAGCTCTCTCACGTTCTTATTAAAAATTTCATAGTGAAATGGGTGTACTCATAATCAGTCCCCGGTGGATAGATGTTTAAGTAGCTTCTTCTTTTTGATATGTTAAACAATGATGTAGTGAATATCCCTACACAGATGTATAATAATATATAGAACTAAATTCTTAGAGATGGCATTGCTGGGGGAAAGGATATGCATAGTCTAGATTTGGATAACCTTTGCCAAATTTCCTCTTCATAGAGGCAGTGCTAAGTATTGCTCCTCTGACACTATATCAATGCCACGCTTCTTTCTCCAAACTTCTCTGCTCAGGTATTACCAAACATTTTGAATCTGAGAGGTGAAATAATGTCTATTGTCATTTAATTTGCATTTCTTTTATTATGTGTGAGGTTGAATATACTTTTTATATATTTAAAAACTATCAGTATATGTTTTTCTGTGAGCTGGCTACTCATGAACTTTGCATTTTTCAGATGGGCTTTTGGCCTACTCTTCCTGATTTTTATATTAAAGAAATTAGTCTTATGTCTGTTGTATGTGTCGCATAGAGTGTCACACTCTTTACGGGAGTGTGTTGACTGTTTGCACTGGAGTACTTCATCCTCTTAGTCTTAGTAATTTCTTGCAGTTGATGTGTGGGAGAACAAGGTGTGTACTGTGATTACACAATGCAAATCTCCAACTTCATTTCCTGGAATCTTTGACTGCTATTTTACTTTATATACTATAACTTCTTAAATCCTGAGGGATCTGGTATTTGTAGCCTTGCCCTTCTCCATTTATTTTTAATTAGCAGGTACATTGTATCAAGTACATATGGGTTCAGAATTAAACTCATTTTACATGGTAAGAATTCTGTTCAAACAAAGTTTAAAGTGTGTAGATAGCAGGGTCATTTCATGCCCACATTACCCCATCTGAAAATGTAAGATGTATCACTTAGATCTCGGTATGTAAAGTACTCAAATGAATTTGATTCCCACAGATCAAAACCATTGTGAAAATATTATCTGTGGTACAGTGATATCAAAATATTGTGTCTTCTAGCCAGATGCTCCCATCTGTTAAAATAATTGACCAAAATTCATAGAAAATGATGACGAATCCTGTTTGCAGAGATCCAGTGAATTGCAGAGGGTGATGAGGCCCACCCATAGCTTCTGTTTGATGAGTGGGAGAACCTAAATACTCAAATGTCAGAAATCATTTGGAAAATAATTTGGAAGCTTTTGAGGGCTTAGCTCTACTGAAAAACACAAACTCTGTTGGTATATATATTCAGTCTGCAAGGGTTAAGTCTAATCTTATATGTGCATGTAAGAAATCATCAGATGGAAAAATATTCTCCAATTCCAGATTTTTATTAGATTTATGGACTCTCTCCCCAACTCACTAATTCTCCCTTCTGTGCCAAGTCATTCACATAAAAGTTGAGTCTATTGATGTGGGGAGCAGTAAAAACTGCTTCTTAGGCTTCCAAACTACCAACTGGTGTTTTGGGCCCAAGTGTATATTTAAAACAAATATTTGTTGATTACTTGCCAAGTATCAGACATTATGCTTCGGGTTGGGGGTCTAACGGTGATTAGGACAAATACTGCTTTTCTGGAGCCTTCAGCCTAGAGAGTGGTCCAGAAAGAAATGATTGCCACTCGGTGTGAGGAAGAGGACCTCAGGGTGTTGCTGGAGCAAGCAGGATGATCAGGCTGGCAGGCTGGGAAGACAACCACCCCCAGACAACTGTCAGGGGGGAGATTTAGACTCTAGATCTCTGACTGTGAGGCCAGCTGTCTGCTGAATTCCCCTCTATTTGGACAATGAATAGATTTGTCTACACATCTACATAATGGATGAATACATGAATGACAGCCATCTACAAACGGCTACTCTATCAGGTGGAAAGTTTTCGGTGGTCAGTTTCTAATTATATATTTTGTAGGAAGTAAATTTTATATCTCATAACTTCTTTTCACTTAATCCGGTGATGTCTCATGAGTCAGGCTGTGTTTATAGACATTGGCTTCATCTGAGCACAGTCATTTAACGACTGTTACAGTATGTGGCGTGTGAAAAATCACCATTTCTATGGCAAGAGATTACAGTAATAAATAAAGTTGAAGACCAGAATCGGGGGGAGGAAGATAAATTACTGTCATGATAGTACACTAGCAAGGAGGGCCTTGGGACGTGACCTGAGTCACTCAATATGCCCTTTCTGGAGTCATTTCTTTGTCATCTCTAAGAAGCAGCATTTATGTTTACAAAGAAGCAACACAGTGCCGATCAAGGAGGTACCAGTCCCAGGGCACCCTTTTTGTTTCCAAGTGTGCGAGTTTGAGCTGTCCCGGAGAGACAGCCCAGTCGGGGCCTCTTTCATTAACCTGATGGATTCTGCCTTCCAGCCAGCAGGAATTTCTGCTGCAGAGGGTGGCCAGCTGCAAAGAGAGGAGAAAACAACCTGCACCCATTCTGCCCGAGGTCCTATGCTTGTATTTTCCTCACCCTTCGGGGGACTGTGCAGACCAGTAGGAAGAACCCTACTACGCAGAATGCACACCCAGCAGCGCCCCACCCTCCTCCAGCCCTGGGGGGATGCAGGGATGGGGAAGTCAGAGCAGGGAGGTCCCTGTTCTCCTCCCTGGCTGGGGACACATGAAGATGTTCTGATGGGGCCTTTAGGACAAGGGCCACATGGTGTGTCCAAGATGCTGGGCACATCACAGCTGTCATGTGCACAAAATAAAGGTGTTACTGGTTTAGAAACCCAGGGACACACTTTCTCCTTAAAGGAAATCAAAATTACACTTGTTTGGTTGGTGCTTTGGGTGTCAGGGCCTTAGAGGCAAGTTCAAAGCACCTTGGAAGGACTTAATCTCTCCCTCAGCTTCGGTTCCTTTGTTTTAAGTCCAGGTTGGATGCCTTCCGCTCCGTTCCCGTAGATGGTCGGGCTGGATGGCGTTTGGGTTGTACTCAATGGCTTCTTTGTGTTGTTTAACTCTCCAAACAGAGAATTCAATGCTTAAGAAAACTCAGAGGTATCAACACATCAGATATGGAGGGTACTTTTTTTATTAACTGCCATTTAGACTAACTCATTATGATTCTTTGAATCATAAATAGCAGCAATAAAGCAAGATTGCTACGTCACTCTCCAGAGATTGATTGAGGTTTGTTACAGGAAGTACTGCAGGTGCGGAACTCTGCCCATGGCTGAGTATAAAAAAAACCTCCATTGTTTTTAGACACCACTAAAGTTTTCTTAAACCAGTTCAAGTTAGTAAAGTATTAATCATACCAATAAAGGATTTGAGCATTTCAGCACACTCCGGAATCATATAGTATGGTAGACTAAAGAATTACATGGCTGCCCATTCTTTGACACTCCTGTTGAGAAGTGGGGTCTGACTCTCCTTCTGAATCTGGCCTGACCTTCTTGACTACTTGGTGTCCAGCAGAACATAGTGAGAGTGATCCTGGGTGATTTTTGTCATGAAAGACTGTGCAGCTTCTGCCTCATTCACTGAACATCCTGAGGTCACCCTTGCTGGAGGTCACCTGTATGTGCTCCATTTGACAATCCTAACTGAGCCCAGTCTTCCAGCCATCCCTACAAGGCACCAGATATGTGTGAAGCTGTCTTGGACCCCTCAGAAACAGGCCGTCTACCAGCTGAATGTCACTGTGTCAATGCCACATGGAACAGAAGGACCACCCAGGCAAAACTTGCTCAAATCCCTGAGTCACTAAATCATGCACTATAATAAAACAGATACTGTAGGCTGATCAATTTGGGGTGATTTGTTATGCAGCAATTGGTGACTGGGACATATTTGGCTTTTGTCTCCTCTAAACTGGTGAAATCTGGGTGAATGAAAAGACAGGGCCAGGTGGGAGGTGTGGAGTGGTTGAAGGCCGCTCCAAGCGGGGAGTGCGGAGGAAAGGAAGGAGGCTCCATGGAGCCAGTTCTTCCATTTAGTACCTGCATTTTTCCCCTTTTGAGTCACTATAGGGATCGGAATACTGTGTCATTTAAGAACGTAAACCACCAGGGTATATAAAAACAGGCTGCATTATTAAGCAGGCTTTCTAGAACAAGATGTTCCTTTGTTGTAATAATTCCTCATGAGAATTTTACAAGGAAATAAGCTTTTCATCTCCATGTAAAAGCTTCAATTGGTATGAGGCCATATTATTAAATAAGGATTAAAAATAGTCCTGGAGTTTTTAAAGCATAATTCATGTAGGAGAATAAATGGCAAATGCTAGTTTGTTTGTTCCTGGACTTCTTATGACTTGATGCCACCTGCTGTGACAGTGAACACTAATATAACTAAGCCTTTTGCTAAAATTTAAAGCTAAGAGCAATGTGGTTCAGCAATTAAGCAGTGTGGGTCAAGGGTGCTCAAACACTTAATCCATCAAATAATAAATTAATTGTTACAATAGTTGAAAAGAATAAATACTATACATACTTGGGGATATGTTTAGGATTAGCAGGTTTTTTTAAAAGTTCAGATCTATGTTTAAAAGTTTTAAGATCCAAAGTATATTTCTTGGGATCTAAATGTAATGATGAATGACACTATTTCTAAGTTTGAAAGATATGAAGGGTGAGATGCATGTAACGAGGTGGAGCATAACCTGATTTATGGCCCGGACTGAGGCTCTGGTAAGACATTTTACCAATAACATGTAGACCATGAGCATTGGAGTGGAGCTTTCCACCCTGCGGGAGGTAGGCGGCCTAAAGCATTGCTCGGGTGTGCAAACGAAGTCAATCTAGAAGGTGTTATCCACTGTGCCGACTTTTATGTATTTAAGAAAAAAAAGATTCAACCTTTCTTTTCTCAGATAGGCCTTGCTGCACTTATGATACATTTTTCCTTTATAGATGTACAAGAAGTGTGACGCATAATATTGGTGCCATGGGATGAGCTAGCGTGATAACAATGAACAACACCAACAAAGACATGAAAGGGAGGGCACGGCCGTCCTTCCCTTGCTTCCTCCTCAGTGTGGCAAGAGAGGGACCCGTCCCATGGTGTGATTTTTATTCTGCAAGGAGCCTTATCTCTGCCACCGGGTTCTGTTGGTCATTGCTGTGCTCACTGGCTATTTTGTCACCCCACTAGAGGGCAGGTGAGGGAAGACAAGGAACAGAGCACAAGGGGACAACTAGATGGCTTCCATCCAGTTAGTCTTGCCCTTGCCTTGCAACAAGGCTGAGACAGATGCCTTACAGACGGTCCACACAGACGTCCGAATGCCCCACCCACTCTCCCCTCGCCTGGCTCAGTGGCCCCGCCCACCCCAGATGGCTCCATCCTACACCTAACCAAGAGGAGGGGCTGAGATCAGCAAGGATTGCTAGTTTTCTGGCACAAACTGTACAGGAAGAAGGGAGAAGGTGATGCTGAGCTGAGAAAAGCTGGGGCAGAGTGTGCAGGGACAGAGCTGAGCGGACCTCAGCAGGGGGTCTCAGGACTGGGTTGCAATGAGACTGATTTCCCATCACCTCTCAGGGAAACTCGCAAGGAGGAATTCCAGAATGCCAGCGGGGTAGCAAATTCTGACAGCTGCAATGTGAGAATCTCCCCAGAGAAAGAAGCCTTGCTGTATTCCATGAGCCCTGCGAAGGCGTCCTTGCCCCTTATGGAAACTGTGAAATTGGTTAAGAACTTGGTACCGACTGGCACTCTCTGCTACCTTTCTATTGGCTTTACCTCGTGCTTTCTCTGTTACCCTCTCAAGTGGTTTCTGTATCCTTCAGAACACTTCGTGTCCCATAGGACACTCCTCCCCCAATTTTGTGATTGATTGGAAATTTCTATAGACATTGTTTCTTTGGCCCTTGGTAAAGAAAATAAACCTCTGTTGTATTGTTGTTTCCATGGGAAAATCAGGCAATATACAAATTCAACTAACTTATCATCTTTCCTAGGAATGTGGACCACTTATTGAGAATGTCCTCTCCCTGAGAGGTATCAGTGAGTGATATTTTAGTACCAGAATTTTCTTGCATGCAGTCTGGATTTTAAGGGCTGTGTGCCTATGGAAGACCTTATTCTGCTGGATTTGGTGAATTAGCTTTTCCAGTTTTGTAGAGTATTGTTTATTAAGATCTTGCTGCCCATACCAGTGGCATCTGAATAAAAATGGAAAGAGTTAGAAATCTCCTGAAAACATTCAGCTTATTCACAAAGAATAATTTGTGAAACGAGTTTACGGCTGTGTATTTCTCCAACACTGTCCATGGTAGGTGGGATTTTGGAATGTTCTCAATGCCATGGGAGCCCACGGCTGGGTCAGGAATAGACCAAAGCACGTGGAAGCTGACGTCTGTCTGGGCGGGCCCGCTCCTCTTGCCCCATTGTCACTGTCCCCTCCACCTTGAAGATGTGTTGCCACATCAAAGACATCGAACATGTCACAGTGCACAGCAGTGCTGACTGTTAACATGTTTTGGGGATCGTTGATTAGCTGATTGGATCATGTCTTTATTCATTGATTCAGTGAGGATTATTAAGCATTCCAAGTCCATAAAAATATCTTTTATTATTTTTGCACAACTTTGTGTTTTGGAGTGAGGTTTTGTGTTTCCTGGTTTGGGGTACCCAGCGTTTTGTGCTGTTTTTACTCTTGGGCCTTATTTTCTTGAGTTAGAACTTCCTTTTATTGTACAGACTCACAGACAAGATGGTGGAAAACCATGCCCACCTTAGCTCTCTTCTCACAGTGTTTGTTGGAGGGTCTCTGTGGCCAGTGTCTTGTGGTTAAGTGTGTGTTTGGACAGAGACAGGGGCCAGACAACTGGAGCAGGACTGGTTTAGATGATGCCCAAAGCTGGTCTGGACAGGCTCAGGCATGTAGCCCACCGCGGAGTCAGAAATACTCAAGACCCAGCACGCCCTGTCCCCTGCCCTCACATCCCCTGAACTCTCTTACCTGTGTGGATGCTTTTGTTTCAATGCCAAGTTAATGAGAGCTCTCAGAGGCAGGAAAATAAGTCATTTGTTTTTATTCCAATAGGACCTTTCTTCCTATAGGTCAGGACACTTTTATAAAGTCACCTTCAGTGTGTGGTGGGAGGAGAGGTGGGCCAGCTCCCTCCCAGTTCGGAGGGGGAGCAAAGGGCTCCTTCTCTCCTTGCCTGGGGAAGACTCTGCCTGCACATGCACCTCTGCAGCTCCATCCCCTGTTTCTTCCACATGGGCTGCAGCTCCCGGTGCAGGGAGAGGGTAGAGCAGAGAGAGGGGTGTGCATTTCTGGGCTCCCCACCTCCCTTTGGTTTTCCCACCTCCAGTGGTCGTGGTGAGACCTGCTGTTAGGAAGAAGTTGTCAGTGCTCAACACAACCCAACAGACATGTGTGTCAAAGATGTCACCCCCTGTTCCCCCAAGAAGCCCAGATTGATTGATGTTAGAAGGGACTTTGATAAAGAATGATGTTTTTCCCCTGGGGACTGGAAGGCATGTGAAAATTAAACCAGAGACGGCTTCCAGGGTCTTTGTGTTTCAGAGCACATACCTGGCACCATGCTGTCCATTCTGAGTAGTATTTTTTTATTATCATTTACTGCTATTTCTTATTTCTAGTCCATTTTCTTCTATGGAAAGTGCCCTAACAAGTGTCTCATGTGGTTTGTTAAGGGATTTGAAGTTCTTCTTATTTCTGAGAACCGTCTGGGCTGGGCTGATCTTGGTGTCCTTGGCATTGCTTGGCACCACTCCAGGGGCACTGGACCTCCCAGCACAGATTACAGTAGGAATGTTCCCCATGGCACTGGGCAGTGTGGCCTTCTGGGGCTTTCTCTGGGGACTGCGGCTATTGGTAATTTTTCTTTTGAATTCACTTTCTTAGGTTTGGCAAAGGATTTCAGACACCTCCATGTCTTTGTTGACGCTGACGTTTCCTTGTATGCTTTATCGTTTTGATTCACCTCAGCTTTTTTATAAGCCGTCCTTATTCTAGCTCTCCAGTCTTGAAGTGAGAGAAGTTTCAACTTCTTTATTCTTGCAAAAGATTGTTCCATTATATTCCAAGTCTATTTCCTATGGGTGGATCATGAGAGCTTGTTTGGAGCTTTGTATCACCCCAAACCACAGCCAGATTATCCTATTGCAAAATATTTGCAAATTATTCAATATGGAAAGTAATATTTTGTTGCCTCTTCTCTGAATTCTAGTTTCATATGCCTTACTTTGCTTTGCCCCTTAACACAAGACTGAAATATGGCAATTCCTAAGTCGCTGGACTTCCCTAGATTGGATTTAGGGTAACAAATGGACATATGTAGAAAATCCCAGCCTCCGCTTGTGTGTGGTCTATGTGTCTGTCTACATGTGGCCAATGAAGTGGCTGATCACCCTGACACTGTGTGCTGTATCCCCTGTACGATGTGCAGCAAATTAGGGACACTGGTTCCCTGGTCACTGAGCATAACTGCCCCCTTTCAAAATAGGAGGCTTTGACTGTTTTGCTGCTCGACTGGTTTGTGGACAGTTATGTGAAGCTGATCTCAGGCTGGGTCAGGGTCAGGGAATCCGGAAACAGTATTGGTCCCCTCCTTGTCTTTTCTCAGGGGTAAGGGTGGGGAGGGAGTTACAGTATTTGCCAAAAAAAGCATGTGGCTCAGAAAAGACTTCCTTATAATAAACCAGGGTGTTAGCCAGTGTGGTGTTTCTCCTTGTTTGGAGAGTGGCTGATCCTCTTTGGCCTTGGGACCTGGGCCTTCCCTTTGTGTGGGTCAAGCCGGGCCATGGAATATAGTTTTAGGCACTGACAGTGGGAAATGAGGGAAGGCAAAGCTTCCTGATAATTCTGTGACATTCAAAGTATCCTAAAAGCTCTCCCTTTAAATTGCTATCATCCACAGGGTGGTATCACATGTCTTTGCTCACTGACAAAGAACTTGCAAGTTTAGCAACTTGATTTTCCATGATCTAGGCACGCTTGAACTTGTAAGAATCCAGAGACTACAAGGAGATGTAAAAATGAAATCTAATTGTTAAAATTGCCCCTCTAAACATAGTTCTAATAAAATTTTGTTATTTTCCTAAAATCTGCCCTTTTTTTTTTATTCTGACTGTGATTTTCCTGCTTTTGAAGCTTACAGCCAACTTTTCCTATTTTACACATAATATGATTTTATGCACTCCTTATTGATTCTCTCATCTCCTTTCATGAATGCAAAATGTCAGGCTGGTTTGTGTCTAAAGCTTGTGAAACCGGAGGCTTTGGTTTAGTAATACAGGCTCACTTTTAAATCTCCATGGCCAGGAGAAAAGGGAGTGTCAGAGAAAATTAGCAGCCTCACATGGCTTAGGTTTCTTAAATATGAAGATATAGGGCAAAGTTTACTAAATTTACATTTAAATAAAAATACCCTCCCACTATACCGTTGATCTGGCAAGTGGTCTCATAGCACATTATGCAATCGTCTCTCTCTATTACAAGCAATTGAGTTTGTGCCGAGAGCTGCTCATTGGTTTGCTATTCTGTTGAAGTGATCCCAGTTAGCAAGACAACTGCAGGAGAAACTGACTACGTAATTGACTACAGGTGGCGTTTGTTCTCTTCATCCTTTAAAATGAAGCAAAAGTTTTCAATGAACATGTCATCCATGAGATCTATGAAGAACTTCAATTTAGCCATCTGAATCTTCCAAGCGTCCTAGGTTGCTACTTCTCAGTATTCCAGGTGATTTAATTTTAGCTGTTGGGCACCCTTCATAGCCACAGTGACCAGCTGTAGTAATTAATACAGCTTCTCAAAACTGCCTCAGACCTTTTGGACAGAGATCTGACAAACATATCTTTAGAAAATGAAATTTATTAAGATGGGACAAGAGTGTTCATCTAGCTCTGCTACTTCATCAAACACCTGTGAGAAGCTGTCACTTATAGGAAGGTGTAAAAAGGCCATAAAAAGGGACATTTTCATTTTGTGTGTGAGGAAATGAACAGATGGTGTCAATTGGGGGGAGTTCAGGGGTCACTGGATCTGGTGACCTCTTCTAAGTTGGCCCTGGGGAAGACCATCTTGACAGACTGTGGCTTTTTTCTAGATACTCCTCTGAGATTCAGGCTTCCATGGAAGGCTGGTAGGGGTAGTTTTAGACAGGTGGATTCTTCTAGGTCTCGCTCATCATACCACATAGGTGATCACCTGTCTTCCACTGGAAAAGTTAACTAAATATCCTCTGATTTCTGCCATCATTTTGAAATCTGCATTGGCCCTAAACTCTATCTCATAATAATTCCCTTAAGAATCCTTAAGATATTTCTGTTTACTGACTAGTTTCAGTGTAATAAAAAGTAGTATGCAATTTTCCCCTCCCAGCTGTAGAGAACTTTTACATATTGGTCATTGAAACTAACAGTGTGTTTGAGGCATTGGACTTTTCCCTTTGTTAATCAATAGCTTCAGGCCTTTGGCCTCCTTAGAATTTGTCAGCACTACAAGAAAGCATAAAGAAAAAACGTGTACCTCTCCCCCACCAGCCCAGGAGCTACTTGTTTCTAAAGAACTTTGCAAAAGAGCTAGGGAATTCTGAAAGAATTGAGGAAGCTGAATTTGAATACTTTTAGAGATAATTAAAATTTCTTTTTTATGGTCCGCTCTACTTAGCATATGGGTGACCCTATTTCACCACCGTGCTTCCTTCCATCCCCACCCCCAGTTCTTCAATGAGAGTCTAGAAATAAGTTACAAATCTCAAATTGTAATTTTCCTAACATCAGCAAAATATGCTGCTGATCTCACATCAAGAGACACTGTTTAAAGCACACTGCTCAGGTCCCACTTGGGTTTGGGATTGGGTGCTCACAGTGCCTAGACAGAAAGACATTGCCCTGTTCAGGTAGTTTTTCCATGGCGTCTAGGAGGGCTGTCAGGGTTAGGGAGACCAACTCATCCTAGTTTTTCCAGGACTTGCTTTTAAAACTGGAAATCCTATGTAGCCGGGAGTCCCTGAATCCCTGGGAAATCTGGATGGTTTAGTCTCTTACAGGGACTAAAAACTAACTTGTAACATTTTCTGCCAAAACCTCATTAGGGATGGACATGGTAAAAGTGAAAGTCATAAATCTGAAAGTGCATCTCGAGACCACTAGGGGGCACCAATGGCCTCTTGAAGTTGTTTCCATAGATTGAAATTAGAGGGCAGGTTTTAAAAACCACAGTAAGGAACCAAGACTAAAAAAGGAAAATGTCATGGGTGGACCCCGCATCCTCTTGACGTGAGGGCCTGGGACTGTGCCCTGTTAGATTTTTGACCAGAGGGGCCCTCAAATCAATATTGCCAAGTTAAAAAATCAGGGGGAAAATAGCCGTGCGAATCCAGTAGAAAGCTCCATTTAGGGCTTGTCCGCTAGAGGCTGTGGCTCTGTAGGTGCCGTGGAGGGACAAGCAAGACGCCCCACGGTTGGGGCCAACACAGATACTGTCGTTCCCCAGTCCACACAGGGGAGCTGTGGTCTTGGCTGGGTTGTTAGTGGATGCGGTGCAGGGAGTCTCACCGCTCCCCAGATAATGAGCAGACTGGCTCCATGCAGGAAGTTTCTAGAAACAGGCTAAGTACCTCCTGCTTCAGGGTTTGTCCCTCTGGGTGCTTTTATTGAAAGCTGTTCATGGCCAAGGCAGGCATTTGTTTTACCTGCCTTAAAACAATTCCAGACCCAAACTCTTTAGGCCAAATGACATGAAACATGCCCTGCCTGCCCTGTTGGAAGAAGAGGTGGAACTGGTCACCCACGTGCATGGCTTTGCAGGGCTCCCCAGCGTCTGCAGGGAGATGCCAGCCCTGCCTGGTCAGCCAAGGTGTGGGTGGGGGTGGGAGCTGCTGTTAACCAGGCAGAAGGACTATTTGTACCCCAAAGGTGGGTGTGGGGGATGCAACATCAAGGTCATTGTCATCTTGAGTCCTAGCAGAAGTTTCCTAGAGAGGGAACAGAATATGTACACATGGCTAGAGACCCGCCACCTCTGGCCCCCCAGGCCACCAAAGCTGTCCACCAGGGCTATCAAACGTCTTCTCCTCCCTGCCCCCAGCAAACAGGGCATGTACTTTTCACAGCCTCGACCCAGCTCCACTGTTCCTCCTTTGTGCATCTCACCTGCTTCTGCTATGTGTTCTCTTATCATTTTGGACTCCTGCAAGCCCTCTGACCTTTACTGCACAGAGACAGGGGAAACAAACAAGCAAATGAACGAGCTAACTCTGAGGAAGGACCCTGCCGGAGCTGGAGCCCCTCCGTTTGTCCAGGGTGGGCTAAGCAGGTGGATTCTAGCTGACTGCCTGGGTTCCAATTCTGCTGTGTGAACTTGGGCAAGTTTCTCTGCCTCTCTCTGTCTCAGTTCTCTCAAATGGAGATATTAATGGTAGTAGTTCCTATATCTGCTAGGGCTGTTGTTAGTATTAAATCGAATTAATGTAAGCAAAGTGCTTAGAATAGTGAGCAGCACAGAGCCAATGCTAGTACGTGTTAGTTGCCATCATTATCATCATTATCATTATTATTTTGCAACATAGCCATTTTTTTCATAATCACATTTGTAAAAGACAGAACTGGAATCTGTGATCTGCTTAAGGCCTCGGGTGTATTATTTTGAGAAGACGCATCTAATTATGTATCTTCTTTTTAGAATGAGAGTTCGTAGCTAAATTCCAAGGGGCGTGTATGGATTGATATTGATCTTTTGATCCCCAAATTCCTGGGATGAGGCACCCCTTCAGGTGCACCAAGATACCCACTTTCCACCAGCTGCTAACGGCTTGGGGATGCCTGCAAGGTTTCCCTGTGGGGCTTCGACAGAGCTTCTTGCTTTTCTCTTTAATCCAAGGAGAAATACGGAGGATCAAAGTGAAGCTGTGGCCTCTGTTGAGAGTGATTTAGAGACTTAGCAATGAGGAGGTCCTGGTGTCTGGCCCATTTGGGTGGTGCCCTTTGGTCTGGAGTGTCTGTCACACACCGCGACGGGCAGCTCTGGGGTAGGTCTGCCACCTGAGCTGCTCCACTGGTTCATCTGCGTCTTGGGTTGAGCATCAGATGTTCCCAAAAGGTGGCCTGACAGGCAGCCAAGGGGAAAGGCTGTCCCTGTATTAGCTGGCTCTGCACAGGCTTGGGGGGTTTGCTGGGCTTGTCATAAATTCCTACTTCCCTCCCCCACCCTGGTAGACTTCAGCCCCTGTTCATCTGTTCTTCTTTCCCGAGTCCTGGGCAAATCAGGGTGAGTTGGTCACCCAATGATTGTCATTTTGGGTGGGTGGGGAAAGGAGCCCCTGCCAGGCAGACTGGGGAGATATCTGGGGACAGTTAAGGCTGGGAGAACTGCTGGGCCTGCCAGTGTGCTCCATAGGGAGAAGTCTTGAAAGGAACTTCATGTGATGGGGAATTTCATAGAACTTGTGAGGACAGTGGTCATTTGTTCCATGACGAGAGTTTTCATAGAGTGACTTCCGTGGAGCTGGGGGAGTGGGAAGAAAATCAACACGTGCCAGGTGCTGCGAGGAGGCGTGAGCCCCTGTTCTGCACAGAAGGCTGACACGGTCTACCCTGAAGGAATGTCACCAACAGGAAACAATTAGTAAACAACTGGGTGCTAACCCAGACAGAGCTGATGATACCTTAAGCAAATTCAGAAAAGGGAAAAGAAATGCTGACCAGAGAGACCTGGCAAGGGTCAAGGAGGCAGAATAACTTACCTGCCATGGTAGGGGGCAGAGGTATTATAGAAGGTGGCAGGGGACCATTAAGGACACAGCAGTTGGCCTGAGAGAAAGGCAGCATTGGAGGAGAGTGAGGGGCTTGACTGGCAGATACTGGGAAGTGGGAAGGGAAGGGAGGAGAGGGCAGAGGAAGGAAGAGAAAAGAGGAAGGAAGGAAGGGCAGATTATTGAATCTCCCCAAGTGTCAAGCATTGTTCTATGAGTTTTATGTGTAACATTTCATCTAATGCTCACTCAATACTAAAGGGTCGGTACTTTTATCCTTACATTATAAATGAGGAAAGACAGGAATTAGAAGGTTAGGTGACTTGTCCATGGTCACCTGGGAGCAATATGATTCTAGTTTGCACTTGAATGACATTCCAGCAGAGTGGCCTAAGGACAGTGGCATCTTACCATGGTTAACCTTGTCTGGGATACAGGAAAGATCAGAGAAGGTAGAAATCTCAGACAGAGAGACCCCCAGAGGCCTGCTGAGACTGGGGGCTGGTGGCCTCAAAGGCAGAAACGGGGTGCTGGGTAAGAGACTGATGTTCAGGTCAAGGGCAGGGAACAGTCCAGTTTCCATCTCGAGCACCTGGAGAGAAGCTGAGACCATTGACTGGATCCAGTTTGGAGAATGAGAGATTGAGCTTTTCCACCTAATCCTGTGTGTGCCTTTAGCAGGTTACTTAGCTTCTCTGAACCTCTGTTTCCTCCTCTGTAAAATGGGAAGACTAACAGGACATGTCTTACGTGACTTTGAGGGGATTAATTCTGATAATGTTCATAAATTATTTAGGACCATACTTGAAATCAGAGTAGGTGATCAATGAGTGTTAAAAACTGAATATTATCAGTTTTTAAAAATTTCTTTAGAAATTGCTGATTTTTAGAGGACTTTCCCTATAATTCTCATTCTGCAAAGAGGTGGGCTACTTTGTTTCTCCCCCGTGCTGTTATAATACCTCTTCTTCCTGTGGATCTGCAATCCCGTTGTGTTGAACTTCAAATCCTGACGGGGGCGCGGTTGCCTTCTCCCATTTCACGGAATTCACTCTCTCCAAGGGGACGGTGGAGACACAGAAAAAAAAACAGTGGTTCTTTAAGGACTACACAGTTTGGCATAAAAATCTCACTAATTGAGGCTTGTTAAAAAGTACCCTAAATTCCGTAATTGTCTGTTCTGGTGCGCGCAGGTTTGGAAGAGTAATGATGATGATGTTGATGACGGTAATGACAATAATAGCTACCTTTATTGGGTGCCCAGAATATTCCAGTATATCGTGCAGAGATCTTGCATGATGTAGGTGTTTGGATCCCTGCTTTTTAAAAGAGAGAAACTGAGGCTCCGGGAGAACAAATGAATTGCCCAAGGCCACACGGCGAGCGAGTAGTGAGGCCAGAGTTCATACGGCTCTGCACTCCGCCAGGCTGCCTCAGAGACGCCCGACGTCGCTTAAAACACGGAAACGCCAACTTAGCAGGCAAATGGAGAGTCTTATAACTTTTTATTTACAGAATTATTCAAAACAAAGAAGTCTCAGTTATATTCAAATATTGCATTTGAAGTTATAACCGTGGGCCGGGAGGCTGGGCACAGAGGGTGGCCGGGGAGGACTTTGGGGCCAGCGACTCTGGGCTGTTGCTGCCCCTCTCGAATTCCTGTCCCTCCCATCGGATGTGACTCTCAGTGGACGGTCTCTAGGCAGCGAGATTCTGAGAGGGAAAAAGTTCATGGATGTTGGCCCAGAAAAGAACGAGCAGGGAGGAGCTGCCAGGCACTTTCCGAGGGGGACCAGGCGCCAGGCACATGGGGACACCTGGACTGGGGCCTCTGGCGTTCTGTGAGCGTTTCTATGTACCAGGAACTGCCAGGGCCCCGGGGAGCCGCCCCGATGACCAGAGACAGGCTGGGACCTCAGACGCCCACCAGAGCGAGGGTCAGAGGGAGCCGGGCTCCCCCGCACGGAAGCAACTTCCCCCTGCCCGTCCCCAAAGCCCTTCTCCCAGCGGTGGGACCATCTCCCAGTCCTGACCTCCTGCAGGTGTCAGGCCTCGATGCGGGGACGCGGTGGGTGCAGGCCGGAGACTCGGTGGGCAGCGGCCTCCACACTTCTCTTTTACGAGCACCGGCCGCGTCAGCCTCGTGTGCCCCTGGGTTGAGTTCCTAGTCACACGCGGCACAAGGGGTGTCCGTCCCACTCGGGCCAGTTGTATGTGCGATGGAATTTTGTGTGCTGAGGGAATGGAAGCCCGGCCTCCACGGACGCGTCCAGGGCAGTTGCCGGGGACCTTGGGGAGGGCTGACTGCTTGGATCGAAGGCCAGATCTTCCTGTTTGGCCACAAAGCATGTGTTTGACTGCCAGTTTCCAAAGCGTGTGGGGCCACTGTGCGTCCAGCAGAGGACACGGGAGGGATTCAGGGAAGTTTGTGGGTGGGACCCGGAGGGCGGGCGTCCTCCCCCATCTGATTCGCCTTAACTCTGGCCGGGTTGGCTGCCAGCGAGGACAGTCCTGGCGGGGTCTTTTGGCCACGTCGCTCCCTCTGAGGACTGACGCTCGGCCTCCCACGTCAAACTGTCCTCTGACTCGCGCCTCCTCTGGCCAGCTACTGTTTTTCTGCAGCCTGAAGCCCCCTGAGCATTGGACACGGCGCGGCTGGTCGTTACTCACTCACTTTCCGCATCCCTGCGGTGGAGATGAATGAGCTGTTTGCTCCCAATCCGTCCACAGACGCCAAGTCTTTTTCCCGGTTTTCTTCAAGGGCTGGAATCTTTCCCTGCACACGGGATGCGTGTCCTGCCTCCTTGGCTGAAAGCCAGTTATCAAGAAAGGAACAATTATAAAATGACCAACTTATTGTCTCTTCCTTTATCTTCCCCTCTACCCCTCAGATTGTTTTTCATTATATTTGGGGAGAGTAGAAAAAAGTGCTGGTGTTATAGAATGTGTTTACCAGTTAGGCCCACACAGAATTTTCTAGAAAGAAAGTAGAGCCAAGACAGTGGTGGGTGTTTGGCCTGCTCTGGTGGAAGGAGAGGGTGAGGTGCCACCAAGACGGTCTTGAGGGGTCGTCACCCTGTCAGGTCTGCACCGGGACGCCAGGGGTCCGTTTGTCCCTCCAGGGTGGCCGAGGACAGGGAGTCATTCCCGTGGAAGGTGGTGAAGCGGATGCTGCCCTGGCACACACCTGCAGACCATCAGCAGGTCATTTGCCTGAACAAAAAGCACTTACAGGATATTAAAAAAGTCTTTTCTACAAATGCCGAATGGATTAAGTGTGGAAGGAGCAGACGGGAGAGGCTCTAATTTAAAGAGGGCCCGTGGTGCCGAGGACCTGCCGGCCTCCACGTGGCCATTCCGACCCTCACAGCTCGGCCTCGAGGGGCCCTGCAGGGAGGCAGGGAGGCCAGGACCCAGCAGAGTCACCCACATTCTCAAACGCCACGGCCGCCATCAGAAGCAAATGGAGTTTCTTGGAACCTGTCGGAGGCATCACATCTTTCTGTCGATAACTACCTTCAGGGGTATTCAAAAAACTTGAATTTGAAAGGCAAATGTACAATTCTGGTTATCCAAGCACCTGAGTCTTCACTGGAAACCAAAGACACTCTGATCTCTCAAACTGCTCGGTTTGATTTTAACAGAAGTGTATCCACACAACAATTTCCCCCGCAGGCCGAGAACCCTGCTGAGAAATTTTAGCCCGGAGTACACTTAGCTCGAGAGGATTTTCAACACTGGGGAAAAAAAATTATAAAATGTCCCAATTCTGGCGACAGTGTCAGTTATTCACTCCTAATACGCATGTATTTATCCCCCCATCCCGTCTGGTTAATGAATCTGAGCAAGGCGATGCTCTCCCATTATTGCTCAATAATGGGCCACGGAGATGGCGTATCTTCGCCTTTATTTTTGCTGGCATGTCCCAGCGCTGGAGCACATTAAAGTAATAAAATTAGGCAGCAAGGCGTCCCGGTCACTCCCACCATGTTCCCGTAAGCCCCTCATTTACAACAGACAGAGACAGAAAAGAAATGTTTAGAGCAATTTAAGATGAGGCAACACAGGATATGTAAATTCTGTTTTATTGGCAGTCAGGGCAGCTAGCTAATTCTCCTCAAACGCCTTGGAGCCTTCAGCTCACTGGCCCCGCTGGGTCAGAGTGATTTAGCTTTAAGGCCACATGGGGGGACGTCCTGCTGTGGGCACTGTGGCCCTGCAGCCCTCGTCCTGCCCTCTGGCCAGATGTTTCTCCCCACTCGCTGATCCAAGAAGGAGCCTGTTAAGAAGTTTAAGTTTTTACTGAGTCGGATGACTAAGGCAGTTTTTATTTTTTAGAAAATTTATTGCTCCTCCTCATTTTATTCCACCTAAAGAAGTAGCTGCCAGGGCTCGGGAAGTTCGAGACAAACAGTTTCAAGGGAAATCACCGACTTGAGCTTGAGACCAGAGACAGAGCGAGGCAGAGAGCTCCGTGCAATACAGCCGTTCTCTAGATGCCACAGCGGAAAGTGGCTGCTGCGAGGAGACAGGACCCGTCCAGACACAGAGCTCTTCGTAAGGGCAGCTTGATCAGGACCCCCTCCCTGCGCTGGGGCAGAGATTTTGCCACGTTTGCAATGAGTTGTAGCAGTGCTCCAAAGGTTAGAGAGACCAGGGAAAAAGAAGAAAACAATTGCCCCACTCAAGCCAGACGTTTAAAAGCTGCAGAGCAAGTCAGGACTGGCCAAAATATGTGGCTTCCTGTCCCATACTTTCCTCTCCCCCTTTGCTGGGCTTGACTGTGCCCAAACCTGCAGGGGTTTAAGAGGGTTCCCAAACAGCCAGTCCCTGGGGGTTTTCTGTAACTGAGCTCTGGGCCTCCCTGGGCTGCAGAACAGGGGCGAGGAGCAGATGGGGCGGCCTTCAACATGGCCATAGGGTGGTGGGACCCCAAGGCAGAGAATGGCCTCAGATGGGCAGAGGGGGCTATTTCAGGGCCCATCTGTGGGAGTTATCAGGACCATATGGACATATGTGTTATGACTGCCCACCTCCCCATCCCTCGGTCTTCTAGCAACTTCACAGACTCCACCTGAGGGAATTCTCAGACCCTCCTCTCTCATAGGTGGAGGGACAAATGAACGCTAGCTAGAGGAGAGGACTGTTGGGGTGGGTGGAGGTAGGTGAACACAGGCACAGAGCTTAGGGGTCTCTGAATTCAGGGATCTGGGTCTATTGGTGCCCCTTTATGTCTATTAAGGCCACTCATCAGCTCCATGCTTATGGGGCTGTATTTACCAACTGGAAAAAGGTCTTCTTATCAATGCATCATCCAACTGGGGGTTTGCGAGGCTCCGTCTTACACGTTGATGATAGCGCTGTTGCACCCACCTCGCCTCTCGCCCAGGACTGGACCACGGCCGTGCCTCCCACAGCCTGGTTCCTGACCTCCAGTGGTACCCGTCTTGGGGAGCTTGTTAAAGATTCAGATTCCTGGACCCCACAAGACCCACTGAATCTGCCTCTTTGGGCTTTTTTTGAATTAATATTTTTACTTTCTTTTCTTTTGTATCAAGGTAAAACTTATATTCAGTAAAGTACCTAAACCTTAAGACTTTGTCAATTAAA
The DNA here is from genome assembly GCA_028533085.1 of Varecia variegata. Classification (NCBI taxonomy): domain Eukaryota; kingdom Metazoa; phylum Chordata; class Mammalia; order Primates; family Lemuridae; genus Varecia; species Varecia variegata. The sequence continues at coordinate 7,809,403 of CM052436.1, read as the reverse complement.
TATGCTCCTGTAGCTACCACTCAGATCAAGATGTAGAACATTTCCACCACCCAGAAGTCTGCTTTCTGTGCTTTGCAGACAATACTCATCTTCCAGGGGCAACTGCCATTCTGGAACTTCCACCATCTCAGAGAAGTTTTCTGTGCTTGAACTTCACCTACATTGAATGATACAGGACTCTTTTGAGTCCGGCTTCTTTCTCTCAACACTATATATGTGAGATACACCCATACTGTTGCTTGTAGTAATTCTTTTGCATTGTGGTGTATATCCATCCCATGGTTTGCATATACTACAACTGATTTATTTATTCTACTCTTGATAGTATCTGGGTTGTTTCTGGGTTTTGGCTATTATGCTAAAGCTGCTAAGAATATTTGTCTAAGTGTCTTTTGGTGCCCCTCAGCACTCACTTCTGCTGGGAGTGGAATTGCTGTTGTCCTAAAGTAAATGTGTGGTTAGCTTTGGTGGATAACTGCCAAATGGCTCTCCACAGTAGTTGTACCAACTTATACTCTTGCCAGTGGTGAACGGAAGGAATGTCGTTTGCTCTGCTTTCTTGTCTACACTTAGTATTGTCAGATCTTTTAATTTTAGCCTTTCTAGTAGGTGCATAGAGGCCTCTCCTTGTGGTTTACATTTGCATTGCCCTGCTGGCTTAGGATGTTAAGAATCATTTCACGTGCTCGTTGGCCACTTAGATTCCCTCTTTTGTGAAGAGGCTAATCAAGTCTTTTAAAAATCGGGTTGTCTGTCTTTTATCCTTTTAATTTGTTGGAACATCCATTAATGGTCTTTTATCCATTCTTTTGTTATTAGTAACCTCTCTAGGTGATGTAAGAACACTCAAGTCACAGAATCACCCCTGGGTTACTCTTTAAATTGTCTACTTTTCTTGAAACATCTTTTTTCTTTTCTTAAATTTCCAAATAAGCAGCTCCCTTTCTGCCTTGTGTCCTTCTGTTAATCAGGTTATAGATACAGTGCTTTCCTCTCCACTTCTTAAAAGGCTATATGTGGCAGAAATGGACTTCATATATTAAATGTGCCTGTGTTTTTGTCATCAAGTGTTGGCTGAGTGTAGGCTCGAAGTCTGGGGATATTGGGGGCGTGTCCAGGCCAGCTCCTTGCCATTTTGGCAGCATTTTACTAGCGCTGTAACCTTGCCAGGCACTTGTGGAGTGAGGGGAGACGGTAAGAGAAAGAGGGGTTTCAGAACTCTGCTAGCTTTGGTCCGATCACTCCACTGGCCAGGAACAGTGAAGCTCCACAAGCATCTCCCCTGTGGTCCCCAACACCCGCCTCTCTCCTGGGCCAGGAGCCCGTGGGAAGGAGGATGTATGGACAGTTTCTTTATCTGTGTTTGGGGGTCATGTGTGGATGTGACCTGCTCCGGGGCATCAGCAAGGACCTATTTCATATCCTTCCACCTCAACACCGACTGTGTGACAGTACACCTTCTAGGTACAAGTGTCCCCATCCTGTCTGTGCCATCCCCATAAATCGGAAGAGGGGAAGCACAATTTTGTAGTGTCCGGGATCTTAGAACTCCTGTAATCCAGGCCCCTCATTCTGTAGATGAGCGCAGTAGGGGATACTAGAGATGGGGCTTGGTGGGAGAGTCGGCTGGTCTGTTTTTAAGCAAGATCGTCGTGGAAGGACAGGCAGATGCGTTGCTTCTTGTGGAGAGGATTGAGAGAGAGGGAGGGAGGGAAAGAACATGTCTTCTTTGCCTTTGGTGAGGAAGGGAGTTCCCTCTTGCTGCTCTTCCCCTCAGAGAACTGCTACCCAGGGGCCCAGCGTGGCAGGAAGTGGTGAGGTGGTGGGGAAGGAAGAAAGATGGCTCAGTGCAGTGCATGCATGTGTGTGCCTGTGTGCGTGTGTGTACGTGTGCATGTGCGTGTCCTCTCCCCTCCTGCGCACCACCTCCAACTGGGCACAGAGGCTGAGCCAAAATGGCCCCAGACGATGTCTACAGTGTCGTGACCACTCGTAACAACCTCTCACGATTTCGAGCATGGAACTGGGGTGTCTGGCGTGACAATGGCTCAGACAGAGATCTCTCTTTCCACCTGTAGGCTGGGTATGACGGTGAGAGTATCGGAAATTGCCCATTTTCTCAGCGCCTCTTTATGATTCTCTGGCTCAAAGGTGTTATATTTAATGTGACAACGGTGGACCTGAGAAGGTAAGACAAGGCTTCTGCAATATTGAAATACCTGGACCTAATTCCTCACACACACACACACACACACCCCTGGGGCCCACGGGTGATGTCACGGGCACGTCCATCCTCCACCAGGAGCCTGAATGGAAGCCCGAGTGTGGGCCAGGCAGAGTAATTACAGGACGGCCGGGCTGTAATCTGTGGAGCAGGAGTCGGGGGTGCCAGGAGGAACCTGCTCTCCCAGTTGCTGGTCAGCCCGCACCTCTCCTGCCTCTGGCAGTCCCGTCTGAGCCCCGTTCCTGTGTGATGGCACTGGGGAGAGTTAACTCTTCACCTCTGCATGTAGGAAAGGGAGCACAAAGGGGTGCTTCAGCAACCCCATAATTTGTTAATGAATACCCTACATTTTATAAACCCACAAGCTACTTTGAAATTCTCAAGGTTTGTTTCTCTTAAACTGGGAGGACGGCGCTAAGCCTTGGAAATGAGTCCGAGTGCTGGCGGCTGCAGACAGACTCCGCTGTTCACTCCCACCTAGGAAACCCGCAGACCTGCAGAACCTGGCTCCCGGAACAAACCCTCCTTTTATGACTTTTGATGGTGAAGTCAAGATGGATGTGAACAAGATCGAGGAGTTCTTAGAGGAGAAATTAGCTCCCCCGAGGTAGGCCTCATAAAAACAGTGTTCACAATGTGGTTGTCATTTCCCCCCCACGACAGATAATTCTAAAGTGCTTGGCGTTGGGGTGCTGCGGTCCCCGGTGCTGCTCACGTCCTTAGTCATGCCCGTGGTGCACCGCAGAACACACAGAGCTGTATCAGGGTGAAGCGGCCTGGACTTAGTGCTCTGCACCTGCAGCCTGGCAATTAGGGTTGACGGCAGGATGTGGGAGGAGAGGTGGATGGCGTGTTAGCCATTTCTTAGGGTGCTGCTGCAAGGCGAGGGGTGCATGTTAGGATGAAGTGTCACAGAGTGTTGGCCCTGGGCGTGGGGACCCTTCGATGCCATCCCTTTCATTTTATAAGGGAGGGAACAGAGACCTGCACGGCCAGCTGGGGCCCTGTGTCCCAGGACTGGTCACTGTTAGGACAAAAACTCTCCGTCCAGTGCCGTTTTCTCAGATTGTGTTGCTTCTGGACCTTCAAGAGAAAGAAGATCAGGAAAACATTCAAGGAGAAGTTTTCATTTTTATATCCACCCCGAGAAAGCTATTTCCCCCATTGTGTTATCCTAACTCCAATATTGCTGATCTGTGATACTCCAATTTTGAACTTTTCAAGGTACCCTAAGCTGGGGACCCAACACCCCGAATCTAACTCAGCAGGAAATGACGTGTTTGCCAAATTTTCAGCGTTTATAAAAAACACCAAGAAGGATGCAAACGAGCGTGAGTACCACCCATCTTTCTGTTTCCTATTTCAACGCAGACCTCCGCTCAGGCCCCAGCACGGCTGGTGATTAAATCCTGAGAATCCCAACCCATTTCACAGAGGGTAGAGATAAGGAAATAAGGAAATAAGGAAAAACCACCTCCAACTTTGAATCTGCACATGGGTTCGAGGAGATTGAATGCTTCGTCTAGAGGGTGGGAACCCAGAAAGTGACACTTTTAGGGAAAAATATTCACCACCCAGGTGTCCCCAGCTGCATCATGGGAGTTGTTCTAAATGATGCTCTGCCAGTGCCTGTCTCATGGTAGGCCTTCCATAAATATTTTTGAATAAATAAATGAGTTCTAGAAGTAGAATATTGTGTAGACAGTAGCGTAATTTTCCAGGGAGGAGTGAGTCCTTTATTCAGATATTCTAACTGCACCTGCTTCCTTCCCAGCTGGGAGGGAGCTGGCTGGCCGCGTCTCAGGAAGGAAGGGTGGCAAAGTCCTGCCTTCACGGCTGCTGGAAAGTGACACTGACTTGCAAGGCCTGTCTTGGTAATTTCTTGCCCTTCTGTTTTAGTTTATGAAAAGAACCTGTTAAGGGCCCTGAAGAAGCTGGATGATTACTTGAATAGCCCTCTGCCCGACGAGATAGACGCCGACAGCACCGAGGACGTCGCGGTTTCCTCGAGGAAGTACCTGGACGGAGATGAGCTCACGCTGGCCGACTGCAACCTCCTGCCCAAGCTCCACATCATTAAGGTCTGTCTTTCCGCCTGACACACGCACTGAACGCACGAATGGGGCTTTGTTTTATTTTGCTGTGACTTGTGTTTGGGCCAGACATTTGAGCAGCCTAAAATGCAGACACATGAATTAAAAACTCTAGCTCGTTTCTGTTCGGGGCAGCCAAGCTTTGAGTTTCGACACGTGGAACGACGGGCCTCAGATATTCTCCGCAAGTACCTGGGAACTAGGCCCCGTCTTCTGCTTCTTTTTCAGCCTGACCCCACAGCCGGAAGGAAAGTTACGTGCAGGTGACTTGATGGGTGCATGGGCTACAGATGGCATTTAACACGTGAGGCTTGTAGATGACGCGTGGAATCTGGGACTGCTAATATGTGGACTCTGTCAATTGTTGGTGACTGTAGGGATGAACTTGGCCCTTTCTAGGGATGACAGAGGAGTGTTCTGTCTGTTCTTAACACTGACCCTCAACAGCCGGGAGCAGCTGACAGCTCCTTGGCTAGACATCTGCCATATTGGTGCCCTGTCTTCCCAGATGAACATAATGTAAGAGTCATGGGTTATATATCATTAAGGTTAAAGACTTTCTAGACCAGTAGTTCTCCAATATTAGTAGGCATAGGAATTGTTTGGGGAGCTTTTTAGAAAGTCCCCAGCCTGACCCAGTAAATCAGAACTTCTGGGGGGACCCCTGGGGTTTCAAGGCAGGTGGACTCCTTAGCTGCTGCTGCTTCTCAGCAATGCTCCCGGCCTCTCTACCACGTGCACAGGTGACTGTCATCACTGTTGCTCGGCCCTTGGCCTTCAGCAGCCCCAGACAGCTCAGGAAGAATCACAGGACTTGCTCTGGGGCATCTTGGTTATTAAAGTCCCAGCAGGTCCAGAGCTAGGTCCCTTGGTATGAGGTAGGGGGGATGAGACAGAACTAGGGACATATATGTCATTGACTGTGTGCTCTAATAACATGCTTATTTAGCATTTAGAAATCACATATCAAGTTCACACAGTCTGCGGTGCTGGTGCTGTGGGCTGCTGGCCGCGCTGGTAACTCCATGCCATTCCCTTGCCTTTGTCACCTGCCTTTCTCCTTCCTCCCCTCCTTCTGTTTCAATCTCAGCCCTGTTTATCTTCCTTCTTCTCTCTTTCCTGTTGTGCTCGAGGGTACCAACCTGAAACGCAGGCCTTCAAGCTGCAGCCTGTCTCTCAAGCGAGTGCTTTTCGGCAGCGTTGCCAGGGCCCCAACATCCAAAACTTAATGAAAGCATCTCAAAAACCTGCTGAATCTGGGAGCCGTTTTCCAACAGCACATTGGTATAGTTGTGTTTTGATTTAGTCCCTTTTAGTGAACACTTTTTGTCATTGCCGTGACTATGAGTGCTGTCGCATGGCAGAGGCAGGTGGAGGTTGGGGAAGAGCAGGAGAATATCCCAGCCACATGGCGTTAATCGCCATTCGTGTAGTGCCTATGGAAAAAGGCCACTGAGAATTTCAGTAGAAGGGTAAGCTTCAGGGTGAGGGAAAGCAGCCCATGGCTCCAGTGCAAGACCCAGCAGCAAAATCTTCAAAGCCATTTAGCACTCAAAATACCAAACAGCTAATGATCTTCCAGGATGGGGCACTTCTGAAAGGAAACGAGAATCAATCTAAGGGAATTATGGTCAAGGATGAGAGAGTGAAGGGATTCATAATTTATTCCCCTTCCTGAAATGCAGTGAACACAATATGAAAAATAAAGCATTAGTTTCACCTTTCATAAAACTACAAAGAAATGACAGATTCCAACTTGAAGCCCACGAAACTTCACCCAGGGGGCGGTGCCGCAGAGCCGATGGAAGTTTCTCCATATCTTTAGCAAAGTTGAGATTTCTCAAACGTCTCTGCTTGAGGGCTAGGGCATGTGGCAGGCCATGAGGGAAGCAGGGGACATGCCTATAAAGACCACTTTTGAGCTGACGTCGGTAGGGAGGCAGAGCTGAAGGCGGAGCGCCACAGAGCCGCCATCTTTCTAGCCTGTGCCAGCCCCTAATCCACAGGAGCGGTCTGGAGGAAAAGTGGAATGGGAGGAGAAGGGGGAAGTGGCTGCTGAGCAGAGAAAAGAAACAAGGCCCCACCCTGTCGAGAGAGACTAGTTTCAGTTTTAGCCATGGTGACCTTCTGCGTAATCCGTGTGTCTCAGAGTGGAGTGGAGGATGCCCTAACCCAAACCCTAGCCCTAACTCCTTGCGTCCCTGGGGCAGAGTACAGAGCGGTGTTTAGTGACAGGGTGCTTGAGAGGAAATATCCAGATCGACCTGCCACTGCCCTGTCTCACTCCCTTTGTTACTACACTATTTTTAGGCAAGTGGTAGGTCCAATAGATCTGCCTCATGAAAAGAGGATGAAAGAATCCGAGTGAGACCTCTGTGTAGATAGAGATGATCAAAATCAAAAGGGGAGGGAAAAAGACAAAGAGAAGGACCAAAAAAAAAAAAAAAAAGAAAAGAAAAAGAAAAAGGCAGATGATATATACATAACATATATATATGATCAAGAACTGCTTCAAGAAATTAAAGAACATTCAGACAGAAACTTTCTATAGTCTCAAAGAGAATATAAACCTTTTAAAAATAAGCTCAAAGGCAAGACACAGATGCCCAAACATATAATATCACAGATAGATGAACATCAGGCTGGCAGAACTCAAGAAAAAAGTAAAGAAAAATAAAATAATTGCAGAGATAAAAATGCTATTAGATGATGCAAGATGCAGAAAAAAATATTGCAGAAATTATTCATGGATTTGGAGGATAGGCCTGAGAAAATCATCTAAAATCAAATGGAGAAGACCAGAGATAAAAGTGATTGGAGAAATCCTAGATGTAGATAATCAGGAACAGAGAACAGGAAAAGAAAAAGAAAAAAAATGAAGGTTCAAGGGGAAAATTATTTTAAATGAAAGGATGACCTGAACCTTCAGTTTAAATGACCTGCCACGTTTAGGAAAACATTGCCCCAGAACGATCAACACACTGGCACATATTTGATACATTGCTGAACTTGGAGAATAAAAAAGAACCCTTTGGACATATCACTTCAATAACAAAAACAGTAATAATAACAAAAATAATAAAATAAATAGTAAAGCCACCTACATAGGGAAGAAATTCAGATGAGCCCCGGATGTCTTCATGACCACATTAAAAAATCTGAAAATAATGATTTAATAGCCATAGAGAATTAAGAGAAAGGCTGTGCGATACAAGAATTTTATATCCAGGCAAACTGTTGTTTTTACCTAAACTTCTTGTTCTGTGGTTTCTCTTTAGAATCAGTAAATCTTTCACCTTTCACCTTAACTGGTCTCTCATTTTTAAAAATAACGTTGTATGATGAATGAATCAAATGATAATCAAAATCAGAATCAAGGAACAGAGAAGATGCGTGATATTAAAGGACAGGTGCTAAACAGAGAACTGATTTAAATCTGAAACTGGTACTAAGACCAAACAACTGGGGATTATAGGGACAGAACACTCTGGGTCAGAGTGTAGTAAATGTGGATGTTGTTACAACCATTGGAAGGAGAGTAAGGGAGAAGAAATGGAAAGAAGTGAAGATCCGTGAGTTTCCTCATTTGTCATCATCAGACATCAATAGATAGCATCTAAATTTAATAAATCAGGAAACAGAGAATCATTATTATTTAAAGTTACACAGGAAACCACTGGAAGGATTAAAACAGACCATAAAACTTCTAAATTACCAGAAAGGGAAACACACACAGAACACACACCTACACACAGAAAGACAGAAAACAAAGTAAATAGTATATTCAGAAAGTATAATAATATAAAATGAGATTCCGTTTCATTTTATGAGGCATGCACCTAACAAATTGACTCAGAAATGTTAAAATAAAAAGGTGGACAAAGATAAACTAGGCAAATGCAGACAAAAGGAAAGCAGAATTCTTAACATTAACATTGATAAGTTTGAATTCAAATAAAAGGTGTTAATTTCTAAAAGTCACATGGTCCTGTTTTGCTGCCACACTGTGTCCACGGCTGCTGGCCTCTGAGAAGGAAGTCCCAAAGACCTTCTAGTTTGTGGTCAATCTCATGCCCACTGCATTCAGACATCCCAAGAGCCAGTGGGGTGGGAAATGACAGAGCAGAACTAGCCTGTGTATCCCTGGGTCCCTGTTGCAGGTTGAATTGTGATTGTGTCCCCAGTTCAGGTCCTAACCTCCAGTACCTCAAAATGTGACCTTACTTGGAAATAAGGTCTTTGCAGACGTAATTAGTTAAGATGAAGTCACATTGGAGTAGGGGGAGCCTAATCCACTATGACTGGTGTCCCCTTTGCAAAATGGGGAAATTTGAATACAGAGACATGCACACATGGAGGAGGCCAGGGGAAGGCTGGTGTTACGCTTGCACAGCCAAGGAAATCCCAGAATCTTGGGGGGAAGCCTGGGACAGAGCCTTCCCTCAGCCTTCAGAGGGAGCATGGCCCTGCCGAGACCTTGGTTTTGGACTTGTAGCCTCTAGAACTGTGAGAGAAGCAGTTTCTCTTGTACTAAGCTGCCCAGTTTGTGGCACTTTGATATGGCAGCCCTAGGGAACGGATGCAGCCCCCAGTGCTAGGCACCTTCTTTGAGACCAGTTCGCTGACTGTACTCCCACCTGTGGGAGGGACCAGTTCGCTGACTGTACTCCCACCTGTGGGAGGGAGCAGCGCCCGCCACTGTGTTTCTCATGGTGCTCACTCTCCACTGCTCTGTCCTCACGTCCACCGTCCCCACGAGGGCAGGGATTTGTGTCTGCCTTGTTCATGAAACTACCCTCTCCGCAGGTGATCCTCTTCTCGGTACAGTGATGGAAACGTTTAGGAGTACCATGCACAGGTATATGGGGTTGCAGCAGTGAGGCTTAGCAAGAAGGAGAAAGAGAGAGGGCACTTTCCGGTGACCCTAGTCCCATAGGCAGAAGATCTGTCATCAGTCTTTGTTCCTATAGCACCAAATAACAGTAGCAGAACATATGAAAAGGAAATTCCAGGAAACACGAGAAGCCTCCTAGAGAACAGAGCAAATTCGTGCCAGTAGATCCCAAGGCCCATCTATGCTAAGTTGGTGGACAGGCCTGTATGGAGCCACTGTTTTGGTTCTGGCACCTTTGTAACCTTTCCTGTACCCAAGATGCTCCTACGCAGTGAAAATGCCACAGTGGGCGGGTGGCCTGAGCAACGGCAGGACAGCATCAGGAGGTGAGGAAGAGAGTCTATCACACTCCTCGAAACGACAGGCTGCCTGATTTGATTGCTTACGCGAGTGGGTTTTCCCTCTACTGATCATGCCTTCTTCCTTTTCAGATTGTGGCCAAGAAATACAGAGATTTCGAATTTCCTTCTGAAATGACTGGCATCTGGCGATACTTGAATAATGCTTACGCTAGAGATGAGTTCACAAACACATGTCCAGCTGACCAGGAGATCGAACACGCATATTCAGATGTTGCCAAAAGAATGAAGTGAAGCTGGGGTGTTTTCTGTCTGATGTCTCGGTTGAGTGGGAAAGGGTGCGTTCTACGCATTTCCCCCCAGTAACCATCCTTTGCAAAATAGCGCCCAGAGTGTGATCCACCCAACCCCAACTGATACACGGCCTTGTCATTTGTCCACTCACTGGTGCCTCTGAATATACCAGTATCTGTAGTTACACATACCAGCTGTTAGTTTGTGTTAATTTGTACCTTTGATGTTCACTGACATTGGAATCAATGCTATTTAAAGCACGTGTTTTGCAGTTTCAGTTTGAAAGCAAACTAGGTTTGGGTTCGATTTCTTCAATTTTTAAAAAATTGGTCTGTCTCCGATAGTTTCCATGATGCTATATTGCCTGTTTTTCTCCTCTAAAATATTAATTTTTTTTCAAAATGAAGATACTGTTTGTTTAATTACAAAATGATACACGCCTGTTTTAACATTTTAAAACAATATCAGTGAGGACAAAAAAAGAAGTTGAAAAATCATCTAAAATTTTATTCCACTTAATTACTGATAACTTACTGGTGAACATCTTTCAAATTTTCAGTCTATCGCCCACACACACCTTCACACTACACACAATTTCATTCACATGTGGTATCGCGTTACTTTATTTTAAAGGACTGGTGAGGGGACCTCTTGGTAATGCCTTGATGATCAAACATAGAGGACCTGAAATAAACACAAATATTGGACACTGCAGGGCTGGAGAGGATGCTTTCGGTTTTAAAGCAGAGGTTTTAAAGAGGTGGTGAATTATAGAGCCTCAGACCCGCAGGGACCAGCAGGAACCAGAAGTCCAGAATGATCTCCACTCTGCCTTGTTCCAGGAAAGGCAACGGAGGAGCATGCCTATCTGTGTCTTTGGCTCCAGCTTTCTTTCCAGCACCTTCTCTTGCTCCCTGCCCTCTCACAGAGACTGTGCCTTCAGGACCCAACATCAGCTGCAGCTTGGAGAATCTCCCTGCCCCGAGTTGAAACATGAACCAAGCACACTCGGATTCCTTCCCTCCCGTGGCTGCTCTCTGCAACCCAACACTGCGCCTCGGCAGTGATGCTGGGACCCCGAGGGGCTGGCCTGGTCATTGTTCCCCTGCCCTTCCTAGAGACCAGGCAGGGAAAATCCAAGGAGATTAAATTCATGGTGACTTGTCTCGGGCAGTTCTGGTAACCGGTCCAGTCAGGGAGGAAGTGGAAACTATTGACTCACAAGTTTCTGGTTTGTCTGTGGCTTTCCCCATCCTTGTCACCAACCTCTCATCACAGCTTCTGTGTGGGCTGGGTGGCTGGGCTCTAACCCCAGGCCTGGAAGAGAAGGTGTGAGGTCGTTGAGATACTCATCGAGACCTCACAGGATTTGAGCCTTATCTCTCAGATTGTGCTCCTCTGACACTCACATCTCACAGGCAAACCCTTCTTGTGGAATTGGCTGTGGTGTGTGTTTGAGGCTAAAACGCTTGTTCTTCACGTATATATACGTGTGCTCTATGAGCCATTCATTTGAAAGAGAGTAAAAGGCGTTAACAGTAACTATCCTGAGATTAAGTGAAAAATATCTAGCAAAGGAGACAAAGTCTTTAATATCGTGGCCCCTTCCGTTCCTGCTTACGGCTCCTGCAGCTTCCCCCCCGCAGTTCGCTGTCCTTGCCCACCCTGCGTTTTTTGGAGGTCGTGTCGAGCATGTGTCACTCTTGTCTGTGTGTCTCACATCTGTCTGGGCATCCAATTTGTAAATCTAGTTTTATAACTTTACATTTAAACTTGGTAAAGGAGTAGACTACCAGATGTTACTAGTGTTAACTTTGTATTTTTAGATGTTAAAATGATCTACACAAACTTCATGTGCCTTAAAAATTAAACAAATTATAAAGATGGAACGAGTCTCTTTAATTTTTTTTTGTTATTGTTTTACTTTGCATTTCCCATTTAGATTTAAAGAAATAAAATGAATGGTATGGGCTTCCTTTAGAATGATGAGCAAATGAACCAGAGTTCATCAGTATTTTGAATTAGAGATAACCCATATTTCAGTTGTGAACCACATAGATATTTTAAAGGAGCCTTAAGGAGGTCTGAAATGACACGTGAACTCTCCTTGTCCAGGTAACTGAAAGAGAGGCCCTGCAGGCTGTTCCACTTTTACATGTGGTTGCAGGAAAGGGGCTAGTTCTGGCGGGGGGTGGTGGTGGTGGTGGTGGTGGGGGTCTTCCCCTTAGCCCCGCCTCCAGCCCCACCCCCACATCCCTTTTCCATCCTCCTAAAAGCAACCTATGTGTGGGGACATAGGTTCCAGGGCTGTTGTGCTGGTTTAAAATCTTTATTACAGTGTGTTTTTAAAAACAAAATGCATTTGTTCTTTAAAACATGCCATGCAGAATGCAAATATGGACAAGTAGTTAAACAAAGCCCTGTTTTGAGGCTGACCGTACAGAAGTTTCTCTGGATGGAGAGGATTCCATTCTCGCTTCTGGTCACCCAAGAGGCCCGAAAATTAGGGGAGAAAATATGAGTAGCTTTACTTTGGAACACAGAATCTCCAAAAGCAGGCTGGAAAAGAACACAGAGCATCACAAGGCTGCACCGTGTAGATAGTGCCCCACACATGGGGGTGGCAATGACAGAATTCAGGCCAGGAAAAGACTTAGGGACCAGAGGTCTCAGTAATTTCCAGCCTACAGGTCTGTCTCTGAGGATTAAATGTATGTGCAAGACCTTCTCCGCCACGTAGGCAGATAGACACACACACACACACACACACACACACACACACTGCAGGATGAGCTCCCCTTACCATTCTCCAGGACTGCCCGGTAACTCACTCTGAGCAAAATCCCACTAAACCCCCTCAAGTCCTCACTTTAAGTGGTTCATAATTAAGCTTTGGGAAAGTTTTAGAAGAATGGCTTTTTTTTTTTTAGACAAGAATAGCCCAACTCTTCTTTTATTTTATGGTTAAGAGAACAGTTCTAAGAACATTTAATTCACAAAACCCTTGATGCACAAAATGGATACGTTAAGGCATGGGGATGTTTGTCCATATTACAAAATGACTTCTCTTTCCATGTGATGGTTTGATTCTAAACTCTTCTATATGGTGAGTTTCCCTTCGGACATTTGAATTTTGGTTTAACACTACAGCACTTCAGGGCATGCCCCTTTATAAGGTCAGATGGATGTGTGTGGTCCCGGGTCACAGAGGGGCTGACTACACTATTCAGGGCCTTTGTAGGCACTGGGCCATCAAGGAGCCCCTCCTGCTGCATGTTATGTGCCCAGGACCCAGCAGGGCCTGCCATTGTAGCCATTATGTTGGGGTCTAGCTGAGTCTTTGATGACCCTTGCCTCGAAGGAGGCCATTTAGTCAGGGAGAGCTGAAAGCTGCTGTTTTCTGTCCCCAAACCTGTGAAGGTGGCTGAGTGAAGACATGGTCCAGGGAAATTGTGTTCAGAAGCATGGAGTTGCACATTTGGGAGGAGGGTGTAACTTCTGGGGTCCGGCCACCAGTGGGGTCTTATCTAACCTGTTGTGCATGTCACCTTTCTTAGGGACCATCCACAATCTGCCTCGCCCCAGTGTTCTTGCTCCCGTGGTCCTGGCCATTTCGTCCTGTCCTAACAACCCTCCTTTGTCTTGACAGCACCTCCCACTCTCATCTCTTCTTTGACTGCCTTCTGTAGTGGGTTCTGTGATGTGTTCCTGGGTGACTGGACAAGGACAGTGGCCTTCAAAGGCTGGCCTGGGAATACCCATGGCTCCGCAGACCTGCTGAGCCCTGTCCCCTGCAAAGCCATCTTCCCAGGTGGCTAATGCTGTGAATCTGAGTTAGGTCCTTCTCTGAAGCTCTGACCTTCTATGTATAAAACTAGCACCCGCCTTGTGAGGGTCTTCAAATCTTTTGGATCCCCTCAGGTTCCAGAATAATCCCAGAATAATTCCAGGTCCCAGAAGGAGGGGAGCAGTCTTTGCTTAGTGTGTTTTGTTAAAGGGATGGATTCAAATAGCATTAAGGCTTTTGTTTGCTTTCTTCTTTAAGTACTAACAAGTCAAACATGTCACTGGTCTCTTCCCTAGTGGGATTTTTGAAGCAGTACCAGTGTTCAAAAAGACAAAAGGAAAACACAAAAGCCCCTGCAGACATAAGGTCCTAAATCTGCCCCCCAAATCTCTGACGTATCTGAATGATCATTTAATCTCTCAGCCTCATTCTTCTCATCTGGACAATGGGAACAAGATCTCACAATCACGTAGGGGGTATATAGAAGTTCTCTGCAAAAGCTGCAAAGTATCCAGCTGCCCACAGATTATTTTTTTCTGGTATTTGCTCTTCTTACTGGGTAACGGTCCTAAAAATAAGTTGCCAAAATGGACAGGGCATGAATTTGCAATTTTGTAGAAACTTGAACTTTTCTTGCCGAGGTGAAAGGCAATTATGCTCTGAATTCCTGGTTCCCTCCAACAAAGCGCCACCCCTGAGATTGTGGTCCCTGACAACTCCTCTGTCCCCTTTGGTGAGTCACTGGGGGCTGTCCAGGCCTGGTCCACTTGTCTGTCATCCGCACCGTGAACTGGACAGCCTCCATGGTGGAATGACAGCTCTCTGGGGGACCCCTCTCCTCTGGCTTGGAGACACTGTTTTCAGCGTGACATTTACTTGAGGCCCTGAGAAGCAGAACACAGATCTGTCAACGTGGGTGGTCTCCCCAAAGCCAGAGCCCAGGCCAGTCTCCTGCTCACCACCAGGTGGCGCCTCCTCCCATTCCCTGGAGCCAGGTGGGCCTCACTCCACCTCCGCTGAGATTCACTTGGGACAGGCTGTAGCTGGGTTGACCCCTCTGGCCTGGTGCACAAGCCTTGGGGCTTCATCCAAACCCAGCCCAGCCCTCTGGGTGTCAGCCCAGGGTGGCCTTTCAGGGCCAGAGAAGCAAAGGTGAAAAAACCCTGCTGGTCTCGGCTGTGGTTTCCAGGAAGGCCACACTCAAGTGGCCGGGTTGTATTTTCTGATGCGCTAAAGAACGTCTGGGGGAGGGGGAATTCCGCTCTGTCCTGTGGCTTTGTCTTGCCATGGAAATACCCTCAGGGACAGGAGCTCCTTGTCACGCCTAACTCTAGCACAGCTCGCTCTTGACATCCCCCTGGCCTGTTCGCTGTTTGTGCCATCGGCCCGGTGGGCGGTGGGGAGTAGGTGGGCACCGCCTTGCAGACCTCAGGGATTGGAATCAGCTCTCAGGCCACTCTTTGACCCTCCCCTCCCCAGGCCCAGCGACCCAGGGCTCCTCCTAGAACAAATGCACCCTCAACTCAGAGATGTGTGAGCGTTTTCTGGAAGCGGGAGGCTTCTGGAGCCTGGGTGTCCTGCTTCCTGCCCTCACCAGCCTTGGCCTCTGGGGCCAGCACAGCTCCCTGGGCCGACTCTTCCTCGCAGTCCCTGCTTGGAAGGCCCGATGGCAGCCCAGGCAGTGGTCAGTGACAGAAAGCATCTCCCACCCCCGTCCCATGGCTGTAACCCTCAAACCTCCTCCATGGCTCCCTGCGTGCCGCTGAGGGGTGGGGGCTGCACACTGTGGGGTCAGAGCTTTGGGGGACACTGGCTGAGACCACTGCAGGGCCCCCGAGTGTCCACAGGACCACGTCACTATGCTGACTTAATTGTTCCTGAGTTAATAGCCAAACAATCCAATAAATCCATCCCTTTATTTCATCATGTAACTGTGTCACAGGCAGCTGCGCAGTCTGGACTTCGGGTCCCTCTGACCGACCATCTAGCCTGTGGCTCAGCTGTTTTGCTGAGAAGCAGCGAAAAGCGATGACGTTACTGTGACGTATCTGTACTATTACGATGCAGCGCCCGGCTTGGGCTGCCACCGCAGCTCACCTCTTCTCTGGCTCTTTGTGGATTCAGGAGGGCTGACTTCTTGGACGATTCCTTAGCACGGGAGAAACACCAGCAGTCCTCGTCAAACCAGGAGGCAGCTTCCCCGCAGCCCACGAAAAGGTGGACCAGGAAGGACTTTCACGTTTTCCCATTCAGAAAAAGCAGCCAAAACTAAAAAAAAAAAAAAAAAAATAGACTGATCTTGGAATTTCCAGGAGCAGAGCTTGAAGTGTGAGGGAGGGTAGTGAGGGACACAGAGGAGGGGAAAGGAGAAGACAGACTCCACGGCAGGATGGAGGTGAGTGTGGCACATGCCACAGGTGTGTCAGCTCCACGGGCCCTGCGGGAAGCTACGCTTTGCCTTGCGCTGAGGTTTGCGAACTGGGGGAAGTCAAAGCCCCCCAGATCTGCTTGGGCACTCTGGAAGCACTGCGTGGCCAGGCCCCTCTTGTCATTTTATGTGCCAAAGTGTTTAAACTGTATGTAGTAGTCCTCTTAACATTTGACACGTTTTCCCAAAAGTGTGGACTAAACTAAAATGAAAAGAAAAACCACAAGTTATTTTAACAAGGCTCTTAGATGCTTGATTTTTAAACCTGTCACTGGCTGAGGTGCAGAGGCCTGCTTTCAGGTCACGTGATTCGCTTCCCCGCAATCTTGGCTTCTTCTCCCATGTTTGGAGCCAAGAGGAAGGAGAAGATGGGGTAGTGTGGGCCTCAAATTCTCAGACAGTGCTGAGCAGCAGGACTTGCTGTGTCTCCATCAGCTGTGTCTTTCAATGGCTTGTTTTTGTTTTATTTTTGTAGCTTGCAAATGACTCACTGGTCCCCAGAGAAAGTATTGCTTGAAAGAAAATCTTCAGGTTATCTGGTGGTGTTCAGGTGTTGGGCAGGCCTCTCTGGTGCAGACTTTGGCATCGTTTTGCTAGCTCAGGCAAGAAGAATTTATTGCCTTGAGTACAATACTGGAATGTATAAAGGTGAAAAAGGAGTAAATAAAAACGCTCTTGTCTTTAAAAAATTGTACAGTTACAATGAGAAAAAAATGGAATAGCAGCTGGAAAGAGACCCAAGAACACGTTTCATGGAAACCAAATGGGTGAGTGGACCAAGTGTGCACTTCAGGATTTCTTACAAAGTTGCTGAGGCCGAGGGGATGCTACCACGAATGAAGTAATACAAGAGACGATGCACATTTGCATAGCACTTTGCAGCTCACAAAACCTGCACAGGCACCGTCGTTCCAGGGGCCATGGTGTGCATCAGTGACTGACAAGATGTGATGGCGGTGGCAGTGAGGTGGCTGCCATCTCACCTGGTGGTTGTGGAGGGGCCTTATTTGCTTGTCTGTCAATGAGTGGAGGGTATGGGCCACCACGGGGACTTTGGGGGCCTTGCCCTATCTAACTGGACACTCCAATTAGAGAACTGAGCTTAAAGGCTTGCAGAGAGAGGGATGGCTAATGGGCTTGTCTGCCTCGAGTCTTCCTTCCACAAACTGAGGGCTTGGGCTGGACTGGTGGTGGGTTTTTAGCCCTGGCGGCATATTAGAATCATTTGGTTAGCTTTATAAACTACCAGTGCTCACGCCACACCTCAGACCAACTGAATTAGAACCTCTGGGGTTGGGCTTGGACATTGGAGTTGTTAAACTCTCCTAGCAGGATTACTAGGCATTGGCTAGATGTTCTGTGAAGTTATTTCCAGCTCTAACTCTCTAAGCTTGTGATGTGACTGTACTATTACAATGCAGTGCCCAGCTTGGGCTGCCACCAAAGCTCACCTCTCTTCTGGCTTTTTGTGGATTCCGGAGGGCTGACTTCTTGAACGATTCCTTCGTACAGGAGAAACAGCAGCAGCCCTCATCAAACCAGAAGGCAGCTCCTGTACAACCCCCCAGAAAGGTGGACTAGGAAGTTCCTGTTCAGAAAAAACAACCAAAACTGAAAAAGAGATGAATCTTGGAATTTCCAGGAACAGGACTTAAAGCGTGAGGAAGGGTAGTGAGGGAGAGAGAGGAGGGGAAGGGAGAAGAGAGACTCCATGGCAGGGTGGTGGTGACACCATCTGGGTCCTGGGTTATGGTAGCATCTGGAGGGTTCTGGTGAGGAAGAGGAGAGGAGGGGAGGGCTGCATGCACCAAGTATTGCTACTCTTGGGGAAGCCGGTTGAGATCAACTCTGGGCATATATAAACCTAGTGTACAGTGTCCCCTCAAAATCCATGTCTGCCTGAACCTCAGAATATGACCTTATCTGGAAATAGCGTCTTTGCAGAAGTATCGGGTTAAATTGAGATGCAATCATGCTGGATTAAGGTGGGCCCTAAGTCCAATATGACAGGTGTCCTCATAAGAAGAGGAGAGACACACAGATGCACACAGGGAAGAAGGCCACGTGGGGTTGGAGAGAGAGACTGGAGCACTGTGGCTGCAGCCAGGGAGGGCCACGGAGCGGAAGCTGGCAGAGGAGAGGAAGGGTCCTTCCTGGGGGCCCTTGGACAGAGGACGGCCCTGCCCACACCTGGATGGGAGACTGGTGGCTTCCACAACAGTGAAAGGATAATATATTTCTGTTTGAAATGGGTGCGCTGTTGGAGAGAGCAGGTGATTTAACCAACAGGCAACCCTTGGGCTGTTCTGCACTGGAGGGAAGGTGAACCGTTGGGAAATACTTTGAAGCCTTGAGTTCAGGTCTCGTCTCCACAGACAGCTAATGTCCCTGGACCTCAGTTTCCTCATCTGTCCAATGTAGGGGTTGCATGACATAATCTGCCATATGTTCCAACTACTAAGAGACAGGAGACAGGTCAGTGTCGGTGATAATGCTTGGGAACAGTCCCCGCACACAGAAGTGCATCATGCTCCTTGCAGCTCCTGTCCCAGGTCTGATTCTGAGTTCAGACATCTGTAGCTGCTTGCTTTAGGGATTTTTGGTGGGCATTTTGCTTTTTAGTGGAGCCACCCCCAAAACTCAGGATATTTATGTAGTCTGTGACTAAATTAGCAACATCTAATCATGTAGTCATCTAAGGTGAAGGAAGGATTAATCACCCACAGTGGATCTAATGAGCTTCCTTCTCTAGAACACATTCTACACGATCCACCAGACCTTCAATCACCCCAACAGCCGGGTGCAGAGATCTCAGGAGCCTTCCCCACCGGCCCCCCACCCCACACCCATGCAGCAGTCTGCCAGGCCTGCCTTTGGGCATTCACCTTGGGGGAAAGGTAGACCCAGAAGACACAGATCAGGAGAAACCATGGAGAAAATGTGGGCATGTTCTCTCTCTGCAATTCATAGGATGATGTGTTAGCTTTCTATTCCACGTAAAAAATTACCACAAGCTTAGTGGCTTAACAACATACATTTATCATCTCACAGCTTCCGTGGGTCAGCGGTCTAGACACGCTGTAGCTGGGCCCTTTGCTCAGGGTCTCCCAGGCTGAAATCAAGGTGTCAGTGGTGACTATGATTTCGTGAGGCTTGAGCTCTGTTTCCAAGCTCACTGGTTGTTGGCAGAATTCAGTTCCTTGCAATTGTAGCACTGAGGCCCTGATCTCTGAGAGACCTACCATTCCCCGACACATGGGCTTCTCCGTGACCTGGTGATTTGCTTCTTCAAGGCTAGGAGGAGAATGTCTACTGCCTCAAATCTCTCTGCCTTCCTCCATGTCTGACCTCCAGACCCTCTTTTAAGGGACTCATCCGATTAGGTCAGGCCCACCAGGATACGCCCCTTTTGGATTAACTTAAAGTCAACTGATGAGATCAGGCCCACACAGGATAATGTTCCTAACACAAAGTCAACTGATCGGGGACTTTAATTACATATGTAAAATCCATTCCCCTTTGCCACAGAACGTAAGCTCATCCCTGGAGTGATGTTCTGTCATATTCACAGGTCCTGTCCACCCTCCCGGGCGGGGCAGTTCCACCGTGCATGTACACCGAGGCCTGGGAACCTTGGGGTCATCTTCGAATTCTCCTGCTGTAGATTTGGAGGATCCGTGGTGACCACCCCAGGGGAAGTCCACCGGCTCAGTAACAACCGTGGGCTGCGATCAGTTGATATGGTAGCACCACACCTCTCAGGTGGCACCAGGCCACACCATAGCATCAGGTGTCTGCTGCACATCTTCTTGGCAAGCTTCCCCGGGACACTTTTACTCCCGATCCTTAGGCTCAAACACCCATGGAGCAGGAAGGCATGGCGCTTCTGCAAAGTTAGCTGGCCTGGATTCCCAGGTCTCTGTGACAAAGCAGGAATGTGTTGACCTTCAAGTCCTGGCACTGAATGTACCTATTTACTCAGCGTTTGCCAAAGGGTGGGGAGAAAGGGAGGAGCAGAAGGAAGGGATCTTTTGCAAGTGGGTCAAAGAAGAGCTTTGTTACGATTTTGCTTCTTGTTGTCCGGGTGGCCCAGTGTCTCTGGGACAGGCAGGCAGATCTCTCTCCCTTGGCCTTCTCCGAGGTCAGCCCAAAGCCGGTGGTACTAACTCAGAATAATAACAGCAATAATAAACATTATTATTATTCTCCTGTGGTAGAAAAGGTTATCTTCAGGAAGAAACAAATAGTCTGAGGGAAGTTAAATGGAGTTTAGAAAAACACAACAAAAACAGCAGTTCTTCCTTATTCTCTGAGTATTACTCACCAAGGCTTGCTTGATGGCTCCGAGGGTCGCTGCAGCAGTTGCTGTCTGTTCCATGGCAGGGGATACTCCTGGCTTCTCTGTCCAAACCAAGCATCGTTTTTCAAGTGATGGGAGTTGTGGGGGTAACGGACTTGATTTCTCTCATTTGTATTGGAAGACACAGTCCAGAGTCACAAGCCATGGCTTTGAAACCGCGGGAATGCGGAATTGCTGTCAAAACAGCAATGCTGACTGGGGGAGTGGAGGCTGAAATCAAGGTGTCAGTGGTGACTACGTAACTCTGGGCTTGTGTGGACACACAAGCCAAGAGACGCCTCCTGGTGCAGTGGAAGGTCACAGGGCTGATGTCCTGTGGCCGGAAACCTTGTCCCCCGGCCTCGGGTTATTTAGTGCCAAGCGTGGAATTTGGCCTGTGTAATCTCCAAGGTTCTTTTTAGCAGTAAAACTCTGATTCTATACAACCCAGAATTTTCCACAATCTGTGTACCTGTGTCATGACTTTCCTACTTTCATAAGAAGCCACTTCCACACAAATCCTGAACGTGTCACAGTGAGAGGAGCTGGAAGGCAGCAATGCTGAATGACGTAAGAGCAGTTTCCTTGGTGGGAAATGAATATATAGTTGCGATCACAATATGCCTTCACAGCTGTAATGATTTCATCTGGATTAGGAAGAACATTTTCTGAGGGCTCTGGCTTCCCTGTTAATGTGATCTTTGCGGAGGAGCATGTTCCCACTTTGTCCCGGGGACCGGACCCAGGAAATGTTCTCCGTGAGTGCAGGAGGGATTTGACTTGGCGCCATATGTCATTCCCGGAGAGGAACAGCCACTAGACACTGAAATCGGTGAAACGAGGTGTGGTGTCTCCCGCCAGGAGATCTTGATAAAGGACACATCTCATCTCTCAGAGACATCCTGGGGTGGCCCTGTCTGGCAGCTGGTTAGATCACATCTCAAAGTGATATCAATCATGCTACTTTTCTGTGACAGAGGTTCCACTTGGTATTTCTGAGAAGTCTGAGATCGATTTTCATTTTTTTTTTATTTCAGCTTATTATGGGAGTACAAAAGTTCTGTTTAAATATATTGCCCATGACCCTCCCATCCCCCCGAGTCTGAGCTTCAAGCGTGTCCATTCCCCAGACAGTGCACATTGCACTCATCATGTAGATATACTCCCATCCCCTGCTCCCACCCCCTCCTCTGTCCGATACCCAATTGGTGTTATTCCCAAATGTGCACTAGGTGATGTAGAAGTTTTCGAAATGCAGTGGCACTCACAGGCAAAATTTGAAAAGCTACCTTCCCAGGGCCACCACCCTCACAATGCCAAGGCAGGGCCCTTTTGCACCTGGAAAACTGACCTTCTGTGTTGTGATGAACCCTCAGGTGTTTGCCTGGTGGTTCGGGGTGATGGAGCACAGTGTGATTTGCCACCCTGGGAAATTTCGCCCTTACCCTCCGGAGTCACGAGAAGCCTTCCCAGTTGTCTCGGGGAAGGCCGGCCCGTCCTGGCCCTCCCACGCTGCATAACAACTAATACAGGAAGCTGGGACCTAGAACTCACAGCCTGGTTAGCGGTTAATGCCTGAAGCTAACGTTTGCGAAACCATGTAATGCTAGCAGAAGGGCAGTTCCCCACTTCCCAGGACTCGCTTCCACTCTCCCCGTCCTGCACCCCTCTGGGGGCACCATTTGCACAAGTGTGTGTGGCAAGATTAAATGGACGTGGACCTTAGACCCACTGTTCCCAAGGGCGATGGAGAAGCAAGTTGACGTGGGGGAGAGCTGAGGACTGGGGCAGGGTGTACGATGGGTGGGAGTAGCAGGATTACTCAACACTTGGGTTTCTAATCAAGGGATCTTAGTAGAGAAGAAGTATATCCTTTGTTGGGCAGAAATTAAAAATGCAAGGCAGAAGCCAGTAGAGATTTAACAAACAGAGCAATCGGCAGGGAAGTGCAGGAGGACGTGTGCATAGTGTGTTTTCACCCTGTCGCCGTGAGCTTCTGTGCCATGGTGGGGGCTGGTCTCCCTTGCCACTGTCTTGAGTCAACCTAGGAGTCAGTGCAGGACATTTTGGATTAATTTGTGCAATTAATTATTACAAGCAGTAAGCCCACAGTTTTTATTGTTCTTGAGGAACTTGTAAGATGGTAGAAAGGATTATTTGGGGATAAAGCATTTTCCCTTTTACAAATGCTTTCAGAGGTGGCTCAGTTCACTTGGCCGGAGTGCACAAGTGTGGTCAGTGTGGTATTGAGGCTACCAAACAGCTGCAGATGTTCCTTTTTTATTCCCCATCTGTCTGTCTGCCTGTCTGTCTAGGTTCTCATCTCTAACTGGAGCTGAAGATGACTGGGCAACATGCTGCATGGCCTTGGGCAAGTCACTTAATTTTGCTGAATCTCAATTTGCTCATCTGGGAAAGGCTTTATCTACCCAGCTCTTGGAACTGTTAGGAGAAAGGACATAAAAGTGCATGAAAATAGGATAAACTGGGTACAAGCAATTATTATGATGCTTCCTCCTGGTTATTGGACTAGGTTTTTGAACACAACAAATATTTTCCACCAGAAGCAATTGACGCCAAATGCAGAGCCATGGACAAAAGGAAGGTTTGCGTTGGGATGATGGCTAAGGGTGAAGAGGTGGGCTTCGGGAGGCAGAGCAGCCTACGGGCAGGGAGCTCAGTGGGGAGTCAAGGTAGTTGGCTGAGAGGGAGGCCTCAAACAAGCCACTTGTTCTCCTCAAGGCCCATAAGAGTCACACCTGCCTTTTTGAGACTATAAGAGGAAATGGAAGTGAAATCATTTTGACTTTGTCTAAAAAACAGCGTTAAGAGGAGTGATCTCATTCCAAAATGCTTTTAACGTTAACTGCCTAGCTCTGTCCCAGATGCCATTTGCCCCTGCAAAACCTCCTCAGGAAGACCTCCTTAACCTGGGAGTCTGGGAGGAGGCCCCCTCTGGGTCCAAGTGGCTTCTGAAGCCATAGCCAAGCACAGGGCACCCACCTCCAGTCCGAGCCACTTCCTGTAGTCAAGAATACATGTGAAGGGCCTTGCAAGGCATAAGCCATATTTCTTTTAACTGTTCCCCATTTTGTCATCTGGATTGTGAGCCACTATTAAAAATGACAACACATCTTTAGAGAAATCAAGCACTACCAAGCAGCCTGGATTACATGAAAGAACTCATAGGTGCAACGCAAGTGTTCATTATGTTGATGTTTATCTGGCTAGCCACTTACTCCCTAAATTACTTTAATTGAGAAACTTTTGATGCACCAGAAGCAAGATGGGCAGTGTTTAAGAGAAAATGTTTAAGACCAAAGAACAATGACCCTACTTTTAACTTGCTCACTTTCAGTTGAGAGCTACACCAGTCACTTCCCAGAGATGGCTTTTGCACCTGGGAGCAAGAGTGGCAGATTCCCGGATGGCCAATGTCCCAGGAGCGGCTGAGGCTGGGTCCCAGTGGCTGGCAGGGCTGGGGGAAAGGCAGCAGGTGAAATCCTGGAAATCTGACTCCATAAAAAAGTGAAGAACAGGTCTCGCATGAAATGCATTGGGCGTCAAGGATGCCAAAATCCAATTTTTACATTATCGTCTAAAGATAGTCACAGGGAGCATGGCTTCTTGCTAACATATCTATAGGTTGATATTCCAAATTTTCCCTTCCCTCTGCAAATATGAAACCAATCCTGGTAATTCTCCCCACTCGGAAATGCCCGAGAACTGGCTCTTCTTCACATACTCAGTCATGGGTGGAGATGCCATTATTGAGGGAAACCCCCTGCCTGGTGATGCCAAAGAACAAAACAAAGGGAAAGCATTTTGATCCATTGTAGAGGCAGGGGAAGGACCAGCCGGCTATGAGACCTGGTCATCGTCTCTCTTGGGACATTGCCCAGTAGGCCCACAGTGGGTTCTGTAAGGCCCGCCACTTGAGCTTCCTGAAAGAGCCGGCATCCTCAGGGCTTGGAGCCCAGGGAGGGCAGCCCAGCTCGGATCAGACTCTAAGTTCATGCTGGACTCTGCTCTGGCTTCCTCCAAGGCGAGCTCTTGCCCCTGTCAGTTTCCTGAGCCCCTGCGCTGCCTAGCTGCAGCTTCCTCCCCTTTTACCCAGCCCCTTCCTGGGTCCCAACATCATCCAGAGCTGAACTCTGTGATTCCAAGATTGGGAAAGTGGTCATTGTTCTGACGAGTGCCCTTGTTGCGTTAAGAGTTCATGAAGATTATAAGCATTGTAGCAATGACACAAGGAAGGGCACTTTAGACCTTTTGTACTCAGATAGCTTTAGAAATAAAAGTGGCATTAGCAATCTTACAAGGCAGATTTGAGCTGAAGAAGCCCTGAGAGCTTAGTATACTTGTCCCAGGCCCTTCAGTCACATTTGGCATCCGAACCTCTCTTGATTCACAGTTGATGACCGTGGATCACGGCAGAGGTTCTCAAACTGTGGTCCCTGGACTGGTAGCATCAGCACCAGCTAGAGACCTGTTAGAAATGCAAATGATCAGGCCCTACTATCACAGCTCTGCTGAGTAAAAAGCTCTGCAATCTGTACTTTAACAAGCCTTCTAGGGAAATCAGATGCTTGCTACAGTTTGAGAAGCACTGTTCTATGTTATGCCAAGTCAAACCTTGTGGGCTGCAATTCAGTATGTTCCATCATTTGTAGAAGAGTTGAGTACTGAGCAGCAATTTCTCCCACACTTGATTCTTTGATTCATGCATGCATTGATTCTGGAGTGTGCATCCCATATTAGGTACCATATAAATCAGAAGGGCATACTGGACATGGATCCTTCCTTCAAGGAGCTGATATGGAGTCATGACATAGACAAGGGAAGCTTTTGCATTGAGATGCAAGGCAGAATATGATCGAATTTTTGAATGACACAAATGCCAAGGGTGATGTGTGTTTGGGAATGCTTTGGGCAACAGAGATGAAGTTGGGAGTGTCAATGGGAAGAGAGAATTAGCATTCAGATGACAGAAATGGGCCTGGTGAGTTCTAGAAACAAGCCGGAGATTGGTCAGGTTAGAAGAGAGATCTTGTGCTCTCTCAGTGAGACTTATGAGAAGTTAAGAGACTTAATGTCTCCAGTCAGTTGAAGACCCCAAAGATCCTGGCCTCAGATCCACTACTCAGTGATTGACTCTGGAAGCTTCTATTTGGTGGGGCGGGGAGGTGAGAAGAAATATTTTCAGACTTTCCTACGGTACAAAATTGCCTGAAGCAATTTGTCATGACTCAGGTGGTTGGGAAACAACTGTGCTCCCAGGACGGCTTGACATGTCACCCAAGCAGCCTTCTTGGGCCAAGTTGTTCTTTTAAAGGAAGAGCTTTGGGTTGGCTTTGAAATTGGAAGACAGTCCAATAAACAGCAAGTGACAACAGAAGGTTGAGTCACGAGTGCATTCTGCATGGAGGCGCGTCTTCGCTTCCAAGCATGAAGTAAACTGTGGGATTGGACTGGCATTTTCACATTGCAGCAATAAATTCTCATTATCCATTTCTACCACCCGTATCATCATATCGACCTACATAGCTGCATACCTGTGTGAAAATTAAATTGGTATTCATAATAAAGTGCCTTCTGGATTGCCCAAGAAAAACATCTATTGAGTACCTAGCTCCAGGATATTTTATTATGTTTTAATTTGTGAAACATAATAATCCACTTGTGATATATGTGATACATCTTGTTATCAGAATTTTTTATTAATCAGAAAACTTTGTTTTTAACCATGCTGGATAACAGAGAATTTATTTCCATTACTACTGTTGTTATTGAAAATAATACTCGCTAATCTTGATGTAGCACTGTCTTAGGCACTGTGCTGCTGCTTCAAATTCATTACTGTATCATACAGTTACCCTGCGAAGTAGCATTATTATTGTTGACATCTTACAGGGGAGCAAACGGAATCAGAGAGGACAAATAATATCTTCAAAGCCACGTAAGCAAGCGAGTGTTGAAAACCGGATCTCAAACACACACACGTACACACAACACTCATATTCCTGGCAGGATGTAGACTCACATCTTGGACAGAGGTGAGGATTTCAAGTTCACATCTGGTAATTGAGTTCCGACAGGCAAAGCAACTCGGGGAAATCACTTTTAAACTCTTAGAATACTGGTTGCCTAATTAGTAACATAGAAAGAGTCCCTTACTCCCGGTTGATTGTGAGGAATAAATGAGATAATATGTTGAGAAGTTTTGTTCTGTAAACCAACCTCACGACAAGCATATCCAGAAGTTAAGTTTTTGCTGGTAGGTCATGGATATAGGCTCAGTTTCAGAGTCTTCTCATCCAAGTCCCTTTTGCCAACTCACATGGGCTGATTCTGTTCCTAACCTATTAGCCAGCTTAGTTGGTAATACATAATCATCCGTCTAGCCAGGTGACCTGGTAACTAGTCAGTTACCCGGCAGTTTGACATGGAGCTTTCTGGAGAGCCAAGCGTGCTGACGCAGACTTGGACCGGCTCGGTGCTCTGACAGATGGATGCCGGCATCCCTGAAAATAAAGATGTCTTGTCCTTGGGTTTGTGTGTTTGGTTACCTAGGCACTCTTCCACTCTGTGGAGGTCACATTTTCCTCTGCTTCTCCTGAGGTCCCTGCAGCCGGTGTGTCAGGGCCCTGGGGACACATGCTCCCCAGCCTTGCTCTCTCTAGCAGCTGATGTCTCAGGAAGCCACAGACTAACCCCTCTACTCCATCCCACCCCTTCAACCCTGTGCTCACTGGATTCTAGCTTTTGATGAACTAGGTGGAACAGGGGTTCCTGTGAGTCTGTGTCTTTCAATGGTCCAGGAAGGAGTTTTATGCCCGGAGCAGACACACATCTTTGCACTCCAGCTTTCTAGAATGAGCAGGACTTTGGAAATACTCTTTAGCAACTCCTGTTTGCATTTGGAATATTTCCTTGAGTTTGTTTTAAGGATAGAGGGGAGAGTTCTTAAATTAACAATGATTCCCACACGAAGGCCTGTGAAATTTGCAATGTAGCCGTCCAAACAGGCCTTTTCCTTTTATAGTGATAAAATACACATAACATACAATTCACCGTTAGTGATATTTAGTCCATTCGCAATGTTGTGCAGACCCTCCCCACTGCCGAGTTCCAGAACATTTGCATCACCCCTAAAGGAAAGCCTGTACCCATTAAGCAGTCACTCTCCATTTGTCCCTCCTCCCAACTCCGGGCAGCCACTAATCTGCTCTCCGTCTCTGCGGATTTGCCTATTCTGGATATTTTCGTGTCAGACAGACCCGTTCGTTCATTTAAAATTTCCACCATGCTATACGTTCACATTGCTTCAAAATAGAAAAGTTCTTTCCGCTCCCCCTCCTCTATCAGCACAGGCCTCTCCCTTCTCACAGATAACACCTTTGTAGATTCAATGTATTCTTCTAGAACATGTGTATCCCAATACGAGCAAATAGGCCACACATTCTTATCTCCCTCCTTTATTACATGAAAGGTGACATTCTACACGTAGAATTCTGTCCCTTGCTTTTTAGCCACTTAACAAAATGTCCTGGAACTTTGTCTGTATCAGCACACAGAGAGCTTCCTCGTTCCTTTTTATAGCCGTGTCGTAGTTTGTTGTGTGGATGTACCGTGCTTTCACTAATCCTTTCTTGATGGATATCTGCGTTTGTTTCCAAGTGTTTGCCATCACCAGCAAAGGTGCCATGAATTACCTTGCACACATGTCCCCTCGAGAGTGTCTCCCCAGCACAAATGCCCAGAAGATGAGTGACTGGGCCAGAGGGCATGTGGGTTTGTAACTTTGTTAGCTATCACGCCACTGCCTTCCGCAGGGTTGTACCAATTTACACTTCCGCTGGTGACAGCCTCCATCACAGACTTTGTTACCCAATTTCTGGTTTTTTTTTTCCAATCGGAGTGTAATTTCATTGGAATATCTACTCATATGTTTAAGAAATAGAATTTAAAGAACAATTATTCTGGTTTTGTCTCCTAAAAGGAAAGGAATGCATCTGGAACCTCTCTGTTACCTGTGTGTCATCTCCAGGAACATGCACCGAGTCAGTGGCTTGCCCAAGTCTGCGCCCCCCACCCCTCCCTGGGAGGGGGCCCCTGGGCTGGGGTCTCTGCTTCTCTGAGCATCTTTGTTCCACGTAGCTGTGGGACTTTTAGAACGGATTTACTCCTGTCACACCTGTGCATGCCCCCCATATCTCAGGTACAGGCTGTGGGGTCCAACCTGCCCCTGCTCCCCACTGTTGACCTTGCACCCTCAGTCAGTGGCTCTCTGAGCCCCAGAGAATGATGAGAATTCTGATTATGGGGATGACAGCCCCTGGGATGCAGAGCAGGGCTTGGGTTGAAATGTCCTTTCTTGTCTCTTTCCCAGCTCATTGGAGTGGGGAGGTGGCTGGGCACCCCGGAGTGTGATCCTTGGAGGCAACGTGAGAGCAAACGACAAGAATTATAGCCCTTGTGCCCTTTGATTGTTCATTTAAAAACTTTTAAAGGTACCTGGGAAAAGTGCCTTTCAAGTAGGTTCAGTCTCTGAAGAATCTTATTTCTCCTTAACTGGTGGTCAATTAAGCCACCGAACACTCATGGCTTTGACGGTTTGACGTCGGGGCCTCTGCTCAGACATCTCTCTCTATGTGGGCGGAGGAAGTGGGCAACTTTTCCTTCCTATTGCATTCCCCACTTCCCCCTAAATTTAAAGAGCGATTTCCCTGCCTTACCAAGCAGAAGCTGGGAGGAGCTGGGAGGGCCAGCTGGCATTGCTCAACTGTCATATTAGTCTGATCACTGTGTGGGCCGGCTGAGTGGGCCCTGCGTTTCCATCCATCATGTCAAATGTAGGCAGAGAAATTCAGCTCTCGGGTGGGCTGTAGCCCCAGAAAGAAGGGAGATCTCAGCAGGTGGCCTTCTCCAGTCTGCGAGCAGCACAGCTTTGGAGCCTGCGTTGCTTCTCACCACAGGAACCGCATTTGAGCAACTCACCCCGCCACGTTTCTCACGACCCTGCCACGTTTCTCACGATGCCTGGATGGTCCTTGTTTTAGTATTGAATCGGGAGCGGGCAGGGGGCTTCACACAAGATGGCTGTGAGGTGTGGGTGTCTGAGCTTCCTGCAAGTGTGTCACCTATGTCCTCTGATCCAGAGAACATTTCTCATTTCCTCTGCCTCTTCTCCCCTAAATCCAATACTCTGACCTCACTCTGCCATGGCCCCACCCCCCACGCCAGCCCCTCCCCTGTGCTCAGTACAGGATGGGCCCTGGTGACCAGGGAGATGGGGTGTGAGTGCAGAGCCTGGGAACCAATTAAACAATCCCTGGCACTGTAACCTTTCTGAAATGCAGTTTCTTCATCTGTAAAATGGGCTAATAATATCATTGTTCAACAGCGACAGGTGAGGACTGCAGGAGACATTTAGGAAGTGCCTGGCCCTGGGGAAAACACCAGCTCGCAGCTGTGCACGCAGCTCGGGACTGCCCACGACTCTACCTACCGGCCCTTTGGATCCACCAGTGGGTTTGCGTGGAGGCCACACTTGCCACGGCTGCTCTGGGCAGTGATTGAGCACCACAGGGTTACTAAGACAGGCCTGTCCAGAGAGATGTGAGATTCCTCTGACAGATAGCCATGGCCCAAGGACTCCCCGTGGGCTTGTCTGGAACTTTCTTGGAACTCTGCCTCTATAAGCCTCCCTCCTGCCTCCTTCCCAGGTCAGACCTACATCAGAGTCTAGTGACTCTCCCACCACCTCTGGCTCCTCCCAGAGAAACGTCCATGTCTGATCCCACTCTGGTGTCTGTTTCTGGAAGATTCAAACTACACAGCACTCAACACCTTTTAGTTCCCTCTCCTTTGCCCTAAGTGTCTAGTTTAAAGGCCATGTGTAAGCATTTCTTATCTAGAAATCATTTAAGGGTATAAAGCTATATGTTATTTATTTGTTTTTAAATAATGTTTTCATAACTTGGTGAAAATTCCTATAAATATATCTGAGATCACGGATCCACGGACTTCATCAGCGTCAACATTTTGGGTGAGCTGCTTCTAATGCTAATGAAAGTCTCAGGACCTTCCCTTGTTGATCAGGGCGAGGCATTTCCAGAAGGAGTCTTTGTCCTCTGCGAGGGTCAGAGAACAGTGTCACTATCTCTGCTGGTGCTGTGCTGACGAAAGCCAGGGCCTTTCTCCACAGGGTGGGCTTGAGAGGGTGGGAGGACCACTTGGGAACCTCTGGGTGCATGAATAGAAGTGTCTCTGGTCCCTTCTGGGTCCCAGAAGTCAGTTTTCTTTGCTCTACTTTATTTTTTTTTTGGAGTCTTAACTCCTTGGTACCTATAGTGGTGAGAGATCCTCTAACACCTACACCTTTTGCCCCACACATCATTCCTAGGGTCCTAGGAAGCTCAGAGTCATGAGACCATAAAAACGTGGAGTGACAAAGCATGGAAAGGTCTTAGAGATCATTAAACTGACCCATGTTATTTGATAGGTGAGGAAAGAGGCCTAGAGTACCTCCAGAGTGAATCCACCTTTGACTTCCTTCTTTCATCCATCCATGCATCCATCCACTCACACATCCGTCCACCTATCTAACCATCCATCCATCCATCCATCTACCCATTCATCCACCTATCCAACCATCCATCTATTTATCTATCCGTCCACCTATCAACTCATTCACCAATTCATCCATCCATCCATTCACCCACCCATCTACCAGTCCATCTATGCATCCATCCATCCACCCACTCACCCACCCACTCACCCCTCCACCTATCCAACCATCCATCTATCTGTCTACCTACCCACTCATTCACCAGTTCATACATCCATTCATTCATTCATTCATCCATCCACCCATCCACCCTTCCACCAAATCATCCATCTATCCATCTACCTACCACAGCTAGGCCCTAAGAATACAAAGATGAATGAGATTTGGCCTCTACCTACTCAGGCTCTCCCAGTTCAGCACATCTTACATTCCTTTAAAGAGCCCAAGCCCAATTCAGTCTTGTCCCCAAAATAGCCTGTGTCACCTCTCACTAAGCATCTTGCAGTGCAGCCTTTCAGATTCAAAAAGCAAGACCTTGGCTGTGGGCACGCAGGTCATGAAGAGTTAGGTCAGTGATGTGCACCTGTCCACTGCCTCCCAGAGGAGGGCACAGCCATGCTCAGGGCCTGGAGGAGCAGGTGCTCCCAGCATGGTGAGTTCTCGGGGCAGAGAGCACCCACTTTTAAACTTCACATTCTCTCTACTCTCCTCTTTCCCTTCTATCCCCTCCCCCACTGTCCTGGTGACCCACTTTTCCCCACCCAGCTCCCCTCAAGCACATTGGCTGTGGGGCCATCCAGAGATGGGTCCCTTTTATGGTTCTGCTTTTCCTAATGCCCTTCATGTCCAAGACCCTTTCTATCTTTGAGCAAACTCATCACCTCCTATTATTTCTGCTAGGACAGAAAGGGCTCTGATGTGTGGGGTGGGGGGTTCAGGAATCAAGGGGAGAGGGCAGGTACCAAGCCGTAAAGAAGCTTGCACTGGCTACACATGATGTTCATTCAAAGGAGCAATTTCTAACTAAGCCACTGATGCCAGTATCTGGTCTAAGAGGAGGGCAAGAGACAGAGTAAGAAGTGAAGAATCTGGAAAAAATCAGGTGTTCCCTCACCAGGGTGGTGGAGGGAGGCTGGAAAATCCTTGCCAAAGATCTCTTCTGCCACCCCCACCAGTGGAGTGGGCAGTCAGACCAGACCAGAGGCCCCTAACTTGATGCATGGGACCCAGTGTCACCCACCTGGAGGCAGAGGTTCTGAGTAGCAGGTCACCAGGCTACCAGCTGAGCAATCTGGGACTGACCATAAAATCCATGAGTGTTAGGGCCTCCGCCTGCATAACAGGGGTTAATATTCATAAAAATATCTATGCTGTCCCACTGTTGGATGCTGTAATGCACAGGAAGATGATGCAGCAAAAGTGTTCGCTAACTTGAACTTGGGGTACGTCACTAGCGAAGGTAGCGTTTAGCCCAACTTGGTGTGTTCTCATTCCGCCACAAACACCACGGCACACTCACATCCCCTCAGGTACTGCTACACCAGGACCACTCCCAGAACACAGTTGGGGTGCACATGACTGTGGTGGTCTTTGAAGGAAGAGTTGCTTTCAGAGCAGTGGCTCTTAACCCGCTGAAAGGCTCCCCCCAAAACACACACACACACACACACGCAAACATACACGGACCCCTGGAAGTGATTCCAAGGGCCCAGGTTAAGAAGCTCTGCTGGGAGGGCAGGAGAGAAGCAGCCTGTGGAAGCTTCACAAGGTGGCTTGTGTGGGATTCGGCCCCTTGTTGAGCTGGTCGCCCCGGGTCCTGCCTTCCCTAAGCTGTAGGGCCTGGAGCTTTCAAGATTTGGGGGCCACCTCTGATTTCAAGTGTGTAGAGGTTTCAATCTGCAGTTGAAAGGTGGAAAACGGTTTGCTTGGTTTTTCTGTGGAATAGAGGGAAGAGAACATGGCGAACACCTTTACGGGTTAGGACCCGGCGCCAGCTATGCATGTGAGGACAATGCTTAGAGAAAACATGGCTACATGGTTTGAGTTTGTCATCTTTAGCTTATCTCTCTTTCTTTTTCTTTCTTGCATGCATGCAGGTTCCCTGCCCCCAGCTGTGGGACATCTGTTCTCTCCCTGGGATCCAGGAATCAGAGTGGTTATCCCAGGGTCACAGGTTATGGTCAGAGGGCAAGGGTCCCTCTCACCAGAGAGCCTGCTTCTCCCGGCATCACCCCCCCGCTCCCCCTTGCTGTTCGGATGGTGTGGGATGGCCCGGAGGGTGCTGTGTTGGGGCCACCCCCCAGCTTTGCCCCTGATCTGCTGTACGACTTCAGGCAAATGCCTTCCCCTATCTGGGCCCAACTTTTGTGTCTTCCAGGAGCAAACCTGCCGATCATGAGATCTCTCTCATCATGTGCTCCGAGGCCGGCTCTTACAGCGTCTGAGCATTCAGGTCCCCTCTGTAGCTGCGAAGCACGGGGACCAGGATGAGCAGATGCCAAGACGAAGTTGCCTACGCCGCTGTCTCCCCCCGCGCCACCCAACCCTTCTGAATGAAGACATGCCGCACCCACTGGTGCCTCTGCAGCAGCTGTGTGCCAGGTGAGATCCTGGCTTTCGCCAGTGTTCTCCCACCAGTGGCCCCTCCCCAGCAGTGGGCACCCCAGTGTGCACTGCAGACCTGGGAGAGATCACACCCACTTGGGGACTTGGGTTGAGCGGCAGGTGGGGCAGTGGCAGCAGAACCCAGGCCTGGCCCAGAGCCCTGAGCCCCACCTGCAGGAGCCCAGAGGCCCACACGGCTGCCCGGCTCCCCACGACCTGTTGCTCTATCCGTCCTCCTCCCCACCTGCCACAAACACTTGCAGGGGGCATTCAATTATGGCATTACGCTGTGAGGTCTTGGCAAGCCACTTCATCTCTAGCTTGAAAAGCGAAGGTCATAACAATACCGTCTTCACAGGGTAGTTATAACGACTACACGAGGCCATTCTTGTCACAGTGATTCATTAACAGCTTCACACACGTTCATTACTTTTACGACTATGGGCTATTGCTGGGCAGCTCCCGAGGGAAGGGGGTGAAGCGGGAGGTGGATTTCAGGCTCCCACTCTTAAGAAGGAGGTGGCTGGTGCTTCCCTGGAGATCACACCTGGAAGACAATCTCTCAGCCACTGTCCCCACAGCTCAGCCCGGGAAGAGCCCTCGGAACTGATACTGATGGGCACTGTGTGGACATGTTTGTGTGCCAAGTGTCACTTTAAGCAAGTTACATCCATGTACTTCTCATCTAGTCCTCTCCCCCACAGAAGGCGGAACCATCCGAATCTGTGCCTTATGGAGGAAGAAACCAGAAGGGAACTTTCCGCAGTGACACGGCTAGCAGGTGTGACAGCCAGGATTTGACTCCAGGCTCCATGGGTCATCGCCCGGCCCTTGACCATCACTCCGTCAACATCTACTGGATGGAGGAAGGAGCTCAGGGAAAAGCCCACAGAGCCCCCTCAGGGGACATTCCCCAGAGAGAACACACCATCGCTGTGTTCGTCCCGGTGGTCCCTCTGCCACCTGCTATGTCCCTGAGGCTTCCAGAAGGGACACTCTCGGCTGCAGGCAGCATGCACACTCACCCTTGGGATTTCCCTGAGGAATCATGTCCAGGCCTATGCGTCAGTGGAAAATTCCAGAGCTTCCATGTGCCCAAGCCTGGGGTGGGACCCCAGACAGTGCCAACAGGCCCTGATCCTCAAGGAGTGAAAGAGGCCGTGTGTTCCACATGTTTCCTCAGACGCTCCAGGCTTGGGTCGCCATCCTGCGTGGGGGGTCACCGTGTCAGGCCACACAGCAGGCTGACTGCCCCCCTGCCCGGCACCCGCCTGTGCTCCGCGCCTGGGTGTCAGGGTTCCGCGGAGCTTGGGGTCGGCCTCCACTGTGGCTGTGTTGGCCTCTCAAGTTTCTCCTCTCCGGTAGCCAGACCTGATCTTTCTCTGGCCTTACCTTCCTTCAGGGAAACTAAAACTTAGCCCAGTTTCAGCAGACACAGGCCAGGGCTCTCCCCAAAAAGCACGATTTAAGAAGCTTTGGGGATCTCTTTGCTTTCTCTCCCCATAGCATAGTAAAGTCAGGCTCCTGCTGCAGCCCACAGCAGCTGCCCTTCCTCTAATGGAGTGCTAGCAAGGTCTGGGCTAGCAGACGAGCCCCTCCGGTCTTCGTGGAGTTCTTGCAACCGACCAGTTACAGAGTTAGGTAGCACCCATGCTTCGCTTTTCACAGATTAAAAAACAAACAAACAAAAGAGATACTAAGTAACTTATCCCAGGTCACATTGCTAATGAATTTCAGAAACGGGACTCTCACCCAGGTGCTATGGGAGTGTGAATACTCAAAATTCTACATAGTACCTTGTATGTCTGAGAAACAAGGAGTATGCATGTAGATAGGTAGGTAGGTAAGAAGACTTACAGACAGGTGATTGGTGGATGGATGATAGCTAGGTAGATAGATAGGTTGGTAGACGACAAGTGATAGGTAGGTAGATGACAGATTAGGTAGTTAGACACAAGATAGACGATGGATAGATGGCTCATTGACAGGCAACATAGACAGATAGATAGTTGCTCTCTACACGGAAGAGGCTGGTAACTCCCACCGGAGACAAACATTATTTGTCATAATTGTATATGGTTTTTTAAAATTCCACCCAGTATAGGCACCTAACCTCACGGTGGCCGTCTTCCAGAGGAGAAAAATCAATACTCAGAGAAGTCAAGTTCCTCTTGGAAGGAGGACCAGAGGCAGGTGAGGTGGCTCAGAGACCTTTCCAAGCTGTGGGCTGACTTGCCCAGAGTCCCGTGTCAGGGGCTGGTATGACAGTGGGGACACAGTCCCCTCCCTTAGAAGTAAACTTGAGGCAGGACAACGAGAGCAGCTCTCAAGATGCCACTCTAGTCCCCAGGACACCAGACATTGGAAATGAAGCCTCACTCCACAGGAGCACGTGGGCTACAGCCAAACACCGCTGCGGTCAATGCCTGCTGAGGCCTCAGATCTGTCCCCACCCTGGGTGGTGCAGGGGTGGAGCAGGACACCAAGCCCTTCTCCATGGTGACTTCTCCCTTTCTGGTGTCTGGTTTGTCAGGTCTAAGCAGAGGCATCTTCTTTCTCGTGGCATGGCCATGTCCCCTGGACGCAGCCCCTTGTTCCTTCCTCAAGCCAAAGTCCTCTTCCATGATGCCTTCCCCGTTGAGCCCGACCTGAGAGTGCAAACGTTCCCACATCCCCTACCCTCAGGGACAGAGCTCAGCAGGGCTGGGCACGGTGAAAATGTCCCACCGGCATGAGCGCCTACCTGGAGGCGTCCACGGGTGCCTGCGTCCTGCCTCTGGCACGGAGAGCCCCAACTCCACGGCACCTCACCCCTTGTGCTCACCACGGCAGCCCCACAGAGGACCTGAGAATCCTGGGTGAGACCAAGTGCCACTGCCCAGGGTCGGCCACGGGCACTTCGCTGCAGCTGTCCTCCTGGGCCACAATCTCCAGATAATATGTCTAGTCACTTGGGCTTTCATCAGCATCAGAATTACTGCATGTAGAAGCAAAGAGCCAGACACATGGGTTCAAACCCACCCTATCATTGATGTGGGTGCTTAGGTGAGTCACCTGCCGGCTTTGTGCCTCAGTTTCCTCGCCTGTAAAACAAGGAATGTAACAGTTACGATGCCATTGAGCGGTTGTGTGGTAAGTGAGCTTCTACATGGAAGGTGCCTGAGCAGCGCCTGGGTGTGGTGGTGTCACTGTGCCCCCGGGGCAGTGGGGCTGACCCTTACAGCAATGTCTTCGCCATGGCAGTTGCTGCAGCTAAATCAGCCCCTGGGTTTGTCTTGGCTTGACATGTTTCCATTTTCGGTTGAAAATTACGTTTGGATAGACTTCAGCCCGACTCGGCTGCTCCCTGGCCCCCGGCCAGCGAGCTCCGAGTGACTGCAGACAGGGCGTGGTCGCCGGGATTTGGCTATTGGATTTTTTCCCCTGTGGTTTTGGGCAGGCTGCTCCATGACGGGTAGCCGCTCCGTCTCAGGGCTGGACTTTCCGGGAGAGCATTGGGGTCACTCTGGGCGTCGGCTGGAAAGGGCTGCTCTTGGGCGAGGTCATCAGTCCTCGGAGTGGACTGGCAAGCCGCCTTCTCTGACCCGCAGCCCCTCAGCCGACCAAGGTCTGGGCGGCACCGGCTCCGGCGACTGCTGCCGCCTTGTCTTGGCCATGGGCACCGCTGTTTCGGTTTGCCAGGCCTTGACTGCGCCTTTGTTATCATCCTGCACTTCCGCGGCCACAGGCCTCTTCTCCAGCGCCCCCCACGGCTCCCCCACCTGTGCTGGGGGAGGAGGCAGAGGCAGGAGCCCCAGACAGACATATCCTCGCTCTAGTCCAAGTTTCCGGATGCCCCCACTGCGGTCTCTGCCACTGCACCCGCTCTTGGCTGCTCTCCAGCTCTGCTGGGGGAGCTGACCCACCCCGCTCTCCGGGGTACAGGACGCGGTTTAAACACACCCTGGGGACCCTCTGCAGACCCACTCCCAATCCGTTCTCCATGACTCAGGCCTGCCAGGCTGAAACTTCTGTAAATTAAAACTCAAATGAAGACGGCATAGCTTGGGCATACTCTCTGGGCATGTTGTGTGTGTGTGTGTTTGTGTGTGTATATGTGTGTATATATGTGTATATGTGTGTATGTGTTTGTGTGTACGTGTGTATGTGGATATGTATGTATATGTTTGTGTGTATGAGTGTATGTGTATATGCATGTGTTTATGTGTATATATGTGTATGTGTCCATATGTGTATGTGTGCATGTGTGTATGTATGTGTGTTTGTGTGTATATTTGTGTGTATATGTATGTATGTGTGCATGTGTGTCTGTGTATATGTGTGTATGTGTTGTATGCACATGTATGTGTATGTGTGTATGTATATATGTATGTAAATGTGTATGTGGATATGTATGCATGTGTTTGTGTGTATGAGTGTATGTGTACATGTATGTGTTTGTGTGTATATATATGTGTGTGTATATGTGTATGTATATTTGTGTATGTGTGTGTTTGTGTGTATATGTGTGTGTGCATGTGTTTGTGTGTATGTGTGTATGTATGTGTTGTGTGCATATGTATATGTGTGTTTGTGTTTATGTGTGTATATATATATATATATGTAAATGTGTATGTTGTGTGTGTGTATATGCGTGTGTGTGTCAGGAGGTTTTCATTTATTTGAAAAATTTTGTCTAGGGCAAGAGGTCCCCACACACGCCAGCCCAGAGCACTCCACCACAGGGACACTGAGGCCAGACGGCCTTGACAGCAGGCAGAGAGCAGACTCCTCTCGGGCAGATCTAGCTCACTGATCCTCGTGTAGATTGAGGCGCTGCAGCCCCTCGGGGTAACTGGGTCATGGCAGGTAGGGGCCACTCTGCGTTTTATCAAAGATGTAGGAATGACACCCTTTCCTGAGCTTGTTGGGTGACTTTGTACCATGCTGGGCCACTGGCGTCAGATGCAAATGGAGTCAATAATTCTGCAAAAAGTTGCCAGACAATTTATCCCATTGGCACCAAGCCTAGAATTATAATCAGATCTTGATTTCTTCAAAGCCTCCTTGCTTTGGATTTTCCAAATCGAAAATAAATATTGAGGGCAATTACCTTTCTTTAGTTCTCTGATGTATGAAGGGAAGTTTTCATCCATTAATTCAAGAACCCTCTCATTTCATTCGGAAGGTATTAGCCCATGGAACTCGTTAACGCAATATCAACACAGTCTGTCTAGGTTTTGACTGAAAAGAGAGAGGAGTCATTATGCTCTAGGTTAATATTTTCCTCTCTTTAAGAAGTCTTAGGCATGCCAGACACTCCTTCTCAGACAAAAACGGCTGTTTTCTTCCCGTTACTGGACGCATTGTTTGTGTGGGTTCATTTGCTGGCTATACTCGGAAGATCCTCCAGGGGGCAGCAAACCACAACCTCTGGACTATTCGGGGGCGGCCCTGCCAGTCGCCAAGTCGCTTGGACTTGGGTCTGAGAGAGGGAATGATTATTGCATTCCTGGCTTCCTTCTGGGGGCTTCTGGGCTGGACATGAAAGCGCTTCTCTGGGAGGAAAAGCAGAGCTCCCTCAGTCTCTTTTGGGGAGCGCTGCAAACATGAGCAGACGTATTAATGACTTAACGGAGGGGCTGAACTTTGAAGACGGAAGCGCCATGTGAGTGGGGAGGTCTGTCCTCTCCGGCCTGGGCAGCTCTGTGCGGCTCCTCTGAGCATCTCTTTCAAGTTATCGAGCTTACTCTGGGGACTTTCTCCTGTAAGCACAGACAACCCACACCGACCCTGTGGGCCACGGAATTGTCTCGTAGGTGAATCCACTTGCAAACATTTCTCTGATCTCAGGCCACACCAAGCTGCCCCCAGAGTCCCAGCAAACGGCTCAGTGACACTGGCGTGTGGCTGTCGCTGGCTCTGACCATGTCACAGGCCCCCCGGGGTGCTAGAGACTGTGCAGAGGGTGCCAGCTCATGCCCTGTGCTCAGCTAGGCCAAACTCACACAGGTGCCCTGGTGGTTTTGTGGCCTGGCTGGGGCAGAGGGTGTGGGTCACATGGACAAACAGGCACCTCCAAGCACCGTGCCAACTCTGCCAGGGTTGGCAGAGTCTACAGGTGGTCATTATCCATGAGAATGGGCTGAGGGGACCGAGAAGAGGGAGAGACCAGGGAGTCTCCTGCACAGATAGAACGAAGAGAGAGACAGGAACTAATGGCAACTGATGGAAGGAGGAGTTGATGCTTTTGGGCGGTGGCAGAGCTGCCCCTTCCCAGTAGAGAAAGCACAGTTGCTTCCCTCCTGGCCAACGCTGGAGTGGTTAAAAAGGCCACATCCTAAAGGCCAAGGTCCTAAAACTGTGACCTTGTCTAAGATCTTAGCCTTCGTGCCAACAGAATCAAACACTAACCCCCGTGAAGCAGAGCAGTGGACACACGCTGCTACTCTCAGGGAGGTGATTCTCGGAGGTGTGAATACTTCTCTCCTCTGCATCTAGACCCAAGAGCAAATGGAATGATTTCAGAAACTAAAAACGTCTAGACTTTGTGTAAAAGGCTTCAAGGGAAACGAAGAAGCCCCCAAACCCACACCCCTCAAAAACACAGTGTGACGTTTTCCTCTCCCATGTGCTTAGGGTGTGTGTTTCCAACCACAGCGGCCTCCTGCGGCTTTTGTCGCCTGTGGCCTAATAGAGCTCTGATGAGTCAGTTTCATGTCACGTTTTGAGACACTGCACAACTCCCTCAGCTGGATTATGACAACCTCAAGAGCAAGGCCTTGACCTACTCCACTTGAAAGTCTGAAAAACACGGAGCACAGTGCTCTGCCTGTGGCGTGTCTCCCACCCCCCTGCCGAGAGAGCAGACGTGCTGGCCAAGGCACGGGAGAAGGGGAGGAGCCGAAATGCATCAAAATGGCGAGCACCACTCAGGTTCTTTTGGTTACAAGCCACAGAAATGGATTCTGGCTTATCAGTCTCATCACCGTGTAATTAAAAGTGGGAAAGTACAGGAAGGAGACAGGTTTCACAGGCTCAGAGGTGGCAGTGGGGCGCTGAGTTGCCCCTTCTGTGCCCAGGGGACCCTCCCTCGGGAACCTGCCTCAACTCCCAGGGTCTGTCTAATCACGAACTCCCAGGGGCCTGAATTTCATTAGATGGATGAGGTGTGGCGAGAGAGGCCTTGCAGGGCGTGTGTGTGTGTGTGTGTGTGTGTGTGTGTGTGTGTGTTGTTGTTGGGGAGATCTCAGGGAACCCCTTCCCTCTCCAAATTGTCAGCTCATGCCAAACATTTTCATCCATTATCTCATCCAATCCTACCATAACCCTGCCAGGGACTGTTACTTTTTTTTTTTTCCACATTGAATGCTCAACTCAGCAGAAAAGAACCCCACTTTCTGGGATGTTCCTCATCTAACATGCTACATGTTTCCTATAACAATAGTTTATTTTCTTTAAGGGCTACCAGGTTTTCTATTAATAAAAAATTTAGAAAACAGAGAAAAGTACTGAGAACAAAATTAATATCACCCATAATCCACCATTCAGACATAACAATGGTCATGTTTGGTCTGTGTCCACCAGTTTCATATATGTAAGTATCTACATGCACACACATACTTATACACATATGTACTGTAATAAAAATGTGATTATAATGGGCACATGGTTTTGTGACTTCTCTCTTCATTTACTCTGTTCTCCATACTGTTAAATATTCATTTCCATCATTTTTAAGGGGTGCCTAATGTATTCTGTCTCACACGTGGCAAAACTTAATCAGTCCTTCATTGTTGGATATTTAGGTGCTTCAATTTTTTTACTGTTACACACAATGAAGTCATAAACATCCTCAAAAAGTATCTTTGTACATCCGTTGGATGATTTCCTTAGTAAAAATTCCTACAAGTGAAAGTGCTGGGTTAAGGGATGGGCATTTTAAAGGGGCATTTCAGATAAGTAGGATCAAATGCTCTTCTGAAATGTTGTGCCAAGTGTCCTCCCCACCCATACTAAAAAAGACGGGAATACTCAGTGTCATTTATTTATAAAATATTTCCCTGTTTTATAGGAGAAAAATGTCATTTCATTACTATTTTAATTGTTTAAGGTTTCTAAAAATTTTACTTTTTATCGAGATATAATTTATATAAAATGCTCTCATCGTAAGTGTACAACTGGATGAATTTTTGTGTACAGAAGTGCCCACCTAACCACCACCCAGATCAAGCTATAGAACATTGCCACCACTCTAGAAGTCTCTCTGTGTCCCTCCCAGCTAATTCCTCTCACTCGAAGGCAACTGCTATTTTACTCTTTTCTCCTTAGAACAGTTTTGCCTTTCTTGACTCTCACATAAATGGAAACGTAAGTATCTACCCTTTCGTGTCTGGCTTCTTTTGCCCAGTGTGCTGTCTGTGAGAGCCAGCCCAGGTGGTGTATCAGCAGAAGTCTGTTTGTTCTCACTGCCGTGTATATTCCGTGGTACGGATAAACCACAATTTAGCCATTCTTCTGTGGAAGGATATTCTGGTTGTTTTCAGTTTGGGGCTATCACAAATGTTCTTGTAATGTCTTTCGGTGGACAAAGCACTCACATCCCCAGGGCATGTGCCCAGAGTGGAGGTGTTGAGTCAGACAGTATATTTAGTTTTGGTGGATACTTCCAAATGTTTTTTCTAAGTGGTTGTATCAGTTTACACCCCCACCAGAAGTGTGTGAGAGTTCCATTTGCTCCACATCCCTGCCAACGTGTAGTATTTTTAGTCTTTTACATTTCAGATATTCTGGTGTTTTTTGTTTGTATTTTTATTTTGCATTTTTATTACAGGCGAGGTTGATCATTTTTGTTCCATGTGTATAGACTATTTGGGTTTCTTCTTTTTTGACTTGCTTAAGAAGCCTTCTACCTTTCTTTTGTATTGGGGTTATTGTATTTCTTATTGATTTTTAAGAGTTCTTTCTATATTATTATAACACTTGGTTGTAATAATAACCAATATGGTGCCAATACCTGTATGTTTTTGTTTAGATAAAGCAATGCTGAATGCTAACAAGTATTAAAGCCTTACTATGGGCCAGTGGTATATGAAGGGTTTTATATTTATATATAATCTCATCAATCCTTATACTTCACAAAAGAAACGAAGACACAGAGAGGTTGCAGACGTTGGCTAGAGTCAGTGTTAGTAATTTTGGGGGTGGGATTCACACCAGGGTGTTGGACACCAGAGCTCAGACTTTTGGCCTCTGGGGTCTATCATCTCTCGAGTTTTCGACTGGACCACTCATTTTCAAGGGTGCTGGCGTGGACTGTGGCCTCCTCTTTCACAATATTTTTGGAATGACAATTTCCTTCTATCATGTGGCTGGCTTCTGTTTAGAGGAGGTTTGTGTGCTCACCACGATTCTCACAGGGAGAGGACATCGTATGACCAAGATTTCCGATGCCACTGGGCCACGAGCAGCAGAGACTCCCTTGGTGGTCACCCGCCGGTCCTCAGCTGGGCTGGTGGGGCTGCTCCGTCTCCAGCCCTGCTCCTCACCACCTCCCTGCTCAGGTTTGTGGCACTTCGCTAGCTCAGTCCTGTTAGCGTGAAGCTGAGTTGGCGCTGGAGACAAAGGTTTAGTTCATCTTTTAGCATCATCCTCCTTTCGTGCTCAAGATACCTCTATGCCCACTTTTGAGAAAGGATCCCCAAAACCATAGTAATAACTAACACTGCTCTGTTCATTCCAAATGCTTCACATATAACACATATAAGTAAGTCACTTCATCCTCAAAACAACCTCAGGAGGGAGATACTATTGTTAGCCCCATTTTACAGATGAGGACATCGAGGCATAGAGAGCTCAAAGGTCTTGGCCAAGGTCCCACAGCTGAGGGTGGAGCCGGGGTTCCAACGCAGGGGGGCTGGTTCCCGACTCTGTTCCCGCACAGCCCTGAGCGTGCTCATGCAGCGTGGCTAAGGTAACAGGCTGTCACCTCAGAGCTTTCCGAGGCTGTGTCATTCTGTCTTTTTGTTGGGGTGGGTGTGATCCTGTGAGCCTGTTTACCCACCCACTCCCTCCCCCGACCCGGGTCTCATGCTTCCCTTGCAACAAATTAGTGTTCCCATTGCATGCATTTGCTGGGCTGCCACGACAAATGGCCACAAACTGGGAGGCTTAACACAACAGAAAGTTATTGTCTCAGTTCTGGAGGCCAGAAATCCAAAACCAAGATGTCAGAGGGTTGGTCTCTTTGGAAGGCTCTGAGGGAGAATCTGTCCTGTGACTCTTCCCTGGCATCTGGTGGCCACAGACAGCCTGTGGTGTTCCTTGGCTCAGGGACACATCACTCCCACCTCTGCCTCCATCCTCCCGCCGCCTTCTTCTCTCTGTGTCTCTGTGCCCCAATCTCCCTCTTCTTTCTCTTATGAGGACACCCATCATTGGATTTAGGATCCACCCTGAATTTAGGGTAATCTCATTCTGAGACCCCCGCGTCCACATAAGGCCACATGCACAGGCACGGGGGGATAGGACTTGAACTTAACTCCTCGGGGGCACTCATCAGCCCACTGCACCGTCTCCACTGGGTTTACCTTCAGGAAGAGTGTGCCACCTGCCCGGTATAAGCCGGCCCATGTGGCCCTCCCTCCAAGAACCAAGCACACCTTTGCATTTCATGCTCTCAGGCACTGAAGAGTGCG
The DNA here is from genome assembly GCA_028533085.1 of Varecia variegata. NCBI lineage: Eukaryota > Metazoa > Chordata > Mammalia > Primates > Lemuridae > Varecia > Varecia variegata. Next base: position 7,765,192 of record CM052436.1, on the reverse strand, counting down.
AAGCATCATTTTCGTTTTCCCTGTGACATCTCTCCTCCCATGCCTGGCACTGGGTTCTCAAGTGTGCATTTAACATGAGAAAAAGATCTCTAGACGGTTGTGAATAAGTTACCACACATTTGAAGAAAAGAATCTGTGTGTGCTTTCTTTTTGCCTCCCATGAATGAATAAGGAGACTGGAATAGGTCACAGACACAGCATGGTTCATTGTATCCTAGTTTGGGTTTTCATTCTTTGCAGTTATTCGAAACTCTGAATAAAAATTTCTTCTATCAGGTCAAAGATCTTCAACAAGTATTATATTGACCACAGGTGTTATGCTTACCTGTGCATCCTAATATCTTTAAGATGTAGTATTTAAAATCTAAGGCTGGGTGCAGTGGCTCACCCCTGTAATCCCAGCATTTTGGGAGGCCGAGGCAGGAGGATCCGTTGAGGCCAAGAGCTTGAGGTTGCAGTGAGCTATGATGATGCCACTGCACAGGGCAAGATCCTGTCTCAAAAAAACGAAAATCAAAAAAACCCCCAAACCCCCCAAAATATCCCCACAAATGTAAGCAATTTCTAAATTACAAGCTCAATAATCTAAAAGGAAATTGGGAGGAAACACAGAACAGTGCGAGTTTAGGAAAATTAAAGGATTTTTGGCAAAGTGCACGTGCACACACACACACACTCACACACACACACTGGGCTCCGGCAACCGCAGCCTGGGCACTGAACCCCCTCACAGCGGCGGAGTCCTCGCCCCTGACTCTACAGACCCGAGTGTCTGACCTTCTTCCTCTCAGCGGGGCTGACGGCCACTCATCCAGTACCTGTTGTCACCACCTGCGTCTGAGCTTCCACCACTGGTCCCTCAACTCTTCCAACTGCCTCCTCGCTGGGCCACTCCCTGCCCCACCCTCTCCTCTGAAACCAATCCCCCAAACCATTTAGAGATTCATCTTAAAACATCCATGTCAACGGATCATTCCTCAAAAATCCTCAGTAACGAAACACAGTTCAAGATGTGACCCACCACACATACAAGTATGTGCAAACATACATGCTTATACACATACATGTAGATGTGTATAAACACACACACACTTAAAAAACGCAAGCAAGATTCCTGAAATAATGTTTACTTTTTCCGTGTGACATTTCCTATGCTATTCTGGTCTATTCTATTCCATTCTATTCCGTTTGATTTAATTCTACTTCATTAACATTCATGCTGCAGGGCTCCGCTACTGCTGTTTCAAGACCCCTTGGTGGGCTGTTCCCACACTATGACTCAGGGCAAGTGTGAAGTCTTCAGCCTGGTTCTCACAGTCCTCACCAACCTGCCACTGCCCCTCTCCCGCCCCATCTCTCCAGCCTCTTGTTCAGGGCAAACTGCACAACTCTCAGTCATGTCAGCCCCCCAGGTCCCCTTTTCTGCCATGCTCTGTTTGTGCCCTTCCCGACTCCACCCTGTTGTCTTTGTCGGCCAGTGCAACCCCTGCCTCCTTCCCGAAGGGTCCCTGACCCAGATCTCCCTTTCTTGTTTTCTGCCCCCGACACCCGGCAGGTGGATTAAGAGGTGGGCCCTGCTCCCACAACGCCCACTTTATGAACAACCACACGCAGGTTTGTTTCCCAGTTGAGACCACCAGGGGGATGCTTGGCCTAGCGAAGGGCGTTCCTTTACACACACTCAGTGCTTCAGCAAGTGCCTGGGGGCCCGGAACACCCGACTCCTCCTGCCCTGCAGCCCCCACCCTTGGGGAAATGGGAATGTTTTTGTAGCAAGTTGGAACGAGAAGCCAATTTGCCTGCTGAGGTAAACAGTGCTATATAGGTAGGTGTACCTGAAAAGGTGCTTTGAGAGCTGTGCTTTAAATACATTATGATGACATTGGCTTTTATGAGCTAGCCAAACAGCCTGCCCTTGCTCAGAATATTGTTTTTATGGGAAAATGCGTTACACTGTGTTCAAGTTCTAAGGCACTGACCTGCAAACAACTGCTGGGACGCTGCCTGTCCTTTGGTTGAACACATCCTGTGCTCCCTGTCGCACCACCGAAAGGAAACACAGGGCTGTGTCTTATCTCCCCAACTTGACCGTGACCTCCACTTGCTATGGGGCTCAGCATGGCACCCTGTGCAAGGGCAGCTCCAGAGCCAGTGCTGGTGCCGCGTCTGTGCCCAGCAGCTCGCTGTGTCTTCTTGCTTTGTCCTGGGGTGAGTGGGGCCCTGTCTGCTGCTGGGAAAAACACGAGGATCCTTGACAAGAAAGGGAGGAGAAGGAAAGCAATGAGAAAGGGAAAGAGGGAAGAGAAAAAAGGAAGAGAAAAAGGGAAATATATGAGAATAAGGGAAGAGAAATGAAGAGAGAGAAGAAAGGAGAAAGGCAAGAAAAGAAGGAGAAAAAAGGAAGAGAGACGAAAAGGAGGGAAATAAAGATTCATATAGGAATAATGGAAAAAGAAAAAATTTTTTTACTAATTTAACTAGAAGCTGTTTCCCAGCAAAAAAGAGCAGAGAAACAGACAAGGTGAAGGCAAGAGAATGAGAGTCAGTTCCTAGATTCCCAGCCTGGACCAAAAGAGAGGGAGGAAAAGTGCGGTGGGGGGTGGGGGGCCGGGGCGAGGGCAGGCATGCCTGTGGGTGGGACTCTGAGCTAGGAGCCAACAGCTGCCGGTGGTGCTGGGCTGGGGCCCGACCCACGTGGCCCCTC
>CM052436.1:7696980-7761988 GCA_028533085.1 Varecia variegata | reverse complement strand
AAGTGCAGTGCTTCCCTCCCCGAATGCCCTCGCCCCTGGAGATGGGGGCTACCCAGAATGCTGCTGTTCAAGAACATGGGGGCTACCCAGAATGCCCCCGCCCCTGGAGATGGGGGCTACCCAGAATGCTGCTGTTCAAGAACATGGGGGCTACCCAGAATGCCCCCGCCCTGGTAGATGGGGGCTACCCAGAATGCTGCTGTCCAAGAACATGGGGGCTACCCAGAATGCCCCCGCCCCTGGAGATGGGAGGCTACTCAGAATGCTGCTGTTCAAGAACATGGGGGCTACCCAGAATGCCCCCGCCCCTGGAGATGGGAGGCTACTCAGAATGCTGCTGCCCTGGAAGACCGGGGTCTACCCAGAATACTATCGCAGGAAAAGATGGGGGACTACCCAGAACACTCCTGCACAGGAGGAAGGCATGATACAGTACAGTAATATAAGATACCAGGTAATGTAATATGACATACGATGTATGAAATGATATTGTATAGTATGTATAGTATAGATATATGCATAGTTATACTATAATATGTATACGATAAATCAAATATTGATATAATCCCAGAGTTAGCAAACCAAATCAAACCAAATCTGGCTGCCACCATTTTTTTTATGTCCCAGGGGTTAAGAATGAGTTTTAATTTTTTAAATGGTTGAAAAAAAATCCAAAGAATATTTTCTGATGTGAAAATTATAGGGAATTCAAATTTTAGTGTCTATACATAGAAACACAGACTCACTCATTATTTTATGTATTGCCTATGGCTGCTTTTGTGCTATGACTGTAAAGTTGAGTCGTCATGACAGAGACCACAGGGCCCATAAAACCTAAAATATTTATTCTCTGGCCTTTTATAGAAAAAAGTTTGCTCACCCTCTATTTAATCAACGTATTAACAATATACCAATAATAATATAATCTGTGATAGTAACATGATAATTTATCAACATTATATAATTACTAATGTTACTATTCATACAATATATAAATATGATATATTGTATTCTAACAAAATATTTTGTACATAATATTTAAGTTGAATCATAGAAAATTGCCATTTTTGTAGGCTTGAATAGTAGTTTAAAATGTTGGTAATTTCCTATTATTTAACCTAATGAATGGCATAGCAGTGACTGTTGAGTGAATTTCAGTGACTATCATTACTACTCTTCTCTCTCCCCATATCTGCCATTACGCTAGTCACAGATTTTTAGAAACCATACAGACTCAGTTTCTGCTGGTATTCTCTAATATGTGCTTCACTGGTTTGTTAATACAAATAGATGTAGGGCCTTGATTTATCTACTTTATTTTTTGCACATGTTGAAATTTTACCAGGAGTGACAAAGCTTTGCCTTCATTTTGTTATGATCGTGCATCATTTTGTTAGGATTGTGCATTTACAGTTTCACAAACTGGCTTTGGCTATCCTGTGGTTCACTGCCTCCTTCTGTATTTTTCTTACCTACAAGCTGCCCTTGGGAACTACTAGAGAGTTTGGGTGCCGGGAAAGGTACCCTGTGTTCTGTAGATCAGAGTTTCACAACAGTGGCACTATTGACATTTTGGGCCAGATAACTATTTGTTGAGGCGGTAGGGGGACTGTGTGGTGCATTGTAGGATGTTTGGCAGCACTGCCAGCCTTTACCCACTAGATGCCAGTAGCATCCCCCTTACCCCATTGTGACAACCAAAAAAAAAAAAAAAGTCTCCAGACATTGCCAAATATTCTGAGGGTTAGGGTGAGGGGAGGAAAGTCACCCCTGTCTGAAAACCACTACTGTGGATGTAGGATGGTGTCCTGGGGTAGTTTTAGTTCCTCAGAATTATTCATTAAATGACCAGGCTAGGACTATAATCCAAAGATAGCAACAAACAGCGGAAACATGAATTAAATGTTTTAAAATTTGAAGTTCTCAAATCAACATACAAAATAACTCTTAAGCTCAGATGGCATGTGGCCTGTGTCCTTTTGAGTTCTGGCTGAAAGAGAAACTTGATGGATCCAAAAGCTTGCTGTGAAAGGAAAGCTACCAGGGTGGATTAATCTGTTTTTGGAAGGCATCGGCAGTTGATCAACTTCCTCATATTTCAGGCCTATTATTCCAGCAGGGAGAGCTGCTAGTGTGGTGTTTTCTCTCTCTCTCTCTCTTTCATTCTCTTTCTCTTTTCCCCTTTCTCCCCCCCTTGCCCCTCCCTCCTTCTAATGGTTTTTTATTGCTCTAGCACATTTTGTAAAAATGAACTCCTCTGTACATTTGGGGTGAATGTGATGAGGGGATATACTCCTCATCAGAGAGGTAATTAAAGTTTATAGAAACAGCCGAAGTCTGTAGCAAATCCCTCCACTAATGAGGAAACCAGGAGTCTGACTTTCAAACAAACATTCCTGTTAATCTTTTCAAAGCGAGTCAGACATGTGGGCAGGGAAAAAGTTGTAAACTGACAGTGGTTCTGGGGCTGCCCTTCCTTGGCTACTCTCTAGCTCACTCTCAAGCCAGGCCACACCTCATTCCACAGGGTTCATCCCTGCCCGCTTGCTGGAGCCATCTGTGAGCAAGCCCTGTGTCACTTGTTTTTGCTTACATGGAGAGCTGTGACATATTTGAGAGTTAACAGGAAGTTTTACTCCATTTTTCCAGTTAGATTTATATGGTCTAGGGAGAAGCCGAGGTAGGAGGAAAAGCATTAGGTAAATACAATCAATTTGTTGTCATCTGATGCAATCTTCTGGACACAAATAAATGACTCTGCCCATTATTCCTCTTGCTTCATTTGCCCTGAGACAAAAAGGTGAATCCACTGGAAAATGAATGAAAGGTCACCCTATTTCACAGCAGTGTCTGGACATGCTCTGCCACTCTGTTCCAACTACTACATGGTAATGTGGTGATGGTACCAAGTTACTGGAATCCGGAGTGAGTCCATGATTTGTCACGGGCGTAAGTACTGGAATGATGTTACGGTCTTAGCTGTCGGGGGAAAATAGTTCTTTCACTTGTGGACAGAACATTTGAAAGATCTGAAATATTGCCTGTGATTATTCTCTTTACACATGAACAACATCATACTAAAACAGATCATCCATTTGGTCAAATTATCTTTTTTTATACACATTTTGATAATAAAACAATTTAGGCCCTCTAGATATGCTCAGATTCAAATGATCTATTCAAATATTGGTTTTCATTTTTATGTCTTGTCTGACATCCCTTATTAAGACCCATCAGTCATGGACAATTCACCCATCTGCCCAGAGTTTACCTATCCTTTTGGCTGGCCTGGTGCCCCCTTATTCAGTAGCAGAGTGGGCAGAGGTGGGGACCCTTGATATTCACAGGGAGTTTTTCAAGAGTAGGAAATCTGGGGATTAGGAGGTTCAGGTATTTTGGTTGGAAATGTTTCCTCATTGATGGGGCTAAATATTTGCTCTGACAGCTCAAGTCTTCACTTTGCAGCTTGACACGAATGAAAGTAGCCCCACTCCAGGGCCCCTCCCACTGCCCCCAAAGGATTAAACAACCTGAGCAGATAATGGCTGCCTTAAAAGGATCTTTTGCATGACTCAGATTAATGCATGCTGTCTGTCGCCCAGGTTGGCAGCTAAACATTAATTTTTTTTAAATAGAAAAAAAAAAAGAAAAGTAAACCTCTAGATGACAACTCTTTTCAGACAAGGTGTGGAGTCTGTCTGCAAAGGATAGAGAGAGAGAGACACAGAGTCCAAGTCCCCAGTGCAGAAGGAAGCCCAGGTGGGGCTAGGGGTGGGGAAAGGGGCAGCACACAGAGCTGTTGGCAGGCAGGATTAAAAGGTAAAGCAGCCACAGAGCAGTGTCAGGTTCTCAAAGCTGTCGGCCAGGCAGCCACTTTCCTTTCATGTATCCCAACCCCCTCCTGCCCCCAGGTTTATGACAACACTTTTCAGGCCTGTGCTCCAGGCTTGATTTCTCAGAGGGAGTTCTGCCAAGTTGAAGAGCAGTCTCCCTTGCTGTTCTCTGCCACTGGTGAAAGCTCATCTGGAATTCTCTGGTCCTCCCTCCAAGACAGCAGAGGATCATTCTTGGGTGCTGAAATGGGACATGGTTTTTATCTACTTCACACTCCCATGCCATAAAATGTCCTTCCTTACTCCTTAGGTGATTGAAGTCCAGGCTGTTCAGAAGTGTAACTGTGATATGGGATTTTGGAGTACACATGTAACTCATTCCTTTTAAAAAAGTCACGCTTAATCTGAACACTGGTCAGCTGTAGGAGCTGGCCCCTGCAGTTCTTGCACTATAAGGTGCCGATTTTGGGTGGTGACCAAGTCAAAAGACTTATGTAATAAATTCCAAGGGACAGACCTACTGCAGGGACATTTCCAAGGAGAACAGTAATTGTTTCAGGTGTAGACCACAGCAAGTGGGCAGAGCGTGTAGACCGCAACAAGTGGGCAGAGCAGTGCCACTAAGAAGAATCAGTAAAAGCTGGCAAGAGCCTTTGGATTCAAACTCTCTTCCTGAGGGACAGGCTTCTAGAAACCACAAGCTGAACTGATGCCATAATACCTGTGCTACTCTTTCAACTCCTTTACTAGGAGGTACCATGAAAATGTTGGCATTAATGTTCAAAAATAATGTGAAAACTGAGCACCTAGGTTGGTTTTCCTATTTTACTGTAGCACCCAAGAATACTGGAAGGCAGTGGTTCTCAACTGGGGGCAGTTTTGTCCCTCAGGGGACATCTGGCAACGTCTGGAGACAATTTTGATTATCACAATGGAGGGACAGGGAGAGTGCTACTGGCATCTAGAGGCCAGGATGCTGCTAAATATTCTACAATGCACAGGACAGACTCCCACAACAAAGACTTATTGGGCCCAAAATGTCAATAGTGAGCAGCTCTGGGAAGGCATTCTGTCAAGCTCTAAGAAGCAGCTAAGGCATCTGGTGAAACCTCAAGTAATCACAATTGTCTTGAAAAAACAACATTGTACATTTAAAAATGGCAGACATGACTTCTTTGCCCCTTTGACTGCTCCCTAATCTGCTATAATCTGATCCCAAGAGCTGAAAATCAAAACCCATCTCCCTTCCCCCCACACACATGCAAGTGTGTTTGCAGGCATGTAATGCTGGAGTTCTCTGAAGTATTTTCACAGTTTGGGCCAGCTCCAATTTCAAAGCCCCAAACAGTAAGTTTCTTCTCCTGCCTTCAACAAAGGCATTTTTCTCTGTAACTCCGATTTCCCTGCCCATGAGCAAAGGTGAGTGCCAAGCCCAAAGGGCTCACAGGTTAAATGACTAATATTTAATGAGCTCGTATTAACAACAATTATGCTAACCATGACACCTGAGCTTTTGACACTGCTCCTCTAACCTCAGTTTGAACAGCTCTTAGTTGGAAATTTGGGTATACGGTTGGCCCTCTGTATCCATGGATTCAGAAACTGTGGATCGATAATATTTTTTTTTTTTAAAAAACGGATGGTTATATCTGTAGTAAACATGTACAGACTTTTTTTCTTGTCATTATTCCCTAAACAATACAGTATAACAAGTATTTACAGAGCATTTTATACCATGTTAGGTATTATAAGTAATCTAGAGATGATTTAAAGTATACAGGAGGATGTGCTGATGTGATATACAAATATACCATTTTATATAAGGGACTTGAGCATCAGTGGGTTTTGGTATCTGTGAGGGATCCTGGAACCAATCCTCCATGGATACCAAGGGACAACTGTATTGGCTTCCCATTCCACACATACCCCAGTGTGCTGTTCATGAGATCTGTGAAAACTCACCACCACCAGATGGACCGGTCACATCAGTCCAGAAGTCAGTTAGAATAATAAGCCATAGAAGCTGACTACTTTGGCTTTTATATTCTTAACCCTTCAGCTACCAGCCTTTCCTGCCAAATGTGAGCAACCCCCAAATGCCCAAGGAATCAACTTCTCCAAGCCACTTCTGCCTCCACATCCATAATCTCTGCCTCTGAATGTCAAAAAAGAAAAAATCAGTGCATGGGCCTGGGACTTAGAGTAGAGATAGGTAGTCTGTCTTTAAACCAGGTTTTATTCAATTAATAATGTTCTGTCAATTCCTTCATGCATCTCCTCTAGTCTCCTAAACCTTCCACTTCAGCTCAGCTGCAAAGAATGTGTTTTCAAGCGGCTTACTTGAAAGTCGACTGGAAAGTTCTGCAGAGAGGGTTGTCATGCCACTGGCACGTCCAGGTGAGATGGGTGTTGCTGGGTGCACGGAAGGAGAGGCGATTGATCCCAGGTACTGGTAGGACTGATCGTAGGACCATGGTGGGGACGGCTGGATCTGCCTTGTATCTGCAGAGAATCAGGGAGGTAAATTACATGTACAATGGGTTGGGATGTAAAAAATAAAAAGTCTTTTAATAAGAAATTAGTAACCTTTGTTAAAATATGTTATATATGTAGGCAGCCTATTGACCAGTGTTCAATAAGCCTACTCAACTCTAAATACCTGTCTTTGTTGGATGGTTTCTCCCCCAAAGATACTGAAATATTCTTTATGTTTGATTCTTGGAAATTTTCATCTGATAACTATTCCTTCCAGAGATTTTATTTAATCACACTAATGTTGAGAGGCGTGGATTATGCTTTCGTGGTAGAAGTGTTAATGTTCAAATTGTTGAACTATAGTACTTGATGATGCCAAGTATAATACGACTGCTCAGACTATTTCAGCTTTACTAATAATTATAGTTATCATCAGAAACATTTTATAAACTCAAGTGATCACCTGTCTATCTGTATTCAGTAAGCAGAAAGAATGTTGAGTTTTGGGATTTTTTTTGTTTGTTTTATACTTTTGGCAAAAATATTCCTTGGGCTTGTAAATGTTTCTGTTTAGGTGAAGTCTCCCCCAAGGATGATGGGAAAGAAGGTCTGGTTGGGAAACTGGTGACGAGGTCTGACGACTTGTTCAGAAACCCAGCAGTAGAGCTGGCTCTATCAACCCAGGCCTCCTGCTCCTTTTCAAAACTTCAAGTTTGCAACTTCTAAAGGGCAGATTTTTGAGCAAGTATTTTATAGATTGCCATTTTAAGAGGCCTCGGCTTGAGAAGACAAAAATCTGACTTCAAAAGATGTAGACAAAATGAATATTGTACATTTGATTCTAGCATTCAGAGGAGTCTTAGTTTTCAAAAGCATCATAATGTTTGCAGATGAAAAAGAAGGAGGAAAACCACCTCTAAGGCAAAATATATGAGCAAATTTGAATTAGACACTGTCCCACTACCAGACAGTTTTATACTTCTTTAGAGTTAAACATTAATTTTTTTCTTTGTGTCCCACCTTCTCTATGGACAAAGATAACAGCAAACTACCCCAACTACCAAGGGTCTTCATAGCCAGAGGTTCATGATCCTGGAAGTAACAATCTAGGAAGAGCAGGCTTCTTCAGAAAAATACCAGGTGTAAGTTTTGTATAGGCCATGACATAAAGAAATGAGCCATTCCTACTCATTATAAAATATCCCCATCTGCTCTCTTCAGGGGCTTTTTATTTCCAGCAGTTAAAGTTTGCCTTTTCTGTTTATCTCTTTGAAATTGCCACAGTGGACAACAGAATCAGACAATTTGGAGACCCCAGTCTTGTAACAGCCTCTCCAACTCGTACTGATCCATTTCTTTTTTTTTTTTTCTTGAAAATAACTGAATTCTTAAGTTTGAAAAACCTGACAGTTTCAAGGCAAATATTTTAGCTTGGGATCTTTGAAATCTAATATAAAAAAGTCTTCATTTCATCCCAAATTTTAGAGGACTTAAAGAGATGGCAATGAGTAAGAGAGCTGGTCCATTTTAAACTCAAAAGAGTTAAAATATGTTCAACTTCAAGCTGAAGATCCTGAATAATCTTACAACTGACAGTGTTTTCAATAAATGAAGGGAAACAGAAATATCAGACTGTTCAGTATTCCCTTGCTACTTCAAGTATTTTGCTCCAAGTGAAAAAAAAATCATATACTTAGTCTCTATAAGACATGTTTATGTCCTAGATACACACATTTACTAAGTGAATGTGTAGTACTCAAATATTTTAACCATTTAAAAAGCAAACAAAAAAGGTTTATAATTGTCATAAAGCCCTCCAGGGTGTGAATTGCGGTATAGTAATTCATGCCTTGTTGTGTAGACAGCCTAGCACCCCTAACCCCATGTCTAAAACCACACTAAGCATAAAGTATTATGCCATGATTCATGCTCTGTCATGTTTTACTGTAGGGAAAAAGTTGTGCTAGGCTTTCCTAAACTCATAATTAAACCATGCAAACGTTGCATAATATTTCACAGCCTTTTAAAAATATGCTTTGGTAAAATGATCTTTATGATTAAAGTCCAAGTTCTGTGAGTCTTTTTTTTTAAACACAGGGCTGTAGATTCAACTCTTCTTACTTCACACCATAACTTAGCTCTCCAGGTGCTGGAGTGGAGTGAGGGTTGGGGGGTGGGGATGACACCAAAAATCCGGAAGCCCACCCACCCCCTAATCAGTTTTCATTCCTGTGACCACAGTGATCTGTGCTTGGGTTCACAGCCAGTGGTGGACCAGAAGGTGGTGATGGTGAGCCTTTCGTGTTGGGTTTTGGGATGTTTTCTCCTTCTACGTGTATTATTAATAAAAAACAAAACCAAAAGAGGCCCAGTAATGATGCATTCTGGGTTTAATATTCAGTTCCCATCTTTGCTTTGATGGGGCCAGCATGAACGCACGAAGGCAAGTATAGAGTGGCAATGCTGTGGGCCGCCCTGCGGGCCGATAGGCAGGAGAGGTCAGCTCTGAGCCTGTCTGTGTGGGGAGCTGCTAGGTGACCCTTTCTTATTTTCATCTCTGAAAGGTGATGATCGCTAAATCTGTTCCAATGGTGACAGGACAGGATTCTATAATAATTCAAATAGGTCCTACCCAGTATTTCTTTGCCTACCTTGTATGTTACTTGTGTGTTAAGCAGAGTCAGGGAAGAGTCAGGTATGGGGTATGGGGTGAAGAATGGTGCTTGTAATAATAAATATGTATGTTCAGGGAAGAGGAAGTAGGGAGGGATAAGGGGAGTTATCCAGAAAAGACCACAGGCTAAGGAAGAGAGCCACTGTCAGTCATTCTCCAGCATAGGGCCATTTGTTCTTGAAGGAATTGCCCTGATAAGTCAATGCATCAAAAAAACCACAAAAGTTATTGGAACATTTACTACGTACCAGGCATGTACTATGTCCCTGGTAACAAAGGGATGAATAGCAGCAGTATGGTCCCTGCCCTGTTGGAACTTACAGTCAGTAAAGATCCCAGGACTGTGTGATGCTTAGAAAGGCTTCTTCCTGTTGCATAAATTATCATACTGAGTGTTGCTTCATTCATGGATTTATTCATTTGTAGGTTCATGAAGTTATTTGCTTGTTCATTCATTCATTTTTTTGCAACAAACTTTTTTGTTTTACTAGGGCCACATAATAAATATGTGAATACACAAATTTATTAGTATAAGCCCTACTCACTAGTGAATGGAAGGTTTCTGCCTTCTGGGAGTTACAGCTACTGGAGGACCTAGGGCTGTATCCAGGCTAACTGCTAGATTAGCTGCTTAATTTGGACTTGCCAACAACTGTCCCCAAGGTAGAAACAAGAGCCCTAGTGGTATTTATTACATGCTTATGTTCTGCCTCCAAAAGGATCAGACTAGGGAAAGCACCAAACTTAAGTCACAGACAGATTTCAGTTTGCATCTTGCTTTCGCCACAAACAAAGTATATAACATTATTAAAGTCACTTTATTTTCTCTGATCCATAGTTTTCTGACTTCAAGGGTAATAGCGAGGAATTAGTGATATAAGCTCTATGTAAAGCAAGTATCACAATTTCTGGCTATAGTAAATGCTCAATAAGCTGAGTAATTTTTATGATTATATTACTAAAAAGGAAGAGAAATCCATGCCAAGAGACTCATCTGATGTTTATTGGTAAGACCACACACGCCTGCTCCAGGATGAGGCTCAGGTATTATTTTATTCACAGCTAAAGGCTTGACAGCCACACTCTTCAGACTAGAGAGGAGCTGGGCTCAGGATATTAAATGGTAAAGGGGAAAAGAAAATGGAAATTTGGGTGAGGATGGAGAAGGCAAGAATTCAATATCTCAGTCAATTCATATTTCCATTCAAGAACACACAGGATTAGAAAATTTAAATTTGAGCCTTTCTTCCTATTTTTTCCAGGGTAAATGATGTTTTGGTGCAGCCACTTTACCGAGGCCATTTTGTGATGGGTTATTTTCAACTTTTTGATCAGCAAATAATGGGAGAAATAGAGCCCCCTTTCTACATTCCTGAGCCCCATTTCCCTCCATTTGAAATGGGAGGTTAGGGTAGGTAAGGTTGAGGTTAGTGGTGAGCTCAGATGTATACATGGGATATATCACTTGAGAAGAAAGTAGAGTGCTTTTATCTTTTGATGTAGCAATATTAAAATGTCTCCAGAGTAAACAATGACCCTATTAAATAATTCATGTCAAAATATCCTGCTGCTTCCAGTTCAACTACAAAATCTAAAGAGCTTGGGAGCCATCACTCTTCTTTTTAGTCATCACTCTTCTTTTTACAACAACAACAAAAAGCTGAAGAAACTGAAATAATCCATGACTTTTCTTGGGTCCACAAAGTAATTGAAGTTACAAGGCAATGTGTCACCCCCAAATCTTGAGAGGCAGGCAAATACAGACAATCACAGTGAGGTCTGCGTACTGGGAGCAGAAGCTGCTGAATCCATAAACTGAGGGAAACACTTAATGGTGATTTTGTCAAATTGCTGGAGGCTGAGTATAGACTAGTGTGAGAGTAAGAATCTCCTTGGGGCTACAGTCTTAGTGGGGAGGGGCACTTTTGTGGGTTTTTCATTCAGGAAGTCCACCAGATTCTCATGGGATCCAATATAATAACAGTGGGTTACAGCTGAAACAGCTTCAAGGCATAGAGTATTTAAGGAGGAGTTTATAGAGAAGCCCAAACAAAAACAAGGACACTAGAGGAATTTGAAGTCTCTAGCACCTGCAGCAAACTCCTAGCTAGAAGAACATCATCACTCACACCAAAGGCTTGTTTGTTTTAGTTCCTAATACCTAATATACGATGTCCAGCTCTCAACAAAAAATTACAAGAGAAAAGCAAGAAAACACACAGTCTGAAGAGATAAAGCAAGCATCTAAACCAGACTCAGATGTGACACAAATTTTGGGATTACCAGACAGGGAACTTAACTATGATTAATATGTTAAGGGCTCTAGAGGAAAAAGAAGACAACATGCAAGAACAGATGGGTAATGTAAGCAGGGAGATGGAAACTCTGAGACTCAGAAAGAAATTCTAAAAATGAAAAGCACTCCATGGAAATGAGGAATGCCTTTTTTGGGCTCGCCAATAGACAGGACACGGCTGAGGAAGGAATCAATGAACTTGAAGACATGACAATAGAAACTTCCTAAACTAAAAGGCAAAGAGAAAAACAAAAGAAAAAACCAGAACACCCAAGAACTATGAAACAGGTATAACATATGGGTAATTGGAATGCCAGAAGGAGAAGAGAAAACAGAGGGGAAGAGATATTTGAAGTATTAACAGCTGAGAATTTTCCAAAATTAACGACAGACACCAAACCAAAGGTCCAGGAAGCTCAGAGAACACCAAGCAAGGTAAATACCGAATCTATAGCTAGGCATATCATATTCAAACTGCAGAAAACCAAAGAGAAGAAAAAATGTTGAAAGAAGTTAGAGGGGGGAAAAAAACCCATACCTTACCTATGTAGGAACACAGATAAGAATTACGTCAGATTTCTCTTCAGAAACCATGCAAACAAAAAGAGAGTAAAGTGTGGAAAGAAAAAAGCTACCAACCTAGAATTCCAGCAAATTATCCTTCAAATGTGAAGGAGAAATAAAGACATTCTTTGACAAATAAAACTGAAATAATTCATAGCCAGCAGACTTGCCCTTTAAGAAATGTTAAAAGAAGTACATAAAGGAAGAACATTAGAATAAATGAAGGTAAAATAAAATTTTATTTTTCTTATTTTTTTTCTTGTTTTGATTTAGAGACAGGATTTCACTCGGTCACCCTGGCTGGAGTGTAGTGGTGCGATCATAGCTCACTGCAGCCTCGAACTCCTGGGCTCAAGTGATCCTCCCACCTCAGCATCTCAAGTAGCTGGGATTATAGGCTTGAACCACCATGCCTGTCTTATTCTGAACTGATGTGAAAGATAACTGTCTGTTTATAGTGATAATAGTAACAATGTATTGGGTGATTATGGCATGTGGATAAATGAATGACAATAATGACAGAGACAGGAAGGAAGAAGTGGTATAGTATTATTTGATGGTGGACTTAGATTAGTTATACATGTATTATACATGTATTTTTCAAACTCTAGGGCAACCACTAAAAACTTTTTTAAAAAGTATAATTGGTATGTTAACAGAGGAGATAAAATGGAATCATATAAAATGTTCAGTTAAACCTAGAGAAGGCAGATAAAGAGGGGAAAAAAGGACCAGGTGCAACAAATATAAAAGTTATAAATGGTAAGTACTAATCCAGTTATATCAGTAATTTAAATATGAATGGTCCAAATGCACCAATTTAAAGACAGATTATCAGACTGGATGAAAAACAAGACCCAGCTATATGTTGTCTACAAGGGACCCACTTTAAAGCCTCATATAGGTGTAAAGTAAAGGGATGGAGAGAGATACACAATGCTAACACTAACCAAAAGAAAGCCAGAGTAGCTATATTAGCTTTATTCAAAGCTGATTTCAGAAGAAAGAACATTTTCAGGGACAAAGAGGAGAATTACATGATAATAATGGGGGTCAGTTCTCTAAGAAATAATCCTTAACATGTGTCCACCCAACAACAGAGTGTCAAAAAACATGAGGTGAAAACTGCTAGAACTATAAGGAGAAATAGACAAATATGCTATAATAGTTAGAAACTTTAATACCCCTGTTTCAATTGATACATCAAGCAAGCAGAAAGGACATAGTTGACTTGACCAGCACTACCAATTAATATGATCTAACATCTGTAGAATATTCCATCCAACAACAGCTGAATACACATTCTTACATTCACATGGAACATTCACCAAGCTAGGCCACATTCTGGGCCATGAAACATAGCTTAACACACTTAAAAGTACAGAAATCATATAGAGTATTTTCTCAGGCCACATGGATTTAAACTAAGAAACCAGTAACAGAAAGATAGCTGGAAAATCCTCACATATTTGGAGACTAAACAGCATATTTCTATATAATACGTGGGTTGAATAAGAAGTCTTAAGAGAAATTAAAGTACTTTGGACTAAACGAAAATGAAAATAACAACTTATTACAATTTATGGGGTGCAGCAAAAGCAGTGCTTAGAGGGACATTTATAGCATTGAATACATATATTAGAAAAGAAAGATCCAGAATTCGTAATCCAAGCTTTTACCTTAGAAAACTAGAGAAAAAAGCAATATAGACCTAAAGCAAGCAGATGAAAATAAATAATAAAAATTAGTGGACGTCAATGACATTCAATACAGGAAAGTAATAAGAGAAAAATCAATGAAACCAAAAACTTATTCTTTTAAATTTTGAAACATCCTGCTTTGTCCTCATGTTCCTCTCAGGCCACAGGAGAGGATGGGTAGAGACACTTCGTGGTCTTAACTCCGACCACCCGCCTCCACGGTCATTTTAACACCCACCCTCAAGACCTGGTTACCAACAGCACCGCTTGAGCTGTGCCGCCTTCCCTCAGCCTGGGCCTGGAGAGGGTGAGGGGCTCTGGTGCTTGGCTGTCACAGTTAGAAAGCCCTTCCTTTCCTTGGCTGTTTGGCTGATACCTTTAAAAGACCAGGTCTTTCATTCACCTGGCAGAACCATTTGAACATAAGTAATAGTCACACATGCCACGGAGCTTTATCATCTATTTTTGAAAAAGCCAAACCTGTTTGGTGAACATAGAAACCCTAGGGGCAGCCATGGTTTTTTCCCTAGATGATTTTTTTTTTCCCTCTTTCAGCTTGGAAGAAGGCAGGGAAGTTCCCAGGGTTCCCTCCAAGTTCACCTCAGTCATGGGTAGCTGGTGTGATGCCCTCTTGGATGCCTCAGAACACACAACAGGATGTGACTCAGGACTCAGAGATGTGAGTCAGTTTCCAAGGTGATGTGTTAGGGCCAGCCCCAGTGGTGGTTTACATCTCCCTGTCTGGAACCCCTGGGAAGAAAGATCTGGACTCATCTACAAATAAAAGGGGTGCCCCAGATGCTTCCCAGCTACGTTCAGCGTTATATGATGTCAACTTTCACGGCCCCTGGAGTGGACCGTGGGGGACATTTTCCTGAAAGTTCTGCTGTCTTTGAGAAGCAATGTTTTCCTCTGGCCTCTCTAGCAGGGAGTTAAAACTGCAACCCAGCACACATAAGAATAGCAGTCACCTACAAGTAGCCCCAGGTAGCAGACACTGGGTTAGCACATTGCTGCTACATCATTGAAATCCCATGATAACGTGAGTCAGTCAGCACCAGCCCTGGGTCCGGAAAAAAAGGGAGATTGTGAAAGAGCTCCGGGATTTGCCAACCGTTTGTCTCCGGCTGGCTGCAGACATCTTGGTTAGTCATGTGCAGCTCAGATGCATTCATTGTTCCAGCAATTACTTCGAAGAGAAGCATTCAGACCAAGCCGGGACAGAGGCCTGCCTGGGTTTGCTGTGTTTTAAAGGCCTCCAGGGTTTTGAGGAAGCTGGTTTTGCTGCGGACCTGCCGGCCTGAGAGGTGGCAGTCTGCCTGCGGGAGGGGAGAAGGGAGCTGTGTGGCCACGGCTGGTCCCGGTGCCTCTGGGACTCTATTGCTCACCCGGCCGAGCAGGCTTTGTGGCTTTGTGGTCGGGGCCCTGCGAATCCAAACACTGGTTCCTAACGTCAGGGCCGCCTCCAGTCCTGGTGGTTCACCCCAGAGTCCTTTTCCTCTCAAACCTCTGCTTCCTCATCTCTAAAAATGGGGGTAACCAGACTCACCTGCCTCACAGGTGTGAGAGTTAATTAATGTTTGTGGAGCAGCTTTGAGATCCGCAGATGAAAGGCTCTCTATAAATGCAAAGTGCTATTCCTCATTAGAGCTGCCAGACAGTTCCCAGGGGAAACAGTGCAACCCTCACCACCGGCCCCTCGGCCAGATCAGTCTGAGACACGTCTGGAAAAAGTCTCTGTATTTAGGCAGAGTTCTCTCTGAGGACGGGTTCAGGGATAAGTCACTAGCTCCTAGAAAAGACGGGCATTTGATAACCTGTCTCTTTCTCTGTTGGCAGTGTGTCCCTGTGGGGCAGGGAGAGTGGCCTTCGGTGCACGTGGGCTGGAGGGACCACAGTTCTGAGGGCACAGAAGGCACCTTCTGGTCTCTGCTGCGTTCTTCCTTGCAGACAGATTATTTTTCTGTACTTTGTTAAATAAACATCCACTGCAGACACCTTTGCCATAAGGATTTTCTGCGTGTCCCACTTTCTGCACGTGGAGGGTAAAGATGGCTTCCTGCTCCCATCCACTCCTTCTCCAGCACCTTTGTCCTCTTTCTTAGTCCCTTGAAAAAGATGAGCCGGAAATACTGTGTGGAGGGCTGGGACATCTGAGGCTGCCTCCATTGTGGGACTGGACCCTTGGTGGAGAATGAGGGCCCTGACTGCAATATGACAAATTACAGACACCTCAAGTGGGAGGCTGCCAGCAGGAGAGGCGCAGCACATCGCTAAAGAAACAGAATTTTCTCAAAAACATCCCATGGACAGTCTTTGCTTAGCTGGGCTAGGGCAGGAGACCAGCAGAGCCAACCTGTAGTCCAGGCCAGCCACCTCCACCGTGTGCTGACGAGGGGCCTGTGGGGCTTACCAGAGGCACCAGTGACCTCGCCGGCTAAACAGATACAGAAAGAGCTGTCCCTTGGGCAGATTGTATTAACTAACGTGGCTGAGACTCTGCTGGGTCCTTGTAATGCATCAGGGTGGCAGCAGGCAAGAAAAAAAAGGAGTGACGTTATCTTTGGGACTGCAGTAGCTTTAAAATGACGAACCCCTTTCCCCACGAGTTGTCAATATTGGAGAATAGGATCCTGGAGTCCAGCTCAGAACAAGATCTGGTCCACAACAGATATCTGTCATATCATTTTGCAGCCTGGGCCTCTCTGGGTGCTACCCCACCCACCTCTGCAGCCCCCAGCCCTCTGTGGGCACCCTCCCCACCAACCCAACCACAGCTCTCTCTGTGTGTGTTCTCCTAGCTACAACGCTAGTTTTCACATTGGCATTTTTGTGATTTTGTAAAATGTTAGAACTGTTTGAAAAACTGTAGAATGGATTGAAGCCCATAAGCAGTCTTCTCTGTCATCCTCTCCCACGTGCCACAGGCCCTAATGCATCCTTATTGAATTTTATGCCAGAAAGTCTAGTTTTAGGCAGCCAACTCTGAAGCATGGCATTCTATTAATAAAAGGAGCAGAAAAACTCACGTGAATGGGGGAAAAAAGAGAATGCAAGACAAGACAATGTAGAGAGTGTGGAAAGAGGATGTAAAAGATACTTAACATAAAGATGATTTGGTTCGTGTTGGCCCCAAACATTTCCAGGATTTGAGAAGCTCACCCCATAGCTGTCCTCCAAGGAGCCAAAAGGGCTCGGCTCGAGCAAGGATACAGTAAGGGCATGGTTTTGGAGTCTGAGAGATTAGGCCTCTGAGAGATCTTGGTTTGGCCTCTCGCTCACTGTGTGCTGAGGTAAGTGACTTAACCCCAGCTGCCCTTTAGGTTACTGGGAGGCTGAAATGGGACCCTGAGCCCAGGCATTGTCAATGCAGTACCTGGCACCTTGGAGGCAGGAAACAGTCTTCTCTCCCCTGCCCTCTCAGAAAAGGATAAGGGTGTACGGACAGCACCGCTTGCTCAGCTGGCTGCTGCTCCATATGACAGAGGAAGGAGAGACTCAGCTCCCCAGAGCCACCAGGAATGAGACCTTCCTTAGGCAGCCAGAGTTCCCAAATGCAAAGCGTGGTTTCACGCTCGATGTGTGCGTGGTTCCAGCAGGGTAGCACATACACCGCTGAGCACCAGCCTCCTTCAGAGGGAGCACCTAAGCCGCTCTGCAGGACGCAGCTGCATCGTGGCACACGGCAGAGTTGCACAGTGCCAGTCATGACACAGAATCCAAAAGCTGCCTTTTGCAAATCGAGGATTCACTGTTCTTTGTCTTGTGAGGTGTGACTCATGTTGAATGGTGACCGTTCTTTAAGAGCTTCCATTCCATGCTTCCAACTCGAAGAAGAATACTCTGACAAAGGGAAGTGGAATAATCCCCCAGGCTGAGGCATAGCCCCCTTTGATACATGCTTGCTGGCGGTCAAGTGCCTGCTTCCCCATGTCTTCCTGTTTTGCTCACGCAGCCCTCCTACCGCACTATCTCGGCACAACTGCTCTTTTTCTACCTGCACCCTCTTCACCTTCTGGGTTTCCTTTCCCACACATCAGGCCTCGGCACCTAGAATTCCCTGCAGCAAGAGCTGGGAGGCAGGAACCTCAGGGAACTGTGCAGTGGGGATGCCCTGCGCCCTCTTCTGCACACTCCTAGCCCAGCCCCCCTGTCTCTCAGAGCAGTCTGAGAAATCCAGTGCCTGCCTGAGAGAGGAGTGGGCACTGTGATTCCTGGCCATCCCTTCACCGTCAACACCTCTGGACTTTATAAAACTAGGGGGAAATCTCCGAATGTGCAGAACAGTGACTTTCTCCTTTAACAGGGCCTTGCCACTCCAATTGATATTTTTATTCCCCGCTCTGCTATGCTGGAAATGACAGATCGAGGAAGTATATTCTTTTCACATGAGGAGGGGCCTTTCTCCTCAACTGCAGACATGCCATTAACGTATGTACTGTCTGCTCTGTTGGTAGCCTCGGAGAGGGAGCAGGAGAGGCCGGCATGAGCACAGCGTCAGCCTTCATTCCTATAACATCATGCCCTGCAGACCCACCGGCTCTGGCTTATTCTTTATACTCCTTCATGCTCCTTCCTTTCCGAAGGAGTAGTGTTTATCATACTTCTCAAACTCAAGGCTTCTCCATACAGAATAAAATCCCCAAGAAATAGCTTTCTTACCCTTCTCTTTATGTTTTTTAAAACTGCTAAATTACTTAGATATTAATATTTGCCATCAAGCAAGAGTGAGGAAGAGGCTAAACTGTCCCCTCATTGAGTGGCATGTTCCTATGCAAGTTTTGAATTCTTTGGAATAATTGGATTTCTTTGGCCTTTGAGCCAAGGGGAATCACCCTGAATGTCTCCTGTGCTATCAGACGCCTCCCTCTTTCTTTTAAGTTTCTCTGCTACAGTCTTCTCCCCCACCTTCATGTGAGATCTGTACAGGAGGAATTTGTTCACTTAAGTTTGCAGTCGTTTTGCACACCCCAAAGAACTGACCTTGACGTGAACTAATTGGGATTGCAATAGATTAATAACACAGGTTGGTGAGGTGGAGTTTGTAGCATAAAGGAGACCTTTGAAGATAAGAGCCATTTGTGCTTTCACAAGCTCATCCCTGGTGCTCTGAACAAAGGACATAAACTAATAAAGTCAGATTCATCTAGGGGCAATCTACACTCGCAGAGGAATATCACCCCAAACTCTGATTCAGAAAGGAAAATGGAAATCTGCCAGAATTCTTTTAAACTCCAGCACAGATCTCGATTTAAAAAAAATGACACACACACACAAAAACTCTTGCTAATAAGCAGACCTCTGATGATCTAAAGATCCCCAGCTTCATTTATTGACTTAGAGAAAGTAAATGGCATTTCAAATACAACCTTCATACTTTAATAGATGAGGTCACCCTGAGAAAGATGATACTGAGCCCAGCACTGGAAAACCTCCCTCCAGAGAACTGCTTTGATTTACAAGGTCAAGGAAGGCTTTCTCACAGAAGCAGTAAGTTCTCAGTGACTTGGACTAAAATGGAAGAATTAAAAAAAATTAAATCTAGAGTGTGCGATAGCAGACAATTATGAAATTCTTGCTCAAAACAAGTATGACCAGGATGCTAGGGACGTAAAGAAGTTAAGAGTTAAAATGGATTTACTACCAAGTATAGCCATTCAGGTAACACACATTTGTTTCAGGCATTGAGATCCTGTGTATGTTGACTTAATCCTTGTGAATTTCCCAATTGGTCTAAACCAGCAGTCATCAAACAGGGTGACCTCTCCCCCAGGGGGACTCCAGGCAATGTCTGGAGACATTTTTGGTTGTCATGACTGAGGTCGGGGAGGCCAGGGATACTGCTTAACATCCTACAGCGCACAGGACGGCCTCTGCAGCAGAGACTGATCCGGCCCCGAAGGTCAAGGGTGCCCTAAAGTGTCGAGGGAGACCCGGCACAGGGAAAGAGAAAGCACACACCACCACAGTGGTTTCAGTCCCCAAGACGTGACTTCCAGAGGTGCCTTCAGACTCAGAGGAACTTAACCCAGCACTGTGCCCTGGGTGGAGTACAAATAGAACCGAGGGGTGCAAAGAGATAGCGGGTGAGGTGGGCACCTTCTGGAGCCCTTGTGGGAACCCAGGGGTGGCTACAGTCATGACGCACCCGGGAGAACTCTGTCATCTCCATGTCAGGGTTTAAGACGACTGCTTTCTCACAGTCTCACAGCCTGGCACCCAGACGTGGAGCTGGGTGAGCTGCAGGTGTGAACGACCAACAAGATCACTCCTGAGCTGACCGTCAGCTTTGCCACCTGGGAAGGGACAGGCTAGCACTTGCCTCTCCCAGCTTCCCGGGCATGAGTCACATGTAACTAGATAATGATGCAAATCGCTGTCAACATTTCTAAGGTTTCATTCCAACATCTCATGGAATGATAAAGCAGAAACAACCTCCGAGACAGCCGTGCCAGCCCAGTCTCGGACAGCTGAAGTGCAGAAGGGTGAAGAGACTCCCTCTGTTCCCACGGCTGGTCAGTGACAGGGAAGGGCCAGACCTCTGGCTCTTTGTAGACTACTGTTTTTACTATGTGATGATTAGAAACTATTCCCTTCCCCTCAATCTAGTACCATATACTGACAAAACAGAAAGACTGATCTAAACCTCAAAAAAAGGTAGAAGAAATTGGAAAACACATTGCCCACACGGGGGCTGCAGAGGAGGACCTTTGCCTGCGTACAACTCTCAGGTTCTGAGCTCTGTGGGGCTGACTCCATGTGTGTCTCCTTCCCACCCTGAAACTAAGTCAAAACAGCCTCAGGTCTCAGATAAAAGCTGAGATCCCGTTGCTGGGAATTCATGAATAACCCGGAGTCAAACTTGGGGAGGGTGGTTACCATTCCCTTCCCCGCTCTGTGCTGTGGGGGTGGTTGTGGGGAGGAGGCTTCCAGGGACAAGGGGACAGCTACAGGGACCACGTGGTCTCCCTGCTTGCGCCTTTTCTTCTAATGGCCTTAAACTGCCAAGTGGCTGCAACGTGCTGATTTTAAACGCTTTTATGGAAAGTCCCATCCCCTTTTCTGCTCACGTCACTTAAAATAATGAGTTAGCTGCACTCGTATTAGTCTGTCTTTCAAGTGGATTAAATTCAGAGGCTCGCTCTTCTCCGGTCTCGTACGCTTTGGCCTGGCTGTCTGAACCTCCAGATTAGAGCGATGAGCCTACGCCAGACAGCAATGAGACGCAATTACCTAGGCAAATTTTTGAAGGATTTGAGCCCTGGGGCACAGGCTGTTTATGAAAGACTAAAAGCACCGTTTGTACTGAGCAGGGCCAGTTGCCTCTGTCTTTCGAGCTCTGGATCCTGCCTGCCACTGGACTCCGGGCAGGATTTCTGGGCCCTGATAACATCAGGCTTCTGTCCGCACCCCAGCACCTCAGGGTCTTTGCTCTGTTTTTCAACAAGAAAATGCAAGTACTAACAAAAGCCTATTATAACATCTCCCTTTGTGTTCACTGACTATCTCTCTCATTGATTTGTGTGTTTTTTTTGCATTGTGTACCACCCCGAAAAAATGCAGCCAGAAATCATCCTCTAGCTGATTGGCTCTGAAACGTCTTTGGAAATGAACAACCTTTCCAAAAAACAGGAACTTCCCGTCTTCTTTGGGGGGAAAAAAAAGCAAACCAGTCTGAACAGCACCTCCAAAGTACTTTCCCCTTGACTGGAACAAAAGAGGTTTCTGAGGTACAGGAGAAAGAGGCAGAGAATGCGCAAAGGGAAGGCTGACAAGAAGAGTGACAACAGTCTTCCCTCGGCTAGTCCACGTTTTGTTATTCTTTTCAGACAGGGAGCAGTGGGGGACATAGATGGGCTGGAATGATTCTGCATCCATCGGGCTGAAAACTAAAATGTGATCCTGGGAAACAGCATGGCGGGGGGAGGGTGGGGAAGGTTCCTTGGCTTTCATAGTTGGTGTGAAGGTGGCAAAGAGTGACGCCATCAAGGCAGGGGGCCATGGGATGCTTCAGGGCTCAGGGTCGGGGTCCTGAAGCCCCCAAGCAGGGTAGGGGGTTGGTTTGGGAAAGTGGCTGTGATGAGGGGTGGGAAGGCAGGGGAGACAGCAGGATAAAGGGTGAATTTGGAAGGATGGGTTTGGAAAGTGCTGCAAAATCGAGGAGTGCTTTTAGAGAAGGTAGCAACACAGGGGCCAGGGTGGGATTCCAAGGCAATAGTGGGTAAATAATATGTTCTTATTTGGGGGTCGAGATCTCTAATTAAATGTGCAAACCAGGTTCAGGTATTTGAAAGACTGCCTCAGGGGAGGCTGAGCAGGGAGGAAGAGAGAAGGAAAGAGGGGAGACAGAGTTTGGCCTGGGGGAGGGAACACAAGAGAAGGGAGTGCACTAGCTTTAGCTAACAGAAGGCTGCAGAAAGTGGTGGGGGTCAGAAAGTGGAGGAGCTTGGAGAATTCCCATGTTCCTTCTTGTCACACCCCCAGGGGAAGGAGCCCAGGGCGGGGGTGGTACCAGCCGGGCTCCTATGTCCCCCAGGCTCCCAGCTGGGATGTGGCAGGTGGAGGAAGGAAGAATGAGGAAAGTAAGAATCCAAAGGGCCCTAACTGAGAGTTGGTGCTTTGGAAGGCACGAAATCGTTTAGGGCAGGAAATTTTGAAATTGGGTTTAAAACTACGACCTGCTGTCCTGACAGCAGGGAAAATCCTCAACGACTCATGCTCACCCCTTCCTGGAGAAACAGGCTGGGGCCGTGGGGTCTGGAGAAGGAGAGATAGTTCCTGCCCACCTGGAACGCTCCTTCCGACTTGCTGAGCTCAGAACCCTGATGCGCCCTGGGGAGGAGAGTGCGGGGGCCTCGGGGCACGTTCAGTGTTGCCTGCCTGGATGAGTCCCATCAGTCGGTGGTTAAGTTTGGATTCTCTTGCGGCACAGAGGGACTCTCACCCGTGACAGCTGGCAAAGCAGCACCCAAACATGCAGCCTATGGGTAATGACAGAGGGCAATGCTCGGGGAGATGCCAAATGGACAGCCACTAACAGATCGGTCCAGGAGTCAAGAGGGGGAGTCAGTCTGGGCCTCGGTGGGGACAAAGATGTCCTGAAGGAGATGGGGCAGGTGAGGTGCCTGGAAGAATGGCAGGATCGGGGAGGGGCTTTCTGGATAGGCAACCTGTGTGGACCCACTGATAGACATACAGAGATACAAGGGTGGCTGAGTTAAAGTGACGTATGCTATGAAGAACAGACTGGCCCAACTTCAACTCTGATAGGTCCTCGGTCTCAAATGAAATAAACAGCATATGCATTTTCCCTGTTGCGTCTCTGAGGCTGAAGTTACGAGTCAGCAGTGGGGCTTAGTGCTTAAATAAGTTGTTTATGGGTGAGAAGGATGGGGCTGCCCGTTTCCAGTTTGAGAACAGGCAGAATGGAGTGACCGCTGGCACCTGCCTCGCAGCTCAGGTAAGAGCCTGCCTTTCTGCGAAGGGAGCTGGGAATGTATCCTCCAACCCCCCAAAGACAGGGCAGCTGCACATGGCTCTCTGACATGGGCTCCCTACTGTGGGGCCTTGCAGGAAAGGTTGGTTTTTACAACTCTGGGAAACTTTTCTTGACTCTTACCCCATGGGCATCCACATGATGTTGTCCTATAGTAGCCCTAATGGTCCTAAGTCATTTCAGGGTTTGGGGGGGCTTTGACTGAATAATGATCCCTCAGAGCCACCAGCCTTGAGGGGTGCCAGCCTGGGCCCAGAAGAGCTCCTGCCCAGTGGCTGCCTTGGGTCAGGAGCTCTGGAGAGCTGGATTTGCAAGGGGCCTACAGAGAGAGGTCTGGTGGCCAGCTCTGTTCTCTCTGTTGCTCACAAGGGACAAGCCTGCTGAACGGGGACAGAAATGTGCAGTTTCATCAGTGAATAATACAGCACTGGGGAAAAAGTTCCCCTCTGCTTTCTGCTGCAGTCACTGACATGTCAGCAATGGAGGGAAAAACAAGAGAAAACCTCTCAGGGACAGATGCTGGCAGTGTGCAAAGGTCTCAAGTTTCAGGCCAGGGTGGGGTGAGGCTATACCCCTGCCTGTTCCCCCGACTTCTGCTCTGATCGCTCTGGCCCCGTGATGACTGGGAATTTATTCTACAACAGGCCACGAGCTCCTTGTTTTGCAGTAGGAAACTCTCTTTTGTAAGAGGGCCACTGTTGATACTGTTTGTTTTGTGATTTCCAAAAATAAGGAACAGTTTATAAAATGGGGGGTGGGCAGGGAGGAGGGAGAAGGAAGAAGAAAGGGCAGCCGATCCCAGCATTTCCCAAGTCTCCCCTTGGCTTCTCCCAGACCCCCCTCCTCCCGGTTCTGAATGTGAAAAATAAGCAGCCTGAGCCTACTCGGCTGGAGATGTGTCTAACAAGGCCCTCATTGTCTCAGACAGGTGTGAGATTGGACTTGATTTGGGGCCAACACCTCCAGTACCAGAGCCAGCTCTGAGCTGAAAACACGCACCAGCCCTCCAGTAATACCACTGCAGCCAGCCAGAGACTCAACAATTTAAGGCTTAACACACACAACATAAATCAGGGGAGGATGGACCAGCCGACCGGCAGCTTCTTGGGCAGATGCCTGCAGACTGTCTGCAGATCAGACCCTGCCTGTTTGGGTTATTTGAAACCTTTTTTTTTGTAATATAAAGATGAGAAACTGGGTGGGGCAGCTGCAGAGGCACACCGGTGTTTGCCCTATCTTGTCCCAACAGCCCCTCTTTTGCCTAAGTGCTGTTTTGAAGCGACTGCTCGGGACGGTTCACATCGCCCCATCCAAATACTAGGAACGTGTTCATGCCGGGGAGGGTGGGCAGAGGGACGCTGAGCGCCCGAATACGGGCCGTGTCTGTGTCACTTAGCCTTTCTGGGCTTGCAGCTACTCACCTGTCTCAGGAGGTGGCTGGCCACCTCATTCTGGTCTAGCTTTCTATAATTCACCCATCTCGAATGGTCAGAACAGAGTCACCATAAGAACTGCCCAAATCAGGGAGAAAGTTCACAACACCACCAAATGCTGTTTACAAGTGGATCCATTTCTCTGAGCAAAAAAGGCTATTTCACAGCATTCCTTTCCATGGTTTCCTCCTCTTATCTATCGTTCTTTGGAAATGTGTGGTTCTCAGACTGCTAAGGCAAGCCCAGAACACCCCCAAGAGCGCAGTCATGACGTACCAAGAACCACGTGCTACGGGAGATGGCGATGAGGGCCTAGCTAGGCGGTGCAGTGCTCCAGTCCCCGTGTCTCCCGAGCAACTCAAACATTCCTCGCAGGAGAGAGGATTACGGAGTCACCACGTCTTAGTGAAGGAAGGGAGCCCAGAAGCCACCGGTCAATGCAGGAGCCTCCGCTCTGGTGCCTCTTCGAGAAGGGCATTTGACCTCTGCAAATTCCTGTGACATTCCAGGGCAGCTTTTGGCCCTGCCATTCATGACCCTGACTCTGAATTCACGGACGAAGATGTGGCTGTCACAGGGACACCTTTATCTGGTCCTAGCTCATCAATGTCATTGCCATGCACTCTTTACGGAGTGAATGGCATGATGTTGGCAGTTATGTCCTGAACTGGGAGGAGGGGACTGTCACTCCGCACCAGCCTCTGACCCTTCCCAGTCTTGGCCCGGCAGGGAACTCTGCCCTGCCACACTCACACACCTGTTTGCTGTCCTACTTCTGGCCCAACAGCCCAAGCCACAGCCCCAAGCAGGCTTAAAGACCGGGCTTGTGGGCGGGGTCGGCACTGGGAGGTGTTTACTTAAAATCACACAGGAAGGTGAAACTTGGTTCAGAGAAATCCTTTTGTAGCTGCTTCATTAAAAACGCCAAAGAGGCTGACTGTTCACATTTGCTGAATGTGTCCAATTCATGCAAGTAATGGGCCGGGTCAGGGTTCATCCCCGACTGCTGCCCACGTGGGCCCTGTGGTCAGGAAGTGACCTGTCAACCTCGCTGCAGCTGTTTGTTTCCCCGCAGGGAGCAGGGCTGGGGGTGCTTGGTGGGACAGAGGGGGATGGAGGATCGTTTTAAGAAGGACAGTATGTCTTTGCTTGCTTTAAAAATACCTTCTCCTTAGCATGAAATTCAACATTTAAAAAATGGAGACACAAAAGAAGCATGTGATACAGAGTCCAACCGTGGGGCTGTCACATCACTGAGGAGACAGTGAATTTCTAGAGAGGCAACGTAAGGCAGAGCATGGTTAAGTGTCAAATGAACGATCCACACCAACGATGGAGACCTTGCTCTGTGGCTGCCTCTCTAATCGGACAGGACCTGGGCCGGGAGCCCCAAGACTTGGATTTCAGGTGTGCCTCTATTGTGCAGATCACGGAAACTCCCTGGCCTGGCTGCCTCATGAGTCAAATACAGGGCTTTGAACGAAGAAGCTTAAGGTCCCTTTAAGCTCTAACAGTTTACCATTTGGTCTCATGGAGCAGTGGTGACGGGTTCCCCCCTTTGAGTTTACCCACGGAAACAACTTGAATCAAAACCACCACTAAAACCACCACTACCCTTATCCACCCCAGGCTATAATCACTCCTGAGGAATAAATAAGGAGCCAGTAAAGCTAATTGTCGCAGAGTAGCTGTGTGGCTCAAAGGAGAGGACCGATGTGCAACACCCTGCTGACACACCACCACCACCGGTAAGAGCATATTAACAGCCGTAACAGTGAAAATAATAACACTCAACAGTTATTAGGTATTTAAAGTGTACCAGGCTCCATGCTGAATATTTGATAAAAATATCTCAATCCTTTCAATGACTTTGTGAGGTAATAATAAATATACACAATGCTTACTGTGCACTGGGCATGGAGTGTTTTATGCACGTTAACTCCTTCAATTCTCACAACTCCAGTAAGTCAGGTATTATTGTTATCATGCTCATTTTACAGGCGGGAACAGTGGCACAGGGGACTTAGTGATTCCTGCAAGGTTGCCTAACTAGAAAGTGGCCAGTCTGGGATTTGAACTCCAAAGCCCATATCCATTATCCTGCACATAGATCTTAGCGTTAGTATCACAGAGCCACATTCTGCTTTCCTGGCATGCTGAGTCCCTTCTGATGATGAAGTGGGGAGAAGAGCTCTATCCTGGCTCGGGGGAGGGATGGACATAGGCACTGGCTTCCGTCTTGACATCTCCAGGCTGCTGTGTCTTCCTCTAAGGGAGCCGGGAATGACCAGGGAGAAAGTTTGAAAACAAGAGAAATTCCTTATAGATCCACTAATGCATTCCCCTCCCCCACCCCAAGGCGTGAAAGAATCAAATGAGGAAATCGGGAAGAGATTCTGGAATAGGAGTAACAAGATTTCCCTTCCCTTCCACCTGAATTGGCCTCCATAATTTTGCACAAATTCAATTTTAAAGTCATGCTTTGTAATTTGTGGAAAATCATATTAAATTAAACAGATCCACGTCTGGGCAATGACTTCTCTCATTTAGCAACATATGGTGGCTCAGAGCCTCTCAAAGCTTGATCACACAGCAAAAATATGAACCCTCCTTCCAAAATAGCCTTTTAATCAGAGCAGCAAAGTGAGGGACTCCGGGGTATCCCTGCTGGTTTCCCTGAGAATGTCATGGGTGGGAGCTGCAGTACCCAGATTTACAGAATGTTAGTATTTAATACCACCTGATTAATCGCTTCCATGATAGGTGCAGGGCCTGGGGCCTGGTGGTAAAGGAAACAGTGCCGGGTCACGTGAGGACAGAGCAGGCACTGCAGGTGGGACCTTCTGGGCAGTGCTGCCCCCAGATACGCCAAGCACACCTCTGGGTGGCGGTGGTAGGGATTCAATGAACCAACAACATCAGTGCATTCTCTAAATGTGAGCTATTATTATTTTACTATTGCCTTTGGTAGATGTGTGCATCAGGCAATGTCCCTGCCATAATCTAGCTGCTGCAACTGCTCTAATAACAACCCAGGTATAGACACAACCACGAACAAATGCTGCAGTTTTAAAATGGGAGGGGGCGTGTAGTGA
Source organism: Varecia variegata (assembly GCA_028533085.1). Taxonomy (NCBI): domain Eukaryota; kingdom Metazoa; phylum Chordata; class Mammalia; order Primates; family Lemuridae; genus Varecia; species Varecia variegata. Next base: position 7,734,422 of record CM052436.1, on the reverse strand, counting down.
TTAGCAGGAGTGAGTATCACACTTCAAAATCTTCTCCGTTTGTCCTTAAGATACCAGCTTTGTTGGACGACCAACAGAAGCACGTCTTAAAACTCAGGCAATTACGGTTGTTCCCCATAGCGGGAAATTTACAGCAAAGTACAGATGAAGATTAACAGACCTTGAGACAAGAAATCTAAATAAACCACTTAATGGGCAGAAAGGCCAAGTTGAGCCCTTGAGCTTGTGCTGACTTTTACAGATATTTTAATAACTTTATCATTATATAATTTGCCATCTGATATGTGCAGAGAGATGTACTAATGGAGTGAGAGTGGCCACAACAGGGCAATAATCCTATGAGATTTAATAAAACCGCCATGTTCGCTTCCTTTGTATGACCTGCAGCTCCAAGAAGTGCAATTGCTAGTCACATTATTTCTCCCTGTCTTTTCATCTCAAGATGTTCTTTTCAAAATCCCAAAGCAAGTATATGTATGCAGCTCTTCCAATGACACAAGGAGGAGCTGGCATAGCATGAGCTCTCTGGGTCTTGGATCTGGCCTTGGAATGACTCAGGTTGAACACATAAAGCTGTAAGGTAAAAAGACTTCTTCCATAGCGGGAACCAGCAATTTACAGAGCTGGGAGACTTAACTGTCCCAGACAGGCGGCTGCTGACACCCAAGGGAGCACAGACTTGCCCAGGCTCTTCAGGGACCTGACTCACGGACCTTCCCTGGGGATAACCCAAGGATCCTAGTGTATCCTCCTCCGTACTCCCAGAGGAACTGGGCTGGCCCTTACAGTGGCCCAAATCTTGTTAAACGGAATTGATCATGTTGACTTATGGAGGCTCAGATTCAGTGATCCAATTCAGATTGGGTGGAAGACCCAAGACGGTGTGAAGAAATGAGCACCATTTCAGTTCCTGGTGTGTTTTCAAGCTCAGGTTTGTGCCAGACCATATGTGTTAGGTGGCATGAGATGCATATATTAGAGTTACTGTCTCCTCTTCCCTTTGTCTACACCAATTCCTTCCAGGAGGAAAAGTGGGGTGGTTCACCCCTAGAAGGGGAACCCCCTTTCTAAAAGGGCTAGTTAACTCCTATGATAGGCTCTATGGAGATCAGAATTGGAAGGTGCTTTTCAAAATCTTGAAAATATATTTGGAAAGTTCTAAATGCTAAACATGACCTTGAGGTGGTATGAAATAATGATGGTGCCCAGGACTGTGGCACTTTATCCCATGTCTGGAGGAAGTGACTCTCTTTTCTGCCCATCCTTTACCCATGGCTCAAAGACTTAGTGCCATGGTGGTTTTCTCTTAAAAATGCTTATATTTTTTAAACAGTAAATGTTCTATTCCATGCCATTTAGGAGAGTCTGAACTGGCTAAAACTCAACCTGAAGACTTTCCATAGTTCGCTAACCAGAAATCATCTGAATAAGAAGTGGTATGTCCCTGCTTTTCCTATCGATTTCTCAGGAGTGCACACAGAGACAAAAAATAAACATGATTGGCCAATGTTTGTTTTTAGGATGAATCCTATACTTTTTAAAATTATTGTTTTGTTTTATTTACTGTGGTTGGTAACTGAATCTCTAACATCAAAACATAAAATGTTCTGCCAGAAAGAGATTATCGAAGCAAAGTCTATGAAAAGAAACTGGGTTTGTCAGTGAAGATTTTATTTACAGGAGTTTTGCAATTGGTATCTTTAAAATCTCCAAAACAATTGGGCTGTTCTACTGCTTTGAAGGCAGTTGTTCCCTAAGAAGAAATGCCATGTGGGGCTAAGGCTTTGAAAGGGAAATGTGAACATACAGTACAAATGGGCACTGAGGTGATTATCGACACTTGAGGCAAGTGAAACCCTCTGCCTGTGCCCATTTTCCCCGAGAAGTCAGGCTGGGGGGTTCTGAGGGCCAGAGGGAAATAAGGAAAGACAGAAGTCATTATCGTTCTTCAGCAAAATGTAAATCACAAATGGTGGATTTTTAGGAGCCCTAAAATAACTGAATTAGAGTGGGCCTGCATTTCTGTTCCATAATTTCTGAAAAATAATGCAAATGAGTAAAGCCAACTCAGTTTGGAGAACTGCGTCTGACAAGAAAACACAACGAGTAGCTTTCTAAGCAGATCTGTTTTTCATATCAACATCTATTGTTTGTTCTTCTCTCAGTACAAACTTTTGGGAAACTTAGATACCACCTCATGATTACGGTTAAAGTTTGCTTTTTAAATATCCAAATTTGAAAGGCTATCTTCAGGTGATTTGTAAATTCGGGATAATGAGAGATGCAAAGTTAATCACCATCCTTCCAAAATGGATGTGTGGTCAACAGTGCCCTGCAATAAAGCCACTGTTTAAAAGGCAGCTTGCTTCACAACAGGGATAGGCCTGGCTTCGGGAGGTCAAATTCTTGAGTCCATCCCAACTGGCTGGCTTTGGTCTTTGTGTCATCTTCTGTTCCTGTGCTTACTACCATCTATGCTGCCACGAGATTTTTGAAGGCTACGGCAAGAGGCACCCAGACCTCCAGTCTCCTCATCTGGCATTGCTCCCTGGACACAGGGAACAGCCGCCTTTCTCCATCACTGTCAAGGCCTCTGGTCCATCTGCATATTAAGACAATATTAAGAAATATCTTATCTAGAAAAAAAAATCTACATTCTCCTGGGTGGGAAACAAAAATACTCAGTTCCAACAAATGATGGTCGGAGCTGAAAGTAGCCAGAAGACATGATTGGGGCAGTGGTGTATGAGGTGTTGAGTTCACATTTACCTGTCAGCCATGTTTGTTCTGGGGCATGAACTTGGGAAGGTTATTGCTGGACTCATCTAATGTCTTTGGCTAATGGCCTGATGTCCCCTGTTCTTTGTACCTTAACATAGAGTTGAATGGTGGCTCTAGGAAAGACATGTCCATGTCATAACCCCAGAACTGTGAATGTGACCTTATTTGGAAAAGGGGCTTTTGCTGCTATAATTAAGTAAAGGATCCTGAGATCATCATGGGTTATCTCAGTGGGATCTCAATCCAACAACATATATCCTCAGAAGGACAGAAGAGATGACACAGAGGAGAAGGCTACGTAAAGAGGGAAGAAGAGATTGGAGTGATGCAGCCACAGGCCCAGGCATGCCACCAACGGTTGGAAAAGGCAAGGAAGGATGCTCACTAAAGCCTTCAGAAGGAGCATGGCCCTGCTGACACCTTGATTTTGGACTTCTGGCCTCCAGAACTACAAGAGAATAAATTTCTGTTGTTTTGAGTCACTAAGTTTATGGTAATTTCTTACAGCAGCCACAGGAAACTAATACACTTGTGCTGTGGTTTGATTGAGTCCCCCAAAAGTTCATGTGTTGGTAACTTGGTTGCCATTGTGGCAGTGTTGAGTGTTGGGGCCTTTGAGGGGCGATTAGGTCATGAAGACTCTGCCCTTATAAATAGATTAATGACATTATCAGGGGAGTGGCTTTGCTATAAAAGCAAGCTCTCCCGCATGCACACTCTTGCCATCCTTGCTTTGCACCATGGGATAATGCAGCAAGAAGGCCCCCAACAGATGCTGGCATCATGCGCTTGGACTTCCCAGCCTGTAAGAAATAAATTTCTTTTCTTTCTAAATTACCCACACTTGGGGAATCTGTTATAGCAACAGAAAATGGACTAAGACAGAAAATTGGTACCAAGAAGTGGGATTATTGCTATAAAAAACACCTAAAAACGTTTGAGTGGCTTTGGAACCGGGTAAGGGGCAGAAGCTGGGAAAGTCTGGAAGGGCAGGCTAGAAAAAGCCTATATTGCCGTGAATGGTTCTGCCTTCAAGGGCAATTCTGGTGACGGCTCAAAAGAAGATCCCAAAGCCAGGGAAAGTCTGAATCGTCTTAGTATTAGTTAAGTGGTTGTGACCATAATGCAGGTAGAAATATGGACAATAAAGACCATTCTAATGAGGTTTCAGATGGAGATGAGAAACAAGGTATTGGGAACTGGAGTAAGGGCCATATTTATAACAATACAATGTCACAAAGAGCTTGGTGAAACTGTGTCCATGTCCTAGGACTATGGAATGCACAATTTATGAATGGTGAGCAAGGATATCTGGTGGACAAAATCTCTAAGCAGAAAAGTGTTTAGGCTGCTGTGTGGCTACTTTTAACCACATACAGTGAGATGCGAGAGTAAAAGATGACTTAAATATGAAACTTAAAATTAAAAGAAGCAGAATGGAAAGATTTGGAAAATTCGCAGCCTGGCCATATAAAGTGTGAAAGCATGTTTGGGAAAGTATACTAAGGGTGTGACCAAGCAACCATTTGCTAAAGAGATTAGTATGAATGGAAGGAAGCCAGGTTCTCTTCATTAAGACAATGAGAGAAAGACCCCATAGGCATTTCAAGGAACTTCAAGACTGCCCCTCCCATCACAGGCCCAGAGCTCTAGGATGGCAGGATGATTTCAGGGTATAGGCCTGGCCCACCCTCCGTGGGCTTACTGCCAGGGGACATTTCAGGGCTGCTTCCTGCATCCCACTGCCACACCCCTCAGCCACCCAGCTGTGGCTCAAGTGGGCATAGGTGTAGCTTGGGCCACCACTCCAAAGGGTACAAGTGGTATGTCTTGGTGGCATCCTTGTGATGCTAATTATGTAGGCATGCATAATGCAAGAGCTGTAGAAGCATGACTTCCTCCACTTAGATTTGAAAGGATGCTGCAGAGCACCTGGAAGCCCAGGCAGAGCTGCTACAGAGAGCACTTACTAGGGCAATACTGAGCAGAAATATGGGGTCAAGGCCGCCACAGAGTGGCCCGATGGGGGCTATGCTTAGTGGAGACAAGGAAGTGGAGCTATCCCTGAGACCCCAGAACTGTAGAGCCACCAGCGTGCAACTTTAGCCTGGGAATGCTGCAGGCACAAGACTCAAACCTGAGAGAGCTGAAGCATGGGCTGAGCCCAGCAGAGCTGTTGGGGCAAGGTTGCCCAAGGCCTTGGGGCCCAAGCCCAGCCCCAGCATATCCAGGAGGTGGCACATGGAGCCAATGGGGATTATTCTCCAGCTTTAAGACTTAATATTTGGGTTTTGGACTTACTTTGGATCAGTTACTCCTCTTTTCTTGCTTACTTCTCCCTTTTGGAATGGGAATGTCTATCCTGTGCCTGTCCCACCATTGTATTTTGAAAGTAGATAACTTGTTTTGATTTCATAGCCTCACAGCTGGAGGACTTTGCCTTGGGATGAACTGTGCCTTGAGTATCATGCATGTACAGTTTAAATGAGACTTTGGACTTCACACTTTTGAATTGGTGCTGGAATGAGTTAAGACTTTGGGGACTATTGGAATGGAGTCAATGTATTTTGAAAGTGAGAAGGACATGAATTTTGGGGGCCCAGGGTGGAATGCCATGTGTTAAATGTCCCCTAAAAGTTCAAATTTTGGAGACCTGGTTGCTGTTATGATGGTGTTGAGAAGTGGGGCCTTTGGGAGGCAATTGGGTTGTGAGGGCTCCACCCTCATGAATGATTTAATGCTGTTATTGAGAGAGTGAGTTAGTTATCCTGGGAGTGGCTTTGTTATAAAAGTGAGCCTTCTCGAGCTTATGCTCATTTGTCCTTCCACCTATCAGCCATGGGATGACCCTCACCAGATGCCGGTGCCATGCTCATGGACTTCCCAGCCTCCAGAACCATGAGCTGAATAAACTTCTTTGCTTTATACATTACCCAATCTGTGGTATTCTGTTATAGCAACAGAAAAGGGACTATGACAACTTGGTATTGTTGATGCTGATTATAACACGGACAGTTATTGAGTGTTAACCATGGGCTGGCTCTAACATGCACTGCTGTATATTTAACAATGTTCCTAGGATCTGCAAGCATAATTATTACTCTTATTCCACAGATGGGAAAAACAAGGCTTTAACAGGTTAAGTAATTTGCCAAAAGTCTGATGGGCTACAGTATATGTGGTTGGGACCAGTTTTGGACAGGAACAGTCTGCCTGTTGATCCCTCATTCTTTCTTAGCCATTATGCTTTGCTATCTGTCTTGGCCATTAGATTCCCAGCCGAGCCCTCGTGCTGTTTAGTCATCGATATCAAATAAGTGTTCCAACTATGTCTTTGTTAAAAATTATTGCTCTGCTGAATGAAGCCTTTTTATGTTTGTGTATGCTGGCCTATAGATTTACAAGCATAAGGGGAAAGTTCAAAATATATGCAGTCTATATGCAGTCCATGGAATGAATATTTTATCATTAAGATCAAGCCCTATGGCCAGGTGCAGTGGCTCACACCTGTAATCCCAGCACCTTGCAAGGCCGAGGCAGGAGGATCACTTGAGTCCAGGAATTTGAGATCAGCCTGAGCAACATAGTGAAACCCCATCTTCACAAAAAATAAGAAACATTAGCTTGGCGTGGCGGCGCATGCCTATAGTCCCAGCTACTCGGGAGGCTAAGGCAGGAGGATCACTTGAGCCCAAGAGTTTGAGGCTGTAGTGAACTATGATCAGGCCACTGTACCCCAGCCTGGGGGGAAAAGGTGAGACCCTGCCTCTAAGAAAGAGATCAAGCCCTAAAGTGGAGCCTTTTTTTTTTTTTTCTGATTAGAAAGGATGCCCATAAGGTACTAACAACATGCTCCTGAAAACGTGGTCTAATCCCCTCAAATGACATCCGTGAAAACGTTTGGTCTGAAAATGAAGCCCCACTAAAATGTGGTTCATGGTTACTAGGGTGCTGACAGCTCGTCAGATTGGTGGCTCCTTTGAAGGGCTGGTTGATTAAATACTTAGCTGCAGGGTGCTTGTAAATACATCCCAGGTATTTGCATAGTGCTGTTCAAGGGAGCACTGCGGTGGTCACTGTGCCTGTCCATAGAGTGCAAAGAGTAAAAGCGTGGTCTGGCTACCACCCTAAGCACTGTGAAGTAACTCAGGTGAGTGAACGGAAACCCAGGACAGCAGACTGGGTCAGCCTCACACTCAGGAAACGAAGGGCGGGCACGGGCACACCTGGCTGCAAGGGCCTTAGGGGTCTTTTCTTGAAGAAGAAAACAAAGCATAGCTTTATGCCATCCTTCTTTTCTGAATGTCTACAATGCAGTTCCTTAGTTTGACCTTTTCAAACTTTCCTTAAGCTTATAGTTTATGTTGCACCAGCTAAGAACACAGAAAGCAGGAACTGAGTTCTCTGAATACTTCTGTTAACTTGTAACATCTCTGCCCACCTGGGAGAGGGGCGACTCACACCCCACACACCAACAGAGGCCTCTGCACTCTGCATTCATCCCACTGGTCTTCCCTTTCTCACTGTCTTACTCCTTCCTTCCTTCCTTCCTTCCTTCCTTCCTTCCTTCCTTCCTTCCTTCCTTCCTTCCTTCCTTCCTTTTTATTTATTCATGGGAACACCTGATTCAGGCTTGGTTTCAGGGTAAGATTCTAATGCTGTAGACCTTGAATGGCTCTCATATCCTACTACACCTAGATAAGAGTTATTTTTAAATAAAATCGTCCACCTCCCGTATTTACAACATGCCTTACAAGTTGATTTCTAGCACTCTGAATATTTTGTTTTGTATAACCATTAAATGACCATTTATAGATTTACATGTGAAAATTTCTGGTAAGATTGTAGCCTCTACTTTCAAGGTAATCAAACAGTCCCTACTCCCTTTGTTTCTAAAGTTTTAGAATTGCTAGAAGAGAAAGGAAGGAAATGGCGGGGTGGGGGGAGGAGGTAGCGAGAGAAAAAGAGAGAGAGAGAGAGAGAGAGAGAGAAAGGGAAGCAATACAATGCAGTTGAATATTTTACTCCCAAAGCTGGAAAGGGGATTTATCTCCTTCTCCTCCTCCTCTTTCTTTTGCTTATCCAGCTAATAAAGAGAGAATTAGACTGTCAGAGGTAATCGGGTCCAACTGAAAAACAAAGTTGGTTCAGTATCTCAGAGTTTCATGGACCGTAGCACCAGAATATGGGCTTTCCAAAGTAACTTTAACTTTTGGGAAAATAACTAGCAAGAAAAAACTATTTGTAATACTAAAACTCAGGAGATGATCTGAGAGGTCAGTGGCCCTTCTTGGCCATACAGAACTCAAAGCAAAGGACCCACACTCCTAAGAGCTGATCAGATGTTGACTGGGTTTGAATAACAAGAAGGCCTTGGTCGAAGTGCCCCCATAAGAGAGACTCTTACATGCAGGAGGGCAGTAGCTCTGATAAAGTTAACAGAAGGTGGCTGGAAAGTCCTCTCTTTCACCCATGCTTAGAGATTCATTATTTTGAGTCAAGTTTTCTTTTCTCCCCATCTTTACAAACAAATGTGTGTACAACAAAAGGAGACAGTTTATTAAGGTTCCTAATACAGAGCCTGGCCCCAACGTTGCTATTATAATATTATCATCAACATCTAATGATAATAGAGCACATTCAACACAGGACTGCCAAATGAGTGACTAGCACAGCACTTCTCCCATCTCCCCTTTGGCAACTGGGATTCTTCTCGACACTGGTCAGCCCTGAAACTAATCAATCCTTGACCCAAGAGCGCCAGCCCAGGAGAACCTGTCACCCCACCTGCACTGGCTTTGCAGCCAGAAAGGTCTGGGTTTGAGTCCGAGTTCATCACTTACAATCTTGGGGATGTTGGGCAATTTTTAAACTCCGAGGTTCAACTTCTCTGTCAATAAACCACACCACAGAATTGTTTTGGGAACAGAATAACATATACAAAAGATCTGATCCGTGCCAAAATGTAACTCAACTGATCCAATTAAAAAGTTAAACCTTACACCCAGGTGTTCACAGCAACCAACACACACACAAGAACAACAAAACTGACCTCCTAGTTTATCTGGGTTTCACAGTTTTCTGCACCAGCAAGTATCACTGCATCCCCATCTTCCCAGAAAGGAGGAAGTTATGCCACCTTAAATGGGATTTGTCATATTTGGAAAATCAGGAGTCGAATTCTTAAAATTACATGCTCAGGTTGCCTGAAGCCATCTCTAACTGGGAGTTGTGACCAAACAGGCATTGGTACCACCAGCTCTAGAATCTGCCCCGTTCCATCTTTGAAAACAAATACAAAAGAATTCTAAAACGGAACTGTAGAATGTTAATGAGGATGTCTTGACTTGCATAAACATGTGCCATGACAAAATGGCTTTCTATGCAATTTCAAGACCTGGTAAAATAGGAAGTTGAAATTAACCTCAGCGCTTTCATAGTTAAAACCTCAACAAATAAACAGTGGTTTGGAGGCATGGCAACATGCCTCCCTGCAGATGTCTACCCTGCTTCAGATAATTTGAAATGTCTATTTGGAGTGATTGTCAAGCACATCTGATTCTAGATAAGCGAGGTGCTATTCTATATCTGTGATTTCCTGCTGACAGAGTTAGATGGGCTGGCACAGCCCTTCTGATGAAGTCCTAGCAAAGTAGGGTTCCTTAGCCTCTCTGGAAACCCTGCCGGGCTCTCTGAGCCCCCAGTTACTGACACTTCTGTAAAGCTGAAAAACATTCACATGTCTGTGTGGCACTGTTGGAGAACTGCTCTGACTACTTTTAGGATATTTTTCTTAAAACTACTGCTGCCATTTCAAAGAGAGCCATAAACACATGCTGTTTATGTGTTTCATTTCTTAAAGTATTTTCTTAAGTATAACACAGAAGCTTTAGGGCTAAGCCTGGAAAATAACCATTTTCCTACATGTCAAGAACAAAATGAAAGTCTTGGCTGGAAGAGCCTTTCATATTATGCCTGCTAACTTTCTAATTTCAAGGGGAAAAAAAGCCCAAGGCTCTACTCAAAACATGACTAGTATAAAATAGTATTTTCTCATAGGAAAAAAGAATGAAAAAGGAAACGTAGTTTCACATGAAAACATTCTGGAGACTTATTTTTAAAAAGTTATTCCTACAGTTTTACAAGTGAAGTACTGAATATCAAATTCATATTCTGGAAAGAAAGAACATCAACAATATAGTTAACACATTCTTTAGAGTAGCAACTGAGCCCCTAGGGCATGCTAAAAAGCAAGTTATGATTTCTTAGATGTTGCAGAAGTAAAAAGTTTTTAAAAGGAACAAGAAAGGGGGTGATTCTTGGTATTAAACCTGATACTCTGCAAAGCATGTAATACTCCAAAGAGCTAAAGAATGCCCATGGTATGATCCACGCTAATGCTCAAGAGCTGCTGAGGACAAGAATTCAACATGCCTCGTTTCTCTCTCTCTCTCCTCTCTCTCTCTCGCTCATTTTTTTTTTGTAAAGAAGCATATCTGATGAAGAGGGAAATCAGATTAGATTCACTCCTCACCAAAACTGTCTGAAACAAAGCAGACTCAATGGTGACCATTTCAATTTGCCCCCCTGTGGTTAAATTTTCCACTGCCTTTAAAAATGCTTAACATTTTTGGTTCCAATACCAGTAGAAGAAGGCAAACACTTTCATTAACTTAGTAGTATAAACAGTCAGGGAAGCAATGAAAGAATAAGAAAACATAAGTCTTCCTTTTGATTTTATACACGGAGTACTGATGATGACATGAATTAACTTAAATGACCTTAAACACAAGATGAAAGAATCTCCTTGAGAGTTTTATTCTCTTTAGAAGAAAAGCCTGGTTTCACCGCAAGCCCATCTCTCACCCTTAATACACCATTTGACCTAATTTACCAGATACACTTGCATTTTGGAATTTTTCAAAATCAATTTGCATATCTTGAATAATTATTAATGACTATTAAGCAGCAGGAAACCAATGATTTCATGGGACCTCTTCCTAAATGCACCTAAGATAAGACTACCGATGAGAGGCAGCCCCCCAAAACATCAAGCTTTAGTTTCTGTTTGTTTACACAAGGGCTGCTATACAGATTGGCCACGTAACAGCTGTGTGCATAGTATCTTATGGGAAGATTTCTTTGGGAATTTTCCACTCAAATAAAAGAACCACCCCCAGAAACATAACTGGGAGAGCTAATGGCATGGGCTGTCATGCTGTAGAAGACGGCAGGAATGCCTTTTGAGAGCCCCATGTGTGTTAACCCCAAAAGAGAGCTATTGGCCCAGAAAGAAAGAACAGATGACACTTGTACATCCCACAATACAATTCACATAGAGAAAATGCCTGGAAAAGCTAATTTGTGTTGTCCAAGAGGGGCAAAGTGGTCCCATTTCCGTTGCTGGCCACCTGCCCCTTTCTCCAGATGTGTTGTTTATCTTTTCCTTTGAGTTAAACAAGGCTGCTACTTTGAGTAAGGAATATTACTGTGACCATATCATATACAGCTGTGTCCTACACGGCACAGAGAAAAGACTGCATTTTCGGATATTTGAAATGGTATCACAGAGCAAACAGTCATTGACGTCAGTGCTTCGACAGTGTAAATGAACTTTCGTATTATCTAATTTGGCACAGTGGGTCTTAGGCAATTATTGCATTTTAGTGTTTTCGCAATTGCCAGCTAGCCCCATGGGATGGGGGGACTTGTACTCTTTATTGATTTGCAAATAATACCCTTGACGTGATGGCATCTACTGTTTCTTATTTAAAAAAAAAACAAAAACAAAAACAAAAACATAGATACAAAGCCCACAAATGATCTGGAGACAAGAACTTGAAAACATCCCCACCTTCACCTTCCTCGACATACGTGTGTGTGTGTGTGTGCGCGCGCGCGCGTGCGTGTCTTCAAGCCTAATAGGTAAAGAAATAGCAAAGCATAGCCAAAGCTAACTCTTAAAAAATTCAGGAATTAGGAGAGGGATATATCTGTATGTTGACATCCATATCCAGGGATCTCGTTACAATGCAGCTCTGACTCGGCAGGTCGGGGTTGGCGCCCGAGACTCTGCCTTTCTAGCAAGCTCCCAGGTGGTGCTGTTGGTCTGAGGACCTCTCTGAGCATCAAGGGCAGACCACGGTTGGTCTGGGTGGGCTCTGCACGTGGGGCCTGGCTGGGGGTGGCGGCCCAGGCGAGGGCGAGGTGGGAGGGGACTCCGTCCAGTACTTACCCTGCATCTGACTCTGAGGCTGAGGGTTAAAGGCAGTGGAGTGGCTAATGGAGGCGCGAGGGTTGGGCGTGGGGGCTGGGTGGTGTGGGCTGGCCCTCATGGCTGTGCGCCGCAGCTGCTCCAGTTCACTGAGCCGCTCGGAAAAGGACAAGCTCCCAGGCTTGGTCTGATCATCTAGTTTCTGCCGATGTCCTATTGTGGGGATCGGAGCAGGGAGGGAGGGGGCGGGGAGGTGGGGAGGGAGGTGGGGAGGAAGGGAGGGAAGAGATCAGAAAATGTATTGTGGGTTTTCTAAAATTGGGGGTTTTCTTGTCTGTCCCCTCCCTCTCCCCTTACCCCCAACATGGACTCGCTAGAGATTTGCCCACTGGGCTGGCTGCCAGTGGGAATTTGGGGACTGTCCCCTCAGCTGGCTGGAGCTACTTTCACCACACTGGCCACTGGGTGCTCCCAGAGTCTGGGCCCCGGCACCCACCCCAACCCTCTGCATCCACCTCCACTGGGTGGAGTGCAGTGGGATCGGCTGGTGACGGTGGTGACGGCGGGCGGGAAAGACGTGCATTAATTGTTGGCACTTGGCCACACGCCGTGGGCTGGGCCCTGGCAGTCAGGAACGGTGCTCTCCCAGTAGCATCAGAAGGGCTGCACCTTACTGCAAAGCCAACCACCGAAAGGTTTTGGAGGCAGCAAAGTGGGCCCTGGAGCTTAGCAGCAGGCACCTCCAACAGGAAGTGAGGTGTGGCTGCAAACCCACAGCCCCCGGGAGGCCGCGCTTCCTGGTAGGCGCAGGCACCCTCAGCCCCTCGCCCTCTCCCTGTCCTCACAGGCTTTTCACCAGCATCTCTCTGCCCTGAAGCCAGCTCCCCAGGTGCACCCACACGGGGAGTTGACACAAAGGCATTGCCTGGGCCTTGTCCCATATTCCCAGCAGGCCGGGCCCACCCACCGGAGCCCAGAGGGAGCTGCCAGCCGGTTTGGTGAGCCTCCCCAGGGCTCGGGAATCAGGATGGGAAGGTGGGGCCCTCAATGTCTGTGCAGACGGTAAGTGTCCTCACCCTGCTCCTCACCAAAAACACTGTCACCAGGAATCAGCGAGCACAGGCCACTCATATGGGACATGGACCTGCAGTTTTCTCCCTTAATCCCTCATCAAAGTGTCTTTTTTTTTTTTTTAAGAAATAGGATCTCACTCTGTTGCCCAGGCTGGCGTGCAGTGGTGCCTTCATAGTTCACTATAGCCTGGAACTCCGGGGCTCAAGCGATCCTCCTGTCTCAGCCTCCCAAGTTGCCGGGACTACAGGCATGCACCACCACACCCAGCTACTTTTTCTTATTTTTTGTGTTGATGGGGTCTCACTATGTTGCCCAGGCTGGTCTTAAACTCCTGGGCTCAAGTGATCCTCCCAACTCAGCCTCCCATAAGTGTTGGGGTTACAGGTGTGAGCCACCATGCCCAGCCCAAGGTGTCTTTAAACTAGAGAGAGCCCTGTCAAGCAGAGCTGAGGCTCCTAGGTAGAGATGTCGCTACAGCGGGCCTGGGCCATTCATTTCCTCCTTTAAAGAGAAGGGCCGCCTGCTGCCTCCTCACCCTTGAGATCTGAACAGAGACCCGGACTGAGGGCAGTAGCCTCAAGGCCACCTTGGAGAAGCAGCCCGCTTGGTGACCCCACAAAATGTCCTTTCACATGCCCTGGCTGGAGCCTAGACCAGAAAGAGGATCCCTAGATTCCACTCTGGCCAGCCCCGGGTAGGCACGGGGCTGGGGAAGCGCATTTTAGCCCAGCTCCCACTGGCTACAACTGTAAAATTAAATCGTATGACTTGTATTATGGCTCCAAATCTCCGTGGCTTGCTGTTTCTTCCTGCTGCCCGGCCCCTTGGCACAGTTAACACTGTCTCAAATTCCAGACCAGAAAAAGGGCCCACTATATTGCAGTGATTTTATCATTAACAAGACCTGTTTGGCTCCAAAATGAGGAAAAATACTTAAGCATAATATTTGTGTAGTTCAAATGCAACGCTCCCTCTTTTCATGTGTCACCAAGGCAAATCTGGACTCTGATTCAGCGCTCCAGCCCACAACACTCGACTTGAACGCAAACACCCTGAGTCACGCAGGCTCTGCACACATGTGAGAGGCCTCTTATGGGCTCAGTATTTTAAGCACCAGCTTTGTGGACGAAAGGCTGTGGGGCCAGGTTCCCGAGCAGCCCCCGGGACCCTTTCCCTCAGAAGTACAAACATGGCTTTTTCTAAAGCAATCTGTCGGTCAATCACGGTGTAATTCCGTGTCTAGAGGGACACTTTCTTTCACTCCTCCCTCCTCTCATCTTTGTGATAGACCTTTGGCTTCCTGATGATCAAACTGAAAAATCTGAAGCTTTCTTGCAGAAAAACAAGCAATTCCAACTCAAAAACCATTCAAAACATAAGAAGTCAGCCCTTTAAATGCTTACCACAGCCTAATGCCTGGAATTAGAAGTCAAGGAAAGAAGGCGGCAGGAAAAATGACTCTGGAGAGTTCTGCTGCCTCAGAAAGAATGCCGGTCACAAAGGCTTCCAGCAAGTTTTGTACCCATTTCAAAACTTCACATTCCTTGGGCATCCAGTGGCATTTTTAGAAAACACCATGTCAAGAACAGTGGGTGACCCAGGGAAATGATGGGTACAAGGTCATTCTGAATACATGGCATTGGGCATGGTGGAGTTGACGGCCAGCCTTTGAAGAAAGGCTGTCATCAGTTGTGTCCGCCTTAGCCACCAAGTGTGGGGCCATGTGCCACTGAGAAACAGAGCAGGAATAAGTCATTTCAGGTAAGCCACTCCTGTGGCCAGGCATAACGTGAGATTATTGGGTTTCTGAATTAGCCTCTCTCATTCCCCTATGCTTAAAAAAGTTTTCACATGTGAGCAATTTCTATACCAGCTGACACCTGCCAAAACCCAATAGTCTCTGTAGTCATCTACAGAGATTAACTGATGATTGTCTGCTTTAGCAGGAATGCTCGGGCATAACTCTCAGAGAAAACAACTCTCCACTCTAAGCTGTTTCCTAAGCCTTGAGAGTCTCGGGCTGAGTTTAATGTCGGAGGACTGGAAGAGTTCATGCCACACTCTCCCCACGTGTTCCCGGGAGCAGCAAGGAGGACTGTTACTGCCTTTGCAGGGTCTTGGCCCCATGCTCACAGCGGTGCTGGTGAGTTGTAACACCAAGGCACAGGGGAAATGAGAAGCATTATCATATTCAAGGTGCGGTTAAGATGCATTTGTAAGCCAGATCAAAGGAACACCTCATTTTTCTTTTCTGAAACCATCAGATTTCATGTGCCAAATAGCAATATTTTGCATGAAATATATAGGAACTTCCGATATAAACTTTCAAGCTGGGGAAAATGAATGCTTTATATGTCTCCAGTTTCCTGTATCTGTGTTCAATTAAAATGTCCATTTCCCCTTGAATTTTAAATAGAGGAGTATGGAAAATGGCCACTATCAAATTCACTTTTCTTCTCTCTTACTGAGTACTGGGCTCTGGAGGGCAACAGGGAATTCAAGCCTGAATCAAACCTTCTGGTAGAATTACTGTGCCGCCCTGAACATATCTGCATGTTGGCAGCCTGGCATTTTGAGCATGTTAGAAGTCAATTGTGAATATTTACAGGATGGTGCTTAAAATAGTGGCTACCTCAAGATTTCGTACTGGGATAGCTTAATGAATCTTAAGCAGAACTGAAAAGGATCCTAAATTCTAGTATTTTCTCATTTTTTGAAAAAAGTGCTTGGTTGGAATTTTATTATATTAATATATGCAGTCATATAAATCCCAGAAAAGGGGAAATAATGCTGTTTGTTAAATTTTACTTCATTCCAAAGACATTCCTGTTTTCTGAGATGGCTTCCCGTCCCAATGTTATGATATTTTGTGATGGCTAATGAGACCAGCCTTCACTTTTCTGCTGCAGTAACTAGACTGAGCAGGCATGCATGTCTCATTGATAACTAAGCTGTCTTTTTCAAGACACCATTGTGATCTGTGGCTGTAAGCAACTTAAATATAGTATATGATCTTCCATTAAAGAAAACAGATAACGTTAAATTGCCACCTTTTCTTGGAAAATTTTGGCTGGGGAGAATAAGGAATTTTCTGGAAGTCATCAATATGTTAGTTCGTGTTTCTGATATGAGTTTGCTAGTTTTCTTGATAGAGTCTCAGCAGAAAAGTTAGGGAGGTGTATACTCAAAGCATTGCCATGATGAGCAGCTGAGAGAAATCTATGCAAAATGATAATACCAAAAAGACACGTCTCTCTGTGTGTATATGTATATAAAATTGAGGTTCTTCTAAATCAATATATGAATTTCACATATTCACTTTTAAAATGATGTCTGTATTTCAGAAGATGTTTGCCAGTCAACCTGATACTACTTGGATCTCGATATAAAAACATGGGCTTTTCTTCCTTCGATTTGCTACTGTTTTATAACTATGGCAAAGAAATCACTGTGGGTAGAGAACAGCTCCCTTTTCCTGATATAAATGTCTAACCTCTAGGTTCTAGGGTCATTAGGATTTTAAAGCGATGGTAATGGATGTGAAAGTGATCCTTCCTTGAAGCCCCCTGCAGGTGGTGAAATAAACCTTCTTAACTGCGTACCTAACCATCTGCTGGCTAATTTAATGCTGGAAAATATTGTTTAATATTATATACAATTTATATATTATATACACAATATATAATGCAATGTAAAATATATAATGATATATATAGGTATAATAAATATAATACATATTATATATTATCCAATGTTATATAAATATGGGTAGCCACACTCTCTGCCACCCCCAACTTCTTTTCATGTCACTAAGCTACGAGAATAACACAGGGTTGGAGTGCTTCAGAACTGGAGAAGGGCCAGAGCAATCAGCCTTAGTTTTTAAGGCTGATGTGTGGGAAGTGAGGGTCAGAGAGGTTATGTCATTTACCCAATCTCACACAGCCAGTTAGAGGAAGAGGGTGGGTCTGAAAACATACTCTCAACACCCACCGAACACACACACTCAAACACAAATTTCTGTGAACCCAAAGTGAACAGAGAGGAGAGGCACACCGTGTTACACAGTTTTAGATCAGTAGATCACAGGGATATGAGAACACTGTAACTTTTGCACTCTTTGCCTGTTCGGTTTCCGTTCTGTTCCCAGTTTGTGCCTAGAATGAGGTGAGCGCCGCAGCCACGCTATTATCTGCAGTAGAAGGCTGTGTCTCATATGCAGGGGTTGTAATTACTCAGACATTCTAGCTTGTGAGTCTGCAGTGTAGAGAATTTGGATTTCCAATAAGGTCCCAGCTGATGTTGCTGCGGCCGGCGCAGGGGGCACCCCAGAAATACGTGTGCGAGAGGGAGAGGCTCCTCCTCCTGGTAGTCAAACTTTCAATGTGCATCACTCCTTCCCTTCTCCGACCTGCTTCTACTCTGCTGTGCGCTGGGAAACAAGCCACTAGAGGTGCCTGAGCTGTGTTTAGAGTAAGTGTCCATGCTCTGACCGGTGGCCTCCTCTTTGACATCAAGTAGAAGTACCTTCTGCCCTGCTGTCTATGGAAGGACTTTGGGGAATGGCAGGAAAGGGTTACGTGGAACCTATTATTCCATTCCAGAAACATAGCAGATAAGACCTCTTAGTGCCCACAGGATCAGGGTGTTAATGCAGATGCCATAATCCTTCTCCCTTCTAGAGAAACAACGAGGCACCAGGGAAGCGTGACTGCCAGTCTGGGCGTGAAGAATTCTCCATTTTAAATCTGATTTTCTAACAAGCTTTGCTTTGGATAAGAGCAAGTCTCTTCATCGCTCAGCCTCCTTATCTGGAAGCCTGGAATTAAGGGACTAAGACGGATTATTCTGAGGAGCTCTAAAAACATTCATAGCAACTACATCTGCCATGATTACCTACTCAACCAGTTCTTGTTGGAGTAATCCAACTTGAAACTAGAAGGCAGACAGTTTGAACTCCCCTCTTTCCTCCAGCCACACTGGCCCTCTTTCTATTGCTCCTATATCACTGCCTCAGGGCCTTTGCACTTGCTGTTTCCTCTGCCCAGAACACTCTTCCCTCAGATTCCTGTGGATCTGATCCCTCCCACCCTTCAAGTATTTGTTCAAATGTCATCTTCTCCCTGAAGAATTCCCAGAGACCCTATTTTAAGTTGCAGACTCTTCTCTATCCAGCCAACCCCTAGCCCTCTGGCTTTGGATTTCTCCACCACACATATAAATGTCACTTAAGGACTGTGTGTACCCTCTGGGCTGTGCGGTCTATAAGGATGGCCATTTTGTATCTTTTCTGCACTGCCCTCTCTCCAGCACCTGTAAGAACACCTGGAACACAACAGGCTCACTAAATGTTGCCTGAATGACTGACTGACTGAAGGAAGAAATACTTAGGACCTTCATGATTGGTGCCGTCCAACTGTCCTCCACTAGGTTGTGGGAAAATAGAATTCACTCAGGGCAAAGGAAGTTGGGACTAAAGTTTTCAGCTGAAATGTAACTGCAGAAAAACTACTTGTTGACGAAAAATATTATAACTGAGCATATGAAGTTTCACAGAGAATTGTCTCATCATAAGTTAAATCAGCCAGCAAAACTCATCTTCTCTATTTTTTGATCATACTAAAAGTTAAAAAAGAATGGACAAAAAGCCCTTGTGCTTAGTTGAGCGTAGAACCCCAACATAAGTGAAGCAGGTTGCAGCTTCACACACACACCTTCACACACACAGACACGCAGAAACACACAGATAAATACATCATACGCACACACATACACACACACACACACACACAAAGTGTCCCCTGATTGTCCTCAAGACATGGGCTAAGACTGTGGTTCCCAACCCCTGGGCCCTGGACTGGTGGACTGGTACTGGTACTGGTCCGTGGCCTGTTAGGGACTGCGCCTCAGAGCTCTGCCGCCACCCCCCGGCCCTCCAGCCCCGTCTGTGGAAAAAATTATCTTCCATGAAACTTAGGGATGGGGGGGTCGGGGGAACACAAGGAGGTGAGTGGCGGGTGAGCAAGTGAAGCTTCATCTGTGTGGTCCCCATCACGTGCATCACCGCCTGAGCTCCACCTCCCCCGACCCCAGCCATGGAAAAACTGTCTTCCATGAAACCGGTCCTTGGTGCCAAAAAGGTTGAGGACCTCTGGGCTAAGACACAACCACTAAACACAAGCATAAAAGGACAGGTGTGGAGAGCAACAGTAATTAAGAAGCCGAGAAAGGTCAACAACTCAATGCAGCTTTGGGCTGAAGACCCACAGAGTCCCCCGTCCCACACCACACCCCCAAGACTCAAGGGACAAAAACAGAAACAGAACTTCATTCCCTGAGTTCAAGACTCACAGTCACGAGTGGGGGAGTTTTTAGCCCACTCATGTGAGCTCGTTGAGACCTGGACCTCCCTGAAGGCAGGGCAGTCAAACTTTGCCACCACCTGTTGCCACTGGTCACTGCCTGTCTCTGTCTGGTGACCAAGGAGGTAACTGCAGCTCAGGGCAGGGACCTGCCTGGTGGCTTTTCCTCTTGACCTCAGCAGCCCTCTGTGGGGGCGCTGGAGACAGCCTCTCAAGAGGGGTGCAGAAAGCTCACAAGTTCAAGATTCTTTCTCCTCCACTAGCCTGTAATCGCAAGCATTACCCACCCTCCCTGGGGTAAGGCATTGTCCCAGGGAAACCCTCCGGTGAGAGTGTAACTAAAGTAACCTGAGAGTGGTAACTGCCAGGGACATGTATCTGTTGATCCGAGTGGCTCCTCCCGCAGACAGACCCTCCAGGGAAGACGGCCGTGGAGGGTGAGTGCCGGTGGTGTGCATGACCAGCGGAGACACTGAGCGTGTTTGGACAGGACTGAGGCACACTACAGGCCCTTCCAAGGTCAGAGGATGCCCGATAAATGCTGGATGAGCACAGGAATGAAGGAGGGAGTGGGTGACTGAGCGCCCCTCTCCTGCACCAGATGTACTGTGGGGTGCTCCCCAGCAGCGTGCGGAATGAGCTCCACTCCTCTGAGCTTCTAAAGGGTAAGGAAATTCTCTCCTCTTTCTAAAGGCTCTGCCCACTGGATCCCAGGGGCCTTCCCAGAAGCAGGGGGCCAGCACCTGAGTCTGCCCACTCTCTCGTCATAAATGGCCTCACCAAGCCCTAAGACAGACGGCTGAGCAGGCCTTGGCTGGTGTCAAAGGACAGTGCCCCTGGCCATACCCAGCTCCTGAGCACTCACTAGTGAGCAAGCCAAGAGTAACTAGTTGTTGTTTTTAATGGGCCGTTGGCTCTACCTCACACTGTCCAGAGAAGAAAGTGTGAGGTTGTTTGGGGGATGTCAACTTCATTCACGCGTCAGGCTAACTTTTATCCACTGTTGTCCACACGCAAGTGACAGCTGCCACGGAGGAGGGGTGCCTGTGGGAGGGGAAACTCTTCCACCAGTTACCTGAATGGGCCAGTGGCTATTTGCCTGAATTTCCAAAGAGCCACAGCATGGTGATGAGAATGCTGGTCCCCCCGTCTGCCTGGTGACGTTGCAAGGGAAAATTCTATTTATTCCAATACCCAAGTGCCCCCCTGGTGACCCTACCTGGGGCAGTTAAGGAATGAAGGAAGAGAAATTCCGGCCACATTCTCCCTCCCCAGGACTTTCCAGACTTGAATGCTACAGACCTTCCCTCTGGCCTGTCCACCTGGGGCCCTGCCTAGCAGGCGGGCTGGCCTGGCGGGACCAGACTCCCAGTTCCTCTCTGTTACACATGCAACAGCAGAACTGCCTTGAAAGTTCTGAACTTTTCTCTCCTTTTAACTCCATCAACAGTCCCTGCTCTGTGTGAACACCCCGGAGTGGAGTGTCAGCGCAAGGTCTGGGCTCAGAGAGAGCCTTCCTAAACCTCGCAGCTCCTGCTGGGCCTCTGCCCGGCCCCGCCCACTCCCTTCGCTGTCTCTTCCCTACCCCCAATTTTACTTTTTTCCAACCACTTCTGCTTCCTTCATTTTCTGTGCAGCTGCAGCAGAGAGATATAGTAAAGCTACTGTATAGCATTTTGAAGGCAGGGCCTCTGAGAGCTTTCCAAACTCCATACAAGCCGGTTATTCTCTGCCTTGTTTTCTTTGGCTTCAGGTTAGTAACACAGAATGAGTCAAACAGTATTAACTTTCAATAGGGAAGTGGTGTGGTCAACCAAAGCTGTTTGCGGCTAGATTGTGAAGATAGGTAGGGCAGGTAATGAAGAACAGCCCATAATACTGTGAGGAGGAAAACTTAGAAACACTCCAACAATTGAGTCAACAGAACTCACAGCAGCACTTTTTAGTTGGCCAAGGAATTAACACCAAGGTCTCTGACCGGCCAGCTTGAGGAGGTTGGCCCTGTTGGGGCATGGACAATTGAGCACTTGTGGCTTTAAGGATGTCTTTTTTTTTTTCTTAAATGTTGCCAAAGTCCTGGGAAATCTAGTTAGGATGATTTCTCCTGCTTAGGGCATGTCTCTCTGGAGCGGACCTTTATGCATCTCTTTAACTGGTCTGGGTGTGAGGAGATCCATTCTCCCTCCCTGCTCCTTCCTTCTCCGCCTGCCCCTCCTCCACCTTCCCAGTCCCCTGTCTGGCAGGCCAACCACAGCCCCACCCCCACCCCCTACCGCCCCTTCTTCTCAAGGTCAGAAGATGATGCTTTGAAAGCACAGTTGCTCCTACAGACATCAAATCATACTTTTAGGAGCTGATAAGGACCTTAAAAATCATTAAATCCCTCTCTCTCCTTCTGTAGATGAGGAAACTGAGGGTCTGAGTGGAGATGTGATTGCTGAGCTTCCCAGAGCCAGGCAGGGCCAGACTGGCAGGTGGGAGGTCTTTCCACTGGGCTGGCCGCTCTCTTGCCCAGGGCTCAGGATTCCTTTTAGAGTTCAACAGAGCAGCTCCCGAGAACAGCCCGGCCCTCGAGACTCAAATTTCAGTGGTTTCCAGTTCTTTCTCCCTGTACTCAGCTACCTATTTATTTTGAGACTGTCTGAATCACCCAAAGAATAGAACGGCTTTCTCTGAAGCTGCTCCCAGTGGCTTGTCAGCAAATGAACAGGACAGTGAGCGGCCTCTGGAGCCCCGAGAGCCTCCCCTGCAAGCAGCTGCGTCTTTGACTCATCCTGGGAAACTGGCACTAAGGCTCAGCGTGTAACGTTTCACCTCCCTGAAACCGAATCCAGAAAGCTCAGGCGAGCAGCATATATAAAAAGCCCCGAGGGGGGAAGGAATAAGGACTCAGCAAATCTTATGTGTTTCGCACCTCTTCCCAAGGCTTCTGGCTGTGTGAGCATTTCATTGAAAGAAAATGGAATAATAGAGTTTTAGGGGGGAAAAGGGTATTTGGTCTTAGAAGAGAAACATATATATTAAAACAAAATGCAACTCTCAACTGTTTGCTTCTTTTGTTTCCAACATTTTAAAAGGGTATTTAGTTGTAGTCAAAGAAAATATTAGGGTATTCTAACGGAAAAAGGTAAAATGTATAAAGGTATGGATTCACAGTGGGGGCTGATTTAAATATCGCTATTTTTTCTCTACAATTTTCTTCTCACCAATTTTAAAAAACATGATAAGAATCTACCTTGAAGAGACCAATTATTTTATTTAAGATCCCTAAGATTTTTGTATATTACATGCAAAGCAATAATAGATTTTTCTATTTTTTGAATTACCTAATTATATATCTATTATATTTCTATTATCTAATTGACAGACCGTTTAAAAAGCACTTTGCTGTCTGTTATCTCAAGACATCCAAAACAACCCTGTGCAGTAGAGAGACCTCATATCATTGTTCCCATCTTATAGATGACCCAGGAGAAGTTTCTAGATGCTAAGAGCCTTCACAGTCACACAACAGCATAGGTGCTTACTGTTCAGTTAAGAAGCACTATATTTTGATAAAACCTTTAGTTGTTTGACAAAAGATCACTTCTCCCTCAAGGAAGTAGGGCAATATGGTTAACAAGGTTATGCTTCAATGAGAAATAAATTTGTTGAAGCCAGTCCAGTGACTGAGTATTTGGAATTAATAATAGGCAGGGTGGGAGGAAAAAGAGAAAAAAGCCCTCATTGTACTGTATCCTGGGGCCCAATCTGCCAGGATTTTTTTTCTTTCTTTAAGTAACTTGGCAATGGTGAATATCTGGCCTCCACTTGGGCAGAATTCCATGTGTTTCCCCTGGTAAGCGCTCTGGTACGAGGCAAAGGGACCTGCCTGCCCGGAGCATGTGCTTTAATCATAGCAGCGAGTATTTCAGGAACACTTCCATGCCCGGCACTGTGCTATGTTCTTAACATGTGTTGCCTTATTCAATCTGTACAATAATCCCCAAGATAAGGATATCATCTTCCTGGTTTTATATCTGAGGAGGCTGAGCTTGGGGGGAGGTTAATTTGATCACCAAGGAGAGGGGAAGCTGAATCAGGCAGCCAGGTCTGGAGCCTGGGCCGCCAGCCACCGCTGCAGCCTGCCTCTTGGGCCATCTCATTTAATGCACGAGGTAGGGATCATGAAGCCCATTCTACAGATGGGCAAACTGTGACGCGCAGCTAGGAAGTAGCAGAGAACAGACTTGAAGCCAGGTTGGTCGGCTCCAAACTCCTCTCCCACACCCTGAGGCTCCCTGGGCACCTTGGTTCACTTCTGGGAGTCTGGGCTGCACCCCACAAGCAATGTCAGAGAGTCATGAAGGATGTGACTCTGAGTACTAAGTACTCTCCTCGCTCTTCAAAATGAATGAATTAGAAATATCATAAAACCACTTCAAAGGTAAGTGAAAATAAGGTGAATCCAAGAACAAATCCAAAAGGGCGATAAATTTATATACTTAAGAACTCCCCTGTTTCAAATGTTTACTCTTTATCTCAATGATCAGAAGGTGACTTCTAAGCCATGGTGAACAAAAACAAAAATAAAAGCAAAATCAAACAAACAAGATGTTCAACATTTCAGTATATGAAAGTATTCTGAAAGAATTCAATGACAGTCTGGGTTTTAGTCAATACTTGCTTGCATGGAACCTGAGTATATGTAAATCACGAAAGTACCAAACTAATGTATGGCCATTAACTTACTTTATAGGGGCTTAGGGAGCTGGCAGATTAATTCCATTGTGTTACTTTTAGAAAAGTCAAACTTAAATTTTTTTATACCTTTTCTTTAACCTAGGGATGTATATCCAGAATACTTGGCCATTGGCTATAGCAAGTTTTCCCAGTGATACTGCATAACTCACAATGTGGAACTTGGTGAAAATACACCACATGTAAATCATACTGTGAAAAAGACATTTCACTTCCAACCAAATGTCAGTGTCTTGTGATATGTCTGATGGTACAGCTGTAACATGCAGTAATAGATTACAACTGATTTACCCTTTCTGTATTGTCAACTTTTAATACTTTTGTAGCAAAAAAGCAAAGCTTCCTAAAACATTGATTTTAAAGGGAAAGAACATTGGAAGGAACAGGAGAACACAGAAATTGCCAGTTAGCTGAAATGAACTTAAACACAGATCTAGTGTGAGGGGTAGGCTTTTACTTATTTAAGCTAAACTTCTGGAATTTTTAGTTTTATTATTTTGGTGGTGGTGGAGTTTTTTTGAGACTCAGTTTATCAAATTCTTCCTAATGCCTTCCCTAGCTACATGGCTTACAGGAAAAAACCCAAGCCTTCGGGAAAACTCAAGGACAGTTTTTTTCAAAATGAACAATGGAAAGTGGCAAGGGTATGAAAAAATTTCTAAATCTCACTGAGAGCAGAGAAGCAGATGTGTTATCATGTGCCGTGACGCTATGACTGCCAACCTCAATCCATCAGCAAGCTGTGGGTCCCCCTGTCCTCCTGGGACATGCACCCAAAGCAATGGGGCCCAAACATCCCAGGTGGGGGCCGCTCCATCAGGCCCCAGAGAACACGGGCAGCTGACTGAGCCACCATGCACACATGGAAGGTCTCCAGCGCTGTATACCGGTTTAGGAGACACCTGCAAAGCTTGGCCGCGGCCAGAGATCCCAACACCCTCAGGAGATGTGCTGCATTAGCCGAGTGTAGGAATTCTGAGCCCAAGAGACTCGCCTCATTTCATGTCACAGTTCTAGGACAGAGTGAAGGACTTCTCTGTAGCCGTGTCATGAATATACTGAAAAAGTCTCACATGTTAGATCTCAAGCACCAGCTTTCGATATTACTCAGAGGTGATTTTTCTTCCTGAATTCTTCACAAAATGCAACATTTGGGGGCAAGGCCATTTACCCATTAGGGACTTAGGAACAGTGCCCAAGGTGTTTCAAGGGGGCCATAAATATGACAGAAAAGAAATTTCACTGGGTCTAAATACAAAATGAAAACTAGGGGGAAAAATCAAAATTTATAAATGTTTAATTAAATATCAAAAAAAAAAAAAGACAACATGATGGCAACTTCATGAATTTTTAAACTTAGGAGTCACAGATCTTTTTTGTTTAGAGTTTTCTCATTTCCAGAAAGATTTCAAGACTAGATGCAAATAATAGCAGACCTCTTCCGAACACGTATTGTGTGCCAGGCCAGGTTCTAAGCACTCCACGGAGGCCGCTGCATTCAGCCTCCCAACCCCATAGCGAGAGGACAGCCACTGTCTCTGTTATACAGCGGCTCAGCCGAACCAGCACCTCCCTCCCCCCGTACTAGCACACACACAGTAAGTGCCAAAATGGGGATCTCAACCCTAGTCTTGACCACATGTTGATGGCAGAGAAATCAGGGTCACCTATAGCCAGAAAATTTCAAAAACAAATCACAAAGCGCTTTCAAAAATTTACAGTAAAATCTATCCAATGCATGACTTGCGTGCATGTGGATTGGCCGATGTGATTTAGGATAGCACTGCCCAGGGAAGGGGGCCCTGGCCTCTGGGGGGCCCTGTGTGTGGGAATCTGTGGCTCTATTTTGCTGACCATATTCTGTTACCCCTTTTGAGTGAGAGCTAATTTAGAGATTATCTCATCCCATTGCCTGGTTTGGACAGAAGAGGAAAATGAGGACTAAAGCATTTAAGATAATTGCCAAGTTCACACCCACTGGCCTGGTGGCGCCAGCGTGAAAACCCAGGCCCCCGAGTTCAGGATCCAGAAACCTTTTTACGTGTTTTAAGATTAAGAAACTGAATCCTAAATGCAGACAAGATCATTTTTTGTTCTTTTAGCATATCATGTAAGAAATTCTAACAAAGACTGTGACATATTAATTTAGATCTCAACCTCACTGGCGTGGCATTCAAAATATTGATACGGTTTTGCAATGGTCCAGATAGAAAGAGAAATTCAAAGTAATGGGTTAAATTTCATTCCATGTTTCTTGTCTCCTCTCTGCACCCTACATTAGACTGAGAAAGTACCTAGATGATTTCTTTGGGTTTTCATGGTACCTGGAAGAAACTTTTTTTTCCTTTCCTTTCTACAGCAATACAAATGCCATCTTTAAAAATCACAGTGGCTTCTGTAGAAGGTAGGAAAATCTGCCCAGAATTCACGGACTGCCCCTGCTCTCCTAGAGTTGTGTCACCCGGGTGCTTGCTATTCTCTGAGGTTCCCATTTGCCCTAGGGGCCCTTTCAGACCTTACACTCAACTCGAGGGTCAGGGAAATCCTTGCGCATATAAAATTCTTCTTCTTGGTCTAATTTCATACTGCTAAAAATTATAAACAGAAAGAGATGCTAAAATTCGCTGGAAACATTTAGGCATGATTATTATTAATACTTTAAAAACTGCCTTTGCCAAGTCTTCAGGTAGCCGGGAGCTTGGCACAGAAGGAATTAAAGTCCCAGGGGAAGCTCCCCAGAATTTTCACCTTGGCCTGAAATCCCTTTCAGAATGGGCGGAGGGGGACGGAAGTAAGTGCAGCACTTCCCTCCTCTGTGACCTTGCGCCTCACTCCTACTTTATTGGGTGGGAGGGACGGAATAATTATTTCCTTTTTCCTTTGTGGATCAGGATGTCATCTAGAAAGAACTAAAGTCTAAATCTGCTATTTGAAGACTCCAAGGAAAGGAGCATTAACTAGACCGTAGTTCATGACCTGGAAGACACGCTTGAAGCGATCCCCAGGGAACAATGTGATTGTAGATTGGTAATTACAATCCTCAGGTCACAGATCCATAAAACCATCTAATGTTTTGATAACCATTCAGGAGCAAAGAGTGACACATATTTTCATGCTTCCTGCAGGCTGCCGGCTATGCGCAGGGGCCTTCCAGAAAACCTGTGCTGAAGGGGAACGGGACTCAGACACCTGCCCTGGGGGTCATTCATCCTTCCTGCATGCCAGCACTGGAGGGAGCATCACCCCTGGTTCAGGTCCCCAAGCAGACCCTGGTGACAGCTGTTGAACCAACTGCTGGCACATGCAACCAGTGTGGCCCATGGCTGTGCTGTGCGGTGGGAACTCCCCAGGGGGCACTGCCTGGGGAAGATGCGATTCCCTCCTATCAGCACAAACATGACAAATATCAAAAGACAGGGCTCTGCTTTCTCGAAGAATATCATATGAACCAGAACTTTATTGATAAACTCTCCTAATAAAAAATACAGAAATTACAGTACAATGGAGCTCAAATAGCCATTAGTGCCGTTCTTAAAAACAGACATTGGCATCTGTGAATGCCAATGTCTGGACTGCTTGGTTTAAATTCTGGCTTGCAAGTTTCATGACCTTGAACAAGATATTCAGCTTTTTTTTTGCTTCAATTTCCTTATGCATTCTTTCAAAGATTATATATAAATTAATACGTCTGAAGCACTTTGAATGGTGTTTGGCAAGTAATTAACACCATCTAATGTTAGCTATTGTTATTATCAGGTATTTTTATCATTAAGAGAAAATAACATTTTAAAAAACAACCAAGTGCTAATCATAAGAGCAATCGATAACTATGAAGCTCGTCCCACTCTTTTCTGGACAATCTTTATTCTGAGTATTTTTAGGTGCATTATCACCATAAGTTTACCTTTCACGCATTTCTCTTCTTCACTTGAAACACACTCTCCATATATAAAAATCCCATTTCTCATATTTATATACAAAATAGGTTTGCCATCTACATTTAAAACCATAGAAGAACATTATATTCATTGGTTTTAAAGCCTTAAAAAAAGAAAATTATATTCATGTGACATAATCTCAACTAAGTACTTTAAAAAGCACCTGAGAGCTGAGGAGTTAGGCCCTTCAAGAGACCTGTTTTAACTGTAACTCCCTATAAAAAACATTAGTCAGCCAGGAGCCTGGTGCCCCAGAGAACATTCTAAAGGCTTGAAGTTGTGGCTCCACTTTCCATCCGTGCCTGTGAACCTCAAAAGCTCCAGCAGAACATAGTCACTGTGAAGAATTCCTTTAACCCAAGGACAGAAGTTGTCCCAGAAATGGCCAATATTTGTTTTATTAACCTTTTCAATTTTTAATTAGGTTTCTCAGTGCTCCAGATGTAACGGACATCTGCCCCACCCACAGCACCAGGCCGGGAACCCCCCACGGGTCGGCCAGGGTTCCAACCGCTCGCTCTCAACCTCTCCTTAGCAAAAGGTCTTCTTCCATGGCACTGAGCCAATGCATGCATTTGAGTTATTTAGTGACATATCTGCAGAGAATGCGCTTTGGTATCTCACTATTAGCACAGAGTCACCTAATTACAGACGCATGGGTTGAGAGCGGGAGTTTTTCATTAGACCCCAGGCATATTAAAAAAATACATAAAACAACTCTCAAATATCCTTTTCTTGAAAAATCCTTTCACTATATCATTCATGCTTAAAGAGAAGACTCTCTTCCAATATATTAACAAGCTTCTAAGTGTTCTACCTGCTGACGGAAAACAGAGCCCTCATTGCTGCTTGCAAGAACCCATCCTGGGCAGACAATACCTTTTGATGGTGCTCTTTCTCCAGAATGAAGTTAATTTTTCAATAATTAATAATTTATATATCGGTCTCAGATGTAAAAAAACATCCCATGGAATATGGAAAAAACAAATTTTGATTTTTTCAAGGGAGAGCTTAGTTACTATAAAAGAGCAAGTAACCATCTGCAATGAAAAACACTTTTCATTCTCTTTGGCAAACACTTTGTGCTACAGCGTCAGCACTGAAAACCACAGAAGAGGAGAGGGGCACAACCAGCAGGTGGGTTGTGGCACATGCTGTTATTCTTAGTGCTCCACTTCATTACCTGCATGGCGGGTGGAGTGAGCTGCACGCACGCTTCAAGTTGAAGGCTCCATGCCTGCAGTGAGGCGCTACCATTTGCCCTTGCTAGACAATCTTAGAACCGGACGAATGTGCAAAATCGTATGGGCCAGCTCCTCATTTTAAACGTGAGGATTCTGAGGCCAGGTCAAAGAGCTTACAACAGACGCTGTATACACAGTGTGGCAGGGACAGAGAGAGGAACAGATGCACGGACAGGCAAATGGAGGACAAGAGTACAGGATTAGGTTTCGGGAACTCCTCATCCTATTTCTGGCTCCTTCACCAACTATTTCTTTTAAACCGAGAAAAACGTTTCATTTCCCTCTGCTGCTTTCCCTTATCTATGCAGTGATTATTCTGAAAGCTCTCTCAGGCCCCTCCTAGCTCTCACAGTCTTTGATTATGAAACAAGAGGACTTTTCAAAACTATTCGGCTTTGGCAGTTCCAGGGCCATGTTGCCGTAATTGCCCAGAATCCGCAGCACCGACCCGCAATGGGAGGTCTTATTCATCCTGAGATTTGAGACCACTTGGCCTTGCATTACGTTTCCTCCCTTCCCATTGCAGTGGAAAGTGGCTGTGAGCAGAGCTCCACCAGAAAGAAGTTCCCACCTTGAGTCAAGATGTTCAAATAATAAGAAGAAAACAGCATACTAAAATTAGCCGTGATGGCCCACCCTTGCTGCAAGGGTGAATAGAAAAGTCAACATTACTCAAGTCACCCTGGAGTCTGCATGCATTTGACTTTTTTCTAGAAGTCCCTTGTTAAATGTGAGACTATCTACCTGGGGCTATAAAATCATACTTATTCTACCCATTTAATTTTTCCCTAGACCCCCGATTCTATTTGGCAGGAAAGACGGCGTAAAAATGGGCGGCTCTTGGGAGCAAGTCTCTTCTGTCTGCTCAAAGGGCCCTTCCCCATAACGACTGTTTTCTTAAGTTATAAAACAGCAGGGGCAGAGAAAACTGTATACACAGGCAGGCCATTACAATCACGTCTACGTATTTTTCCCCTGTGACTGCCAATTCTTAAAAGTCAGAGCAGCCACCACTGACTTTCTCAAGCCCAACCACCTTGGTATTTCTTTGAATGCTACAGGAAATGCTGGCAGTGAGGCAAAACCCAGCCTTTTTTATGCATGAGAGAATAACAGAAGTAGAAGGTATACCCAGGGGTCACCTGGTTGAAGCTTCTTCTGCAGGCAGATCAGCATTCGCACTAAGAGAAAGCTGTTGCTTCTATTTCTAAACATCGAGATTCTACAGCCTCCTGAATGAGCCCGTCTCTAAGTTTAGTTACCCTCAAAGTCGACTTCCTTGCACCTAAAAACTGCCTTCCTTCCAGCCCTGCGCCTTGCTATAATTTAAGCCTACTTCCTCTTTGGTCCTCTGTGCAGAGCAAAGGCACGTTGGTGTTTATGTTCTGTTTAATGCCAGGTCACTATTAGTCTCTGGTTCGCCACTCTGGCTCTGGAAGCCGAGGAGGTGCTCACGGTCGTTCCCTAGAACCCTGCGGTCCTGTGCCGGTGGCCTGATTTTCACATATAAAGAGGAATCGGGTGCGGTTACCAAGACCCAGAATTGCCCAGAGTCTGGGCACAGCCAGAAAGTCTTGCTGGGCTTAAAGAGAAAAAGCTGAGAGGGCCCTCTGGGGAAACTGAGGTTTGAAGTAGTAGGAGTGACCAGGCACAGCAAATGGAAGCAAGGAGACCCAGACAAGGAACACCAAGTCCTGGAGGGCTGTCCCTGGTGGGCACAGTGGTTCTCTGCTGGGCTCCACTCACTCAGGGGCATCAGGAAAGTATAAGCAGCACAGGGAATGGTTCCAGCAGGTGATCGAGATGCCATGAGGTTGCGGCCAGGACCACAGGAAAGTCTGCTACCAGCTGCAGTGATCACAGATGGCTGGTGGAGAGCTACCTTAGAGCCCCCATTGAACCACCATGCTGAGAAGGTCATCTGAACAGTAGCCAGAGACGCAGACAGGAATGCTCTAGCCGGGATCACTAACATTTCCTGGCCTCGCTCTCTGCACCAGGCACAGAGCATCATTTCATTTGATCTTATAAAGAAGCTCTCATTATTATCTCCATTTTGCAGAAGAGGAAACCGAGGTTCAGAGAGGTTCTATAACTCAGTGAAAGCTTAAGAACTCCACTTGCTTGCCCTGGAGCCCAAATTCTTAACCATTCCACTTTATGACCTGACCTCCCTTCATCTCAGTTTTTGGGGACAGTAGAAAACCCTGTTTCTCAATATCCCTCACTCCGAGAAGAGAGAAAAATTAATTTTCCACCAGGGACCCGATACGGTTTGGAGGCATTAGGATGCTGGGCGGGGGCTCCGGTCGGCTCCACAGACCTGGAACTGCAGCCCAGCCTCAGATCCTGGGGAAGGGTGTGGCTCTGGAAAAGAGCATTACTCTTGTGTTTACTCAAAGATAGTCATTAAGTCACCGTGAAGACATCTTTTCTGCAGACTAAACAACCCCATTCCTTTTTTAAAAGCTTTCCTCACAGGAGCTATTTTTTGGTACCACTTTCTATATTTACTGGTTTTCCCCAGGCATTCTTCTACCCTCCCACTCTCTATCTTAAACAGTCCCGTCATAAGATTTTGATCTGTGCCACAGAAAGAAAAGGGCCATTTTCATAGTTTTCATCTCCAGCCTCCATGAATTAATCAAAGATCAACATGGATGCTAATCAGACCTTTGTGGTCCACTCTGACCCTCGGCTGCCCCTGTGCTTGGCCAATCTTCCATTTACCGTTTTTTTTTCTGATCCTATTGAACTTCACTGTGTATTTGAGGGACTAGTCCTTAGTCTCATGCAGCCCTGAAATGGTTCTAACATGCACTTAATTTCCTTTTGCCCTCTAAGAGGATGTTTCAAAAAGAGTCCAATGCTCAGAAATAACCTCTGAGGAGTAAGAGTGTTGACAATGAACTGTTTTTTTGCCCTGTAGGGGCCCACCATTCCCCTGAGAGAGAGGTTAAGCTCCAGGACTCTGAGACACGGTCCCAGAGGGTGTTCCATCCTCGAGGGGGCCCCACTTACTTCGAGGTTCTCGGGGTCCATCCACTGTGATTTTGATGGCTCTGTGGTAGGTGGCGACTTGTGGCGGGTTCGTGAAGACGGTGATGGTCAGAGTGAAGCTTTTCCCTGTTGAGACACAGAAGAGAACAAAAGAGACTGAAGTAAGATGTCCTAAATATAGCCGCTGGTAACTGATCATTCACTGAAGCTTTCCAGCCCTAAACTGGAAAGATGACAGTATTTCAGCACAAACTCCTGGTTTTTCCAATGCTCCTTTGAGTTTGGCTTTGCTTAAATTCTGCACACTTACAGTATTTGTCTAGGTGTAACACTTCACATAGTTATATGGCTTTAATTTAATCATTCATAAATAACATGGGCTCAAGAAAGAGTAGAATTTATTTTCCGTCAGCTCAAGACTCCAGGGAACCATCGAGTCAGATTGGCGGCTCTCCACTCCCAGCCCCCGCCGGCGCCCCAAGTATATATAACACAGTCCAAAGAGGAGTGAAAGAAACTCCGTCCATCGTTCCCCTCTAGCTTTGTACCTCTGAGGATTAGGAAAGATAGAATTTCTAAGTTTGAGGATAGACTAAACTAGAATTATTCTCTCTGTATTTTTAAAATACTAATTCTGGGTGATTTTAAATATTATTTGAAAATGCCAGATGTTATTAGAGGCACTCCTAGGATTGGCCAGATCATAATTTATGGTCAATAAATAGACGTAAGGATATAGAACTGACAGACTGAGATTCAGGAAGTACTAGCAATAAAAATATGCACGTAAGTGCCATGTAGACGTTTTAAATATCTCACAAAAGGCGAGAGCATCTTCACTGCCTAAGTTTAATAATTTAAAAACATTTCTTCTTGGCCAAGAGGTCCAGAGGATGGACTCTGGGTTTGAACTCTGTCTAGCTGACCTCTGGCAAGTTGCTGGACCTCTCTGTGCCTCAGTGTCCTTATCTGGAAGATAAGTACATGCATCTTTTCCTACCTTATAGAGTCCTGGGGGAGATTAAATGGGTTGATATGAGTAAAATTGTCAAAACAGTATCTAAACACGTGGTATTCAAAGGTATGTGCATGTGTGCTGTGTTGTGTTGGTTTCATTTTTCATTTCTCTTCTCTATTCTCTGCAGCTCTATAACAGGGTCCCAATGTTTGACTAAATATAATAATATAGTCGCTCTTCAATTATCACGGTTTCTCCTCTGAATCATGTAGCATGAAATGAAATCAAAAATACATGAAAGGAAAACAAAACATGCCCATCCACTGCTTCATCTGCTCCAAAAGCCATTTACCATTTTAAAACTCAAATCATCTTTCTTCTCCAAGTTAGAAAGAGTAGAATATTTTCAAGTGCCATGTAGTTTTAATATAAACGAAGCCCACAGAAAAATGCTCAATGAAAATATAACCTTTGGCCACAGCAAGGCACAATCCCTAATCATGAAAAACCTCCACCAAACAATCCCCAATGATTTGTATTCTATCTATGTTAAAGTCTATGATAAAAAGAACAATGGCGGCCGGGCGCGGTGGCTCACGCCTGTAATCCTAGCACTCTGGGAGGCCGAGGCGGGTGGATTGTTTGAGCTCAGGAGTTCGAGACCAGCCTGAGCAAGAGTGAGACCCCCGTCTCTACTAAAAATAGAAAGAATTTATCTGGCCAACTAAAAATATATATAGAAAAAATTAGCCGGGCATGGTGGCGCATGCCTGTAGTCCCAGCTACTCGGGAGGCTGAGGCAGTAGGATCGCTTAAGCCCAGGAGTTTAAGGTTGCTGTGAGCTAGGCTGACGCCACGGGCACTCACTCTAGACCGGGCAACAAAGCGAGACTCTATCTCAAAAAAAAAAAAAAAAAAAAAAAAAAAAAGAACAATGGCGAGTGAGGATCAAGGAAGCCTGCTTTGCCCGGTGTGGCCTTATAACCAGAGTCTCATCTGACCTGTCTAACAGAGGGGGTGATGCTTTGAGGATGCTTTCTGGGCAGTGGTGTTCCAGGAGCAGAGGACCAGGGTGCCAGGGGGCCCTGTGCCCAGATCCATCCTCCCCATCAGCTGGTCTTCTCCCTGGAACCTAGAGATGAGACTTAGGGCTCTGCCATTTTTGGGACAGTCTTCAGATGTTACCAGGCGACACCCAGGTGGGGTCCTACCCTGCATCTGGCTGAAGTAGAGGAATGGGCAGAAGAGGGCCTGGCTGGGTCCAGCGAGAAAGGCATGTGATATAGAGGAAGGCGTCGAGGGCTACCGCCACGTCACTGCTCAGCTGCTGGCTTTCCAAGGACAGATGGAGGAGCGATGGCAGCTGCGGCATTGAAGCAGCTGCAACCACTGCTCCCCTGCTGGCAAACCACTGTCCTGCAAGTTAGTCTGTCCCCTCTGTGCAAAGAACCCACGAGGGTTATTACCTGCATCATCAAGATGGAATCCCAGCTGTTAGAGTCTTCTCGCTAGTGAAACTCCGTCTGGAGTTATTTCTCACTCACTCCCTCTCCTCCACCCGCCTGACTCCTGGCCCACATCCTCTGAGTTCCCCTACAAGCCATGGCATTGTGACTCTGGGGTCTTTTTCCCTCCAGCACCCAGGCCCCCGCTTGCCCAAGTCCTCCTGCCTCCAACGTCCAGGGCCGGGTGGGCGCTCGTTTTTCAGGCAGCCTTCCTTGATGACCAGTCGCTTCGTGGCTGTTGGAGCTGCCTCATAAGTCACTCTTTGCCTCTGATTAATTAGGATGTCAGAATGAATGGGGTTTGTGGCTGTATAGGCCTGATCTCCCTACAGGCAGGGATCCTGTTCTGTAACCCCCATGTGTCCCTCACAGAAAGGCGGGGAAGGGTGAGAGGGAGAAGGGGCTCCAGGGTAGAGGGGGAATTAAAATGAAAAAAACAAAAAGGACCTTGAAGACATCAGCAAGGGATAATGACATGGCCCCAGGCCTGATAGGTCTGGAGGTGGCGGGGTGTGTATTAGAGAAAGGGACAGAGAGACATATGGTTCTTCCAGCCAGAGAGTTAAAAGCTTTGGGATCTTGTACAAATGATTTTACTTCTCCAGATCTCGGTTTACTGGTCTGCAAAACAAGGGACTCATGGGATGCATACAATGTCACTTTCAACCCTCTGATTGTTATCTTCCAAGAATGCAGCCAGCCTGTGTGCAAGTGTGTGGCCATGTAGGTGTGTGGGCCCGTGTGTGCTTCCCTTGTTGCCTGCAACCTCAGCATTTCAGAGCTCATAAAATTACTGTACTAGTTTCCTGGGGCCGCGTAATAAATTACCACAAACTGGGTGGCTTAAAACAACAGAAATTTAGTCTTTCGCAGTTCTGGAGGCCAGAAGTCCAAAACAAAGTGTCAGCAGGGCCACACTCACTTTGAAGGCTCCAGGCAGGATCCGTCCTCACCTCTTCCAGCTTTGGGTGTGTCCCAGCACCCCTTGGCCCTTCCTAGCTCACAGCTGCAGCACCCCAACCTCTGCCTCCATCATCACACGGCTGACTCCTGCCATGGTCCCCTGTCTCCAAATCTCCCTCTCCAAGGACATCAGTCATTGGACTTAGGGCCCACCCAAATCCAGTATGACCTTGTCTTAACTTGATTACATATTTAAAGACCCTATTTCTAAATAAGGTCATATTCTGAGGTTCTAGGTGGACATGAATTTTTAGGGAACACCATTCAACCCAGTACAAATACCAAGTCATAAGACTTCCAGTCAAGGTGCTACAAGTGACAGCTGCTCTACAGGCACTCGTGTGTTTTACACCCTGAAACAGTCCTGCTCCTATGGTGGCTCTCCTACAACCTTCCTATCCACGACTTCCTAAAGGACAACAAAGAAGTATTGTATTCATAATATTGGTGTTTTTAGGTCTGTGTAGAACTTAGGACTTTTTAAATACTTTCCTATATAGTATTTCATTTGGTCCTCACAATAATCTCATGAAATAAGCAAGATAGATTTTATTGTCCTTGATTAATAGGTAGCAAAGGCTCAGAGAGGTTAAGTAATTTTCCCATAGTCACACAGCTCATATATATAACAAAACCCAGATCCCCGAAGCTTATGCTCATTGTTCTTCGTGTTATTGTTACTGAGGTCATAAATCTCTACCTGCAAACCCAGTGGCACCAGCACCAGGAATCTGGACTCATGGTACTTTATCCATGCTCTACCACTGCCCAAAAAAGTGGAAATTGTCCCAGTGACTACTGTACAAGCTGTACTTGACTGCCCACTGTAAACCAGGGTAATAGTTCAAAAGCATTTTCTTACTGAGCTGAATTTGGGCTTCTGGCAGTTGAGCGCTGATGACGTCCTCCTGGTTGACCACAGACCAGCCTGCTTAATCAGGACTGAAATTCAACCAAAGTGAATACTTGTGAAGTCATTGCTCACAGTCATAATTCTTGTTATTTTATACCATCATTTGGTGTGCAGTCACAAGATGTTTGTACCCAGCAAACACTACCAGGTGGGGTGGTTGGCTGTAGTCAAGTGGTTCACCAAAGAGGAGATGTCGGTGGCCTCCCTCACAATGGGCTCTTGTTTACAGCTTGGGGTAGAAGCACATTAGCTTATTATCTCATAGGCAAAGTGATGACTCTTTTTTCACCGTGTATGGGACATTCTTCCACTACATGAAAACCCTGCCCTCTGCCAGGGGGCACCACCAGCCCTGGCACCCTTCTTGACAATGGGCTGTGGTTAGCCAACGGGCACACCTGACAGGACCGGGGCTCTGCCCTCCACCCGCCCTGGTCTGGCCCAGCCCTGCCGGGACACAGCCCTGCCCGGCCGGCTGGCACCTGCAGAAGTGGGATCTGTGCCCCAGGGCACACGTGTTATTAGCCAAATTCCCTCATTAAAATGACCTATGGGCCTGGTATTTTAAGTACGTGGGTGTGGAGAATGAAAGACTCTCAAGTGTTTTTCTCAGCAAGCCGTAGCCAGAGTAGCAAGGAGGACAGATTGGCTAAATAACAACAGCCCCCAAATCGGCTCTTCGGGACGAGATGCAGGGGCGGAAGGGCTGGGCTGCTGTAGGGAGAACGAACATTCCTGTTTGGAGCCTGC
>CM052436.1:7671330-7696480 GCA_028533085.1 Varecia variegata | reverse complement strand
CATAGACTGCTCTGGGTCTAATTCTGATCTTGAATAACTACGTATTATTAATAAAATTAAGGTACCCTCAGATTCCAGGAGGAATCTGCATTTGGAGTATTTTTCACAAAGTATTTTTAATTTGTATTTCTCACTTTTCCACTGGAACAGCCAAAATTCATGCTTTTGCTCCTCTTCCATTTCCCTACCCAAACATTTGCCACTATTTTTGACAGTGGAGTTGTATAATTAATTTATTTGGGATTTCTGAACAGGGTATAAATCCTTCAACGTGCACATAATTTCCTGGATCTCTAAATTGAATTGGACTAAGATGTCGGGTGCACCGTACACACTTCTGTGCAAAGTGCCCTGTATTTGTAGGTATCTTTAATCGCACCAGTGTCTGCACAGGCAAAAGGCAGACCAAAGGCCCACGCTATTGGTCTGAGGATAACCTGCCAAAGTCAGGTTGAGGATGGGGTTGGTGGCTCACACCTATAATCCCAGCACTTTGGGAGGCCGAGAATTGCTTGAGGCCAGGAGCTCAAGACCAGCCTGGACAACATAGCGAGATCCCGTATCTACAAAAAATTAAAAAACTAGCTGGGCATGGTAGTGTGCACCTGTAGTCCTCCTTGAGGGGGATCACTTGAGCCCAGGAGTTCGAGGTTGCAGTGAGCTGTGATCGTCGTGCCACTGCACTCCAGCAAGACCTTGTCTCTTAAAAAAAAAAAAAAGTCAGATTGAAAATCAGGTTCTTGAAATACCAAACTTGGTTTTCCATAGACATAGCATTTGTTTGGAAAGGTAGGTTGTTTGAAAAATAGCTGTTTTATTTGGAGAAAACTGAAGGCATGAAGACATGCAAAGCATTTTCTCTAGAGATGTTCTAAGAAAATGAGTTGTTTGAGGACAGGAACAGCTTTTTATTCATCTTTGTATCTTCTGTTCCAAAGCAATAAAAAGAAGTTTGATAAATGAATCAATGAATCATTGAGGTGCTTTCAGTTTGACAGCCGGTTCTTTATGACGTGTAATTCCACTTGGAAGGCACGGCTCTCTTCCGCAGCGCGGGTGTGCTGGGCTTGTGCTGCTCAACCACGGGGCAGGAGAGCTTGGCCTTCCAGAAGGAACGGATGGGCAAGCCTCTTTCTTCACGTATCACCTAACCCGCAAAGCTCCAGGACGCTTTCATGCAATTTTGCATTTCCTTCCCCAGATTTCACAGCCCCTTTGGAATTTTCCTTTTTTTATTGATATCACACTTCCCCAGTATCTCAGATGGGGAATTAAGTTTTAGCCCAGACACTCCAAGGCCCTAAATTCACAGCCCTCCTCAGGCCAAGGCCACACCTGCCACCCTGTTCTCCCATCCGGGACAGCCCTTTGGTTGGCACCTCCAAATTCCCCCATCTCCACCCATCTGTCAGGCTGTGTCCTCAGGCTGGGACCACGGAGGGCAGGGGACCGCAGTGACCCCCTGGGGCTGGCCTACTCATGACCCTGCTTGTGACCTCAGCACATGCACCTCAAACACACAGCCCAGCGCCACATGGAGCTGAGCAGGGAGGCCTGGGTGTGGACATTCTGCAAGGAAGGTGGCCTCAGGGTTCTCCATTCCTGCTCACCAGCCTGTGACCAGCTGCTGCTATAGGTAGGAGGAAGGGTAGGTGGGTATGATGTCGAGAAGACAGAGAGGGAAGGCTTAAGGCAAGCTGCAGGGGGGACCTGACTACTCCCAGGCTCACAGTGCCACCCACCACACGGGTGTTTGTGCCCTGGACGCACACGGGTCTCGGGCTGCCTGAGCAGAACAACTCGAGTTTTCAGTCTCCACATTGCTCTCTAAGCTCCCCGAGCACCCTCCAAATGTCCTTTCCAGGCTTCAAACTGCGATCCAAGTATCCTTCTACAATTTGTATCTCGTGTTACCCGTTTCCTGCTTAACCTGGTGGCGGTTCTCCACGGCATTAGGATCAGACCGCATTCCCAGCCTGGAGTTCAAGGCATTACCTGCCCCGCCCCTGCCCGAGGCCTCCCCGCCAGGCCTCTGGAGTCTCTCTCAGCTCTAACAGGTCGGGTTTTCCTCCTGCACTCTGTCTTCTCTGCCTGGGTAGCCTTCTTGTCCCCTGCAGGTCTCAACTGAGATGACAATTGTTCCAGGGAGACCCTCTGAACCTTCACTAGGTCATGTGCAGCTGCGCCATGTCTCCTGCGGCACCTGTCCTTTCCCATGTACTGTCTACTCAGAACAGGGATGGCCTGTCTACCTGTCCTCCCCTCACCAGCCTCCACAGGCTGTGGCTTCTTTTTGGCTGAGCTCTGTGTCACCGACGCTAGCCTAGTACCTGGAACGCAGCAGGTGCACAATGCATACCTGAAGAATGAATGGAGGAATGAATGAAATGTCCCCAGTAAATGACCTTGGGGGGGATGGGGTGGAGAAATAGTTACAATAAAATAGAATAGATACTATACTTCCGTCACACGGTCAGTGCCCAACAGATGTTTGTAATTATATTATTATTACGTGTGTATTTATCTGTGAATATTTATGAATTCCATCTGTAGCTCAGGTACCCTCATTTTACTAGGTCCTTAGTGGGACAAAGGAATATACATTCCTTGCCATCAAGGAGTGGATAGTGGACAATAGCATCATTCCTAACTTTCTGATTGAGTGAGATCCATGCTGCCTTCTTTGCTGTAGAAGGAAGAATAATTCAGTGGTGAGTCATAGCTCTTCTTCCTAAGCCTTGTTACATACACATCGTCTTGCTTGTATCGTCCTAACAACCTGGTGAGGCGTAGATGAAAGGCATTGTTATACCTATTGTACAGATGGGGAGACTGAGGCCAGTCCATCTAAGGAAGTCCCATAAGTGTGCCCACTTCTCATATTCTGTCACACTACCTTCCAAAGACCTGCAGAATCGTCACAAATAGATGTGTATGTTTCTATGTTGTTATTATGGATCAGAGGAATACTAAACGGGACACGATGGCTTTAGTGTACTCTAGAGCCCAGGAATTGGTTCAGAACGCAAGATAATAGTGTAGCAAGATATCTTTCCAAGTAACAGCCAGATTAACCAATTCTAGGTTAACATGTGGCCAAAAGAGCAATATGTGCGTGGACATTCACTTGCAATTTATGAAAATGCTGAGCTGCAACCTTAAGAATGTCTTCCAGTGGAACAGCCAGGCTGTCCTCAAGTCCGGTCCAAGGCAGGCTGCCGTGGCACTCCTGCAAACTCCCTTCAACCTGGGTGGAGGCAGCAATTACTCTCAGGAAGAATGTGATGCTGCCGGCTGCCAGCCTGTGTAGCCCAGAGACAGGACAAAGGGATTATTCTGCTTCATTGTTAAAACGCAGTGTTTATTGTTAAAATACGATTGGGAATTAAAAAGGGCATGTATGAATCATAAATATTTGCATGCCATTAATGTTTGGACAAAAGAGTTGGAAAGGCTAAATTGGGAGAACTTCTTTTCCCATGAAAAACAGTGCTTCAAATTACAGTACATATTTAATTTCGTTTCTTCCATTGCTAATCTGAAATCTCAGTGCCTGCTACACATAACCCTTTCGTGACCTCAGAACTCTATGGGACGGAGAAATAAGGATAAGCGTTGTGTTCCCTCCTGAAAAACTCATCCATTTAGACAATGAAGCAGGTCCTGGTGGCTGTGGTTGCTGTTTGCTGTTGTTTGTTGTGCGCTCAGCGTTCCCACTGCCCACCCCACGGAGTTAGTGTCACTGCAACAGATCTGACCACGAAAAGCAATAACCTCTAACCTACGTCTTATCTCAGGTAAATCAGTCCTCACTGTACCCCCTCTTCCCGTGGACAAAGGCAGAATCAAGCTCAGACACGTCAAGTAACTTGTTCAAAGACACATGGCTCTAAGCCAGTGGTTCTTAACCAGGGGCAATGTGCCCCCCTGGGGACATTTGGCAATGTCTGCAGACGTTTCTGGTTGTCACAACTGGGAGGCTGGGTGCTGCTGACCACTGGGTAGAGGCCAGGGGTGTTGCTAAACACCTGCAGCAAAGAATAGCTGGCCCTAAATGTCAACAGTGCCCAAACTGAGACACTTTCCTCTCGGTGGAGAATCCAGTGGTCTGTGTACTGACCACCTGGCTTCACTGCCTAGAGTAAAGACAGCCCAGGAATAGTCATTCATCTGCAGACACTTAATGAATGCCCACTACGTGTCAGGCACTGCCATCTAGTCACTGATGATACAGCACGGAGCTCGTCTAGCTAAGGGCTGGATCTTTTGTTATTAGAAAATTCTTGCTAGTCTACCTCCTGGGGGCTTCTGGGAATGTCTTCATTTCTTTTCCAGGGTGCTTGGGTCTTAGGTCCTACTGCAATGTGCCCCTCTTGCACGCCACGGCTACACTTGAGCTTCTTCCCCAGTGACCTTCATCCCGAGCACACCACCTGCAACGCGTGGGCTCTGGGCAGTCCTGGCTCCGGCACCGTCCATGAACTCCCGTTTGCATAGTTAACTCTTACTGGTCACAGATTATTTGCCACACAACTGATCTATGTCGAATCTGGGAGCCGTTGCTCTACTGCGGGGAGCTTAAAGGAAGCAGATGTATACGAGGGGCAGAAAAGTTAGGAGTGAGGGTCTCCATGTGGCGTAAAAGCAAGTGAGCAAACAGAAAAACAAACAATGCAAAGCCAAACTTATTCACAGAACACAACTTGCAGCAGGCACTACCTCAACACAGTGGGAACACATGGAGGAATCTTTGTTCTGACTTTTGTTTTCAAATCCTCTTTCTCTGAATCTCAGTATGGAAAACGGGTGATGGCAAAACTATAACAACATGTTGGGACAAGCGGGAGGAAGCTCCGGAAGAACCCAGCCACCTGTCTGCCTGTGGTACCTGCAAAGCCAGCCTGTGGGCAGCAAACCCGGGGTTGTACTCCGAGATGGCCCGGCAGGCTGGGACTTGGTCCCCTCTCCCCTCCTCCATGCATTGCCTCCATTCTCACTTCAGGTATGCAGACTGGGCCCTTTTTGGTGTCTGGACGCTGTCTGTCGGTGACACACACCAGGACCTTGCTTTTATTACTTATTTAATTCAAGTGGACACTGTCCACTGACATCAATTCACATTCCCGGATCAGTGGACCCGTGGCCCCTCAACTGAAGTGTTCAGGAAAGAGCACTGAGCATCTAGCAGAGTGTTTTATTGTTTCTGTGGTCCCTGTGGACCTGCACCTGTGGACCTGCAGTGGGGACCTGCACCTGCTGCAAGGACACCCTCACCATGGCCTCCCCTGTGGCCGCCACGCATACCTGGCCCAGGACACCAGGCAGGGTTGGCAGACATGCAGAGATGGTGCAATTCTATGCATACAGAACACTGGGATGATTTCATTTTTTAAAAAAAAACGTTTAATATTCAGTGATGCTC
This sequence comes from Varecia variegata, assembly GCA_028533085.1. NCBI lineage: Eukaryota > Metazoa > Chordata > Mammalia > Primates > Lemuridae > Varecia > Varecia variegata. The sequence continues at coordinate 7,691,058 of CM052436.1, read as the reverse complement.
TCTAATTTTATTTTTTATTCTATGTGAATTATTTAAGCTAAGGTTTTCATAAATTTTGTAGGGAGGCAGGAAGTGTTAAAAAAAGAAGGGTAAGGGAGACATTTTACAACTTATGATTTGCATGTGGAGCTAGATCAGAGTTTCTTGATCTTGGCAGGACTGACATTTGGGTCCTTGTTGGGGGAGGCTGTCCTGTACACAGCAGGTCATTCAGCGGATCCCTGGCCTCTGCGCACTAGATGCCAGTAGCCCTCCCCCCCGCCCAGCATGTGACAACCAAAAATGTCTGCAGATATCGCCAAATGTCCCCTGGGGGTCAAAATCACCCCTAGTTGGGAACCACTGGGAGAGAATATCATCAAAACGAATAAGCAGATAGACAGATAAGATACTGACTATAAACCGCCCAGTGGCAGGACATTTGTTGTAGGTACTGGAGAGACACCATTTAAAGAGACAGACGGAGTCTCTCATTATGAGTTGAGACTAACTCCTCAATAATTATAGATAATAGATAGAAGATTGATACTGACTATATTCTATACAATGGTTTCAAATAGAATGAAGGAAAAAAATCTGTAAAGACCCAAAACCAAAGCCTTGAGCAAACTGGAGTGTTTCCATTGCCAAACAGGCCCGTCTCTCCTTGCCTGGGCTGCTGAGATCTGATAAGCAGATGACCAACCGTGCTTAAACCATCCATATTCCTGTGCAGTTGCCTTTGTTTGCATAAGGTGACTCCAACAGGGCCACACACCACCCCCGAGGGTGCTGGCCGCCCCTCCCATTAACCGAACAGGCTCTTCCTTGGGTCAGGTGATGGGGGAGGTGGGGTAGTTCCGCAGTTTGCACAGTGCATACATTCTTAACGATCGCCTTAAATCTCAAGGTGAAAGCAGGGATTAAGTTGAAAAATAAACAGGAAGTTTACCTCCATCTTCTTTGAGAAAAACACAGTTAAAATGGCTCCCAAATGAACGCTTCCTCACTGAGCAAATCAGAGGAAACGCATTTTGAATCTAGCAGCAGAAGAGCCATGAGCCTGTCGAAGGCATTGGGATTACTTTAGGATTTGTGGATCCTCAAACACCTCACCCTGCTGGAGAAAGTCTGGTGACGTCAAATGGAGTTCCTGATTGGGACGTGCTGCCTAACGTAGGCAAACGGAGGCTGGGCAGCACGCGGGGACCCCAATTCAGCACAGCGCGAAAAGCACACCATCAGTAGCGCCGTGCTCAGCAGACGGAGACACAGCCCTGTTGGATGCAGGACTCACATCACAACCGATGATGGAGGGTAGGCATCGCCTGACGTCTACTGATGCACGTTTATAAATACAAACTTTGAAGAGTTGCAATTTGTGCCCCATGCCCTGACAGCGAGCTGGCAAAACTGGCACATTTGGAAGTATTCATAGGCAGCTCATTAAATCCACGCTGCTCACTTATTAATTTCTGCTGTTTTATGTGGGCTTCAGATGAGAAGATGTTGTGAGCATGAATTTAGTCCTCAAAGACAATGGGGTCCAAGAAGTCTCTCAATGGAAGTATGGACATTCTTTCTCTCTCTCTGTTTCTACCTCTCTCTCCCTCTCTCTCTTTCACACACACACACACACACACACACACACACATAAACACACACTTACCCCACTGGCTAAGAATCCAACACGTTCAAAACTACATACCCTTTCCTTATTGGCAGTACATAGTTAGTCATAAACATCCCGTTACTGATCTGAACTTGTTTCATAATCATCAACAGAAAGAAAACAGTCAGCAGACAGTACACCATCTATCCTTTTCAACAAGTAATTTTTCCTTAAAAGTAAAAAAAAAAAAAAAAAAAACAACAAAAAAACCAACCAACCAGAAACAGAAAACACACCAGTTTTCTCCACCCTCTCCTGCCCCTGGCCAACCAGCACAAAAAGAAAATACAAAACTGATTTATTAGAAGCAGAGCAGTGTTGCAGCCGTTGGCTGGATCACTGTTTATGTCTATAATGTCTGCTGCCGAAACAGGAAGCTCTAAAAATCACTCAACCATTATTTCTCTCGGAGGCACTTTCTGATTGATAGCCTTCTGTCCCGACCCAAAAGAACGGCCGCCACCAAACGCGAGCTGACTGGCAAGGAAGGGCTGAGGGTGGGTGGACAAAAGCACGGCTTCTGCCCATTAGCTGTAAAATATTGTTCATACAAATAACCTCAATTAAAAAAAAAAAAGCTGTCTGACACCCTCAGCAATGCCTGACACTTCATAAAATCAGCAAGAAAACCATGAAGGGATAAATTGTGAAACAGTTTGTTGCAAGCACAAGCAGTTTTCAAGAAAGCTTTTCTCTTTGGTCCTTGCCATGGCTAGGCCACCCCAGGCTTTAAGCAGGGCAGGGAGCAACTTGCTTGAAGAAAGGGTTGCTGCTCTTTTTTTGGCAAATGTAAAATAGAATGAGAAACCTGATCTCTGGAGATGAATTCTACATCAGATCACGGACGCAAGCTTTTGGTCTGCCATTGAAAGGAAGTGGTTGCTAGGCTGGCTGAGAGGCTGGGTCTCTTTTCATCCATGTTTGCTCACACTGAAATCTGAAAGCAGATTTCAGTATATGTATATTATTTTACAGTGTAGATCAATGACAACAGAGAACAAGGAGGGAAAATGGGAGAGTTGATTTTAATATAACTCAAGTCTATTCCTTGTATTCTCACCAGGAGGTCTGATTGCCAGCTTGTCTTGTGCATGTTATCCCTGAAATAACTCTGGGGTTGTCAGATAAAGTTTTCCTTCCCCTGTTATATGAATCTGCGATTGAACAGAGAATGACTTGGATCCTCTAATATCGTGAGTCACACAGACCATCTCTCAGCAGTAACCACGACAGAAAGAAGTATGTCTTTTCCTTTAGAATATCAGTACAGTTTGTCCTTCTCTGAATGTCCCTTCTCTTCATCTCGACCAGTCTCCACTCATCTGAAAGGTAACCTGCCCATACTCTTTCCCAAATAGTGTAAAATAACTTAAGAATGAAAATGCCTTAAAGAACTAACGTTACACAAATATGCACTAACCCAGATTGCGACAGGATAAATATTATGTCTGAAAAGACATCCACAGCAAGAACATGCTGAAGGAATTTCATTTTATGAAAGCGCTGGGAAAGGGTAGTATTTTGAAAGTGGGCAAGATTAAAGTTGCCAGGGAGGTCAATACAAACACAAATGCCACCAAGAAATTAAACCCCATCCTGACAGGCCACAGAAGACTGGGCCTCGCAGGGCTGGGCGTAGAGTGCGCACTGCCATCTGCCGCCAGGAGCTGACGTGTACGCTAGAGAAGAGACTGTCCTTTCAATGACAGAACGGGCCTCTCCCCTTTACAAGTGATGACATGTATGCACTCCTGATGGCCGTCCCAAGGCTTGGACTAGCAGTTTGAATGGGATGTACTTTCCTAAGAATACAAACCAGGTCCTGGCTATAATAAAAACGGGTGTTACCAAAACAGCATGGGGTGCAATAAAATGTCTACTTCATTTGTTCATTTATTTATTCATTTTCCAGGTATCCACAATGTGCAGCACAGTCCTAGGCTGGCCCTCCATGGTCGATGCAAAATTCCAAATTCACAGATTCTTGGCCTGGGGACCGTGGGTCCCTGGAAGGTGCACAAAAGAGCTCTAGCAGCCTGGAAACTTGAAATTGTACATGAAATTTTGTGTGAAAGTCCACAGGTGCATTTTTTCCCCCTTGGGAAAAGTCTCCCAAAGGATTTTAAAACTTATCTATGATATTCCCAAAAGACTAAAAATCATATTCTTAGAAAATTAGAAGGAAATTTGCAGTGAGTTATCTTGCCCCATTTATGATGTGATTGGTGATGGGGTCTAGTAGGTTTTTTTCTTTGGTTCTAAAATGAAATAACTGTATTCACTGATTGATTGATTCTTTTCCCAAGTGATTAAATATTCCAACAGGGATGAAGCACTCACAGATTTCATTGCTAAAATTTCTTAAATGTTTCTTAGCTGAAGCCATGATATACTTTTCCTATAACTCTAAAAATACCAGTAGCACCTGCACCAACTGCAGATGTAAACTGATGCAAACCGCTGAGCAAATTAATCTCACCAAATGGAATTCCTTTGACTCCACACTTTGATTTTCTGTAGGTGACAGATAGTCCCAGACCACATGGTTAAAATTTGAATTGTTCGGAACAACCACCTGTGTGCTCGCATAACCTCTGGAGTTCAGTCTGACTTCCCTAAGATGAGGTCCCTAACTGTCTCATCTCCTAGGAGCTGCTATCTCCTCTTCCATTGTAAAGAAAAGGTCAATTTACATGGAGATACTGAATCAAAGGGAGAAACATTCCAAGGGTGAGATATACCCTGAGCAAGATTAAACTGCCAGGGAGAAAAAGGAGGGAATGGAAGAAAAGGGAGAAGGTTCAGGCTGCCGGTGTAGTCAGAAAGGCCCTTAAAAGCCGGACGGGCAGGTTTTCCCAGTTGCGGGCTGAACCTGAGGTTAGGAGCTGTGAGCCTGGACTTCAGCCAGCGCCCAGACAGATCAGTTTTGTAGCACAGAGAAAAACCCTTCCATGCTCAACCTCTGGCAATTTCTACAAGATTTACGATCCCCACTGACGGGCAGCTGGTTAAAGAAAAGAGAACTTCCTTTTCCACCTTTCATTTTGCAGCAAGTTACCAGGCCTCTTTGAGAATCTATTGGATGGACCAGTGGATTTTGACAGAATTCAAAGTTGGCCTTGAAAGTGTGGATGAGCCCACAGCCAGGACCTTTTGGGCCACTGTGTGGTGTGTCAATGCCAAGGGTATATTTTCAGGCACATTTTCAAAACCAAAAATGAAACAGTAGATAGTCTTGAAATCATTTAATAAAACGTAATGAAACTTTTAAAGGATAAGATTCAGTGAGGAAGATTAAGACTAATTGCCAAAATTAGTGAGAATCATCTGCTCTCTTCCTAATGGGAAGCAAATTGCTAAAAAAAAAAAAAAAATCTGGCAGGCTTTGATGTTGACACTTACACTTGAAAGAGCAAAATCAAATTGTATTTTACGACGATGGAGAGAAATTATGAGACAGGGTCAAACCAGGCCTCTTGACAGCTCATTTTGTTTTGTAGCTTTGACCAAAAAAAAAAAAAAAAAAAAAAGAAAGAAAAAAAATCACTGAAGATTAACAATATACCCGGGTAACCATAATTGAGTTGAACGTTCAATTAGGGTTCCTGTGTTTTCGATTGCATATTATCACAGGTGGGAAAGAGAGCCCGTTCAAAACAAATATTGTCCATTTATGGCATTTCAATTAATTTTCTCATTCCAGGGCATGAGAAGACAGCCCAGCCTTGGTTGCAGCTATTTCACGTTTTGGGGTTTATGCAAACTCAAGGGCACACTGGCAGGAATCAGGCAGTCAAAGGCAAACAATCCACACCTTGGGGAAACAGTTCACTGTTACCCAAGTAAACATAAGCACCTATTAGTCACCCACTCAAAACAGAAATGGCCAATGAGAGAGGAGAGACCAGCCCTCAACGCCAGAAAAGAAAGCATGCTGCTTTCAAAATCTCATTCTTTATGATCACCGATTTACTGTGTATTGCCAGAAAGCCACTGCTGAACTTCGTATGGGCAAATGCCACTGGCATGGACCACTAAATAGTTTTCAAAACTTTTATAACCAAAACCTAACACATAGACCCACATAGATGCATATTATATTGACAATACTTTCTCAGGAAAAGCAATCAAATGATACTTAGCTATCGACTCCTAATACAAATCCACAGGAACTGAACAAGGAGTGTTTGCCAGGCAGATGGGCATGGACCAGGCTGTGGGGCCTCTGTTTTTTACTGGCTTCGCACCCGCTCTGCCAGCTACTCATCCAAAGCCTTCAAGATGTTTTCTAAACACACATCTCTGAATCATAATGAGAATTCCATTTACAGAAAGGTGGAGACTTTAAATATAACAAGTGAACCCATTTAATGACTTACGCTTTTATATCTTACAGCGTCACTCATGCTTTCAATAAGTGGATATAATTTTCTTTGCATTACCCTATTATTAACATAGTACTATGAGCACATATTTTCAATCATGTTATATGTTTCTTATTTTCTCCAGCTACAATTCTATTATGAAAATGCTCCAGACAGCTAGGATAGCAAACACAATAGCCAAAAAAGTCAACACACATTTACCTCCTTCCCTTCTCTGACTAATCAAATTCCTTGAGAACAGAAATTTTCTTATATTTTTAAATGCATTTATAAAGAGTAATGATTACACTTATGTTTAAATGTTCTTCGGTTGCACCTTCTATATATTTGAATACAAGAGGTATTACTGTTATTTAGGTATTTATTATGTCTTTTTATTATACTTAAAAAATAGCTTATTTATAAGACTATTCAGTGCTATATTATTACACAAAAATGAGATTGAAAAAAAACTATCCTATGTCCTTCAATGAAACTTCTAGTACTTGTTGCTGTTTATAAAATATAACTTAGGTTCTTACAATATAGAGAAAACATGATACTTGAAAATAATTGGAAACCAGAGTAAATTACAATGAGTCAAGATTCTTCTTTCCTCTAATACTTCGATAATGGGTTAAAGGCAAGGAAACATAATACGACACATAGAGCTAAACTAATACAACAACAGATCCTTGGATGATAATCCAGAATACAACACATAGAGCTAAACTAATACAACAACAGATCCTTGGATGATAATCCAGTCTCTAGTATTATTGGCACCTCAAATGTTAACCAGGCCTAACCACTCCCCTCAAATAATAATAGGAGATTCAAAAGAAAACAGGAAGGTCATATTGCTATCAATGTTACTAACACTATGTCTTCACACTTTATCCTAAAAAGGTAAGCATGCTTAAAATTGTGTTTCAATATCATACACTAGTGATCCCTAAAAACTATTAGAAGTGATCATTTGAAACTCTGTCATCTGTCGCAGGTAGCACACACATTATAAATTAAAGGTTTCCATTAGATAGATTTTTGATTATCATCAGAAAGAACCCCTGTTTTATAATCTTGGTTTCCACGATGGCAAATTTTACAATTTTACATTTTAATGAAAATTTGAGGACTTTTTTTTTGAGATTCACAATTCATGTTTTGCACATTCCAAATCAGTCTTAAACCAATTCAGTAATACAAAGCAATACTGTGAAGTTAGATTCTGCTAGAAATATTAAATCTTAAAGAAGCATTTTTAAAAAGCTTGGAGTAGCAGTAATAACATTAAGAAAGACTCCATTTCTAGAGATACCATCACAGAAACCGCTAGAAGTTTTGAAATTTGGGTTTGTTGCCATGGAACATGTGTTTCAAGTTCAGTTTTGACAGATACATACCTCTTCCACTTCGACCGACAAACCTGAGGTCATTGAATCTTGCGACCTGGTTCTTCATGGCCGCGGTGGCATTTCTCAGCTCGGCGGAATAGTTCTCATCATTGCCAGCCATCACAGTGACCAGAGTGCCATCAGGAACGTCCCCCAGAGCCACCACCTAAACACCAGGCAAGGGACAAATGAAGACATCAGGAATGTTATATGTACACTTGTATGTGTTTGTGTCATAATTATTCTAAAATTAAATGTACATTAAATGATACTTTTTAGGTTGCCAAGGAATAGCAATCATAACGTAAGCAAACAACAGAAAAGTTATTAATGGGAAGATTTACTTTTTATGCCAGTATGCATAATTAAATGTAAATTTTCAAATAATGAAACATTTAATAAATTCACCTAATAAAACCACAAAAGGTCAAAAAGTACAGTTGGAACAAGACTAATGGTAGCAAGAACTTCGAAAAGCTATGCCATCTCATGAATACAATTATCTCTTCTTAATTCTTCATGTTTGAGAAACAGAATGTCTTGTGTTTGTAAGTTTATAGCCTAACCCATCTTTTACTTGCCCAGACCTCCACCGACAGGCCTAACAGGATCCAGACCTTACTTTTAGGTGTTTAAACTCACGTCTGCTACAATTAAACTCCATCTTTGCTGACGATTCTTTAATACATTAAACTGTCCCTCTGTGGTTCATCTTTGAGAACCCCCTCCTCACTTACATGATCTTGAGTTTGACTAGCAGTGCATTCTAGTGGGCACAGAAAAAAAATACCAGAATTGTACTTTTTGTTTCTTTCTAATTACAAAATCAACAGACCTCAGAGAAAAGGGGCACTCACTTGTATGCACTCCCCTCAACTCAGGAGTCGAATTGGGTTGCATTTTTACATCTGTGAGTCCCAAATATGTGTTAACCTTATAGATGACTGAGGTCTTCTGCAAACCCAGGTGATCTTGATGAGGAATTCCTTTAATGTAATTGAACAGTATGGCTTTCTTAAGGCTATCGAAGAGAACTGGTAGATAAATATTTTTGATACTTGGGTAATAAAAAAAGGAATTTCCAGGTAAAATGCTCTAAAGAGCATGGCCTGAAGATGCTTTCTGCAACAGTATCCATTTCTTGGCCATCATTTGACCGTTCTAGAAACCATTTTCTTGGTCTAGACATTTATTATTGGCTATTATTTCCATTGTTTCCATTTTTCAAAGTAGTCATAGAAAATTTCAAATCAAAATGCCCCTGTTGTATTTATTCTTATCATTTCTGACATCCTTATGGTACCTTCTCAGTCAGTAGTGAAATTTGTATTATTCATTCCAATTATATAATCATTTTTTCTTGTTTTTGAATTGGTGACAGTAAACCGTTCCTTAATTTCCTGTTATTTTTCCTTCCTCTGTTCTCTGCCTCCCAATTTTTACCTAATAATTGCTACATAATTTTTCATAGTACTATATTTTCAGTCTTCTTTTTCTATATGTAAATAAGATGGCCACCGACTCCCTTGTATGATATCAAAGTCATGTTTCCCCAAATTGCCATCTTCACTGTCTGTTTAGTCAAAACCCTTTCCCTGCGTTCTCCAGATGACTACATTTTGTTTTTGTTCATTGCAACTGCTCCAGTGCTTGGGTTCTTATGAGCATGACAGAGAAAATGAACCAACTCACTATGAGAGATGAACGTACTTCCAAGCCCAAGATACACCCAGGATCCTCTATTCTCATGGAAGTAGGTAGGTGTTTTCCTCTATATTATCCAAGGTGCGCTGTCAAACAAAGTCTGGGCCTTTTATCTCTCTTTTTAATCCTTTCATTCCAATTGCTGGACATGTTTCTATATAGGAGATTTTAAGACACTGCTATTTATTCCCCACGCACCCCCTAATTAGGTATTCAGCTCCCATTTAAAAGTGTGTTTGCTGCCATTTAATTAAGAGCAGTAATTGGACCATTCCCTTTCGTTTTCAAAAGACATCATTGAAATAAACCTCCCTGATCAGTTGTTTGATTATTGCTACCAATTTCTTCTATTTGTGCAAAATGTGCTTGCTTTATTCTGCTCTTTTTAATCTCTTACAAATTTTCCCATTTTTTTTCACTGTTTTCACTTCCCTCTGTCAGATTAGCTTGCAGTGTTGAAATGTCCTCCTTGCACACATATTTCTACTTCCCCATCCCCATCTCCCTGTGGTGACCCAGGCTTCTCTATTTTAACTCAGCAGTCAGTGAGCAGACAGGGGACCCCATCGGCTACGTGGCTTTCAAACTGAATAACTCATTGTAGGGACTGAATCTGTAAAAAGGTTAAAATAAATAAATCTTGTTTTATAACTACTAAAATGTATTCCAAACCACCTTCCTCCTACTGCTGTTCCCTTCCCAGCCTTGCATGTCTACGCCCCTCTCATCTTTCCAATACAGTCCTCATTAGTAATTTGGCAAATTCGCAAGACCTTCACCAAGTAGAAACAAACATAGAATAAAATTATCATGGTGGCTAAATAAGAAAAGGTTGTTGATGTTGGTATTTAAGAATACAAAAATTAGGAGGTTAACTCCCACTGCTCTTTCTTTTTTAAAAATGCAGCAGGAATCAAAGATACTTGGGCACGCACATGTCATTTACTTGTATCGATCTCTGAGGGGTTTTTTTTTTTTTTGGATGGGGAAAGGGGTAATATTAAATCTAGGGAAATTTCATTAATAATGTATGTTATCCAATTGTTCACAAGCATACTTAGGCTAGGTTAAAAATTATTTTTTAAATTTCAAACTAATATGTCTGCTAATCTGATCCAGATTTTGTCATTGATGGGCAATGTGAAGAGAATGTAAAAATATCTAACTTCAAACAGAAAAAAGAAGCAACTGGGATGAAAAGCTATAAACAATAGGTAAGGGAACACAAACATTTACATTTTGACACAGTCCAAACAGACAAGAAGGGACTTGCTGGCCAAAGATATCTCATATTTTGTTTTGCTTTTCTGTTTTTAAAGTATCAGGAAGTTGGGCAAAATATCAACTGTCTTATATACTGCATGGACTCCCAATACTGTTCTTGCCTAGCCTGTTCACAGTTCAAACTGGCATTTTAAACCAATTCTAATTAGGTTGAAATTACAGTTACAATTCATTTACTTCAAATCCCTTAATCTTTCAGTGTTTCAAAGAAGTCTGTGGAGTGGAACATAGAATTCAGCCGAGATGACATTTAATGCATAGCATGCATAGCTAGGATCTTGCCGCCAGAAACATTATTATTATTATTATTTTATAAAATGAATATTACCAGCAGCATCCAAGGCCTCTGAACCTCCCTGCTGAAGGCGTGTTTATGTCTTTGGACTCTGGTGTACCAGGGCCTAAACAAACTGTAATATTAGAGTATTACAAAATATATCCTAAGTCATCCAAACAGCTCTGCACAGCTGCTTCTGTAAATACTGGATAACACATAACAAATTTAAGATTTTCTCAGTAGTCAAAATATGTCTGTCTCCTACAGTAAAGTAAAGGTGTTCCACAGGAGGAAGGGGCAAAGAAAGAACAGGTTGGGTTCAAGATAAGCAATTCGGATGATTTTAGTCTATTTTAAAGAAAATTCATAATTTCAAATCTCCCTTTAGTTGAGAGGATTTACATATAGAATTTCAGAAGACTCCTAAAGAAGCACTTAAATGCTCCTGTCGTCAATATTCCCTCACTTTGTCACTGTTTCACACTTTCTCCTCTTTAACATAGGGAGTATACTTCTTTGCTGAGAGACTGAGGCTTATTTAAGACCCAAATTTTAAAGTAATAACTTCTGTAGAAACTGCTTGGGAGGTGGTTGGGTGGGTGGATAAATAGAGTGGGGCTGTGGACACAGTGAATCCATCCGGGATGCAGGCAGGGTTTGAAGTGTAGCTTGCTTTTATCCCTAACATTTGCATTTGCTCTCCCACTGGAAATTTTGTCTCCTCTTCCAGTTACTCAGCAAGCAGGTCTCCTTGAGGAAGAGGCCTCTCTTTATGAGGACTGGGGTGGTGACAGATATTAATCAAGTGGTCTGATTTCTCCGCTGTCCTTTCCTTCCCCCATATGTTCTCAAGAAACCCACTTGAACTTTCTTCAAGAGCTCTACACCTTGATTTTAGTGACCTACAGACTAACACTCAGTAAAACAAATTAATTTTTTTTCAAAAAGTGAATTGTCAAAAGTCATTTTTAAAAGGAAACTATGATTACTATGATTTCTGCTAAAAAGAATTCTTTGATGGCTCATAAAAGCAATTAGTATGATTTTTTTCATGTTTTTAAAAGAAAAAATACTTTTACTTTTACAAGGCGGCTCAAGACTTTGCATTGCTCTAACCCCTGAAGATTCTTTTTTAATCACTTAGTGTCCTGGTCTATTTGGGTATGGGTTCCCTGGCAGAGGGAGTTCAGAAGAGACCCTGATTCCCTCCAAAGGAAGCCACAAATCTCTTAGCTCCCTGGTTTGTTTAAGTGGCCCTTTGGATGACTATCAGCCTGTCTTCCCTCTGCTCTTATCTCAACTTGACCCCAAGGCCCCACCCTGCTAGGTCTCCTCTCCTGAGGGTGGGCCAAGGAAGTCAGGGCTGCCTCTGTTTCTGTGAAGGGTTAGAATGATTTAAAATTGAAATGAGTTCCCAAACGGAATCTACATAAATAGAGGAAGGGAAGGAAAAGACTCAAGTGGCTGCTCCCCTTCTCATTCCCACCCCCACTAAAAAATAAAACAAAACAAAACGCTGCTTTCAGAAAACTGAGTGGAAAAGGAGGCAATTCTATAGACCATAGGCAATGGCAAATTTTGTTTTGTTTTAAAAATCACAATCTAAGTTTGAAAAGTTTATAAAACTTAAAAATAAAGAACTCTGACAGTACTTTTTTTTTTTTATAAAGTGAACATTGTTCATTGTAATTAGTTCGAGACCCAGCCGAGTCCTGGAATTATAAAAAGCTTATATTAAATTAATCTCCCCTTAAAGGGGACAATTATTTAACCAGAATTTCTTTTTTTAAAGAGAAGCCAATCTTTACAGTCTGAATCGTCTGCCTTCATTAGCCCTTTAAATGAACAGGAAATGACCCACATTGAAAAAGTTTTTAAAAAGTTGCACTTTTTAAAACCCACCAAAGACAGAACCGAATCCCCACCGCAGGAATTAAATTCCTACTTCTTGTTGCCAGTGAAGTAGGGTGGTTGTTTAAAAACGCCCGGGGTTGTTTTTATATACCCGTTGAAGGCCAAGGTTTTTAAAGGCTGCTCAAAGCTAGGGGAAGATCAGGGGTGAAAAGGGAATGGAGATCTTTGGAGCCGCTCAGCTGAGGTCGCCCGCTACACGCCGCCACCTCGTCGGCAGGAAAGCGGGCAGATCGGACCTCCCGGCTCTGGGCAGACAGCCTCGTCACCTTCCGCTGCCCCCAGCTTAATCTAGGTGAGTCTGCGATAAGGTTCAGGAGGGTTACAGGTAAAGAAACAGGATTCGCTTCTGGCAGGAGCAGGATAGAAGCTCGCAAAAGTCTTCAGAAAACTTTTGCAAACTTAACTACGCCGCCCGCTGTGGACTTTGGACATGCTAATTCCTACAGGGCGTTTAAAGAAAGGGTAAAAAAATAAAATAAATTCCTGACCGTTTCCCTTGTTAGTTTATTTTCACTGACCTCAAGGTATAAAAGTATCTCTCTTTTATTTCCTGATGCCTTCATCTGAAGGAGACAAAATGGTTTGGGTGTTAATCCAGAAGTGAGGGCAGCTGTACGGAAGCAGATGGCCTTGTCCCTGCTGGGTTATAACTTTTCCTACTTTGTATCAAAGCTAAGACCCCCGCCAGGGAGGTCCCGGCCAGCCCTCGGTGGATGTCTTTGGGGACATCCTGACTTGTCCATCCCTCCCGGGACGGAGCCCGGCGGGCTGAGGTGGGTCCCGCCCGAGGGTCTCCATGGCAACACAGCATCCCCCGCATCCCGAGAGCAGGAAGATGGACCAGCGGCTCCGGGGGGCAACGCCGGCCCCGCCCGCCCAGCGGCTGCGCTCCGGGTCGCCCGGGGCTTCAGCTGGCCTCGCCAGTCCTCCCACCGCCCCCTCCGGGCCAGTACCTTGAAAGCGATGGGCAGGGTCTTGTTGCAGCGCCAGTGCGTAGGTAGCACGGAGCACAGGAAGTTGGGGCTGTCGGTGCGCACCAGCTCGCCGGGGTGGTCGGCCAGCACCTCCACCATGCTGCGGTCGCCGCTCCTCAGCTTGCCGGCCAGGGCGGCGCCGGCGTCCGGGGCGCCCAGCGGCAGCGCCTCGCTCATCTTGCCTGGGCTCAGCGCGGTGGAAGGCGGCGTGAAGCGGCGGCTCGTGCTGGCATCTACGGGGATACGCATCACAACAAGCCGATTGAGTTAGGACCCTGCAAACAGCTCCTACCAGACGGCGACAGGGGCGCGGATCTTCAGCAAGCAGCTCCCGGGAGACCAACATACAAGTTCAGGGGCCTTTATTACTGCGGGGGGGCTGGTGCGGGGGGAGACTAAATTACTAACAGTCCAGGAGGGGAAAGTTCTAGTTGTGCTGATCGGCCTCAGACCTAGGCCAGGGCTCCTAGCGACGGACCGCTTAGTGCATCAAAAAGTGGGCGACCGGAATCCAAAGTCAAGTGCCAAAGGCACACTATCTTCTTCCAGTCTTGCTTTGCGAGTTTAAGTTCAGTCTTTGGCTGTCACAAAAGTTCTTGGAGGCAAAATTTCCATATACTTCCTAAAATATTTATTCGGACAGCAAAACGACCAGAATATATATGATTTGGAAGTTCCAGTAGTTAATTGCCTGTCAGGTTGTTTTGCGGGTGAGTTTTGTTTAAAGTCCCAACACAACACAAAATACAGGAGTATCTTCCATACACAACGCCACTTTTACCATGCAAAACTGGTTTTGGTCCTCAAAAACAAGAGCTGCGACTTCCAAAGGTCGTGCCACTAATGTATGTGCACGTATATATAAATATATACATAAGCTCTACTTCATAAAATATTTACAATACAATCTGTAGAGAATTTAAACACAACAGAAATCCATTAATGTTCGCTGCAGATTTTTTTTTTCTTTAGGTAGCCTTGAAAATCAGCTTCAGTAGCTGGAGCAGGGCTGGGCTAGAAGTACTTGTCATGTTCTCTCAATAAATTCTGTCAAAATGTTCAGTGCAGAAAATTCAGCTTTTCAAAGATCTCCAGCTAATCTTGAAAAAAAGAAAAAGGTCCAAGTTGATGATGCTCAGGGTACAGCTCTCCACATCTGCGAACTCGGGTTTGGGGATGTTGGTTAAATTTGTGGCTGACCCTGTGGTTTGGTGGGAGTTGAGCCGCAGCCGAGTCACACACACGCAAACACGCACTCTTCGGAAGCCAGCCACCGTCTACATCGGCTGGGTGAGTCAGCCCCGGCTCCGGCTCCGGCAGCAGCCAGACGATCTTCCTCCAACGTCGCCCCAGCGCCCGCTGGTTAGCTGCTCCCACAAATACCCACGAGCACTGCGTAACCGCAGCAGGTGGAGCGGGCCTTGGGGGTGGGTGGGGGCTCCACAGCGCAGATTGAAACAGACCAACAGACCGGGAGGCTCGGGTTACACACGCACGCACACACTGCCACGCACACGCAACTTCACGGCTTGCCTCGAACCACAGCGCACTTTCTCCCGCAGTTGTAAAAGGAAACAATCGGGGAAAAGTTCACAGCCAGGGAAGAAGTTGAAACATCCAGCCAAGAAGCCAGTTAATTCAAAAGTAAGAAAGAGAAAAAAATAAAAAAGGAAGGTCCAACGCAGGTCAAGGAGAAGCAGCAAAGGTTGACTTCCCTCTAGCGTTTCCAGGAGCCCCGGGAAGAGGTGCCTGCCGGCACAGGGCCGGGCAGCGTGGTGCCCTGGCTGGGTCCGGCCGCGGGGCGCCCGTCCCGCCCGCGCCCGCTGGCTCTATGAATGGGAGTGCCTGGAAATGAACGTGCTTTTACTGTAAACCCGGCCCGAGGAATTCCATTCCCTCAGCTCTTTTGCATAGGGGCGGCCGCCGGCCAATCACAGGCCTTTCCGGTATCAGCCAGGGCGCGGCTCGCGGCCGCCGGCTCCTGGAATTGGCCCGCGCGCCCCCGCCGCCGCGCGCTACTGTACGCAGCCCGGGCGGGGAATCCGCGGCCGCCGCGGCCACCCCCGCGCTGCCCGCGCTCCCGCAGCCACGCGGGGCCACGCGCACACCCGCACAGGCTCGCCCAGGGCTCCGCCCGGGTGCGGATCGGGTCCTTTCGCGACCCGCAGGGTTGCAGTGCTGCTCGCCCCGGGGCTGTAGTGTGCAGCGGCGCCACTGGCGGCCACGGTCCGGAGACCCGGGAGGAGGAGGAGAAAGAGGCCCGGTTGGCCCGGGGAGGACCCGGCCCGCGCGCCGCGCTAGGAGAGGCCGGGCCCGGAGACCGACTGGAGGGAGGCGGCCCGCGCACCCTGGAGATGCGGCGGGGCTCTTGGGACCGGAGCTCGAGCCCCCGGGCGGCCCCAGGCCCTACGCCCCCGCTTCCAGGGCGGGGGTGGGATTTGGCAGAGAAGGGGCCGGAGAGCGGCTCTGAGCGCCCCCACTGCCCGCTTGGCAGCTGCAGCGAAGTGGGACTGATTCCTTTAATAAGGCCAGATGGTGCTCCACAACATGGTTTTTGTGCTTTTAGCATTGTCTCTTGGTTTGTTTTCTTTAATTGGTGTTTTTCGCCGCGTCTGGGCTGCGGCTTGACTATGCGGCGCGCCTCGCTGGCTGAGTGTGCCCAGCGGTCAGCAGAGTAGTTCTCTAGTAAGGAAAAGACCCCAAAGGACAGGCGACTGGAGGGAAAGTTGAAAGCATGCGATCGGCTCACTGCGGGTCCTCGGAGCGTCGGCTCCACGCAGGCAGAACGCCGGCCACGGGGCCGCCCCCGCTAGCCCAGCCCCTCATCCACCCTCCGGCTCCCCGGAAGCGGCCCCGGCTCCCCTTCCCGCCCCCGCACGCACCAGCGGCCCCGGGGCGCTGAACCCACCCCAGCTTTGCGCGCGGGCAGCAACTTCCCCCTGCGCCCGTCCTCGCGGCGCCGCGGGCATTTTCACGGACCTCAGAGGGCCCCGGCCCGGCCCGGTGCGCGGCCCAGTCCCGACTCCACCCGTTGGGCTCCCTTGCTCCCCGCCGACTCTACGCCCTCCCCCACCCCCCCGGAGCCCCAGCTGCTCCCCCGCGGCCCTTCCTCTCCCGGGGCCTCTCACCCACGCCACCGTGTCCCCCCGGGGGCCTCCTCCCTCCCCAGCGCGGGCTGCTTCACTTGCTTCACGGAGCCCCTGAGCGTCTGCTCTCCGGCGCAGGGGTCCCATCTACGGCCCCGAGGGGCCTCTCACTCCCGCCGCCTCCCTCCCCGTGGGCGCGCAGCTGGGGTGCGGGAGGCCACCGCGCCGGGACTCTCCTCGGGCGTCGCCGCTGGGGCCTGGTGGGGGAGGGGGCCGTGGCGGGCCGGGCGCCGACGCCTTTCCCGGGCGCCAGGGCCGCTTCCCTTGCCCCAGGCCGGCGCGGTCGGCGGGCGGGCTGTGCGGAGCGTCCGGGAGGCGCTGCGGGCCGCGGCTCGGGGCAGACGCCAGGGGGCAGCAGCCGCCCTCGCTGGACACTTCGGGCACCCGGCGGCGGCGCGGCGCGCCCGGAACGCCCCCGACGGCGCGGGACTCTGCCGTTCTGCCTCGCGGCCTCCGTTCGCTCGGGGAAGAACCTGAGTTCCCCGACAAGAATCGGTCGCCAGAGCCAACTTGAGCTGCAACTTCGCGCCCTCGAGGCTGGGAGCTGGTGGCGCGGCCGGCCTGGCTGGGAACCTTCGGCTCGGCCCGAGTCGGAGTCGCTTCCTAAAGCCCCTGTGCCTCGGTACCGCGGTCGGCCCGCCCAGGGCTGTCGCTGCTCCCAGGAGCCCGGGGTAAAGGCGCGCTCTGGCCCGTGGCCTCGGCTCCCTCCAGCGTTCCGGAGGTGGGCCGGTCCCCTAGCTCCTTTCGCGCCTGCAAACCCAGGACACCTCTAGCACCCATCTGCAGGTTTCTTCCTTTAAAAGGGTCTGAGGTCTCAGGAGGAAGACTTCTTTGTTTTTCTTTTAAAAATGATTTTTTAAGAAGCCCCATTTCAGATGTGAAAATCCCAAACTTCTCTAACTCACTCTCCACCTTGGCTGAGTGATGCCAAAGATCACTGTGCCGGCCGGCCCGCCGCCGCTCCCTCCCGGAGCCACCGTGCCTTGGCGCCCGGACTTGGACGCTGCCTGCTGTCGAGGCGAGGTCCGGGGAAGTGAAACCTTTTCGCCTAGGCTCGAATGCATCTCCCTAAGCCACCAAGGAAGCCCGGGGACGGGGATGGAGCACAAGAGTGTGGCGGAGGCAAAAGTGGGCTTTGACTCCGGGGGAGATAGCTGACTCGGGAAACCTGCCCCTCAGAAAGGTCAAAGGAGGCTTCTTTGGGGCTCCTGCCACTTGCCTAAAGTCCCGAACCCCCTGCAAGGGGCTGCCAGTCAGACCCTCCTGCGGTCGTCTCGGGAGGGGGTCAAGTTCCCTTTTCAAGCGAGGAAAGTTAGCAGCAGCAGTGCGTGCACCAAGTTAAGCCTTCAAAGGCAGCGCTGTGGGTGCTGCTCAGCTAGGGGTTTCCACCAATAAATGCGTTCGAAGCCCGACGGCGGTAACAGCAACGAAAGCGTTTGCTGCTCTTCCCCACAGCCGACCGCCGGGCACTCAGTTTCCCCGGACCGCGCGGGTTGTAAGTGCGCTGCGCGGTGCGCTCCTGAAAACTAGAAACAAACAGAAAACCACTGCCCGGCCCTTTTAAGGAACTAAAATGAATGGCAAGAGGCAGCTGAGGGGTACAGGGAACCCCTGAGTCTGAAGGGCTTTTTAGGAGCTTACTCCGTAAAGTCCAGTAACACTGTCTACGAAGTGAGGAAGTCCTTTCCACCGAGAGCGTTCATTTTAGCCACAGTATAGAAGTTCCCTTCCTCTGCTTATCTAAGAGAGAAAGGAAAGGAGACACTACCAGGTTCAATTCCAGTGTTTCCCTGGAATAATACTAAAATTTACTTTTGTCATAACGCAAAATAAAAAATACAACGAAGAGATACGTTGGGCAGATGCTGCATGACGGATTCTTCCAAATTTGTTTTTTTTGGGGGGCGGGGGGAGCGAGGAGGGATTTGAAAATAGCTCATAAGAATGAAATGTAAATTTCCACAGTGAATTTAAAAAGTCATATTTGGTTAGTTGGAATAAAAATAACAATTTCACTGGAAAACAATAACGGTCCATTAACGTTTTTCTTTTATAACTTTAGGTAAATATTAACTATAGGTGATCTCAGAAAAGAAAAGTTGACATTTTTTTTTTTGCTCTTTCAAAATCCCCTCGAAAATAAAATAAACATAAAGATGGGATTAGAATCTCAACACTTCTCTCAAATCAAAAATAGCCTTTGTGAGTAATGTGATATTTCTAAAATTACAATTCTAAAAATGTGATATTTCTAAAAGAATTATTTCTATTTTAAATGATCATTTAAATAAAAAAAATAGAAAAGGTATCCTGCTATAGTTCTGGACCAAATTGGTACTTATGTCACAGGGATGGAGAACAATTTCAATGTGGAGTGACACGTGTGTTCAAATAGCCTGCTATACACAGTCCAGTTTGGAACATTGGAATTTAATTAATCATTTTTCCCTCTGAAATGGCTTTGAGATTATATCACTTTTGAAATCTAATTACTGTGGGGACGAGATTCCTTAGTTCTTCCACTACATCCTTCTTCCATGGGACTGTTTCCATGAGATGCTGTGGTTAATGTGCAGTTACTTTACTTTAACTTCATAAATCAATGGTGCACCTCATAAGTAGCAAACTGAGAAAATTTTAAAATTAATCTTTTTTAAAACTTAGGGATGCTTAGTAAACATTTTACCCTCATAAAATTTTTGCATTACCACTGCTATAACAAAGGTAATAAACTGGGTGGTAACAGAAAGAAGGCAAGCTAGGTTTCTTTATTTCCTTTTTTTTTTTTTTTTTTTAGGGAGTTGAGTAGAGTCATTTAATAACAGCAGAATGCACCTGTGGTAAATGATGTAGAACTGAAGGTATCATTTAAGGTTTCACTGGAATATTTTATATGGCATAACATTTACAATATGGAGAACTGCTTTTAAGTATATTTGAATCAGCAAAAAAGACTTAATCATTTGGTTAAATTCTATCATAAGTTATATAGAGATATGCATAAATAAAAATCATAT
>CM052436.1:7628766-7670830 GCA_028533085.1 Varecia variegata | reverse complement strand
ATAACAGCAGAATGCACCTGTGGTAAATGATGTAGAACTGAAGGTATCATTTAAGGTTTCACTGGAATATTTTATATGGCATAACATTTACAATATGGAGAACTGCTTTTAAGTATATTTGAATCAGCAAAAAAGACTTAATCATTTGGTTAAATTCTATCATAAGTTATATAGAGATATGCATAAATAAAAATCATATGTATGCATATATGAATGTACATACTTTATAAAAAATATAATTTGGAATCTAACATACCATGAACGTCTCTAGAAGGATTCATTCCAAGTACGTATTCTGAAATAATAGAAAGTAGGAAAATAAAAATAATTGTATGAATATACTGACAGTAAACACCAAATTTAGTGATAGTTGATGAATTTTCATTCTAATTGCAATAAATGCAAGTTTAAAAAACAAATTGTCCCCTAATTTTTTTTGCAGGCTCATTGTTTCTTACACTTTTTAGTACTAGATTTTTATAGCATAATTTTGACACAAAAATAATTTAAAAAGTAAATCATCAAATGAAAAATGAATTGTTACATATGCACATGGTTTTATGTACCTTCAACCAATTGCTAACTAATACTGAATCTTTTATCTATCATAGAACCACGTCTTTCAAACTCTATATGTTATGCAAATGTGATTTGTTTAATGAAGCTCAAACATACATTTGGAAGATGTAGGAATGAATGAGAATTCAAAGTGAAATTAAAGCCCAACCCAAACAATGCAAAAACATTTATGATCATTTACTTCCAATAATAGGACATTTTAGAAATATTCTCCCCTTATTTGCTTTCCTTTACTTCTCTCTGCTAGGAAGGCAGATTATTTATATCAAAACCACTCATTCTTGAAATAACAGATGCTATCAATTATTATTGGAAATAATTTATCATATGAAAATTCCCAAACACAGATGACTTACTGTCTACTGCTGCATGTACAGCTATGGGTAAACACATTAAGCAAAGTCATATGAAGCTGTTTCTCTTTCCTTTGAGTATCTACGCATAAAGCTGTGAATTTGAAAGTCATCAGCCTTATCTATTGGTAATGGTCAGCACTGAGTAACAAAGAGGAAATACTATTTTTCAAAGACAGGATTTGAGCATTTCAAATGCTGCAGACCTAGAGTTTTCAACTCCACTCCACAATATTCGTATAATATGGCTTTAAAAAAACTTTACAAATAAGAAAGGAGGTGATTATTTTAGATTTCCAGACGCTATTTAAATAGGCAGGAGAACAAGATTTGCAGCTCCTTAGTCTCATATTTTTGCCAAAGCTGAAAGAGCAACTAAGATAATAAGGGGTTCTGAAGGACTGCTGCATGATGAAACGTTAAAGGAATTAAATATGTATATAGTCTCGAAGGAGCATCCTAAAAAAAAACAAAAAACAAGATTGTGGTTTACAAGTACACGAAATGACTCCATAAAGATTTTTTTTTTTTTATAAAAAGAACAGGGCAGGGAAAGAATCATTTGCACTAATTATGAATGATAAGGTAAGATATAACAAATGTATCCTGAAGTTAGGTAAACTCAGTTTTCACAGGCACGGGGGTGGGGGGAATGCACAACAGTAAGATTGACTAGATGGCCAAGTTTATGCTAAAGAGACCCAGTGGAGCAAAACACCCTGGAAATTCTCTCCAGGGACCCCAGCTTTTCCACGTCTGAGGCTGAGAAATCAGAGTATCAGAACGGGAAAACAAGAGTTTATCTACACACCTAATATTTCAGCAATTCTGAGGAAAATGTCAAGATTTTTTTTTCAACCTCAAAACAAAGGCAAAAGTGAGTGGATTTTGAAAAGTATGCATATTAGCTATTAAAAACCTCAGTTTTTTGTGTATCGGTCAGTACCCTTGAGAACACAGCCAACAAGATTAAACTGGGGCAGGGGTAGGAGGTGGAGGGTGGGAAGCTGGTGGGTAGGTGAGGTAGCACCTGTGGAGATTTGAAATGCAACCTCACCTGTGAGGGAGGAGAGGTTGCATGTGCACAGGACAGTGACAGCTGAACCTGGCTAGCTCATCCTTCAGCACTTGCGCTCTCTCTTTCTCTCTCTCTCCTTCCTCCCCAACCCCCATTCCCCATAAATGCAATTATATGCCAGGCAGTGGCCAAAGTGCTTTTACTTACTTTGCCTGATTTAATACTTGCAAGGACGCCAGTAGTTACCCCCATTTTACAGATGAGAAACCTCACCCTTGGGAAGTTTGGGAAACTTGACCAAGATCACTTTGTGCTTGACCTCTTCACACACACACACACTCACACACACTCACATACACACACACACACTCACACACACTCACATACACACACACACACACACCCCTACATAGGGGTCCACGTGCACGGTGAGCTGTGCTCCTTCTTGATCACAACTGTGTATTTTATGGGTATCCTTTGCAGAGTTCTGAAAAATTAACTCTGATCTCGTCACTCACTTTTACCCTCCCCTGTCTCACCATCTCCATCAGAAATTATCTCTGAAATTCTTCACCACGCAAATCTCACATCTTCATGAGTAAATCCTAAAGTCATTTCTGGTCATCCACAGAGTTTGAGGAGCAGGTCAAGGTCCATCTGGCCAAGAGGCTTTTAAATTCATAATACATATAGAATGGCTTTCTAGTCTTTACTACCTCCTCTCATTCAAAGTTTCATCTTTAGGACTTTTCTAGACAGGAAACATTTGATTTGCCTGCCTTCAGCGTTCTTCTAATGCTTCCTATGTACCAGGCAGCGTGCCGGGCTGCCTGGTGACAAAGGACAAACAGATGTGAGTAAAGAAGTGTCATGGCTGTGACGGACAGGACACATGGGCAGGGTCCGGGGAGCTGGTGGGAGGGGACTTAGCAAGAAGAGGGCCGGCACTGCCTGTTGGGCTCAGGAAAGACTTCCTTCCTAGTAGAGGGGATATTTGATTTGGCTCTCAATCAAATTGAGGCTGGGTAGATTTTTAGGTGATTCGGAGGGCTGGAGCAAGGGCTTAGGGAGGTGAGGGTGGGTCGAGGAGAAGGCACCAAAGCCTTGGGAACTGGGAAGTAACATAATTAATGCATATTTTAGAAAAACAAGTCTGTCAAAGGTGCATAGGTGAACTGGAGGTGCTGAGGGGTAGGGAGTCACTGCAGCCATCAGACAAGGAATCTCAATGATCTGAATCAAGATAGAAGCAATGGGGGGAAGAGGGGTCAGGGTGAGGAGGGGGAGCAGTCTCCCCCAGATCTGGCCACTAGTCACAGTAGAGACAACCAGGGCAGGTGGGTTTGGAGACAGACATCAGGCTTCAGCTTTGGATGTACAGAAGGAACTGAATTACTAGTGGGAAAGACAGTTAGGAATTCAGGGGAGAGGTTTCCTGTAGAATAAGCGTGGTAGCTTCAGACCTTACAGAGACTGTGTCCCGTGAGAAGAGAGCATCCGTGGGGCCTGAGATCATTGACATTCCAGAGATGGGCAGAAGAAGAGGGAGCAACCAAGGAGCATGTGCTAGGAAGAGAAAGAGGAGAGAAGAGAATCTTAGAAGCCAAAGGAAGATGGGAGCTTTGAGAGGAAGGAAAGCCATGGCCCAAAGGCCAACGAAGGGCCATGAGGACAAGGACTGAAAAGATTCCTTTGGATTTGTCTACAGGGAGAGCCAGGTAACCTTTGCCAGAGGAGATTCAGAGAAACGGTAGCAGCAGCAGAAATGGGGTGGAGAGTGGGGAAGTGGATGGGATACAGGGAAGGACAGGTAGGAGCTTGTTGGAACGGGGAGGGAACAGGCAGGGTAACAGGAGGACGGAAAGACCAAGGTTGAGAGGTGTGTGTATATGCATTAGTGTATGTGCATGTGTGTGTGTGTAAAATGGAAGAGACTGGGAAAATGGACATTTGCAATGTATGTTATACTGAAGCTCAAACTCATCAGCTCCTACCTCAAACCAGTTCTTTCTCTTGTTTTCTCCACTGCAACATCGTTCTCCCAGTTTCCAGGCTTGGATCCATGAATTTATCTTTGACTTCAACCAATCTGTTGCCAATTCCTCTTTCTGGTTTATTTGCTTGTTTATCCCTCTCCCTATTCCTGTTGCCATCATTCCGGTTCAAGTTCTCATGCCCTCTCAGCAGATTTCTTGCAAAGGTCTCCTAAAAGGGGTTCCCACTAATTTTATACAGTACTTCCTGATGAAACTCCCATACCACAGTTCTACTGGCCGTGTCCCCCTATGGATCCTGAATTTGGTGCAAGCTGTTTAGCAGAGTCCTGCAGGAGTAAGGGCCACCCTCCCTGTCCTTATCTTGGAAGGGGGTCAGATCACTCTGCTTCAGGTGAAATTCCCTCCTAGGGACCAAGAACACGCTTCCTCATGGCCTCCACATCTCCCGCCTGACTCTTGAACTATAACTCGCTTTATGCTGTAGCTATTTGGATTTATTGGGGGGTGGGGTGGGTAAGAGGGAGGTGGTGGAACCACTCCTTCCTGGGCTTCAGGTTTCTATGTGGAACAACATTCCTTAGCACTAAACTCTTGACCTCTTTTTATGTCCTCATTCATCCTTCACCACAGAAGATTGAATTACCTGGTTAGTGGTTCTGGAAGCAGAAACCAGTTGTAGAAGGCAGAATCATAAAAGGAACACCCCAGATTTCCCACCCTAAGCCCTGCCACTGTGAATATGATGAGATATCATGCTTTGGTTATGGTACATGGAAAAAAGGGGATTTTTCACATGTAATTAAGGTTACTAATCAGTTGACTTTGAGTCAGCCAGTGGGGAGATTATCCTGATGGGCCTAATCTAATCCCAGGAGACCATTAAAAATGGAGCGTTTGCTCAGGCCGGGGCAGAAGCGAAGTCAGCACTGTTGGCTGGAAGATGGAGCAGGCACTTGCGAGAATGAGAGAGCAGTGCTGAGACACTGAGGGTGACCCCTGGCTGACAGCCAGCAAGGAAACGGGACCACCATCCTATAGCCGCATGAAACTGCATTCTGCCAACCGCCTGTGTGAGCTCGGAAGTGGATTTCTCTCTAACGCCTCCAAGTTACAGCTCAGCTGAGCAGAGCTCTTGATTTTTGGCATGTGAGACCCTGAGCAGAGCATCCAGTTGAGCCCATTTGGACTTCTGGCCTACAGAACTATGAGCTAATAAATGGGTGCTATTTAAGCTGCTAAGTTTGGTCATTTGCTAGTTTGGCAGCAATGGAAAACTAGTACACTGAGCCTGCTCTTCCCCTCCTCTTACTGTTTTTTTTGGGGGGGCACTGCCTGTGCATTGGTGAGTAGGTTTCCCTATTTCTGGGCTCAGTGCAGGAAGCCATGTACCTAAGCCGTGTTCTCCAAATGCTCTATCAGTAATAAAACTGATATTTTGATCTCTGTCTGTTTGACTCCTTCCTCTATCTCACTGTTGGTTCTGGATCTTTGGGGAGTAGGGGTGTCTTTTATGGCCCCCCTCAGATCCCACTATATAATTGTCTTACTTTCTTCTGATTCACTCTTACCCCACACAAACCACATGACCACTGGATTTTGAACACCTTGCTGGTGAGGCGATGTTTTACTCGTCTTTCAATTCCCAAGGCAGCACTGCACAAATCGAACGTGCGTTGGAAGCCCCTGGGGGTCTTGCTGGCTACAGATTCTGACTCAGCAGGTCTGGGGAGGGGCCTGCGATTCTACATTTCCAATAAGCTCCCAGAAATGCCGCTACTACTGGTGGGCCTGGTCTGCCCTCAGAGAGGGCAAGGTCTCGGTATACTACCCAGGCTTTAGCAAAAACCGTGTCCAGCACACACTAGTCTACAGCATCTAAAAGGATTTCACAACCAACATTTCAAAATGCAAACTGTCTCTGATTGGACTTTGTAAGATAATGTTACGGACTGAATGTTTTTGTCCCTCTAGAATTCTTATGTTGAAGCCCTAATCCCCAATGTGACGGTGTTAGGAGTGAGGCATTTGGGAGACTATTAGATTATGACGAGGTCTTGAGGGTGGGGTCCTCTTGATGGGGTTAGTGTCATTATGAGAAGAAACTAGATTGATCTCTGTGTGTGTGTGTCTCTCTCTTTCCTTCTTTCTCTCTCTCTTTCTCCCTCCTCCTGCCACGTGAGGACATAGCAAGAAGGCAACCATGTGCAAGCCAGGAGGAGGGCCCTCTCCAGAGCCCAACCATGCTGGCACCCTGATCTCACACTTCCGGCCTCCAGAATTGTGAGAAATAAAGGTCTGTTGTTTAAGCCACCCACTCTGTGGCATTTTGTTATAGCAGCCAGAACAGACAATCGCCATGACATTACTAACAAGTATGATGATAGAGGCCACCAGTGCACCTTCTATCAGGTCTCAAGCTGAGGACTTTGCATACATTATCCCATCTGACCCTCTAGCAGTGAGTGGTCCATGACTCCCGTTCACTTTGCAAATGAAAAAACTAAGATTGGGGGATTGTCCCATTTTGAGTCCATGCAGTTTGCCTCTGGAGCGCCCAGTTGTAACCAGCAAGCTATTAATAAGTCACCTTTCAAGATGGCTCACATCATCATATTACCAGTCCAATTTCTTTATCAGATTTTGACAAGTTGCCTTTAAACCCTGTGGGTATTATTTCTTGTTCCAGAGCAGCACCATCCAATAGAAATATAATTTGAGCCATAAATGTAATTTAAAATTTTCTGATAGCAGCATTAAAAAAGTAAAAAGAAATGGGTGAAATTAATTTTAATAATAGGTTTTATTTAACCCAATCTATTAAAAACATTGTCATTTGCATATGGAATTGATATCAAAGTTATGAATGAGATATTTTACTTTTTTTTTTTTGGTGCTAAGTCTCTGAAATCCTGTGTGTTTTTTACATTTGCAGCACATCTCAATTTGCTTTAGCCACAATGCAAGTGGTCAAGAGTCACTTGCAGCTAGTGGCTAGGACACTGGGCAGTGCAGTTCTGTAGTGACCACTCAAAACACAATTCATCCTGAATAGCAGTGTTGCTTGTATTCTATTAGTGCTTGAGTGAGTCCTGTTTTTAACCTGCTATTAGTGAAAACTATTAAATACCACATCTTTCTTGACTCATATTTTCCCTCTGAGCTGTCCTGAAGCAAAGTTCAGCATTTTTATTATAGCATCACTTGATTGACTCAAAGGCGGAAGAACATACGTACACAGCGACAACAACTGAATTGCAAAGGCCTACTAGCCACTGTCAACACCACTAATGCATTTTTACAGCCACGAACGAGCCACAAGTTAATCTCGTGCATTGTTCATTTCCACTTAACATTCACCGGCCACGGATGGCTCAGCCTATAAAACAGTGCTTTGGTTTCTGTAAGCTCCGAAACATTATTACAAAAGCACCTCTTGTCCCTTTCCTTTCCAGTATAACTAGTTTCCTATGAAACTCATCTGAGGGATTTTTAAATATAGGCAATATGAAACAGAATTGGAAGTTCTATTTTTAATAGATCATGGTTTTGAAATAGAATTGCCAAGTGGCTAATGTTAAAATTCAACCTTTTCATTAATTTTGTTTTTTCCATGTTCACCCAATTAATGAGATTTGACTATGTATTGTATTATGAAATAATAGCCTAAAAATCATACGGTTGTACACCATAGTCTAATTCCTTTAGGATAAACAGCTATTAGATTTATCATTATTGTTACAATAGTTAGTACCTCAAATTGGTGCTTTTTTCACTGAAATAAAAATTTTCCTATTTAGGATCCCATATAGACAATAGAGAAATTTCCCATAAATACAGCAGAATTCCTTACAAAGGAAACATAGAAGCCTGAGCTAGATTTTGGGTGCCAAAGTACCCATCTGTTATGGATATAGGAAGTCTACTCAAGAATCAAGAATAAGAAGTGTAGATAATCTGTGAAGGAATTGCCCAAATATTTTTATTGGTCAATTAAATAATAAATTGACAAATATTGGCCTTAGAGTATTTTATAGGCACTCAGATAAGAAGGCAAATACTTTCATTTTAATCCTGCTATCTTCATATTTGGAAAACAGACTTTTATATGAAATCGTGGGCTAAAATTATCACTATCCTGCTTTCTTGTGAGGTCATGGAATTACAATACACCAGAAAAGCTTTAAAATTTCATGTTGTAGCATTAAAGAAAGCTAGAAAAAGTCAGCAAAAACAGAAGTAACAATTCTCTTCTCTAATTACATAATCCTATTTTCTAAATTTCATAAAACTGCTAAAATATGCATTGTGATGGTTTCATACTTTCAGATTATATTATTCATATTATATAATTGATATTCAAGAAATAATATCATTTTTATGGATAATGCACCCTACACTGAAATGGAATATTAAACATTTTTGTGGAGACTTTTCATAAAACATCATTGTCCAGTTTTCAATCAAATAATAGTTAAGTCAGATTTAAACTTTTTGACGTGATTGCTTTGGTCTTACTAAGAAAAATGTTACAATTTAAATCTATTTTCTGAAAAAATGAAGCAAATTTTCCTACCTTTTTTGAGTAAATAAATGGTGCTAATTCTATAGAGTTCACCTCGTTTTGAGAGATAGAGTGAAAAGAATTTTTAATAAAATTAAACAAAAACATCTGAAAAATAGATTGTACTTGATAGTTGATTTTTGGTTTATGCTTATCTGTGCAATGAAAGCAATATACAGAGATCATCCAAAAATTATGAAAAATGATTAAGCATATAAACAACACTAGAAAAATTTTATACTATATTTTTGCAGAGTAGGTAGTTTTAAAAAAATAGCCAGATCAAAGGAATAGATCATTGCCCAAACATGACCACAAATGAGCCCCCAAATGAATCCTGGTTCGTTCCTAGTTGAACCACTGACCAACTTAGTGACGACAGTAAATAACACACTCCCATTTTTTTCTTCTTCTCTGGTTACCTTAATTTAAATGTATATGAGGATACCCATTTTGAGGGGAATTTCAAATGCATTATTGGTTAATACAGCACTCTTGGGTTAGTTTTCAAGAGGAGACTACAGCAAATCTTTATATAAATGTGGATTTTAATAATTTTTTTGAAATATTTAATTTTAAGAAGTTCTATAATCATCAAGTTCTCGATTTAGGGACCTTCTCACTTTTTAGAGGAAAATATTTTAGGTCAAGTCTTTTTCCTTAACACAGACATTGTATAATTTCTAAAGGAAGAAGTATTTTTGTTTAGCAGCTTCTCTTTCACCAAAGCACCAAATAATGAAGTGGACTTTTAAGGAGTAAAGAAGGAAACTTTACCAAATGTGCCAAAGAGGGCTCCACTTTTAGTCTGCAAACACCACACCTGGCACGTGGGAGCTGAGCTGTCGAGTTGATTGGGCTCCTGATTCAGCTGAATGATGGACTAACGGTGCCCAGAAACGGTGCCTGGTGAACTCCCTCTAGGAGATCTGCACAACCCTGTCCCTTGCTTCGCGCACTACTCTGAAGATAATTACTTAACACTGGAAAACTGAACAGTGACATGAAGTGAAGTGCAAGAGGTAGGTGTTTTTTCCCCCTCACTAACCATGCTCACAAGAGAATTCATTTCCTTTCTTTCTGCCTGAGGCACATAGAGGCTGGCAATTTTCATTTTGCTACTGGAATGCTTCCCAATTAGAGTGGAAATGGATTTACACTTCAGGTTAACCCCTTTGTTACTAGGAGTAAGAAGGAAATAAAGTTACATGCAAGCTTTATTTTCACTTTGGTGTATGATTTATTTTTTCTGATCATGATAAACATAGGTTTGAGTAATCAAATTCTCCCCAAAAGACATTCCCTTAGAGACACGATGCTGCCTTAAGGTAATACCGCAAAAGCCGCTTTAATCAGAATGTTATTCTGTTAACTTGTCATCTTTATATTTAAAGTGTTCTAGAATCCTTATGAGTAAAACTAGGAAATTCAGACATAAAGTAGGAAATTATACTGAAGGAACTCCCCCCCACACATTAATTCCTCATATTATAGAGAAGGGATACAGCAGAAGTAAAATATTGTCTTGGTTTTTACTAAGCTTGAAATATCTGGATCTAAAAAAAAAGTGTAGATAGATATCTAGAAAATGCCGAATCATCTGAAATTTATCAAGTAGCTCCTTCACTACCCCCCAGATCCTAAAAATTATTAAAACTTCTATAGAAAAAACATCTTCATTTTATTGAATATTTAAGCTTTTGGAATATTGAAGTTTAAAATACATATACCTCAAGTCACTCCCCAATAGCAACCTATGAGACCAGAATCTCCTCTCTGCTGCAGGTCTGTTTATTTTGCTATGAACAAACGTATTCCTGAAAAAAACTATATTCCCCTCTGAGACGAATTTCTGGATCTTCAGAAGTAATTATGGTTCTTTTCTATTTTTTGAAAAGCAAACTAATATATATGTATATATGCAATTGGCTTAGTAAGTCAAAGACATAGCTTATCATGCTAGGAACAACCTAGATAGAAGAACAGCAGCTGATGGATGCATTGGATTTTGGTTATGT
The DNA here is from genome assembly GCA_028533085.1 of Varecia variegata. Lineage (NCBI taxonomy): Eukaryota > Metazoa > Chordata > Mammalia > Primates > Lemuridae > Varecia > Varecia variegata. Next base: position 7,660,304 of record CM052436.1, on the reverse strand, counting down.
GGGTTTTGACAGGTTTGGGGGTTCTCAAAGACAAGAGACTGGGTTGTTTGGCTTCTAGGCATGCATCAAGACTTCCTAGTCTCTTGGAATTCAAGCTATGGAATTCATTTCTCAAAAGTGAAAGCCTTATTTATGCTAATGTGGTTATGATGTCTGGGCAAATTTTAGTGGATGAATAATAGTGGTCTCCAACATTTACTAAACTACTCTGCGCTTCAGACATTGTGGCAAAAGCTTTCCATACCTCATCTCATTTATTCCTCTTGCGAATACCATTAAGTTAGGAACTATTATCTCCTAAGGTTTAAAGAGGTTAAACAACTTCCCCAAGGCCACACAGAGACGGAATAGTGAAAGTAAAAATGTGACCCCATCGGTGCACAGAGTAGACAATCTTTGAATGGCATGCATTTTAAAAAACAATTCTGTTCTTCATATACCTTATTGAAGAAGTTCCATAGACGATGACCTTCCAAAAGGCCTGCTTTTGCTTCTGAAGGGCAGCCCCTCCCCAGTGCAAGAGGATTTGCAAGCAGCCCACTGTAGAGTGTAGCACAAGGAAGTGAGTTGCTTTAGGAACACAGAACCCAGATAGATGGTTAAATATTTCAATGACTTTTCCAGGATGGTACTTAAGAAGCAAAGCCCATCTCAACTTGGGTTTGAGCCCATGGCCTTCTGGTTTAAATATAAAATGCATTAAAGCTCTTTATTTAGAGAGCCGTATGCCCTTTTAAGGGAGCAGCCCCAACTCTCCTTCTGACTTCAGTGGGAGTACAATGCAAATAGGTGTCTTGATATTGTCATTAGCATTCATTATTTATTAGGACAGGCTGGTGTATTCAAAGCCTTCCAGGAGGGTCATGTGCCACCTGTAGGGAAAAACTTGACTTTAAGAACAGAACTTCCCTACGGCCCCGGGGTGGGGGAGGCTCTTGGCAGAGAGGGACAACCAGGACGGGAGAATCCCAGTCAACATTCACCTGCAGGTAGGGGCCGTGGAGAAATAGATCTCTACGTCCAACCTAGCAAAAAGCAAAGGTGTGCTGAATCGTGAAAAGTGTTTAAACAGCGACTTCTAAACCAGAGGTTGTGATCCATTAACTGGTTGTTAATTAATAATAATAATAATGACAAAAGAAAGGGAAGAAGAAGAAATAGAACAGAGTAACTGGAAAATAGAATGCTTCACAAGCATTAAAGGCAAGTCCCGCTTCTTGAAGCTCATTTCTGATTGCTACATTAACCGCTTGAGTCACGGCACACAATTTCCTTCTTACCGCTGCTTACTCTTCAAAAAAGTTTGAAAGCCTCTGGCTTAAAATGTCTTTTTTTCTTAGTACTCATTTTATTACTTGCCTTGGTGTCTGGCTCTCCGTGGTTTTCCACAGGTCTCCTAACCTTTCTGTGCCTCAGTTTCCTCCTTTGCCAAACCTAAAACCATGCCAGTTTAAGCAAGTTATCAAGAAGACCCTATTGAATCCTTACTGTGGAAGCACTTTGAAAAGCTAAACACGGTCATCAAAGGTGAAGGATTATTATGAAATAAATCAGAGTGAAGCTGTTTTGAAAGTCCATCCTTCTGTGGAATAGCATGGAATTACTTTCTTTTTGAGGTGAAAAGATTCTTAGGAAACACTTCACATGAGCCATTTATTTTATAGAGGGAAAAGAAGGCTCTAAAAAATGAGTGGCTTTTCCAAGCTCCTGAAAGTGGCCAATCTAGGACCCCCTGACCTATACAAATTAGTGTTCTATCCCCCTAGCCAGCTACTTCTCCAACAGCCGTTTTGCTACTTCTTAAAAAAAAAAAATGGAGGGTCTTGTGAAGTTTTATTTATAGAAAATTTACAACTCATAAAAAGCTAAATTGATTTCTTCCCTTTCAAAGTGGCTTCCTGATTGCAATCACATAAATTAAGCTCCAGCCCCAGCGAAGTCACAGAAACTGAGTAATAACACATCTCCAAGAGGAGACACCAAGAACTCTTTCAAATTCTCAAGAAATAATGCAATAAGATGCAAAGAATAAATACTACTAATCTCCTGCCTGACATGTCAATCAGGAAGGCATTTTCAAACTGTATTGGAAAGGAATGTTTTCCTCCCTTTAATGGTCTAAACTGAAAGTAAGGGGAGAACCAAAAAATGTCACCCAAAATGTCCTATTTGTCTCTCTGGGGCGAACAGTGCTATAAAACATAGTCTTGGATGATACAGCAAGGTCGTTGCTCAATTTTATGTTGTAACACTATTTTAACTGTCACTGAGAGCTGGGATAGCAAATATTGCATCAACTCCTCTGCAAGGTGTTTCCTGGGCTTTGTAGACAGGGGCTCGGGGGAGGTGCAATCTCTATTCTTGTGAAGGCCAGATAAAGCCTTCTGCCCCCAGCCACTATCTCGTGGAGCCGAAGCTGTAGATAACACACTTTCACACCCTGCTGCCCAAGTCCTGCTTTCCCAATTTGTAGCTCTTTATTGCTAAAGTCCTTTGTGTTTGTTTTATCAGACATACTTTATCATCCTTCTCCAAAACTGCCCTTTGTCAAAGTCAGCCTTTGAACTTCTTTTGCATATACATAGAATGGGACCAATGATTCAGGATATGTAAAAGACTTATCTTATAATTCTAAAGAAAGAGGAACAGAGCCATGGACATTTCTGCTATAATGTATCTTCTTGGGGCTGGTATGTGTTTATGTGTGTGTGTGCTGGGGGGGGGGTAAGATGTATAAATCCTATTTACCTTTAGGGCAGAGTGCAATAGATGATCCTATACAAATATTTTATGCCTCTTGATTTTGCACAAATTAAACCTGAATCCTGGGGTAGTGCAAAAATGCTAAGGGTCAGTTTGTCTTGGATCGCGTCAAAGACCCCATTGTGGATGGGGCTGACTTTGGGTTTGATCCATGGAGCTCCCTGTGTTGACAGTGCACCTGGCCGACTGTTCCCTCCCTTCTGCAGTTTGTGGTCAGACCATAGCTAGGGCCTCAGTAAGACTCCTGCTTTGCACTCACTTGATAGGGTGATCATCTCTGGAACTGAGTGTCAATCTTTGCACGAGGAATTAATGCTTGCTCATATGACTTACATCTTCTTAATGTGGAAAACACATGGAATCTATCTGGAGCACATCAGATAGGTTTATAACTTCTTCCCTCCCTTTTCATTTTTTTCGTTGCATGTCTCACATCAAATCCTATGCTGAAACTGTGAAAATAGGACTGGGAAGAAGGGAGATGGGGATGGATGAAGAAGGTGGTGGCCTTCCCTTCTCTGGGTATGGAGGCAACTTCTTAATGCAGCTCATGTGTTACTGCAAACACAGAGAATCACTCTCTTAGAGAGACCATGTCACCTTTCCTTAAAAAAAAAAAAAAAAAAAGATAGTGGTCTGTTTGATGACCTGTAGTTCTCAGGGAAGGTATGGAGGGTGGTGACCTTTTCAGGCGGACTTGCCTTGGGCAGGTCCCCTGGGTCTCCAGCACCAGCAGGGCCATGTTCCTTGAGAAGAGATGAGCCTGTTTCATTGTCACGAAGTACAGAGGAGCAAGATTAAAGCTGATCTTCAGGATTCTGGATTCTCTCACCAAATTTCCTCTGTTCACATCATGTCTTCGTTGTCATCTCCTCCTTCTCCTCTTTCTCCTTCTTCTTTTCTTTTCTTTCTATCACCTGCCAGGTCATCAACGGGCTGCCCGGCAGTGTCTCGTGGCGGGAGGAACTCCCACAGGCCAGCGTGGCCACTGAAACAAGCCAATAGGTTCAAGTTTTTAAAAAGTCAGGGTTTGCATAAACTGACTCTGAAATCTCTAGCTGCAACGCTGGCCACGTTCATGTTCGGCACCCTCTTCCCCGGGGCAACCAGAGTCGGCATTTGTGGGGCTGAGTCACTGCGTGGCTCACGGTGTCCACAGCGTCTGGCAGGTGAGCAAAGGGCTGTCACTTCTTTCGCTGTCCCCGCCTTCTCCCCACTGACTGGAGCACTCAGGACTCTCCCAGGTCCTATTTTTCTCCCTTTTGTAATTTCCTGATTGAATATTCAGCGATGCAGATAATTTTCAGAACTTTTTTTTTTTGGGTAGAGAACGTGTTTAGGCTTCTGGGAACCAAGAACACATGAACTGTCTTTCCTAAGTCAAGAACTGAAAAATGACAGCTGAATGCAGAGGCAAAGGCCACCCTCACCCTTTGTCCTGTCCCTCACTAGCCCTGGACACGAGGGTGAGGGAGGGAAGAAACCCTGCCATTGTCCTGAGTGTGCCACACAAAGTCCTCTCTGGACGCTGGACAGGGGCCAGATGCTGCCCTCTGAGTGAGCACCGCCCTGAGTCCTCACCCGGGCTGTCACCGTGCCTGGGGTGGGCTTGCTCCTCAATTGCAAGCCATTCAGGACTCCCAATGCTCATGATGGTGTTTTATTTAAATATGGCATCATATTTCAGAGCAAGGCCCACAAAGAGGGCACAGAAAGCATTTGTTGGGGTCCACTGGAGATGCTATCTGGTTGGGTGGGGGAGGGGTTGTTTCCTGACTTTGGCTCTTCAAGCTGCTCCTAGTGGGGGTACAGGACCCAGGAGTTAAAGAGTAGGTGCTCAATAAATGTTTGCTGAACAAAAGTGGGTGAAAATCAGCATCAAAAATATATTTATAGGGATAGTGCAAGGGGTAAAGGCAATATTAACAATAGCAGCCACCACTGTCTGTTACAGGAAGAACCTAGTACCAGACACCTTGGATACAGCGACCCTGGGAGGGGGTTCTCACATGACGGGAGATCTGTCAAGGTTGGGTACCTGACTGTCACGTTCCAACCCACACCTGGACAGAGGAGTGGCCAGCAGTCTGCTCAGTGTTGGAGTTGGATGTGGAGAGAGAGGAACAGTCTCTGCAGCCAGCCCCACTGGGGGCTGGTGTCACCTCCCTGCGCTGCAGTGGCCCCTGGCCATTCTTCCAGTCCTGCCCTTGCCCCGTCACAGTCAAGTAGCTGGAGAGCAAGGAAAACTGAATTCCGGACGCTGGATAAACTGGCCCAGCCCATCCCCTCGAGCTGGGAGCACCTGGGTCCCTCAGCTTGCTCTGCCATGGCCTCTCTCTGGCCTTCAGACACACCAAGCCTTTCCTGCCTCAGGACCTTTTCACATGCTCTCCTCTGCCTGGACCAACATCATCTATTAAAGTACTGGCTAAAGTAGCCCCACTCCCTGCCCCTGTGCCATCACTGGTGTCACATCACACACACTGATTTATTTTGACCATTGCTTTTGTCTTATTTAATTTCTGTGTTTATTGCTTTGTTTTCCTCCTCCAGCCTCCAAGTGACAGGTTGGGTGGAGGTAGTGAGGGGCAGGCTTTGTCCTTCTCCCTGCTCAGCATGAAGAGAGGTGAATGAATGAATGAATGAGTGAACCACTGACAATGGACTCCAGCTGCCACCTCCTCCACCTGTTGGTGCCCTGAGGCAGCTCACATCCCCAAGAAAGGGCATAACTACATCCAGGCATTGAGTGGTGAAAAAAAATATTTCCCTTTTGGTACTTACTCTGTTATCACTGGATCATGGTAGAGCTAGAACCCAGGAAACCTTTACTCTTCCTCTCTGTTTTGGGACTCTCTTGGTGCCTTGAGGGCTTTGGAGGTTGATGCAGTCAACAACCTAAGAAACCACCTCAGACCGCATCTGAGTTTCGGACACAGTGATACCACGCTGGCCAGCAAGATGAGAGGCCTCTTCCTCACACATTGCTGCCCATGCTTTGGCTATGCAAATAGATGGTTTTTCTCATTTGGATGGTAACATTCATGGCCAAATCAAAACCAAAGAAACACAAGGAAGACTCATCTGTATAGTCCCCTCTGTCCCCGTGCCTCGGCCTCCTCCCCTCTTCCGACAACTGGAGATGACAATTTCCCCACTTTCCTAGGCTTTGGGGTGCAGGCTGGGTCAGGGTGGGAAGGGATCTCTCTGCATTTGAGGAACACACATCTGATGCCGAGCTGAAACTCCAGGTCAGTCCTGGAATCGTTTCCAGATATGTAGGACATGTGTGATGATAGATAGGCTACGTGTGGATGAATAGTGATTGGATCTGAGCTGAACATTCCGAGTCGATGCAAACCAGGGTGCAGGGAGAAGCCCCCATCCAAGGGGCTTCACCAGACCTAGTCTGGTTTAGAAATGGTAGGAGGAGGGAGCTGTGGCTTTGCTTGAACTTCCTCTGGGATGATCAGGGCTCAGGGAAAAGAAGAAACCCAGCAGCTCCACAAATGAGTGGAGAAGTATAGAGGGTGTTGATTTTCTGCAGAGATAGTGCATACGTTGGCAAACCCGGGACAGGAGTGCCATCTTTGGGGACCCATATCTGCCAGGCACCACGCATCTTAAGCCTTGTCACCTTCTCTTTGCTTTTTCCCCCTTCAGCCTTATACTAATTTCAATTAAGATTCAATTCAGAATGTATATTTTGCACCATCCTATGCCACAGGGTTTCAGTCTGGGGTGGGCATAGGGACCCTTTCTGTCGTATTCTTTAATAATTCACGTAGCAGCATCATAGGGATACTCTTAACTGCTTCTTAAAAGTAATTAATTGATTTTCTGACATATCAGTTAACAACGTACTACCCTGATACAAAGTTGTGCTCGGGCTCTTGATTGGACTGAGGGCTGTATGGATTAAATTCAGCCCAGAGTTTAGCTTAGGAGACTCTAAAAATATGCCTCTGTAAAAGGAAAGGCTTTTTACATGGACCGTTGTCTAAAAATCTAAACCATATGTCCTTTCCTGGGCTGTCAATGGGGTAAAATATAGGTTCCAGCGTGTGTAGCTGCTTAGACTTCAAACATCCAGGAGGCATGAAATAACCTACTGTTGCTCAACACGGTCAATACTCTGGATGAAAGTCTCCCAGGCTGTGCTGAGGGAATTCTCTCTCAGCGTGCAACAGGAGGAACTCCATCAAAACACGGCTTGCTAAGGACTCTGGGCAGAAGGCAGACGCCAGCTCTGTGCCGAGCATGGTTTTCTCCCGTAGGCAGGCTCTTCTTGTAGCCGAGTTTGCAAGGTCCATTCACAGATGTCCGAGATAGAAGAATTATGCACAGGGAGGATTCCCGTCAACAAAGCAGACTTTATTAACGGGCACATTAAGACACAGATTAGTTAAGTGGCTTGCCCTAGGTCGCGCCCCGAGTCAGTGGAGCGTTGGAAACAAAAACTTCCTGACATCTTGGCTTCTGTAGGGATTTGTGTGACAATTCTGGGATGAGGGTGGTATTGTCCCTGCCAGGAAGTCACCATGTATATTTCAAGACCTACTGTACCCAAAATATGAAACTCCTCACAGGAAATTTCAGGGGAGCAGCATTTCTTCCCCATTCTGAGGCTGTTTCCTGCCACATGGAGTGCAGGGGACTATCACTTTGGCCTCTCTGCCCTTCACGTGGTCAGCTGGGGAGTTTGGGAGAAGGAAGTGGCAGCTTGGGGAACTCAGCCCCCGCCTTCTTCCTCCCCTGGGGCTTGTGCCTGCAGGAAGCAGACATCTGTCTCTTGTCTTCTCCGGGCTTGGTTTGAGCGGGTTCAGCTGTGCTGAGACAGGCCAGAGAACCCAGCTTTGGGAAGCCCGAGTCACCGCACGTCGGAGCCCCATCCTGCGGCCTGGCTTTAAGCTGGCACGTCCATGTGTGTGTGCCCCACTTCCTTTTGTCTGTCTCATGATGATTCGACCCTCAAGAAGGCTGCCATTGTTGGACGTCCTTCCATCTGAGCGTAAAGCTAGGACTCGTGGTGCTGGCAGAACAAGCCCACTTGAACTTGACGTGCTGTGCACTGAGGCCTCGCTTCCCGGCTGTGTTCCTTACCCCGGGCTGGTCATTTCCTTTCAGTTTCCTGAATTATAGCATGGGAGTAGTGATTCCTCCCTTAGAGCCCTGTTCTGAGGACTCAGTGAAATAGTCTATGAGACAACTTTTAGACTGTGTTTACCTGGAAGTGGCCTAATAAATGGGACTTGAACTATTTTTGATTGCAAAATGCCAGAAGAAAGATGTGGAAGAAGTGTTTAAAAATCTTAAAATATTTACATATTGTGCTATTTTACTTTTTAGTATTTTAAGACCTATAGGAGGAAAATGGAAGAATTAATGTCTACGTGGAGAGAAGGGAGTGCACCCTTTAAGAGGAAGAAGAGAGGTAGGAAACACCTCACAGGTAGAGCCAAGCTCAAAACTGGTCTGGTCCCACTGACAATGGTGGGTGACGTTCCTTTGACAACTCCTTTGCATTACTGTTCCTTCCCCCTGGCTTAGCCCAGACCCACATGGGCATAAAGACCCATGTTCATGGTACGTGCTTGAATTGCATAGAACACATAGAACGGTTGTTCTATGAGTCTAAAAGCAGAAAAGCACTTTAAAATTATGTGAAGAAGCATCATATGTATTACAAATAACAATATTCTTATTGGTAATCATATGACTACTGTGATCGGGTCTATTACCATATTTGTTTTTTCTTGGCAAAGTGGAAGGCGTAGTCAGGTGAGAGAAATAAGTGCAGGAGATCAATAATATTTGGGTGACTCATTTCAGAATTATCTTCAAATTTTAACACTTGCAAATTCCATTTTTCTAGGACATTGTCATTTTGCTGAGATAGAGAACAAAAGTTAAAATTATAAAAATATGAAAAAAGTTTCCTCGGGGGTCTGAAGGGTTGAGTATCCACGGCCTACAGTGGTAGGCAAGCTTCCTCATTTTGGAAGTGAAAAGCTTTTATCCAGAGATATGGGTTGGCTTCTTTACTTTTAAAAATATGGTAACAAGAGATCCAAGGCAGATTCAATAATGCATATTCTGAAAGTTATTGAGGTTAAGAATAGAAGAGTTTTTTTTTTTTTTTTTTTGTGAGGGGGCAGTGTAGAAATAGACATGAATTATTTACCATGGTTCTAGAGATGGAAGAAAGCCTCAAGATTTTGCCCAAGTCACTGATTGATTTTCTGACACAACAAGTGAAACAGAACTGAAGTGGTGCGTTGGTGTTTCGTGTCAGACACATGATTTCCTGTTAAATGCAGAGCTGCATTTCAGTAGCTAGAAGTTTGTGTTTCAGGGGTGGGAGAAAGGTGGGTGATCTCTGTTACCTTATAATTAATGCACCCTGTAAAGTTCTCGAAGAAAACAACAAAATATGAATTCAATAATGCAAGCACTTCCCACGTGCAAAGTCCTATCCTGGGCATTTTCGGGTAGTAAAATGTGATAAAGGCATGGTCCCTAACCCTTAACAAATGCATGGTCTACTGGGGGTGGCAGATTGGTCACCAAATACTAACAGTCCCATGTAGAAGGCAATGAATGTGATGATGGAGGTATAAGCCAAGTGTCACAAGGGTACAGGAAAGGGGAGAAATGAGTCCCATCTGGAAGGGCTGGGGGAGCTTGGAAGATATGATGAGTGGATTGAGTCTGGAAGCAGTGTAGGCTCTGGACAAGTGAAAATGGGAAGGGAATTTGAAATAGCTCACATGACATGAGCAAAGCTAAGGAAAAGGGAGAGCACAGGGATGCCACGGAAGGGGCACATGTTGGTTGCAGCTGAAGCACACACCGGCATGGGGAGAGAGGGTCCAGGCAGGACACGAGGCTGAAAGGGGAGGCAGCCCCAGGACAGGGTGGCACTTACTGAACTGCCAGGGCCCGAGTCAATCCTTTATGCATGTTACCTAATTTTATGCTCACAGCAACCCTTTGGGAAGGGCACCATGATTATTCTAATTTTATATATAAAATAGCAGGTGTATGAAGGTTCAGTAATACCCCAAGGCCAGGCAGCCAGTAAGTGGCAGGACCTAAACTCAGGAATGTCAATAGTGAAGCTCATACCATGACCCCGTGCTGTCCTCATATAGCAGAAGACCTATAACTAAGCCTATAGCTAAGGGGTTTGGAGATTTCTTTCCCTAAGGGCAGGCGGGCATCACAGAAGGATTTTGAGCAGCACCTAAGCGGTCATGCTTCAGGAAGACCCAGAGGGACCGGTGAAAAGGACAAACCAGCAGAGATTGGAAGCCTATAGACCAAGTAGGAGATTTGGGAAATGTCCCTCTGAGGGCTGAGGTAGCCACGGAAAGAGAAGGCAGATGGAGAAGAAGACAGGGCAGAAAAGGACACTCAGGAATTTGGAGCTGGACATTGGGGTGGGGCTGGGACATGGATATAGATGTCCAGGTGTTGAGCCTGAGTAACCAGGGGACTGGAAAAAAAAACATTACAAATCATCAGGTGGCTTTCAGTTGAACTAAAAGAATTAGAACTCTCCATTAGCATTCTACGTCCTAATTCTAGATGCATGAGTATTTGATTATTAGGCAGTAAGAGAAATTGTTGGACAAAGTTGTAATACTAAATCAAGTCAGGGACATTTCTGCCAGGTGAGAAGTTTAATGAAATGATGGCATCCCTTGATATTTCTCTTGTTTTTGACAGAAATATCTTAAAGAGATATGTAGATGGAAGGGTGGGCAGACACACAGAGCAAACGAGAGAATGTTTAGCCCTCCTACATGTGCTGAAATGAATGTGGAGCTTGGCGGGTAAGAAAGGCAAGTCCATTATCAGCACTGGAAGTTGGAATCAATTTGTAAGATGGCTTGACTGGACCCCAGACGCATAAACAGAAGAATAAAAGATGGTTATAAAGTCCTTGGCTTTTACCCAAGCTCTGATGCTATGTTAAGGTCAGGCTGATCTGAGAAATCACTGTGCGATGATCCGAGTTCTTCCCGTGGGGGGTGCTCATGAGATGAGAGATGCTGCAGCATGACAATGCCTCTCACCTTGAAAACCTCTTGCGGGGACTGCTCAGCATAGGCTCACCCCAATTGTCCTCTGGCCTGAGTTGGAAAACTGGGGTGCGTCACCAGCATTGCCGGGTTAACACTGGTGCTCAGTGACGCAGTCGTCCCCAGATGCAAGGGGCACAGGGAAGGATCTATGTTTATCAGATTTTTATTTTAAAAATTTGCTTCTCTTATATATTATGCTCTCATGGATGCACTTGATTTTATTCTTTATTGGGAAGGCATGTTACAGCTTTGTAATCATGAGGGCAAGTCTTTCACAAATTGAATAAATTACATGAAACAAGAGACATGAAATATATATGTGAAATTATAACATCGTGTATTTTGTGCTATACCATCTTGATGAGTCTATGCTAGACACTTGTAGTATATCAATTTATTGCAAATTATCACGTCAATTGCTTGCATTTCACACCAATGCTGTGAGATGGTTATTATTATAGATGTGCATTTTATAGATGAGGAAACTGAGGCCCACAGTTGTTGATTATTAAACTTGCCCAAGGTCACACAGGCAGCAGAGCTGAGACTTGAAGCTAGGCAACTTGGTTCCTGGGTGCCCACTTTGTACTAGTCTTCTAGACTGTTTCCCTTCATACCAAAACTTTAATCCTTAGCATGGGTTGGCGAGTGCAGTCTGACCATGGAGAGAAGGGACTTACGAGAGAAGAGATCTCTGATCTAGTGACCAGTAAGAACCAAGGCAGCTAAACTCACTTGAGACTGCATTTTACATCCGAGCCTTGTTATTAGAGAACAAAAAAGGGACCCCCCCAGTATTTTTGACTTTCTGACCTGCTGACCTACTATGCTATTTTCCCTACTTTGCATTTCACCAGGCACCATTGGCCTGTCCTCTGCTGCAGTGAGTCTGGTGGGCTTCATCGGTCCTCAGTGGCTTGTTCTCTACCACGTATCTGGCTTCCACCCAGCAGAGCTTGACTCTTCCGGGGGAAAAAATGATTTACCAAATTAGCATGGAGATAAAAATACTTTCTTCTTCGATTGAGTGGTCTCCTTATAGAATTGAAACAAAATTAGAGCCAGGAAGTGGCAGGTATTTTGGTAACTGAAGCTTGATAATTGAGTATTATTAGATTCAGAGTTTTGCCTGAAACAAGATGTGTAGGACTTTGGAAAAGACTATTTCAGATGAACCTTTTTAGAAGCGAATCAAACTGTGGAGGGAACGTGCACACTCTGTGTTAGAGTATTTCTGAAACACGGTGGAGAGGAGATTGAAGCATTCGTCCATTCAGTGCAGTGACTGGCTGGGTGCTTTGTGCCAGACACCGTTTTAGACACTTGGACTAGAGCAGTGGACCAACCACAAGAAATGCTTCCTCTGGAGAGCTGACCGTCTAGGTTCAGATAGAGAAATCAGAATGAATTCAAGTTCCGCGTTTGATGTGTGCACATAGCAAAACTGCTGTCATCAAAGAAAAAAAAGCTCTTCGAATTTAGAAAGTTGGCTTCATACTATTTTACCAATTTGGGGAATTCCCAGCTATTTTCTTCCACAGATACAGTCTAGTATCTAAGCACATTTTAAGGCCTTACTCCCACCCACTTTTATTTGTTTCCCCTCCACCCAGGCCCTTGTAATCACTATTGTACTTTCTGTCTCTATGCATTTGGCTCCAGGAAACTCAGGTAAGTGGAATCATACGGAATTTGTCTTTGCGTGTCAGCTTCCTTCACTCAGCATGCTGTCCTCAACGTTCATCCACATTGCAGCCTACGTCAGAATCCCCCCTCTTTTTGGGGGCTAAGCAATATTCCATTGTGTGTACGTACCACGTTTTCTTTATCCATTCGTCTGTCCTTGGGCTTGGGTTGCTTCCACCTTTTGCCTAGCGTGGCTAGCACTGCTGTGAGCATGGGTGCACAGATGTAAACATTCGTATTCGCTCTACTGACAGAAATAGATTTAGAATGTGACAGACTCAACTGTGATCAAACCCTTTTGAACATCTGTGGCAGGATAAGATCATGTTAATTTTTCTTGAATACTTTTGACCCTTCAGATAGATCCATTCATTTGTTCAACATTCATGTGATGAGTGCCCACTCGTAGCACTGGGCTGTGCCGGGTCCTGAGGACTCCAGATGGACCAGGAGTGGTTCCCGCACTGCCGACGGTGTCTCCAGCAGAGGAGACAGACCTCCAAGTGGGGGGTTCCAGGCTGGTGCCCTGCCTGCAGTGAGCACAGTGTGTGCCGGATGGGAAGAAGAGAGCGGTTGGGCTTGGCCCTTCCTGGATTGTCAGAGGGAGCTTTGCAGCAATGATGAGACCGGAACTGAAGAGGAACATGAGCAATGTGCCGCCCCTGGGCTAAGAACCTCATATATCTTATTTTGTGCAATTCTCTCAGTGGTTTTAGGAGGTTGGTACTTTATTGTCCCTATATTATAGATAAAGAATTAAGGCTTGGAGAGATTAGTGAATGTGGCCAAGGTCACATACCTAGTAAGAAGCACATTACTTTATAGCTTTTAAATTCTGTTATTCTGATGTTCTGAATAGGTATCTACAAGGTAAAGGAGAGGAGGGATGAAGGGCATTCCAGAAAGAGAAACAGCGATCTAGATTACATGGACTGATGGAAGAGCATGGGGGAATTTGGAGAGCTACAAGGCATCCTTCCAGGTGACTCACAAGTAGGGACGCAGCAGGTGCCTGCGGGAGCCCCCAGTGGCAAGGCCTGGAGGGGTCCCCTGTACCCTCATCTCTCCCTCATTGTCCTTTGGGGTATGATGGCACAAGGGGCGTCTGGAGAGATTGGACACTAGAAAATCACAGGATATTTCTGCCTAATTTTAGTCCCTGTTGCTTGGAAGTTTCTGGCATAAACAGATGGGAAACATCAGCATCATTTTTACTGAATAAGTACCTACCATTGCTTGAGTGCTTATTCTACGCCGGACACTTCTAAGCACTTCACCTGTATTAACAGTCTAAGTCTTCACTACAACCCTTAGATATAGGTTCTACGATTATGCTATTTTATAGAGGAAGAAAATAGCTAGTAATTGGCAGGGCCATGATTTGAAGTCTACGTATCCCCCTGCCCCACCCCCACAAACTGCAGATGGTCGTTATCAATGTGCTATTTATGTGTCAGACCCTAAAGGTCAACTTTCTCTCCCTAGCATGACACAGTGAGATTCTTGATTAAGTCTTATGGGACAACTTACTCTTGGCAGTTAGGACAGGTGGCTGTATAGCTCACTGTACCCAGAAAGAAAAGTGAAGATTATCAAGCACCTAGAGGCTGTTGATTCCCTTTCATCTTGTGCAACAGTGAAAATGAAATGTCTATATTTAAATTGTGTTCTTTAAGAGGTGAGCTGTCACTGTCAGTTAGCTTTGTGGTTTTCATTTCTTTCCAGTTCACAACTGGATTTGTGAAGAAACTGAGTAGTGATGAGCTGGGCTCACCCTGGATGACAGTTATGTACATTTTTAAGTTGTGATGTCATGAAAACCTGTGGCACACATCTAAGAAGTCAGAACTTGATTTCAAACAAAATTCTAATTATAGTTGTTACTAAAAAAAAACAAAACCCAAAACACAAACCCTAAAACCCATAACCTAGTTGTTAACTTTATAAAACTTAGATGTCCCATGGGAGTTGAAAGCACACAGTGCCAACCTGAACTTGTGGCCAACCCCCACACTTTCTGCTCTTCCTATATCCTCCATTTAATGAATGGCAATTTGTCACCCGTCACTCAAATGCAAAATCTCGTTTTTCTTTCCCAACATGCAACCCTGTTGATTTTACCTCCTACCCATCCACTGGTTCACATCCCTTCCCTCCTCCGCATTGCCAGTGTCTCTAGGGTTTACTGAGTGTATCCCCTGCATTTGGCCTCGACTCCCTCCTTGCCATCTTCTGTGCAAGATGCTGCTGGGCTCTGTCTCTCATATTAAACTCTGAATGGATCTCCCTGCTCAAAAGCCTTCTGCAGTCCTCAGTGCCTGGAGGCCTTGCACACCGGGGCACATCAGAAACCGCCTCCTCTTGAAAATCTAGTGCTCTCACATTGACTCTTTTGTGTTTTCCCAACATGTCAGGCCAGTTCCCAAGTCAGGGTCTTTTACTCACTCAGTGACTTCACATGGTGTGTTTCGCCCCCTCCTCTCTGATGAATCACTTCTCTGCACAACAGCTTGGCCACAACCCACCCAGGGATCCTGTCCCTTTGCTGGGTCCCAATTAGGTTCATGTCCCCATTTCCTTTTCACAAGCCATTCAGGTCAGCTACATTTTGCTAAACTTTTGGTGACCACTTGCTAAGTGCCAGGCTCTGGGCTATGTGCTGGGAATATGGAGATGAATGGGACACCATCCTTGTCCTCAAGGTACACCAGGTCAATAGTCAATATCTGCAAGGTGTAGTGGTGGCACGAGGTGCCTGGTGACTAATTCTCTTGGAAGGTACAGACTTTCTAGAGTCAGTGCTCTCAGGATTGAGTTTGTTGAAGGAAAAATAGGAAATTGATCTGTGGCCATGGTGGTATTGGTGGTGACAAGAGGAGACACTCCAGTCAGAGCAGGGGTGCAGAAGAAGAAGGTGTTAGGGAGACTCCTGTGTGGTTAACATCATGAGAAAGTCTCCTTGGGCATGAGACTACAGAGGAAGCTGGGAGGCAGATGAAAAAGTACCATGGTTATTATGAAAAAGAGTTTAAATTTTATCTTTTCCCCTGGAATTTCCTTTTCTTCCCTGTCTCTGTCAGTTTGGGCTGCTACAACAAATGACCATAGACTGGGTGGCGTAAACAATAAATGTTTACTTCCCACACGTTCGAAGGCTGGGAAGTCCAAGGCCAAGGTGCTGGCAGATTCAATTCTGGTGAGGGCCTCCTTCCTGATTTGCATATGGCCACCTTGTCATTGCTCTTGTGTGTATTGTTATAAGGGCACTCATTGCATTCATGAACTAATTACTTTCCAAAGGCCCCACCTCCTAATATCATCCCATTAGGGGTCAGGGCTCCAATATATAAATTTTTTGGGGAAAAAAATTCAGTCCATAACATCCCTCATCAATGTCTCCCACTGAGATCCACCCAAGTGCAACGAAATCCACAAAAATTCCACAAACTCCATAGCACTGGTAGTTTGGGTCATATATCTGAAAACTTAATTATATAGATCTTTTATTTTTCTCTCATTGGATCATATGAGTTTACTTTTTACTTCTTCAATGTTATGGATGGAATTGTTCCCTCACAAAAGATGTGTTGAAATTCTAATTCCTGGTACTTATGAATGTGACCTTATTTGGAAATAGAATCTTTGCAGTTATAATCAAGTAAAGATGAGGTCATTATGGTGGGCCCTGATCCCATATGACTGGTGTTTTTCATAAGAAAAGGAAAATATCATAGGCGAAGCCACGTAATGTTAACGGCGAAGACTGAAGTGACATAGCTATAAGCCAAGGAATGCCAAGGATTGCCAGCAACCACCAGAAACTGGGAAGAGGCAAGGAAAGATTCTCCCTTACGGGTTTCAGGGGAGGATGGACCTGTCCACATTTTGATCTTGGACTTCTGGCCTCTAGAATTTTGAGGCCTGTAAATCTCTGTTGGTTTCAGCCACCCAGTTTGTTACTGCAGCCCTAGGAAACTAATATATGCTACTAAATTGTAAGTCTCTTAGAGGCAGAAAGTGATGGAATATTTTAGCATTATTATAGCACAGCTCAGAAAGATGTTCAAGAAATGTTTACTTACTGATTATTGAATAGGTGCATGAAGTGGAAGTGGGAATTTACAAAAGTCAGGAGAATGTAGAGTCACCTGAGTTTTCCAAATGCCAACGCTATCATGTGCATTGCTTGTACACCTCACCTGTCCATGGAAGAGCAGTGCTTCTCTGTAATTTAACTTAGCCTCTCCATGGTCATTAAAAGCAAAAATAAGGGCAGAACATACATACAATTGTTAACAGAAGTTATCTCTAAATGGTAATATTTTGATCAACTTTTTGATTTAATTGTATTTTCTAATTAAAAAAAAAATGAACATGTATTCCTTTCATAATAAAAGGTATATTTTTAAACAGGCAAATGTCTTGAGTGCCTAATATGAAAAGACAGCACATATTTATTATTGATTGATTAAAACTGTCAGCATTTTGATCCATAGCAAACACAAATTGGGTTTTTCTAAAGCTCCTAGGGGCTTCTCATAAAGCAGGCTTTTTAGCCAATGTTTTGAACATATCAGGTTAAAGTATGTGAAATAGTCTCTCCAAGTGGGATTTAATATAATGCAATAAGAACTGAAGATTTAATAGAGGATTTCTTTCCTAAGCATAGGAAGAATCAGGTAGTTGTTTATCATTCTTTGTATGGAGCATTTAGCTTTTACTCTTGGCCACACAGATAAAACAGAAGTTCCCCGAAGACTTCAGCACCTTGTATAGAAGAAGATCAAAGCTACTCAACAGAAAAATGTGAGGCTAGGAAGAGATGCAGCTAGTGCCTGGAGAGGGTGGTTCAGCAGCTCGGGAGTGGTTTCTCTCATTGCATTTCTTTTCCCCAGAGGTCCTGAATCTTTCCCTTCTGCTAGGAGTGCTGTCCGAAGGTCAGTTCCTGGAATGAGTCTTTTAGTGCTGAGGAACCAGTTGCCTGCACAAGGAGTTGCTCAGCCAGGAGTGGAAAAAAAAAAGTGTGTAAGCATTTCAGAAAGCTTGTGCCCTACTTTATAAGAGCAGGGAGAAAATTCACAAAGAAAATGAACCAATTAAAGAATTGTAGTTTATAAGATTCTGATGCAGGAAGCAGAGTCAGGCTTGGGAAGTCCCATTAAAGAATCTAATGATGACAGTCTGGGCTTCAGCCTCCTTTTCCATTGCCATGCTCCCTGTAGCAGAATGCACCGGACACCAAGCTGCATGTGTGATTTCTTTGGGCACACAAGTGAAGGGAAACCTGGTGTTCATTTGATAACTGGATTTTCCATTTGGGATCCATATGATCCAACTTGTTTTCCAGACATTATGCTTTGTCTTGGACAGAAGCTGGTAGGTGGCATGTGAGGGCCCTGTGCCAAAGATGTGCCTCTTCTTCTCTGTGACTTGGGTGGTTTTGGGGGGCAACTCCACATCCTTTGACTATAGATGACTTACTTGTATATTCGGACTCTGAATTCAGTAAAGGTCTCTTGGCTTGAATTTGCCATTTACTTTTGACATTGATAGCAGCTTACAAGAATGTAACCCCATATAACAGATATTTTAGAGAACATTAAGGGTGCTGTTAAAATAGATTCAGTGGAGTGTCCGTCACATAGTAGGTACTTGAAACATGTTGTCTGAAAAGAGTGTGCTTTGGAGACACAAATCAAACTGTATATTGCATTGATAACATTCTGGAGTTTTCATCCATCCATAGCCAATGGATGGACTAGTTGGCTAGCTCTGGCAATGTCTCTCCTAGAACAGTAGTTCTCAAAATGCACTGCACATTATGATTACATGGAGGGTTTTAAAAAATCATGATGCTTAGGCTATTTCTCATACCAAATTAAATTCGAATCCCTGTGGGTTGGATCCAGCTTTTGGTATTTTCAAAAAAACTCTCCAAGTAATTTCAGTAAGCAGCCACATTAGAGAATTACTCACTGCGCTAGGGTGACAATGTCCATAAATAGCTATTAGTCTCATGTGTTAATTTGCATTTAAATTGATGTCATTCCAAATTGATTTCTCAGTTATAAATTTCAAGTGCTCAATAGCCACGTGGACCTAATGGCCACCATATTGGATACTTAGAGCTATGTGACAGCCCCATGATGGTGGAAATGTCTATTGCACTACCTAGAGTCTAGAGATCTGGATTTATATCTAGTTATTTAATCTGAATGAATACTGAATGGCCACACCGTCAATAAGAATTTTAAGTAAAATATTCTTGCCGTAGTTTCTTTATCTTGATATTCATTTCTGAAAGGGTCAAGTTACAACTGGAAGGCTGATTAAAATCATTTAAGATTTTTTGGCTAAAAGCTATGCCCTTCTTGGGAGAAAGAATCTGATGGACAGGCCAAAGCAGTAATATTCTCTCCTGAGCTCCTGGCTGTGGTTGGGGTCCATGGTTGTCCCATGATGACAATTTCTACCTCATTGCCAGCCCATTAAAAAGGACAGTCTCCACAGAGTGCAGTGATAAGTTCTGAGGCTCAGAAGGCCCCTAGGGTCTTGCAAGCTTATTTCTCTTATTTCTCTAGATCTCTCTGTGAACAAATCCCCTTTGGAACTTCCCATTCTCTGCCCTAAATTTATCCCAACTGGGTAGATCAGCCTGAAGCAACTTGTCACCAAAAAAACAGAAGATGAGAAGCAGATTTCTTTGCAAACCTAATAATGCAAATTATTCCCTTCTTTGGAAAATCATATGTATATGTCAGGGCTCTCAACAAGCTGTCTGACTTCATCACGATGTATTTATTTAGGGGTTTGGTTATAAAATGCTCCTATAGCAACACTATAGGATGAGCCATCTCAGGAAAAAACACAAGGCAGGGACCAGTAGTTTACCAGGAAATAGCATAGTTTTGGTAATTTGACTCCATTTGAACTCTTAGAAATAGATCTATTCCTAGAAATATTTTGGAGGTGGTAGTAGGTAAGGAACGACAGAGAAACAATCTAGGGAGGATGCTGATTTCTCAGCTCTTTATCTAAGAAAGATTCCTAAATTTTTTACTTTTTATGGACCTTACCATTAAGTCTCATGGTTCCCAATGTGCCCAGATCAATGCCTTGAGGGAAATACATTTTGGTTGAACAAAATGACCACCCATGGAGAGACTGGGGCTGGTTTTGATAAAATACCAACAAGGTAACAATTTTTAACATATATTAAATATATATATTAACCCAATATGTTATTCATCTGAGAAAAACAAGTGACACGAACAAAACATTAGTTCTTCAAGAGGTAAAGCTAAGAGCCACCTTATAGGCCCCTCAAGAGGCCATACTTTAACTGTCTCTATCCAGGTCACTTCTGTTGTCATTTCCTATGCTCTTAATCAAACACGCACGCGGCCCACACACAGACATGACTCATCATGGGAAGTTCTTCAGAGCTCTGAGAGGTGTTGCCCAGGTATTCTGTGAACTGCCATCATCCTGGGAAATTCTGAAACTTTCCTAATATTTAAGCATTCATATCTCCCCTTTTAAGTATTAATACTTATAGCAGATACAAAAGAAGTGTTAAGACACAATTCTTTATTATCTGAAGATGAATGATATATTCTTTAAGGATAAATTTTAAATTTATATATATGTGTGTGTGTGTGTATATATATATATGTATATATACATATATATATATATATAAATCTCACTCCATCCAATTCTTTTCAGAGGTGAAATTTTCAGACTTGAGAAAAGATGAGGAAAAAATTGCAAGTGAACCATATGCAGAGGTAGTTGCTCAATTCTAAGGTCATACCCACTTCTTCCTTGATTTTTAAAAGTTTTAAAAGAATATGACAGTTCCTGCCCCTGTCCCCTAACCTGCCATGGTTGAATCTGCCAGGCAAGTCGTGTTCAGTGTCTTAGAGCTCACGGCAGTCTCAGTGGTAGTGAACAGAGCTGGCTAGAATTGGCAGGAGAAACCCCGTCGCTGCCATCTACTTCTCATCTGGGCTGGAATCAGATGGGTTTTATTGTGTAGTATAAGGATCATGTAATTTTTTTCTGAGTTGTCCTATGTGATGTTTGGAGCCCTGCATTCTGAGGAATGTATAAAAGTACTTTTCACTTGGGCTGTGGTAGTTGTCCTTACACACCTGTGCAGCCTACCGTTGACTCACTCTTTTAAAACTCCTTCGATAATATTATTATTTTTCTAAGTGTCTGGAAGGCAATGTCTTTGTTTGCTAGGGATTGTTTGTATTTGAAAAAAAGTTAATCACCATAACTTTTTTTTTTTTTTTTGACAACTAATGTCAACAATTGAATAGTCTGAACCTACTTTAGGTCCTGTTTCTTTTTTGGAAGAGATGACTAGAGGAGGGATGGCCAAATAGGGTTCATCTGGAGTTCTAACTCTGACTCCTTGGAACTGGCTGAAGGAAGAATTCTGAGATGACGACTGAGCACAACAGGAAGGAGTGCTGTGATCAGTTATTGAAGTCTGCGACAGGCAAGAGGGGGAGATGTGGTCGTAGGTGTACGAGATAGTCCCAATCTCTGGCATGGAGAATTAAGCATGTGGAGGGGATAGTGGGAGACGTGCAGCATAGGATGGTTGGGTTGGTGTTGAAAGGGACTTGAGAAGTTTGCGCTGAATTTCTTAGGCAGTGGAAAGTCACGGAAGAATCCAGATCATGATAGCAGTATGATCAGATTTGAAATTTTAGAAAACCAATGTGGCCATATGTAAGATGGACTGAAGTGGGAGAGGTAACAAGTGAACTTGGAGCCTAAATAAGAAAAGGCAAGGACAGGGGAGATGTAGGAACATTAGAACTGCCTAGAAGCCAATGATAACCAAGAGATTTCCCATTTTGGATGATTGAGAGGATATTTTAATTTATAATGAGGGTGATATTAATTTATAGAGAGTTTTATTCTTTTTATCTATTCCCAAATAGAATGTTTATTACACCATAGGTATTATAAAACTATTTAATGAATAATATATAAATGAATGAATAAGTAAACAAAAGTTAGGAGAAGGAGCTGGTTTTGAGGAAAAGAGGACGAGTTTCATTTCAGACATTCTGAGTTTTGGGTGTTGGTAGAGCCTCTGTAGAGATGTCCACAGGCCAGACATAGCTCCCCAGTCCTCTCCAGACCTGCTGTTATACTATCAGTGGGTTGGAGATTCTTCCCTCTAAACAACTACTTTCTACACACCACTTTCCATGATCACATGTACTTGGAGTGGTGTTAAGAGTTTGCACAAGAAAGTGTGGGACAGATATGGGCACAGTGTGGTGAGTGTTTAACCAAAGCTGTTGGCTTTAACGAGGCATTATAAAAGTATGTGCACAGGACATAACTATTTGTCTTGGAAAATTAGTGGTTGGGAACATCTCAGTGTCGGAGTTGTTTGGGACTAAATGTCTCTTCCCCAACCTTCAGTGCCCATCTTCCTTCTGCAGAGCTGTTGGTGCACAGGTCCTGTGAGATGTGTGCTCGTTACGTGTTACAAATAGCCCTATAGGTAGGAACCAGTGTTCCCAAATATCTATGTAGCCGGGTCAAATTACATCCAGAGCTAGCCTGTGATGGTCTGATGCTGTTTACATTTCTTTTTCATTGACTCTAAGTTTCTAATGTTTTACTAACAATGTATCCAACATCTGACATTTTATGAGTGGTGGGATGTTAGCAATCCTTCACCAAGTCTTGATGTGATTTTTTTTATAACTTCTGGCAAGTTGGGGTCATTGAGATTTAGTACCAGAAAAAGGAACAAATGCTGTTGTTTTACTATGTTCAATAGATACTGAGGTGACAGGAAAATTTCAAGACCTGGTCTCCTTTTCAGAGAAAAGGTTCTTAGTCCTTAGTCTTTGGTTTGGCCGGGCATGCAGTGTGCTGTATTGGACTTGCTGGTGTGATGGCCCCAGTTCACGTACCACCCCAGACCTTGGCTCTGTGCTACGGAGCTTGTCATGCTTCCTGATCTGGGTGGCTTCGGTAATGAAGCAAAGCCACAGCTGCTGCTCTGGCCACCACAGACCAAAGAACTCCCATGTGTGATGCTAACTGACAAGAGGTGTTGGTCACAGCCGTGTCTTGCTTAGACAGGACTTATGGATGCTTGACTTTTCCAGTGGCTGGAAAAGATGTGGAGGATCCATCAGATAAGTTGATGACCTTTGTCCTAAGACCCAGCAGATTCACATGGCCTTTCTGGGTATGTTCTCAGAGACCAAGGGCTTAGCTGTGTTTCTTGTAAGCCACAGCCAGCTCAGTAATGCTCTCTTTTACATGCGCCCTCTTTCCTCTGTGCCTTTTCTTTCTCTTTCACTTTGACTTTCTTGGGATTGTACACCCTGTTACCCAAGCTCAATAAAGTTTTAGCAGATGAGCTTCTGACTCAAGTTCTGTTTTCTATCCATCTTAGGCTAAGACACTTTTTGTCCCTTCTACTAGACGTTCAGCTCCTGGAGGGCAGAGGCTGTGTCGTGTTTGTCTTTCTCTCGACAGCACCTAGATACTCAATGCATGCTCACTGAGTGACAATGTCTGGCTGACCAGCCAAAGGGAGCTCAACACAGGGGACCAGAGTCTCTCAGTTCAGCTTGGCTTTGACATTCATGGCATGCCCAACCTGTCACCCAGATATAGGTTCAGCCTGCTGTGTCTTGGCAGATGTTGGAAAGCTTGGCCTTGGCAGCACTAAGGAGATAAGAGGGCTTTGTGACATGAACATGCAGGTCGATTCCCATGCTAGTACATTAGGGGGCATAAAAGCCATGCCAGAGAAGCAGAAATGAAGGATATGGGGCCCTCTTTGTGGCCACTGGCCCTGCAGGCCTGGCAGTGACAGAGGAGGGTGTGATGGACTTGTGGGGTCAAAACTGTGACAGACCTTGACTATTATGGAAGGAGGCCTCACAGGGTGAAGTCTTTCAGCTGCCCAACATTTTCCCCTCTTCCCATTTTTTTTGAGACAGTCTCTCCCTCTGTCACCTGGGTAAAGTGTAGTGGCATCATCATAGCTCATAGCAACCTCAAACTCTTGGGTTCAAGCCATCCTCCTGCCTCAGCCTCTCTAGTAGCTGGGACTACAGGTGCATGCCACCACTCTTAGTTAATTTTTTTTTTTTTTTTTACTAAAGATGGGTCTTGCTCTTGCTCAGGCTGGTCTCAAATTCCTGACCTCAAGCAATCCTCCTGCCTTGGCCTCCCAGAGTGCTAGGATTACAAGGCATGAACCACCGTGCCCGGGCTCTTTCCATTTTTTGGAACTTTCCTGTATTCATTTTCCCTCTCTCTCCCTTACTGTCTTTCTTTTTCATACTTTGTCTTCATTCTACATTTAATGATTCAAAATGTGTTCTCTTTACACTTAATGAATTCTTAACCCAATGACATTTTTAAAAGAGTAAAATTAATAAAGAGGATTGGAGAAGAAAACAAAATATACTTCTGTAATGAAAATAACGTGTCACTCTCTCGTTAACTGATTCTAGTTGATGTGCTCTTGAGAAGCATAAAGGCAGCCAAGAAAGGGATCTCACAGCTGTGGGCTGTCCTTCCACTGTCACCATTGTTCTTGGCAGAGACATAGCATTGGTGATTCCTAACTGGGACAGGGTTGGACTTCAACCTCGGTTTAAATTCTGACTCTGGTATTCAAACATTATATGGGCCAAGTGCTTGGTTTCTTAGTTTCTCATTTGTTACACAGATAAGACCTTCACAAACATATATGGTACGGAAGTGCAGGGAGGACAAATGAAATAATGGCAAAATAAGACTTTGAACATCTTTAGCAGCAGGGACATCTTCAGGGACTTTAGTATTGGTGCTAATAATATGATTGCTATGAACGATAATAATAATTGAACTAGCCTCTCAGTGACTAAGTTGAGACTTCTTGTAAACTGATTAAAGTAGGGTTTCTCAGCCTCGGAACTATAGATTTTTTGGGCTGGATGAGTCTGTGTCGTGGAGAGCCATACTGTGTCCTGTAGGATGTTTAGACACATCCCTGACCTTCACCTGCTAGATACAAGTAGCTCACCCTACTTCTGGTGTCACATCCAAAAATGTCTTTGGACAATGCCAAATGTCCCTTCCTGGGCCAAATCATTCCCAGATGAGAACCACTGGGCTAGAGCATGTCCAGTGGAGCTATAGTTCTCCTCCCTCATATTAATGTTTTGAATAAAACTTAAAAAGCAAACATAATAGATATCCCCATAAACAGCAAATGGGCTATTGCAGTTGGTATATACAACAGTGCATTTGCCAATGTTTATACATAACACACGGCTATACTTAGCGACAGCCAGTGACATACAGAATTCAGAGTTTACTTTCAGTGCGCACTAAGAGACTAACACAACGGCATGACAAGCCAGGAGACACCCCTCCCAGAAGCCCCCTTCTGGACCATAACGCATAGTGAGTAACAACTGTGAATTGATTTACGACCCAAACACTGTTTGTCCGCATACATCAAATAAAATTTGAGACTTCAAGACATAAGCTGCCGTGTTCATTTTCCCCTTATATGCATTTGTGATAACCATTTCGAATTCAGCCTCTGTCTGTGTGTGTGTGTGTTTTTAACAACAGCACTCTGTCATTTCCAGAAAATGTTTTAAATTAGTATAAAACTTGGCTAAATTTAGCTTTTATAGAAGAAAGAATAAAACATAATTAACTGTTTAAAGAAGAAAACAGAAACCACATGAAGGAATGAGACTTGCTGGCGAGAAATCTAACAGTAGTGCTTGGTAGCTACCCCATTCCTGTGTAACAGATGTTCACGAATTTAAATGGAAACAGGACGGGCGTCCACGTAGAAGGCATTTGTGATAAAAAGCTGCTAACTGTAAATATATGAGTCTGCTACAGGTGTGACATTTTGTCTCTGATTGCCCAGAGGTGAGCTTGCAAGAAGATTGGAGCGGGCAAAAGAAAAAAAGAAAGTCTCAGCGTGGAAGAAATATTGACAAATAGAATGTCTCGCAGGGCCGTGGCTGGTGGGCCCGGTTAGGACAGACTGCTCACGATGGGAGCCAGCCGGGGTGGATAAGAAAGCATTCTGTTTTAAGGCTTTCAGAGCATTTGCCTCCGATTTTGGCAGAACATATAATATCTTCTGTAATTTCTATGTAAATACTTGCCAATTGAGAAGAATTCTTTTTTTCCTCCCTGTGTGGACTCCTCTTTATGATGGTGTAGTAGGAAAAGGGGTTAATTTGATTTAAAAACTGAAAATGATTCTCTGTTTGGCTTTAAAAAAAAAGTATTTAAAAATATTCTTTGTAGAACCCAGAGAGACAAAGGGTTCTATTGTCTCATGGATCTAGGCGTGCCGTGTCTCTGCTCCGTGCACAGACAGAGGGCCTGGCCCAAGGCACGCAGGATTATGCACACATGGGTCCAATCTTTGTCACCTAATAAAGATTCATTGAATCAAAGACCAGGTTATCATTTATTCTGCTGGACTGACTCATGCAACATTCTGTTCTGACTGCAGTCTTTTCTTATTACTCAAACAATTATAGTTATTATTATTGTTGTTGTTACTGTACTATTTTAAAAACACAGATGGACCTGGTAACATGCCATTGTAACATTGTGGCCGTTGGCCAAAAAAATTACAATAATCTATTGTTGAGCTGGAGCTCCCCTGGTGACTCATAGAAGCTGGGGATAATGTCTCAGAAATCATCCCAATAACTTAATTGACTAGTCTTTCATTCCTCAGTTTCCACACTTTGTCTCCTTTGCAAGACTCAAATTTAGAGTGAGTTCAATAACCAGCAAGCACCTTGCAAGACTACCTCATTAACAGTCACTTTTTATTTGTGATGATTCTAAGTATTCAAGAAATGGTTTTCTTCAGTTGGGGAAAAAAAATCTGAAAACTTGGATCGGAAAACTTTTTGATGCTCAATGTGGCGTCCTGGGTTCATCTCTTATGTCACGTCTGATTCTATGAGGTTATGTGGTTTCCTAGTGAAAAAACAAAAAGGAAAAAAATAATTCTATTCCCCGGGTGCAGGAGGAGAAAATCCCTGGACTCAGTGATCCTACATCTCACCTGCCTTTTCCCAGTTTTTCAGTAGAAAATGCCAGGTGAGGTTGAGCTTTCTTTCACTAAAATTGTTTTTTCCTTGACTCATAGATTTAATAGTAATGCAAAAGGTCCCCATGAGAAATGAATTTTATCATCTCTTCTTTTATGTGTTTTCCCCAAACATGCCAACCCTTAGCACATGAGCCGTCGGGAGCGTCTACGATGCAGGCAGCCTTGCATGTCGGGTGTGCACAGTGTGCTGCCATTGAGTGCCGTTTTTGGCTTCTGAAGTTTACATTTTGATTCATAGGAGCAATTAATAAATTCTGAGTTATAGAATGGTCGCAGTGAAAAGCCTCAATGCTACCATGAAGAGATTGAGATAAATGCCTATTTGTACTGCATATGAGTTTTTTGAAGCGGTCTCATGCCAATTATGTTTCCAGGAGAACTAAACTCTTTATATTTGTCTGCTCTCACTGGGAAGTCACCGCCACCCAAATGGAAAATAAGTGAATTCTCCCTCAGAACTTAATATACAATGAAACTCTTCCAGTTTCTAATTTAGTGTTAAATTAGTTGTCATTAGAATGAAAAATTGGAATGATTTTCTTCTTGTCTTAAGTCCACATAAATTCTCTTGGTCTGACATCTTGCCCCGGGTCCTATGTGGCAAGTTTTACTTCCTACTTCCTCTTGGTTTTCTTTCTGCTCTGCATTTATTGTTGCTGTTGCTCTTCTTCATTCTTGGAAATTAATACTTTCCTATATGTGGTGATCTTCCTGACCTGCCAAGTGCCACATCTGTCAAAGTGCTGAACACACACTGTTTAAAAATAAGAGTGGAAACTTGGCCCTTCATGAAATCTCCGTAACAAATGCCATTCTTTTTCTTCCCAATACATTCTTGCACTTGATACTATCATTTATAATTATCCTTCTTTATATCTTTGCCTGCACATAGAGTAGCAGAAAGGACGAGGCTCCTGAGAATATTCTGTTGGTAAAGTATGACCTTGGTTTTGTTACTTATCTGGAAAAGTGTTGGGGCCAAAGGGACTTAAGTCTTCCACAGGCAAAGATCCTTCTAAGTAAAACTCATATTTACGACTATTTTTCCAGATTCAGCTCATATAAAGGCAAATTTCATATTTTAAATGTTTCCTTCACAAAAATTCCATGGGTGAAATTTATAAAAATATCAGATGAGTGGTCCAGGAGCATATTGTGCCAGTATTTGATATAACTAATAGTTGCTTTCTACATTAGAGAATCCGAAGGGATCAAATAGTGGGTTTTTCATAAACCAATTATTCCAGGGAACAAAAAACTCAAGAAACATAATTTAATACTTTGCTAGGCTCAACAGATACACTTTCTTATTTTAACAGCTGTTTTGTAGACAATAGCACCAGATGAACAAATGTTATTTTCACAGCAGAAATGGCCATGTCTATTGGACTGCCAACTGTTGATGCAGTCAGTTTGCTTCCATGTTGTCTGTTAATGATTTTACCTATTGTTAAAACAGACTTTGTTTCTTCCACTGGAGAAGAGCATAATGGTCAGGTGTGATACGTGGGAAGGCTATACATTCATAGCAGAAAACACCTGATAGAGGGTTTGCCCCAGCAAACCAAAGTACAGCTGTCGTGTCAGAATGAGAGAAGAAATAGGGACCCCCAGTCTCAGTCTTGAGTATCTTAACAAACACTAGTACTTGAGCCCCAGTGCTCAGCCTCTCAGGACAGTTGGGAACATAAGTGCCAAGAATCCTCCCCCCATAACAGGAGCTAACTAGACAGTGCCTAAAACTTTTTACCCAGGAAGTCTAAATAGATCTGCAAAAACAATAGCTTGTGCAACAGAGCTGCACATGTTAGTGAAAATGCTAGACTTCAACTAACTTCTGCATGGGTGGTTTAGAAAACTCTGGAACATTTCAAATTCTGTGATCTTTGCATGACTTTGTTTCCAGGTTCTTTAATTTTTATTTTTTCTTCCTGCCAGACAAGACCTTTCAGGTTAGCCCAACAATTGCATAACATATAACTAAGTATGCCTCTCCCATTTCTATTTTCTTTTGTTTTTAATTTAAAGGGAAATCAATAGCTACCACCCATTTAATGATCTGCAATGAGGAGACTGAAGCATTTCAACCTCATAATTTTTTCCGATTCTTTTCAGTGTCTAAGAACTAAGAATAATAATAATAATGTTAGCTGCTCCTGGTACACAGTCAACCCCTACTGCTTTTGCTTCCATGCCAGTGGGTGGCATGAGTTGGGAACTAACACCAGTGCATGGCTACTGAGAATTTTGTAGGATAGAAACCATCAATGGGAAGGAGAAGCATTAATGACTTATGAGGCAAATTATAATGGCAGCATCCACATAAGCCCCAGCCCAGAATTCTTGGAGCAAAGTAAAGTATTGCGTGTGGTCTACCAAGTGGTAAGTATTTATTAGTTCATCAATGTCCCAGTTAAATATGTTTTATGTTAGTCATCAAAATCTAGAATTTCTCAAACCAATTTCTAAACACACAGAAAATAATAAAGGGTACTCAGCAGGAATAATTATCCTTGTGATTTTTATTCTCAGTCCTTTCATAGTGCAATGCCTATGTTCCTATATGTATGAGTACAGGCGACTATGTGTATGTGCATATACATACTCTAACCCAGAGATAGATTAAAAAGAATTTACATCCAATGTATTTTCTAAATCCTAAATCAGAGTTGAAGGAAGAAATGAGGTCAGCCATATTCAGTTTTTTCCTAGGAGCAAAAGGCCTTTAAATCCTGTAGAAGTCTCACCATTAACCAGTCCCATTTAGCCTTGAACGATTCTGCTCCCCAAAGCAGATGGTGCTGTATCTAGAACTTTTATAAGGAAGTGTCGGAATTTAGACTAATAATTAGCAGACATCTCTTCCATTGAACTCAGAAAAGTTTGATTTGTGGTTTTGGCTCTTCTAACATATATTTGCCCCCTTCAACTTGAAATCAAACAAATTCAGCCTTAGGTTGTCTTCTTGACGGAAGCGAGGACCCAGAGCTATTAAAGTATCGGCACAGAGAACTGGGAACGTCTGGTCCTGTCAGTGCCATAGTCGGATTGTGGCTACCACTGCATGGTAGAGTATGGAAGGTCCTTCCACTGGTCCCTGTATTCTAAAGGTCTGGGTAGAGAGATACTCTGTCCCTTTCTCTAGCCTCAATCATCTGATCGATGTATGAACAACCAAAGTATCCTTCTAACAAAACTTAATCCAGAATTGTGACAATTTCTATGTTCATTATAAGAGTCTAAGATCCGTCTGGTTCTCTGTAGCCTCCAGGGTGCCCATGGTAGGAGAAGAGAAAGCTAGTTGTTTTGGATGCTGACTATATTCTAAGACACTTGCCTTCTGGAATATCAGCCTCTTTATTCCTGCAGCAACTCCTGGAGGTCCTCCAACATAAAATCCCCTTGCCTAAACGAATAGCTATCTACTTTTCCATATGGGTTCAGATTTTTGCCCAGTTCAACACATCCTGAGCAAGGTATCTGACTTCACTACACAGAGCCTGAATATGAAGCACAAAGACCTACACAAACATTGGACCAAAGAAACATGCTTTGCTTTGTGATTCTTAACATAATCTACCAATCAGACTTTCAAAATTCTTGTCTTCTCATGTATGACATGTTAAGACTCTTACTAAAGAACTCTCTTAAAATGTCAGCCCATATAGTCTGCAAAAAATGTTTTAGCTCTTCTCACCTGTATTCTCTTTGAAGGTCATTTTACTAAAG
The DNA here is from genome assembly GCA_028533085.1 of Varecia variegata. Taxonomy (NCBI): domain Eukaryota; kingdom Metazoa; phylum Chordata; class Mammalia; order Primates; family Lemuridae; genus Varecia; species Varecia variegata. Next base: position 7,629,881 of record CM052436.1, on the reverse strand, counting down.
CTAGATAACCAGAAGATTAATGTATAGAATCTAATTTCTTAATGGCATGGAAGGCTGATAATAGTTTTATTGTTTGATGTTTTGCTATACATGATGATTTCTTTTTCTTCTTCTTCTTTTTTTGAAGTTTGGAGGATTATTTAATGAGAGACATATGCAGCAAGTTAAAGCTTGCAAGCTTACTTCATCTCAGTAATGCAGAAAACTCCTTAAACTGTTGATTTTCTTTTGGAGGACACTTTGAACCATGCAAAATATGATCTGATTCCTCAAGGAAATCTAGAAAACAATGAAGAAAAAGTACCTTCAAACTTTAGGAGCCTCCCTCCAACCTCAATCCAATCCAGGATTGAATTAGTGAGATTCAAATACCAGAGATGTTATGGTAATGGGATATTTAGAAATCATTCCCTGAGGCCTCTGCCTATGTTGGGGTGGACCTCTGTGCTCACAGGGGTAGAATGTGGGGCCAGGTCCCAGGATTGATTCATTTATTAGGCTAGATGATCTTCTATGGTTATTTATCCTGCAGTTTTCCAAGAGCTATAAGACTGTATTTTTGGACTTGCTGTAACATACACAAACAAAAATTACATATTCATTGACCTGTATGACTGTGTCTGGTAAGAACATACAAATGTAATTGTGCAAATATTTTTCCCTTTATTGGTTCACTGTGAAGGTTTCATAGTCACTTGACAACCACTCACCAGATGCCTCAAGACACCTTCCTTCACTCTGCTTTAAGTTCAGGTATGAGTGTCCATTATTGCTCCAAGAGCTAGTGTTGCTCGTGCTTAATTGATATTTCCATTAGTCTGATGAATACAAATAGCATTAAATGCCAGGATCAGACACAAATTGAATATGAGAGATCCTCTGCATCCACATGGGAGGGTGAGCAGGGATTTGTAAGGCAGAGTGGTGAGGACAATTAGGGTTAATGGACTCTTTCCAGTGGTGAGATGACACCAGATGCCCCCTGCTTGCTTACGCTCAGGCATGCTTAAGTCTGCATTTATCCACGTAGCAAATCACACTGGTTTCAGAGCCAGCTCCACTTAGCAATGGCACAACTTTTTGTGGCTGAAGAAAAACAGCAAGACAGCAAGTGG
>CM052436.1:7601370-7628266 GCA_028533085.1 Varecia variegata | reverse complement strand
CCACTGTTGACTTCGGCTACCGGTCAAGTTTCCTTTCAAGCCCCAGTGCCAGGGGCATCCGTGCCGAGCTGACTCATGCTCCCCGGGACTTCCTGCCGCCCTGTTCACGAGCTCGTCTGGAGCTACAAGACACCCGCCTGCAACGGCATTGCAATTCCAGTCAGGAAACCGAATTAACCAGCCCAGAATTTGGCTGAGGTCTCCGAGGGTGTACGGGAACAGAGGTGCTCAATCATATTTTGGCGGGAAGTTAATGCCTGTCTTCCTAGGTCAACTTACATATATGGACCAATTTAACTACAAGCAGAAAAGTCTGTACATATGAGCTCATGTGAGTGTATGAGCTTAAAACACAGACCCCTTCATTATGTCCTCATGAATGGAAAAAGATAATCAACCATTTCCTCTGGATAGTTTACATTTGGGGTAAATATCTTATCCTTCCTCCAAGTTTATAAAATGTCTTCAGAGATGTTTTTTTAATTTTCTTTAAGAAAAATGTGAATGGCAATGTCAGGGAAATGTTCCTCCTGGAGGCTCTGATGCCATTTAATGTCACAGTGGTTGTCCAAGTTCGGGCCATGCCTGGCATCACCACCTTCATTTTCTCCTTCTCCATTTGCTGGGGGCGGGGGGGCTAACAAGGCTGTTCTTCTGTTGCTAACAAGGCTGTTGAGACAATCAGGCTTGTTGCCAGCCAGCTCAGAGGGAGCATGACTTGCAACCAAAACCACTCACCTGACTTCAAAGGATGTGAAAAAGTCAGCTTTTAAGAAAATTAGTGAGTGGGGCATCTCAATGAATGATGTGGAAGAAATTAGACTATTGCATTTATTCCCCCAATGTTCTTTAGTGACATAGCCATGTGTGTGTGTGTGTGTGTGTGTGTGTGTGTGTGTGTAGGGACAAGCAAACAGACAGATTTTGCCTTTGGACCCTGCTCTATTTTCTCTTAATGGTGTTTTACCTAAGAAGGCAAATCAAGTAGAAAGTCATCAAGGTTCGTAGGAGCTCTGCTGGTGCAGTCTTGTTTGCCCCTAGAATTGCGTTCTCCAAAATTGTTCTCTTAAAATAATGGTTTCTACTATCCCATCTCTAATATGAGCCTATATTTTACATAATCCTATCCTATAGCTAAGGCACTGTGCTTGTACTTAAAATTATCCATGTCTGCGAGTGATATCACTAAGGCATCTATACTCGATTTGGAAAGTTTGCCTTTTGTCCTTTCAGGGAGTTTTAGAAGCTCCTGAAATTGGCTATCTGTGTCTTTCTCAAAGCAGCCTCCTTAGAAGTACCCCCAAGGGTGTGGTATCCGCCGGCCGAGAGGCATGCTGAGCACCCAGCACCTCTCGTGGGTGCTTCCCAAAGGCCCCCAGTGCTCTTCCTGGCAGGGAAGGAGAGTGGCTCTTTCAGGGAACTCTCGACCCTTCTGCCAGCTCAGCCCGGGGAGCCGGCCCTGGGGAGTCTCTGCTGCCCTCCCCGCGAGGCCTGGCAGGCCGCCTGCACAGTCATCCCTTTCATTGCTGGCCCGAGATGGAGACACTGGACTTGGATGGGCCCATCTGGCCACGAGTTAGTCTGCCCTGCACAACCCGGCCAGGCCAGCTCGAGGACATGCCCGGCCTGCCCTGGAGACACTTGTGACAGTGTGTGACCATCAGTACAGCCAAAGGGCATCACCATTCCATTTGTGGTTTTTTTTTTTTTTAATGTAAAATATTTAATTTTGTGAAACCTCATTATCTTTTGAGAAGGGAGTTTTTCTTCATATCCCTTATGGCTCTCTGAAATCATCACTTGTTTCTTTATTGATTGATCTGTGGTCTGTCACCCCTAGGATGTTAATTGCACACAGGCAGAGACCATGGCCAAGCTCACGGCCTCCTCCATCCCCAGCGCCTAGGGCAGTGCCTGACTCATGCTCATTTATGGGACTCATTTTTTAAAAAGGGAGATGGAGGCACCAGGTGGCTGCCCCCTGCCTTCCCGAAGTCCAGCTGCCCGGAATGGGCCCAGGCTCTTGGCTTGTGCTCCGTTCTGTGTCCCTCCCAGAATGCCAGCTCATGAAAGGACCATGCTGACCTGCCTGTGTGACGTGTGTGACCTGTCTGGGAAACCCCCACCACATCTGTCACCGGCAGAAACTTCCAGGGAAGCAGGCCTGGGAAAGGCAGAGACACCAAGGTCCCTAGAGACACCACCGCCCACTCCCTGAGAGGTAGCGTGTTACTTTCCTGTGGCTGCCATGACACGTTGCCATAGACCCGCTGGCTGAACAGCAATTTATTCTCACAGATCCAGAGGCCAGGAGTCCAAAATCAAGGTGTTGGCACAGCCACGCTACCTCTGCAGGCTCTCAGGGGGGGATTCTTCCTTGCCCCTTCCCACCTTCTGGTGGTTGCCAGCAACCCCCGGCACATGGTGGCTCTGCCTGCAGCGCCCCAGCGTCTGCCTCCAGCGTCACGTGGCCATCTCCCCTCTGCGTGCCTGTTTCTCTTCTTCTAAGGACACCACCCTTATTCAGTATAACCTCATCTTAACTAGTTACTTCTGCAAAATCCCTACACCCAAATAAGGTCATGTTCTGAGGTTCTGGGGGGAGATGAATTTTGGGGATACCACTTAACCCAGCTAAGACCATATGGACATGGGACCATCCCCCATCTACCACTTACTAGTTGTGTGACCTCGGACAAGTCACACAGCCTCTATGTGCCTCTGCCTTCTCACCTCTACAATAACAGTAGTAATAATAACAATGACAAAAATCTCTGCTTGGAATGGGGCCTGGGACATAGTGAGAGCCATATGGAGTTTGGTGAGATAAAGCCAGCCAAGCACCTGTCGTGGCTGCCCAGAGGAACACTGGATAGCCACGTCACCAAGGACCACACTGCAGGTGACCTGTGAGGGGACAGACTCACAGGGTCAGCCAGGAGGCATGGGGCAGGGCACCCATGTAGGCCGAGGGGGCAACGGCAGGTGTGAACATTCTTTAACCAGAGGGATTTAGCCAAGGTCAGGGAGGACGAAGGCAGTTGCAGGTGGAGGTTAGGGCGTGTTCAAGGATCTGGGGGCGGGGGTCGGGGGGCACCTGGCACGTTCAGGAAACCCCTGTAGGGTCAGGGCAGCTGAAGTCTGAGATGAGGGGGTGGCTGGGGTACAGCAAGGGGGGTGGGCCATGAGCCTCGCCTGCGCTGGGGGCAGAGGGAGGCCTCCGCCATCGCTTCTGGCTTGAGTGACCGACGGTTCTCTAAACTCCAGGTTGGACAGAGTGACCCAGTGCGTCCGTGAGCTGCCCAGCCCTGAGTGAAATACATGAATGACCCGTGGTGTTTCTTCTCACAAACGAAGCCCGGCACTGACGTTTCCCCTGAAAATATTGCTGGGCATTTGTCTGTTCTTGTGGCAAACATGTAGCATAAATCTATTCCCTATGTCCCAGCATAGTACCTATGAATGGAAGCATCCCTAAAGCACGTGTGTTTGTCTCTGTGGCTCACGACAAGACAGCAGCAGGAAAATGAGGCTCAGCATCTCACACGCTCCCAACTAACACCCGTCCTCGGGTCTCCCTTTCATGACTAAGACTATCACATCTGCTCATCTTTCCCTGCTGTGGCAAAGACCCGCCACCGATTCTTTTTAACGCGAGGTCTGTCACACACTGGCACACATGTAGCTCTCACATTCGGGAGATTCCTGCTCCCCTCTGGGAAGCTTCTGGAAGAAACCACCTTGTCTGCAAGTCCTCCATGGTGTGTGGTGTCCAGACCCTATTCACATCAGAAGCAAACTCTCTGTAGGGTTTCTGGTTCAAAACGGGATCTTCCTATTTTCCCTGACCTGCTGCACTCACACGTCTGACCTTCCTGGTGGTCGGGGGTCTCTGGGTGCACCTGACGAGCAGGGACAGACAGAGCAGCCCTTCAGGTGAGGAGCAGCTCAGGAAAGCAGGAGAGCTGGAATCTTAGAGGCCCGCGTCCGTCCCTGTGCGGAAAAATGAACCGTGGAGTCATAGACATGCTCAGAGCGGGAGGGGACCCTAGTAATTGTACACACAGCTCCCGTTTACTGAGCCGGATGTGCCATGTGTGTCATTTCATTCGATCCTTCTTACACCTTCTGAGCAGCCTCCCCAGTGGATGAGGACACCGATGCAGAGAGACGTTAAATTACTTGCTCCTTGGGGCACATGCCGTGATCCGCCCTCTGCCCATTGCACAGATGTGGCAGGTGAGGCCCAGGGAGGCTGCGGGGACCACGAAGGGGACACAGCACCGTCAGAGCTTGGCCCCGACGCTTCCCTTTGCATGACAGCTACATCAAGCTGAAGTGCTGTGGCAAGAGCACTTCCTAGACATTGCAGTTTTATCACACAAAGACATTTAAATTACACCAGAACAAACACACCCATGGCCAGCCTTTCAGTGTTTTTCTAGAAGCTACTTTTGGTGGATTTGATGTGTTTCAACTGGGCTGGGTGGGGACGGTCCCGAGAGAGAGGACCACCCTCGGTGCTTCCCAAGTAAGCTGGAAGGAGGGAAACTACATGAATCAGGCCACACCATGCCAGCTGCCGGAGGGGTGGCTTCAGAAGCCTGAGAAAGACCCCATCCTCCAAAAGTAACTTCCTCCTCGACTGAGCATCTGGCACAGCCTCATGCCCTAAACCTCAGGACTGAGTCACCTCTGAGAAGGCAGCTCTCCCAGGAAGGGTAAAACTATCAGCCATTTACCTCTTAGTATGAACTAAGGGGCTGTCCCAAGCAGGGTGGAGAGTAGCAGAGGTCGGTATAAAGAGATCTGGGTGTACCAAAGGCAGATGTTCTAGATCTCCCCACTTTGCCTGAAGCCACACCTATTAGTATCATTTGAGTCACCTTTGAGGATGTGGGGGCCCCAGAATCTGCAAAGATACCCCTACTCTCCTGCCAAGGGACCTGAGGCTTCCCTGCCCACTATCAGTTACTGGATTTGAATCCAACAACTACTGGCATTTAGCCAGTGTCCCTAAACAACCGCACATGCAGGGCACCCACCGGGACAGGATTCCAGATGTGGGAGAAGGCCACCCCAGTGGTCATCATAATAATTTGACTCATCCACTGTCCAGCTCTAAAGTTAGGGAGTGACACAATAGCCAAGATATGGAATCAACCCAGGTGTCCCTCAGCAGATGAATGAGTGAGGAAACTGTGGTCTATGTACTCAATGGAATACTGTTCAGCCATGAAAAAGAATGAAATCCTGCCATTCACAGCAACATGGATGGAGCTGGAGTGCATCATGTTAAGTGAAATAAACCAGGAATAGAAGGACAAATATTGCATGTTCTCACTCATATGTGGAAGCTACAAAAAGTCGGTCTTATAGAAATAAAAAGTAGAACAGAGGATTCTAGAGGGTGAGGGGAGGGGGTGGGGGAGATTTGTTAAAGGATACAAAATTACAGCTAGATAGGAGGAATAGTTCTAGTGTTCTATAGCACTGTAGGATGACTTTAGCTAACAATACTGTATTAGAAAGTTTCAAATAGCTAGAAGGAAGACACTGAAATGATAAGTGTTTGAGATGATGGATATGTTAATTACCCTGATCTGATCACTGTATATTATATGTATCAAAACATCACTATGTACTCCATGACTATGTACAATTACTATTTGTTAATTTAAAATAAAAGTACAAGTAAAAGAGCCACTGATACCAGAAAAAAATAATGAAGTTAGGGGGTAAGTAGGGAAGGACCAATGAAAGCCGGAAACAGCAACAGAAATAACAGGCAGGAGTTCTCAGGGAGGGCTTCCTGGCGGAGGCAGCGTCTCAGCAGGACCTGTGGGCTCAGGAGGAGCTTAGCAGACAGGGATAGGAAGGACAGGCCCTCGCAGCTGTGGAGGAGGAGCCAAGTCGAGTTCCCGCAGCGCAGTTTTTGAAAGTCCCAGATGTTGCTGCCACACAGAGCAAAGCCGGGGCTGTCCCCTCCCCAGGATGCCCACCACCCTGGTCCATGTGGGCTTGTGTCGACAGTAACAGCCCCGGGAATGTTGGTGCAGGATGGGCCTGCCCTCCTGGTGTCCTGGAAGGTGAGGCAGTGCCAATCTCTCTTAGCAGCAGTGTTTCCTACTGGCTGTGTCACACGTCCTTTGCAGACGCAAAGGGAGAAGGAGCAGTGCTGACCCCAGGGACACCTGCAGCTGGGCTTCTCTGACCTTCCTTAGCTGGCACCTGATGTGCAGGTAAACCACGGAGTCTAGGACACCCTGAGCCCATCCTTCCATGTCCATATTTGGAGGATGCTTAGAAATTTACAGAGTGAACTCACAAACCATATCCCCTTGGAGCCCTACAAAATCCTGCAAGGAAAGAGAGGGAGGGCCGGCAGGAATCGCTTCATTCTACAGATTGGAAACGAAACTGAAGTTCTCAGAGTCTCCGTGACTGCAGGGTCACCTGTGCACTAAGAGTGTGAGCCGTTTCCCAGCCTGGAGCTCGGGCATCACACGGGCCTCTCCGCCCTGGAGCAAGTTTGCCCGCAAAGCCAGCATTTTGCAGGCCCTTGGAGAAATCCTGCCTTTTATTTTTTTTCTTTTCCTTTCTGAGTGACTTGGGGTTCTGCCGAATTCCTGTTTCTGCAGAGAGCTGTAGCCTTTTCTCATTTCCATGTCTTTGGTGCTCTCCTAGCTAGAGTAAGATGCTCTTTCTCTCCCCCTCTCTCTCTCTCTCTTTGTTTTATGAGAATTTTTAGCAATGTCAGACTTCAAAGGAAGCCTCCTAACCATAAAGATCTCAAGCAGACTCACATTTGTGACTCTCTCTGATTCCTGCACGAAAAGGACAGTAGTGCGAACACATGTCTCATCTCCCCTCGAGGTTGAGTCTCTTTCAAGCGATTTAACGAAGTCCCCTCACTTTCTCTTTCGGGCCCTAAATTAGTATGTCGAGAATCAACAGCTGTCTCCTGAGCCAGGAAGCTAAGCTCTGGTGACTTCATTCGTCACCGCTGTCTCAAGACCCCTAATCTCCACGCTCCCCGCCTCGTGTCAGCACTTTGCTCCCCTCGAATGTCTGGCTTTCTTCACGAGCTGGCTAAATGCTCCCGTTCTCGCTAAGTCACTGAAGCCCTGGCCACAAGGCGGACGGAGCAAGATTTAATTGAATCTTTCAGCAATGATTCACAGAACAAAGCCTGACTGTCTGACCTGGAAACCACACAGTGGGGAGTTTAGAAACCGTCAGTGTAGTCAAAACAACATTCCTGGTTCAGCCCTTGATTGAAGTTCAAAGGGACGAAGATGTAAGTCAGAACGCTCTAATGGCAAGGGTGGCCCAAAGAAAGACACTTACCTGGCCACGAAGCCTTGTGGGGCTTCCCGAGCCTTTAAATCATGTCAGTTCCACCAGGATTGGCTCCAGGGGCAACGTGGCCTTTTGGGAGAAGCTTCCCAGCTAGAAAGTGAGGAGCTCAGATTAGAGTTAGGGGACTGTATTGGTTTCCTTGGGGCTTCCATAACAAATTGCCACAAACTAGGTGGTTTAAAACAACAGAAATTTATTCGCTCACAGTTCTAGAGCCCAGAAGTCCAAAATTAAGGTGTCGGCAGGACAGTGTTCCCTCTAAAAGCTCTACGGGACAATCCTTCCTTTTCTCTTCCAACATCTGGTGGCTTCCAGCAATCCCTGATGTTCCCTGGGTCATAACTGCATCACTCCAACCTCTGCCTCTGTCTTCACATGGTGTACCTCTGTGTGTCTTCTCTTCCTATGAGGACACCGATCTTTGAATTTAGCAGCCCCCCTAAACTGGTATGACCTCGTCTTAACGAATCACATCTGCAAAGACCTTACATTCAAAAAAGGTCAGATTCTGAAGTTCTGGGTAGACATGAATATTTGGGAGACACTACAGGGACCACGACACATTTGCTAAAACCCACATACCATCCCCAACCCCAGCTTGCAGAGTTAGTTATTCCCGTCCTTGGTTTTGAGACCACCTCTACAGACTAAAATCTTGTTGTATGATGTTGAATCTTGACTTTTCCACTTTCATGTTTGAGAAAATAGTGCTAGCCTTTGACACGTGACCGATGTGGTTTTATGGGACGAGCAATGAAAGTTACTGCAGAACAGTAGACAGCATTCAGGGACAAAAATGGTCAGTTGAAAGAGTCCAGTCAAAGACTTATATCCCAGATAGACCACCAGACACTTTTCTCTAAAGCCATTTGTTACACTGGATGCCACATCATTGGAGAAGGAAATGTTGACTGCAGTAAAATGATGGCAATAATATAATATAGGATAATAACATATGAGTGAATGAAGTAGGTGTTTACCCCATTCATAGCAGTCCCTGTCCGTACGGGAGAGAGGAAGATAAGCCCACCGAGGAATATTAAAGGAACCCCTCTAGGGTGTCCCAAAGATTCCACCCTTAACTTCTGGAGTAGGGACCAGGACAGGGGTTGGGGTATGCTTGGCCTTGAAATGTTCTAATGCTCCTCATGGGCTAAGAGATTTGAGAGCAAAAATGGGATCATCTGCAAGATCTCACATTCTGGAATGTTCCTCTAGCCACGGCTTCTATTCCTTTCTCATCTACCATCCTCGCTCCTGTTTAATGTGCTTGCCGTCTTCATGGTGATCCCAGATGCTCGTGTCCACTTCTGTCCTCCAAGCCGGTCACCTAGACTAGGTCATTCCGTGGAGGTCTCACTGGCAGCCTGTAACTCCCCACTCCATCAACCTCATTTCAAAACACTGGGGTTGGACCATGAAGGACATTTCCATCTAATATTCACATTAAATCCCTTCTATCTTTCCACGGAGTCTGAGTTATTTACCTTGGTGATTTCACTCAAGATGACCACTAACTTTCTCTACTCTCACTCTAAGTCTTCTAAGTTTTATTGAAATTACAAAACCACCTCAATACAAATTTTTTTCATTCTAACCTATGTGTTCCCACTCAGTTTATCCATGCACAACACCCTGCCATGCTCTATTTTTTGAGGCTGTCCCACCCATGACCAGGGCTGCCAGCCCTGACCTCATACTGGGCAGCCCCTACTCTGAGGAGATCCTCTCACTCTGTGTTCCTGAGAAGAGCAATGAGTATGAGGAAAGTGCCTGCTAACTTCCTTTCGTCCCATGACATGGTCTATCTGCACCATGTGTCCTCTCTGAAATGGGTGTTGTGTTTGCCCCACTACTTTGCAGAGACATGGCATGTAACTGTGCTACACTAAACCCTACTGCAGCCTCCAGAACTGCTCCATCGATGCTTCACTCCCTTCTTTTCTTTCTCTGCACTCTGTCCTCTCCTCTCTTGGTCTCTCTCCACTGGCTAGGCATTTCTCTTGTCTTAAAATACTCTTCTTATTGACCCTGCTATTTCTGCAAGCTACCATCTTTATTCTCTTCTGCCTTTTGCTACCATGTTCTCTGACATAGTGAGTCTCAAGCCATTTTTCCTCTGCAACACACCAAAGACTTGCGACGATTGCAATGGTCTTCTCCACAGGTGAGTTATTAGCAGACTGTGTGCAATTCTAGAATTCTTAGTAATTCCCTCCCTTTTTCCTGCCCTCATCTGGGACACTCTGGTGCACAATGACATACTAAAATTGAGCACCTTGCTAACTGATTTGATACTCTAGGGCCTATGGTCTAAGCCATCTCATCCTTCGAAAATAAATTCTCCCACTCTTGGCCCTGCTTTTTCACACCATGATGATCTCCTGTGTATATTATTATTACTACTTTTTCCTGCTTCTTCTCTGGCTACTCTTCCTTCTCTCTTACCCTATATACATCTGAGACTCTGTGCTAGACCCTCTTCTCTTTCTGGTCCACCTTGTCCCCTTCGGGTATCTTATTATCTTGTCTTAAACACTATAGGCCTGTCCCTGAGCTCTGGTCTTGTTTTCAGACGACTTCTGAACACATCCATTGGGAAGCCCCCACCAAGAAACCTTGGAGCAAATGTGTTCCAAACTGAATTTATCATCTTGTTCTCAAACTTTCCAAATTCACTATTTCTGTCAACACCACCATTGGCCCCTTAGTCAGCAAGGCTAAACTTCAGATTTCATTTTGATGTTTCTACCCTTCACCCCCAAAGTCCTGTCTACTACACCTCCATAATATTTATGAACCCCAGCCCCAGCTCTCCAGGAGTCAAGTTTGTTGTAGGCCCAGGACATGAGAAAGATTGTGCCAGTGAGACAATACAGGAAGAGGTTGTGTCTCATTACCATTTGATGCAATTAGCATTTATTTGACACTCAGAACATGCTGTTAGATGTTTTGATAACCCAAGAATCAAACATATTGATAACAATTTATCAAAAAGTGAAAGCTATGTATTATTAGTGGTAGTAGTAGTACATTTATTTTAGCATTTAATGGAATAGTACTAAATTTAAGTAGCTTTTCTTCTACCCATATTTTTAAAAGTCTATCAAGAGTTTTGGAGAAACAAGGAGTATTGTCTCTGGAAAGAATGACTCATTCCGTAGCTTAGCTTAGCTCTGCCTATGATTCACATCGGCATTGGAGCTTCTAATGCTTAACCTTCCTAGAAGCCACAGTGAAAAACAGGACAGATGCCTGGGTATGATTTGGTGGGTGCAATAAGGCCTTAATCCTCCAGAAATTCTACCTCATGCACTTGCTGGTCAACAGCATATTCAATGGCTTCTCCCTTTATAACTTACTGGCCATCGTGGATGGGGAAAAGAAAACCACAGAGGATGAAGAACTAAGGTGTCTGGAATGTTCATGGAGATTCACTTGGGAAACATCTTAGTGTAGTAGACTTCAGCAACAGACCAACTTGGCTTCAAATCTTGGTTCTACTACCTATTGGCTGTGAGACCTTTGGGGATGGTTTAACTTCTGAGTTCATTTCCGATGTTAAAAGTAGAGATAATAATAATCACAATGCTTTAATGAGGCTAGATTTTTTTAATCATAAAGAGAAAATTGACAACTAGGTAGACTAAGAGTCTAGTGGATGGTAGTTTTCTCAACCCGATCTCTCTCTCTCTCTCCCCCACTTCATTTCTCTCTCTCTCTCTCTCTCTCTCTCACACACACACACACACACACACACTTCATAGTAGTTGAGCCTTGGACTGACCTTTGGACCCTAATAGGAGCTACCCCTCCATCTACAGTAAACTTTCTTCATTTTACTTAACATGTGATGTAAACGGTAGTAGATTGGATAAATTGTAGATTGGATAAAGTCTGTCCCTAGAAGAGTTCTTTCTACTTAGTATGTGGCAAAAGAGATTATTTAGATCCTTGATAAGAAAGGAGGTAGCAATTTATAGTTACAATTATTTCTGGAAATGAGCACTGATATATATGTAATAAAGAAAATGAAGAAAATGGACCCATGTGCTTAATGACTTGTGGATAATATGAGGTGCCTTCTGTCTACGCGGCTGCCCTCAGCACCGGCAGGTACTGATGAATGCGCCCGGCTACCTGGCGGCCAGCACTCCCACCTCACGACAGCTGCACATTTCGCAGCTGCTCTAAGTCCCACCTTTTCAGGCTTTTGTCCAAGCATCAGCCCCAAATAAAGAACAGAGATTTGATAGGGGGCTCCTGACTGCACACATGGCAATGACCTACTGATAGCCACAAAAAACAGGTCTCAGAACCATTTTGTTACTAAGGAAATAGACAAAGCCACTATGAAACTTAAAGCTATATTATTGTGGTGCAAGGAAATTTTAAAAACAAAAACAAATCATCAACGGATAGTTTAGAACATTTGAATGATCAAACCACATCGATTCAACTAATTATCAACTAAAATCTACTGTGAAAAATCTGTTATGAATATAGCAGGAAAAAATATTCTTCTGAATTCTGTGAGTCATATGGATCCAAATATTTGTAAGATCTAGTCATTATTAAACCCATAAATAATGAATGATAGATATCAAATCAACAATAAAATCTTCTTTTAGATTCTCAAATAAACTTTCAGGAAAAAATAAATCGATTCCTGGGTGAGCTAAGTTGATCCACATGCAATCTATTCCTTGGGGCCAGGCTTCTAGAATAAGTCCAGGGACTTCATAGCTTTGTTGTTTACTGTTTAAAGGGAAGCTTGAATATTACTGTGATAGATTTTCACATCCAATATTCAGTGGGAAGTTGGAAGAGTATTGTCACACCTCAGTTATCCTAAGCAACAGATTTGCCATTTGGTAGACACCAGAATTAAATTTGTGGCCCATGTTTCTATGGCCAGAACAGGACCCCAAGAGGAAGCATCTGTTTCTCTCACGTCAGGTTGGTGTGGAAGTCTAAGAGTTCAAAACTAACTCCCCGCAAAATGCTACTAAAGCAACTTTCTCCTATTTAGACCCTCAGCTGCTGTTGGTCTTAAGGGGGCCCTTCCACAAACTCCTCGTCTTCTCCTTTGATATTTTAGCCTCTTAATCATTTTAAGTCAACAATCCAAAACTGACAGTTTTGCTGATAAAGTGCCTTTATAATGATAGACTTGCTGTTTAAATTTCCGCCTACGTCTTCTCGAAGTTGGTGACCTCATTGTAGCTGATTCTTCCAGTAGAAATACTCACTTGTTAACCTCGAGTTATTTCTGGGCACAGCTGGAATAGAACAAATTGCTTTTTAAGCTTATGATTCCAGGTTCTGTGTCTTATTTTCCATTTCTTCTTGTCCGTTTTTCCATGTAAGTTTTATCTGCTACCTATAAACCATGCAAAACAAATTATTCCACTCAAATCATTGGAAAAGGCTGCTGGCTGGCATAAAACCACGTTGTCTGATACATTTTCTCATTTTGAATTTCTGGAAGGGAAACCCTCCTGATGAGGAGACTTCACTTTCCATCACTAATGGGGAAAACCGTTTCTCTCGGGACATGGGCGGTAGTTCTAAAAGAGAAAACTCAGCAGAAATAAAAATCCAAGCAACTGATCTTTAATTCGAGTCTCTTTCTTTAGTGATGTTCAGACAGATTCTGCCTATGAGATGGGAATAAAGAGAGATGTTGAAAAAAGTATGGGGCCAAACCATGAGTGCTAATTAAACACCACTCTTACTACTTGAGACAATATGCATACCTTCCCAGGCAGTCAGTCTCTGCACGGCTTGGCACGTTGCCTGCTATATGTGAAGCCACCACACTGGCCTGCTTTGCTGGATAAATTGCATGGTGCCTTCCTTTGTGTGACTTTCCCTAGGTATTCACAAGATGCCTTCTTTAAGGAAAAAAAAAAACAGCGCTAAATTGTTTCAGAGAACTTAGTCCACTGTTTATACAAAGGGACTGAGACTTAGAGGGGTCTCCTCAGTGACAAAGCCAAGATCAAAGTAATAACAGCAGATCTTTACATAGCACTTTCTGTCAAGCCAGCCACTTAGACGTAAGTGCTTTACGTATATTGACTCAATTAATCCTTCCACCAAGCTTCCGGGTAGGTGTTGTCATAATCCCATCTTACAGCAAGGAGAGTGCTTCAAGCAACACACTAGCCGGGGCAGAGCTGTGCTTGGAAGCAAGCACCCTGGTTCTGGAGTCTGGCGAGCTCAGCAAATCGCACTCTGCCTTGTAGAACCAGCACTTCTGACTCTTGGTCCTACTCTCTGTGTTATGTTGCTTTGGGATCAAGGGGAGAAAAGAACTTGTTCATAAACATTTAGCCCAACTTTTCAAAGCTGATATTTTTACATTACTATAAACATCATCAAAGTACTATCAAATGCACTTAAAAGCAGATATGGCTGAAAAACAGATGTGAAATAGCTTTACCAGATAATACATATGTCTTCGGGGAAGACGATCAAAACATTGGGCAAAAGGCGCCGCACAGGTGACAGCCATTCAGAAAGGAAGGCAGTGCTATGGCCACCTCCACACGGACTGGCTAAATGTTAGTCTGGTTGTTTCTGTATCAGCATTTGTGTGTCAAGACCTGTCTGAATGAGACTGTAGGTCCCTCTGAACCACGTAGGTGCCTACATAATTCTCTTGTAGAGCAGTTGGTAAAACATCCTGGGAAAGGTTATTCTTAATAAATATTGTTCCATGGCAATTATAGAGAATGCTTAGCATTGACTTCTGAGTTACCAAACTACTTTTGCACACAAAAATGCATGGGCCATAAGGACTGTGACTTATAGAAAAGATTTAAGAGGGTTTACAGCATGTAATGCTTGGAGCCTGTCTTGGAGCATATGTCTAAGAGCAAAACCAAACCTAGGAAGAATCTTTCTCTCATTCCATGAGCTGTGGGTCACAAGTGATATTTCAGAACCCAGGCCTGACAGTTCCCAGTTAGCCACGCATGGCTACAAGCTTTGGGGCTCAGAGCCTGGGGGACAGAATGGAAGTCACAATGGATCTTTACTCTCCCCTACTCTAGGGACAACAGTCTGTCTCCTAAAAGATGCAAGAAGCCCACCTGGCCCTGATGGACAAAAGTGTCCATGTTGTTGTGTTGTTGGTTTTTGGTTTTTGGGTTTTTTTTGTCATTTGAGAGCTCCAGCAAGAGAGACCTCAAGGTCACCTAAAAACTCCTCTTTGCATCCAGGTGGCTTAGGAAAACATGACTCAATATCAGAAAAATAAGCCTTCAAGCAGACAGAGGTTTAAATAATACAACGGCCCACAGCTTATCAGAACTGGCAGAAACATCAGACTATTCCTCAATTACCCTCTACAGCTGTTCATAAATACTGGAATTTCCTTGCCCTGATCTGGCTCACAAAATGAGCAGCAAATGTTGAAAAGTTTAGTGCCTTTTAGCCAGCAGACACACAACTATGAAATATGCGAAGCTGCGGTAGACAAGTAAAAAAAAACTTTCCAATAAAGTAATGTTCTCCCAGTGACATCTTGTTATTCCAGTAAAAATAGATTCTTAGGTTTGACAGCATTTTTTTCCTCCTGAGAAAGTACAAATAATAACATCAAAATTAGGGTTTTTGTCATATACTTGAGGAAGTAAAAAAGGAAGAAAAATTCATTTATTTTTGACTTGTAAGACAGCATTCTCATTCATTTACCCCACGAGGACCGCTTATTTTTGAGTTCTGTAGACAACTAAACTAGAAGGAGCTCCCTCCTACTCATCAATGGGAAGGACATCATTGTGGCAGGACTTTTTGACAGATTGCTCGTTGCACATAAAGCTCTCTTTATTAGGTGAAAACACTGGACATTTTCCATGTTGCCTCATGGACCCATAGTGAACACTGGGAAGTAAATGGGGAAACAGTCACATCTCTCACACAGCTATGGGTCATACCAGGAGATGGTGGGTCAAAGATGGAGACAGCTTCTTAGCCTCCCCCAGTGATAGCCCACATACAGATTTACGCCAAGTCATTCCAGTGTGTTTCCAAACTCCAGACATCTTTGTAGGAGCAACTTCTAAACTGTGTGCAAAGTTGCACATAATCCAATCCAGATAAATACTTGACTGTCCCACTTCCATGTATGTGAGTTGTAATGACAGCTTAAATTATGTTTTCAGGTTGAATTTCTACCCTCTCTCTGCTAAAATAGGTGGTTATAGGTTAGAAAAGATGAACCATCAAATTGGAGTTTTGACCGATACGATGGTGGCTTGGAATGATTTGACCAAAGTCAAATTTTATAAAATTCTCCAACTGCTCAGTACGGAAATCCATAGCTCAAGCTCAATGAACCAAGATAATCTTCCAGCAACAGTTTTTCAGAGATTTAGAAAGAAATATGTTCTCCTCTAAATCATTGAAATGTCATTGAAATATAATAACACTCTCACCAATTATTATTATGTTGTCTCAAAATTCCATTCTTGGGAATGATGAACAATTAATTGATCTTTAGGAACAGTGGGGAATTCAACAAGACATACACTTCTGTTGTTTCTCCAATTTTTTATTTTCACTTTAAAGCTGAAATGAATAATTTTGATTGACAAAACTGAAATTCACACTGTAGCCATGGTCAGTAGGACAACAACGACAACACCACTATATGCTCATCCACCCTAATCTATTAATTATATTGAGGGATACCCATCTAGGTTAAAATGAATATTTTCACAGCTGTCACTTAAAGGAAAGGATGTTCCCTGTATATGTTAGGAAGTCTGGAGAGCCCGGTAACTGCAAGTCTTCAGAAGTATATTACATTGATGATCCTTCTCATGTAGTTGTGTTTTGTGGGATCTACCTCTAGGATTTTCCTGACTCTTCTACTGACATCACCTGCCAGAGTGCATGGTAAAAAATAAAGATTATTTTACAGGGAGCATTGGTAGCCAAGGGAAGTATAATCAACCAACATGTGAATGACAATGATGCTCCAACAAGATTGCCTTCCCCGATAGTTCTCTATGTTCTCTGTTTGATCTTTGAATCTAATCTTTCAGGTGGCATCCCTCAACTGTCAACCTATTGGGCTTGGAGGTTGTATTGTCATCCCTTTGGTGGTGCAGATTTCACCAGACATTAGAGCTTCCACTGTGTCCATCAAAACGGCATGCCAAAGCAAGCTTGGGTCTATATCGTGCATTCCCAATGCGGGTGATATTGTGCCCAAGGGAATGAAAATCAGTTCTCACAGGTGAAGACTCTCTTAGACCTCATAATGGCTTGTGACCCTCCAAAGCTCAATCCTACCTGACCAAATCTTACTCCTTAGTATTTTACTTCTCTCATTAACGAGAATTTAAATTTAACTTTGTTTTGAGGATGGTGATAATGAAAATAAAAGAGCTCATATATTTGAGGAAATTTGTCCATTTGGGAAAGTAAGCAGTTGACAGTATATTCATGCAAAATATGTGCTAATAAATATTAACTTTGAAATTCTAGCAAGAACTTAGTATTAATCTATAATTTCAAGTACATCTCATTGTTGAGCACAGTGTGAAAATGATTAGTTTTTCTTCAGTGATTTTTTTTTTAAAAGGGCCAATTACTGTATTTTAATCTTTCTCTGAATTTCTGGTGAGACACAAATAATTTTCAGACTTAAATCCAAAGCTTTTGTCTGCAATTTGTCCTGATTTTGTCAATCCTGATTCAAAAATATTGGATGGTTTTCTTCTGCAGGTGGAATACAACTCATTAGCCATAAAACCAAAAGCTTTTATAACTTAGTGTCCACCTGTCCTTCCAAAATGACTTCCCTCAAAATGAGTTTATAAACTTTGCCTCCAACAAATAAACCTCTCTCTTCTCTGCTTTTGTCCAACCTCTTTCCCCACGAAGACTATTTTTCCCTTCCTCTCTTCCAACTCCACATTTAATTGTTCTTCAGTGTCCCAAATTTCACTGATTTTACAATGATTTTTTCAATCACTACCCCCTCTACCCTACCTTCCCAAACCAGAAGTGATCTCTCTTTTCCTCTAAACTCACACAACTTGCCATTTGGACAACTCTTATGACATTAGCACTTTCCACCACTTAGTGCTGTTTTAGGTATAGTTTTTCCTCGGTATCCAGGGGCGATCCATTCCAGGACCCTGCTCAGACACCAAAATCCACCCTTAAATAAAGTGGTATAGTATTTTCATATAACCTATGCACATGTCCCATGTATTTTAAATCACCTCTAGATTACTTATAATAAGTAATACAATGCAAATGGTATGTAAATAATTGTTATACTGTATTACTTAGGGAATAATAACAAGGGGAAAAAAAAGTCCCTACATGTTCAGTACAGACAAAATCATCCCTTTTCTCCCTGAATATTTTCCATCCATGGTTGGTTAAATCCACAGACATGGAACCCAAAGCTATGGAGGGCCAACTGTGTGTATTTTGACTTCTTTGCCAATTTAAAAGCTCCTGAAGGGAAGAAATTTGGTCTGATTTCTAGGCAACAGAGCCTAATGGAGACAGATAGGGAGAAGACCATGGGGAGCAACATTGTTCCCTACCACCACGGCTTCGCTGGATCTACCTGGTGTTACACTTGCTTGCCTTCCCTTTTAGTATACGTGCAAACTATCCAATCACTCTGAGTCTAGTTTCCTCCTCTGTGAAATATTGTGATATAGTGTGAGAATTCAGTAAGCCAAAATTTCCAGTAGTAAACGTGGAAGCATATTAAATACATCCATGCATCTTTGACATCACAGTCTGTTGCTTAAAATGTTTTCCCCCAAAGTTTCAATGTTTGGCTTGCAAAAACAGATTAGTGAATGGATCTGTGAGAATAAACAAGAGCAAAATGGCCTTTGCTATTTTTGGGTGGCATTAATCATTCTCTTCCTTTTAAAAAACACAAAACAAACCAGGCAACTATCTGGTGTAGGGAAGGAGTGCTGGGAGAAAGCCCCCACGACGCCAGTGCTGTCTTCATCTGCACCGGATTTCATGCCAACCTCATTTAATCCATTTTGCGCCCCTCATCTGAACCCCAGATTTCAGGTTTGGGAAACAGAACCAAATGGAACATAAAATGTAAAACAAGATCCAGCCACACATAGTCAGCTCTCTCTGGCTTCAAGTCAAAACGTGGCTGAACCACAAAGCTTCACCTGGTTTTGAGTAAAAACCACACCGAACCACCTTTTTTTTTTCATGGTTTCAGTTTGAAAATGGGGTTTCATGCAGAGCTTGCCCTAGTTTCAGGAGAGTTCCTTGGCAGAGCACAGGCCAGGCTTTAGCTAATGTGGACTCTGCGTCCTCAGCACCCCCGGTTGCCCAGCTCAGAGGTGACCACTTGCTATTCTGCCCTCAGAAGGGCCGAGTGTGGAGCAGTCTTGCTTGTGTGTTGATTAAGATGACAGAAAACTATCAGGCATATCAATAAGAAATACAATCAATGAGTTCATCTATTTGCATTTTAGCTTTTACAAAAACAGAGAAGAAAATTTTTGAAAAGTAATGAATGTATAAAGCGGTGGAAGGAGCAAAGTTTAATGTTCTATCTATGTATAGAGGCCTTTGCAGAGGAGATCTGACACAATTCTTAGGATGACCCAGGCCCAAACTGCAAGTCATCAGAAACAGTGAGAGAATAAAGGCAAAGTGTGCTGTAACAGTACACTGCGAGGAGGTGGGAAACAAGCTCCATTTTCCCCTCACTGCTGTATTTAGACAAAGCCATGGTATCAAGGATGCATTTCCCCCTGGAGATTTGTAGTGGATTTGGTGTAGTTTATGTGCTATGCTGGCAATAGTAGAAAGGACTAAAATGCTCCTTCGAAGCTAACAGTGTCAGATGAGCCATTTGCCCCAAATGGCAATGACATGTGGTAATAGGGCCTAATATAAAGGAGCTCCAAGCAGAGTATTTCACAACACGAAGGGAGAAAATTGTTCCCTGGGTAAATTAAACTAGTACTTGGGACATACACAGGATTTATAGGAGGGTTATAATAATGAACACATAGAAGAATGGATTGAATCTGTGATAAAACATTTATCACATCAATAGATGCAAATTATGGAGACCTAACTAGAAAAGAAAATAAATGGCTTGGTAAAAAATAATTTATGTCTGTGTAGTATCATAATATTCACTTATGAAAATTTCTCACACATGACAACACTGGATGTAGGTCCTAGGGAGATGATGTGACTTGTCCAATTCAGATCAGGAAACCAGTAAATTGTAGGGATTAACCTTCCCTCATTCAACTCCATCCACAGATAGAAATTGTCCTCAGCATGACTACATAGGAAGGGAGACAGACAATGAAATACACCAACCACTACACTATAATGTCACAGGTGTCAGAGTGGAAACATCCTCTAGAGGGTTGACGGCCAGGAATAAAAAATTCCTACGTCTGCCTCTTCCCTTTGTATTAATACATATAAGCATGTGAAACCCAGGACTGAAACCCAGGAGACAGTCCGCAGGAGACAGATCTAAGGGGAAACAGCCTTATCACGTGATACCATCCAGTGAGCCAGGGAATCCATTCAAGAGATGGGCTTAGTTTGGGATATGCTGGTTTTTAGGAACCCATGAAATATGTGAACAGAGCTGTCAAGGTTCTCCAGAAATTTAGGTCTAAAATTCCAGGGAAAGAGTTCTGGGCTGGAGCTATGAATCTGAGAATCACTAATGTAAAAGTAATAGGTTAATGACATCACCTATGTTGAGAGAGAAGAGCGTCAAAGGGAGCGTCAAGGTCTGTGACTCATGGGTCCTGGACAGCAACCGGACAGCACAGAACTATCCTAAGAGCAGACACCTGGCAAATGATGGCTGTAGGGAAGGCTGCACACCTCCAACTCGAGTGGAGATTCTTGTCATTCTGCAGAGTCGATCAATGTGAAATCACCAAACACTTTTTCCTTAAGAAGAAAGTCATGGTTCACTTATCCATTATAGTAAATAGTCTATAATAAATAATCCTAACATATAAACACCTCATTTACACAAGAGATTCATCAAGGGTAATGCTTTATTTTATGATAGGACTCACAATAGGATTCTATCAAATAGCAACTGCCTTTAGTGATGGTAACATATGACTCATTTTACCAAGCACAAAACAAAAATCGTGTTTATCCACACTTTTTAGAAACAGGAAACATGAGTTTGCTTTTGTTTATTTCCATGTGTTTGCTTCTTAGGGCCATGCATATTATACATTAGATAGAGAATGAGCATGTGGACAAATGGGGCCAGCAGATACAATCAATTTTCACTTCCAAAGGTCCTTTGGCACAAAGCCTAGTAAAAGTTCAATTTATTTAATTACCATGGAATTGGAAGATGTTTTACTATAAAATATTGATATGAAGGCAGAAACCAAATGGACATTTCCCTAGATGAAAAGTATTAATTCCAAAGCCCCCAGGGGTCAGTGTTGGGCTCTTTAGTTCAATATTTTAAGAATCATCTGGAAGTCAAGGCAGTGGACAGTGAAACGTCCAGTTTCTCTAGTAAAAATGAGCTTATTCAGGTGCCATGTAAATAGAATACAGAAAGACCTGGGTAGTGGATATAAAAATGTCACATAAACTTAAAAGCTGGCCTGTCAATGTGTTTAGAAAAAAGTGTTCTAAACCCTATTTTTAAAATGATGATCTCTAAGTGATCAGTTACACCTCTGCAAAGGATCATTAAAATGGTCCCAGAGATTGTTCTTGCAGTGGGGACATGAATGCAGTGCACTGCATCCTCAGGGTAGGCCACAGAAATCCTTTATAGGGAGCTGGTGAACCACACAATATGTTGTTATGCTTGTTCTGTAAAATATGTGGTGCTTGAGGTTTGATTGTTGCAATTCATGGGCTCCAGAGAAGAAGCATTTCTGCCCCTTCTGAGCCGCCGGGGTTTACCTCCGTGTCTACCCCCTCTCGTTGACTGTGCTCTGCCTTCTGGTATGGTTATGCGAGAATCTCCCCCTTCAACTCAGCGAAGGCAAGATAGCTACCTTCCCTTAGACAAAGACCTTGTTCACAGTACCCACACCGTACCTAACAGATGATGGAAGGATGGCTGGGTAAGTTGGTGGATGGATGGATGGATGGATGGATGGATGGATGATAAAAATTTTAAATGTGCCTAGAAGATGATAAAAGTGATCCAGATAATAAGGTGCTTTCATAAGTTAAAGTAAAAGAATTATTCTTTAAACTATAACAATTACAAAAAGGAGTTAAAATTAACAAAGTTCCAAATGTTTAGCCTTATCCTAGGTTCTCCTTATCAACCTACTATTTAGAAATAAATTAAAGAAAATTAAGAAATTTTAAGTTACATGCTGCATCTTTTAAGGTCAAAGTCTTGATTGACAGCTACTATGTGTTCTCATAAAACTTTCTTTGGTGAAAAGCACTGACCAAACATTATATTTCCTCGCAGCTCCGGGGAGCTTAACACTTTGTTAATAAGTCAGTTCAAACAGCAGACAAGCACAGCATAGTGTAAATAAGCACAGACTTTTTCGACATACTCCTCACCCTCTCCAAGCCTCAGTTTCCTCATGGGTACGGTTGGGATAAATCCATAATACCTACATAACCTTGTGAGATTGTGATGATCAAATGGGCTAATATATGTAAAACCCTTAGTTTACAAATAAGTAGTAAGTGCTGAGCCACTACTGAAATCCAAAATTATCTAACTCCGAGGACTTTTTTTTTCTTTTCATTTTGAAATAATTTGAAGGTACAGGAAAGTTGCAAGAGCAATACAAAGAACCGCTGCATACTCTTCACCCAGATTGGCCAATCGTTGGCATCTTGCTACATAAGCCAGTGGTTTTCATCAGTGTGCCACGGGTCCATAAATGGACACGAGCATGGTGCCCACCTCACAGGGCTACTGTGGGGGTTAGATGAGATCACAGGTGCAGAGAATCAGATTCATACATTAAAATAGGTGCAGCAAAGCATGACAGGGCCTCTATTAACAACTGACTTTGGAGCTCAGTAAAGGTACAAAGGAGGAAGTGAGTCTCCCTTCTAGGATGAAGGGAAGTGGGAGCTGAGAAGGTGCTGGGGAGAAAGTGACCTTTGAGGTCAAAGGTCAACCTTAAAACACCCATCCGTCTAAGATCAGAACAGAACAGCAGTGCCTCTGTTCTGCCACATCCGTCTTCTCCCAGGAAAAGGGCTGAATTTGACAACTCTCAAAAGGATCTAAGCTGATTTAATTTGGAAAAGTGGGACTGCTGTGCCCAACCTAATTTTGCCGTCCTTAATGGAGTAAGGGTCATCGGTGGTGCTTGTGACTGTGATGGTAGAACATCCTTCCACCATATTTCCTCCTTGCAAACCCCCAGCCTCCAAGTAGCAGCTCAAATTTCCTAATGCTTTCATGATTCTGGGAAGTGAAAAGTGACCTCTCCAAAGCATCTGTTTCATTTGGCCGCACGAAGCCTTGTCCTAAGGTAGGAAAACGCATAACATCCCATCGCCCCCGTGAACAAGCTCAGTGCATAGCACGCGTGTCCTCAGAGGCAAGGCGCAACTGCAGGAAGGAAGACACGACGTCTGGCATCCGGTCCTTTGAGTTCATACTCAATACATACACATGGCCACGGCAAGAAATGTCAAAATACCCAGAACAGACAGGATCCATACCTTGTAAAACGTTCTGTATCCCATAAAAACAGCCCTCAAGATGATCAATTTTGCAAAGTAAGCGTGATACCAGCCTTTTGTCCTTCCTTCAGTTCTCATTCTACTTTTGACTTATTTGTGGAAAGTTATAATTAGATTGTGCCTGGGCTTTTTTGCTTTAACTGATAAAGTGCCGTAAATCCTGGACCTCATCCCTGAGTGCAGTCACTTATGAATTTTGCTATTTTTTTTTACACATCACACCATATGCGGACCCGGCTGAGAGGCACGGTTCCGTATTCCTGGCATGCAGGAGAGCCACTGAGAGATATCATATGGTCTCCTGGCAGGAGTACAAAGTGCCTCTTGCTGTTTGATCTACTGTCTTAAACTTAAATGCAAAATCTGATAATTGGGTTAGGCAGGAGAAGAAAATGAGCAGTAAAGTTCTTTTCATTTCCTTTTGCTATTTCTCCACGTTTCATCTTTTCTTCCTTTCTTGTCCTCTCCTTCTCCTAGCTCCATTTCCCCTTTTTTTTCTCAGCCTCTGCAAGAGACAGACTGCCCTGCGAGGAGCGTGGATTAGAAGAAGAGATGAGCTTATGGCTGGAAAACCTGGGTTTTCCCAGCTGCCTCCATCAGCTCCTTGCTGTGTGTGCAATACATTTCTGTTCCATTAGCGACCGCGCTGGGTAGCTATCTTCAGCTTGCAAATGCCAGAGTCATGGCAGGTTTACTTGTTTAGAAATATTACTGCCTTTTCAGACACGGGTTTGTTTAATGTGAAAGGAATTCCTCCTCGTCTCTCTGGTTCGGGCCATTAAGCAGACAGAGGCTTGTACTTCAAAGGGCGCAAGAGATAAATGAAAACTGAACTTCCTCTTCGCACAGAAGGAGGCTGTAATATGAAAAGCCTGCCTTAGACCTCTCTCTCCATGAGGAGAGAGAACTTTGCATTCTTGATTTCATCACTCCAAGACGTATTGCAGAATTGCCCGTGTGGTTACTGAGTTGTCTTAGCTGGATGTGAACCCAAATAAGGCTTCCTAAAATACATGACTTTAGCACCGAGGAGAGTACAAAGTTCAGAAATGACACGACTTTTTGTCAGCATCACTCTTTCAGATCACAAAGGGCAGTTACTCACCCGCAGGTGAGTCACTAGAGTTTTCCACAGGTCAGGCCACCCGCTCACTGTGACGGATGCTTCCTGCAACCCTCCGGTGGTGTTGGAATGTTCCAGAAACTCCTGGGGTTTGGGAAGGGGGTGCCTGGGAGCAAGGCACACAGGCTCTCCTCATCTGCACCCCATACCAATATTGGTATAGACCAATCATTTAAACTCAGGATAAAAGAACATTCTAGATAGTCTTAGTCTTCAATTGAAAAGGAAGACACCAGGAGGCCACCCGAGGAGCTGGTGAGGTAGAGAAAAGAGTTCGCCTCAAGGAGGATGGGGGGATAAGTAGCACAGCCACCCCCTCCATGTGGGACGCCCCACTCACAGGTCCCAAATCACTGCTTTTAGAGGGGCCCGTCCCACATTCAGACTCCTCAGACACGTGCCAACGGATCCTTTTAACCAGAACCTCGATTTCTGAAGTTTCCCAGCACCCATTCTGACTGTCCCACATGGCCTTGCAGGTCTAAGGGACCCTGCAAAGGCCTCACCAGGCCCAAGTGACAGCCGGCACCACAGCCCGCCAAGAGCTCAGCACCTGCTCCCTTCCCCAGTCCTGGACCTAAGTGACTCTGCAACCTGCCTCCTGAGGACACTCTGGCCCTTGGGAAGGGCAGGAAGCTGGGCCCAGGGGACAGCGGTGGGGAGGGAATACAGCTGCTGGAGATGTCCACCAGTGTCCTTCCCAGGCTTCTCGGCACTGGGGGAGTAGGGCCTGGGAGGCGCCCGCTGTTTCCCTAGTTGGCTTAGCCTTGGTTCCGCCATTTAGGAGGCCTGAAAACTGGTTTGGATCTGACATGGAAAAGAGGGTGTTTCTCTGAAACAGGTGATTGATGGGAGCTGCCCTGGAAACAAAGACTGTTGCTCTAGAAGAGTGTGGCATGGTTTTGGCAGCCGAAGTTGCAGTCCTTCCATCAAATTTCCAGGACCCTGCTAGGCAGGCCCTGGGGGCGGGGGTGGGGGGTGGTGTCTTGGTGCTGGTATTAGTTAGTCACCCCGCTGTTATAATCACATTGTTTTATTTAATGTGATTCTGTGTCACTTCTCATCTCTGTGGAGCTGGAGCATCCTTTTGTCTCTAAAACACCAAATTAGACCTTTTCAGCTTAACACCAGAAATGACTCTTGGGTGTCTTGCGCATGCCTACAAAAGGGCTGATTTGCGACAACACGGGGCCCTGGAGCCTGGGGGTGTTCGGGGAGAGTCCGGCCTCCCCCGTGTTTGTGAGAGGGACTTCCTGCTGGCGAGGCTTAGTCTCAGTGGCCTGCAAAGGGGCATCAACTGCTCCTTCCGTCCAATCCAAAGCTTGATGGAAAAGCACTATTTAAAAAAATAGGTTTGTGCATTTGTTTTAATTATATCCCTAAGACTTTTTTTTCCAGTTACTGGGGAAATTGGATAATTGTCTGAATAATCTTGTTCGAATGTGCCCTCGCTCTGGGGCTCCTGTGCCCTCCTTCCTTCCCAGCTTCCGGCACGTTTGAGTGAAGAGAACGATTTACAGTAATTGCAGTTTCCTTGTCTGTAGCCTCCGTCACCGTAAAAAGTGAAAATCGAAGACTGTTGGGTGGAAATTAATTTAGAAACATTACTACAATTCTTGCATGGCATATGTAGCCATAATAGCAATTTCAGCGGGAAAGGCAAAAATAAATAGAAGGCAAATGACATTAATTTCCATTTGCAGCAAACCCATAATCGGATCAATTGCCCCATCCTTGGGGATAAAGTAAGTTGTCATTGATTGGTGGGGTGAAGTCCTCTGCGGACACCCCTGATAAAGCCAGACTCTTGCAGTGCTGCATCCTGCAACCAGCCGAGAGGGCTGGGGACCCCAGACCTTCCTCTGGACAGCAGGGTAGTTAGGCCAAAGCATCCTCTTCTCCCTGCATTGGCCACGTAGCTCTAGACAAGTGGCTTAACCATTTGGGGCTTGATTTCCACATCTGCTAACTGGGGATAATAAAAGTATCCACCTCATAGGATTGGAAGGATTAAGTAAACCGATCCACATCATGCACTTAAAATGGTGCCAGGCACTTGGTAAACCCTTTAAAAATGTTAGCTTATTATTTATTACAATTGCTATTACTCTTTATCATCCCTGATGCAATGGCAAAAGAACTAGATTTGTGCTTAAATAACGTAAATCCAAGTTTAAGCTCTACTACTTTCTTGCCATGCATTCTTGGGCAAATTAATCATGCTAAGCCTCAGTTTCCTAATCTGTAAGACAGGACTCTATCTAATGTATATGAGCGTGCAGACGGAATCAAGTAAGGCATGGAAAAGCAATTTGTCACTGAATGTCAGGCCTCAAAACTCGCCTTTCTCCTGACGACATCACCGTTCCACTGGAGGGGACAGCTCCATGGTGACCACTCTGGGACGTGGCTGGCCCATAGTGATCCCTGTCCTGGTGTGCAGGAGTGAGGATGCTCACCTTCTGCAGGGCTTTCCTGAACTGTCAACCATGAGCCATGCAGGTGTCACCAGGCATGACCCGCAGCAGTGTCCTCCTCAGCTTCCCTCTGCAGCTCTGGGGCTGTGTCAGACAGTGGCCAGGAAGGAGGATGCTTGATCGGGACATGCCCTGGGTTTCAGAGAGCCCCGGCCTCCCGGGACTCTCCTGCCCTCGTGCGTGAGTGCACTCTCTGTGTCTCAGATTTTCATCTGAA
>CM052436.1:7532562-7600870 GCA_028533085.1 Varecia variegata | reverse complement strand
TCCCTCCGGCCCTCCCCTCCGTCATCTGCCCTTCTCCTCCGAGGATCTTTCTTCGGCTTTGGGTACCCTGAGCCTCAACTTTGCAGAGTGAGGAAGGAGCAGGCTAGCTCAGTCCCCAGCTCATCTCATCAACTCCTTTTAGATCAAGACCAAAACAAACCACAAATGCTCTTACTCTACCTAGCATCCACCCATGAAGTACAATCGAGAAATCTGTGTTCCAAAGAAAAATCATTCTTGGACGGAGCCAGCCTTGACTGCTGTGCCCCACGAATGAGAGATTGGGTAGACTTGACCTGATGTAGGCCCTCTAGTCCTAGGTTGAATTGGTGAGTTGCAGTAGCTGTCAGCCCGTGGGTGAGCAAGGCACAAACAGCTGGGCACAGTGGCCCTTTATCTCATGCCAGCTGGACCCAGAGATGGAGCTTGGAGGCTGGAGTGATCAGGCTACTCTTGGCAGAGGTTCCAGAAACGACTCTGGTGGCACTGGGATGCTATGGCTTCAGGCCTGCCCCAGAATAACACATTGTTAGCATATGTTAACAGGCTGCCTTTTCTCCAAAGATCACAAAATGCATTCCATTTAGTGTCTGTTCTGCAAGTGTTGCGATCTGTGTTTTATGGGCGACAAAACCAAGCTACAGCAAGGTCGTGGAGCCCCCTGCCTGAGTGTGAGTGAGTGAGGGGCTGACCTGGGAGACCCCCACTTCCTGAGTCTCAGGCTGTTGCTCAACAGCCTCCCCTTGACTTTTCCAAACTCCTTCCAGAATGGTCTTTCTGCCTTGCAGATCTCAGGGTCTGGTAGGAGTTAAAAAGAACATGTGTGTTCTGAACTCCCTGGAAGAGAGTATTAAAAACACACACACAACCTAGCGTTCGCCATGTGGGGATGCAGATGAAAGGGGACGGCTGTTTCAGTACTGGGTTTTGTGACCACACGTGGTTAGGCCTTCGCCCCACAGGAAGCACACGAAGATTGAAAATGAGTCGAGGGGCTGGCGCCCTCTCTTCTCTCTCATTAAGCATAAGACCATGCAGATCCTGGTCTCCTTCCTTTTAAAACCTGTGACCAGCACATCAAACTGAGCTTTCTAAGTAACTCACTACTGATATCATTCAATAGAAAGAGGAAGCTGCTGGACGAAAGCTAAGTGAAATTTTCCAAATGATTTCAGCTGGCTCTACCCAGGCCAAACCTCGTCTTCGCTGGGCAGAATGAGATGAGCTTTTACACAAGATGTTGGAGGCGCACTTGTAAATATTTGACTCTTACACAAATGATTCTTTAATTGTAACTCATATAATTACAGAAAAATGATGTCCAAAGTTAGGACCTTCAATACAAGGCACTGAAACACCTCAAAATGCAAGGCTGGAAGGTATCTAAGGGATCATTGCCTTAAGGTAGAGCCATAATAATTCCCAAAGAGGAAACTTGAGTCTACTGATTTTTTTTTCAAATCTACAGGGAAGATCATCACGAGATTTTCAGGAGGAACTAAAATTTAGCAACCAACAGGCAAACACTTACCATACACCTACTGTATGCAAGGTTCTGTAGGGGTGCACAGATAGTTATTTGATGCAAGTTCTCACAGTTGAGTGGTTCGTGCTCATCGCCCATATATAAACACCAATAACTACTCTCAATGTTTGGAAATTCTTTGTCACCTCTCTCAACTGTCTCGCATACCATTGCCTTTTGGTGTGGCTTCCTTGAGTTCTGTCCCAGGAGAGATGGGGGTGGAGTGACCCTCGACAAGCAGGGAACAGTTGACTACCAGGTTGTCCCCAGGCCTCTTCTGCCAGTGCAAGGCAGAGCTGGGGATATGGCAGCAGGAAGCAAAAGGCAGCCTCGAATGTGCCTAAGCCCAGACTCTCGGTCTTTCCCCCGAGATCCCTTCCTGTCACAGTCCTCTATGGCAACTACAGCCTCCAGATTTCTTATGCTAAAGAATTTTCTTTCACTCACACCCTCCATCCAACCTGTCATTGGCTGATACTGGTTTTACCTCCAAAACAGTCACTCTCTTTACTGTCCCCCCAAACCACTCCCATTTCCCACCTCCATACGCCAAGAGTCTCCTGTTTGGATTTTTTAAAAGTTTTTTTTTTTAAACAGCTTTATTGAGCTACAACTCACACACCATACAATTCACCTATTTAAAATGTACAATTCAACAGATTTTGGTCTATTATATTATTAATTTTTTTGAGTTATGGTAAAATACACATGAAATAAAATTTGACATTTTAACCATTTTTAAGTATATAACTCCTTGGCATTAATTACATTCACAGTGTTGTGCAATCATTATCATTAACCATTTCCAAAACATTTTCATTACCCAAATAAACGTTCTATAAAGTAGGAACAGAAGGAAACTCCTTCAGCACGATAAAGGCCATATATAAAAAAACCCACAGCCAGCATCGTCCTCAATGATGAACTACCAAACACTTTCCCCTTAAGATCAGGAATAAAACAAGGATGCCCACTTCTTGCCATTTTTATTCAAAAGTGTACTGGAAGTTCTAGCCAGAGCAACTAAGTAAGCGAATAAAAAGCATCCAAATGGGAAATCAAAGAGTAAATTAACTCTGTTTACAGATGCCATGATCTTATATGTGGAAAACCCTAAACAATGCCCCCCAACAAAAAAGCCCGTTAGATCCAATTCAGCAAAATTACAGGATAAAAAATTAATGCACAAGTATATGTCTATATACTTGCAATGAACAATCCAAAAAGGAAATTAAAAACAATTTCATTTACAATAGCATCAAAAAGAGTAAAATACTTAGGAATAAATATAACCAAGAAGGCAAAAGCTTTGTACATTGAACACCACAAAATATTACTCAAAGAAATTAAAAGAGACCTAAATAAAAGGAAAGACATTTCATGTTCATGGATTGTAAGGCTTACTATTGTTAAGATGGTCGTATTACCCAAAGCAACCTAAAGACTCAATGCAATCCTCATCAAAATCCCAATGGCATTTTTTTTTAAAACAGAAATAAAACCCATCCTATAAGGCTCACTGCCTTTTGCACTTGCTGTTCCTCCTGCCTGGCATGCTCTTGGGCCACATATCTGCATGGCTCCATGTCTCACCTTCTTTGGGTTAGGATGCCACATGCCATCTGTCACCTGTCACTTTGTCAGTGTGGCCCTCCCCCGCCACCCTTGCAACCCTAGGTGCCCTTTATTTGCCTTATTTTTCTCCATTGCTCTTAATATAATTTTCCCACACTATGTAAGATTTTACTTATTTATTTTTTGACTTCCCTTCTTAAATATAATTTTCATGAGGCCAGGGATTTTCATCTTTTTGTTTATTGCTATATTTCCAGCACCCAGAACATGTCAGGCACACAGTAGGCACTCAAGATAAATATTTACTGAATGCAAGCATGAGTGTAAAACATACGAGAAAAACAAATACAGCCACATCTATTATTTTTGTAACAAAACAAGACAGATAAGTGGCCACTAATGGGATTTTTTGGCTTAAATTCCGTAACAGAATTTAGCATTATGGCGAAACACGATGGTGCATGAAACATGTGACTTCATTATACACCTAAAGAAGTGGTGAGTTCATATATTTCCTCGTATTTGCAAAGCAAGTTTATTTTGGGCTGTTTTCAAATCGTCAATTCTCCTTCCAGTGTACTGTTCTCCGAATTGCAATACATCTGAAATCATTTCCCACTCTGAAAAAGTCATCAGGGTATCTTAATTCACCTTAATCTGCAGTGGCAACAGACCCTGTGTGAATGGAGATGCAGTTATTGCTGAGTGTGGGATGCCAAGAACTTGACTTTGGCTGGGCGAGAGCAAGTCTCGATAGCAAGAGAGCAAGAAGACAGCTGGTAGGAAAATAACGGGGATGGCTGCGGGTGAGTAACGAGGATGGCCGGTAACGGGAGACTCCCACAAGTGGGAAACTTAGTACATGTAGACGCGATTACATGCCAAACAAATGTACAATTTCACATACTTAACTTATGATTTTCGCTTTGATGATGATGAGCGAACAAGAAGGAGAAAAGCTGTCTGTTAAAAGAGGTGACTCATTCATGTCTTCTTTTAAACAGATCTTGGGAACATTCTCCTGAATTACTTCACTGACCTCATGAAGCCATGAAAGCTGCAGAACACCACAACACCATGGCTTCTCCTGGAGGGTCCACACCTAGTGATGGACCCTCTTCAAGGCTCAATTGCTGCATTTCCATTCTCAGGGGGTGGCCGCTTCCCTTAGGAAGAGGAGCCTGCTACCTCCCTGAGATGAGAAACTTCCTACCCCGGGACTGAAAGAAGTGGGGTGCCTGAAGTGAGCCCCGTGATCCCACCCAATGGAACAGCATCTTTACTCATGGAGTAAAAGGAATGAAAATAAACCACATATTCTTTAGAGTTTTCCTTTCAAATACATTCTTTGGGTAGAGCACAGGTGTGTACCTTCCAACTCAGTATTTGGTTGGGCTCTTCCTACAATGGAATTGGGAAATCCTGAATTTCAGTTTCAGTTTCCTACTCCTGCTTTTCCCTATCAGCAGCATAATCATCTAAACCTACTGTCACCACTGAATTGTTGACAGAAAGATTCTAAGAGATCTCTTACAGTCTTTGTAGATAAACTGTAAGAGGTCTCCAGAAATCATGTTCTTTGTTAGGGTTAGATTTTGTCCTCATGCCAACATGCTCAGCCCATTTGATAGAGTGATGGGGAAAGCAGAGAGAGAGAGACAGAAAGTGAGAGAGAGAGGCTGCATTTTACTTTTTAAAGACGCTCCCCGCCCCCAGTTTGTCTGAAGTCCTATAAACATCACTGGAATTCTGTGTGACTCATTTTATGTCCCAGGAAATAGCCTCTAAAGCACCACGTTTAAATTCCAGACTTGAGTCAAATTGGAGTCAGATCAGACCAATGCCCACCCCCTGAACCCCACCAATAATTTAATTAATCTATACTAAGAAACTGCACATTACATATTATCTATTTTTAAACCTAGGAACCTTTGGTTTTCCAGACATACTATGCTACTTAAAAGGCAGCCTCCGCAGTTCCATACTTGTCCCTGGCACCTAATCATCCCATAAAGGACACGCATTATTCTAGTTGCCTCTTAGCTTCCTTCTTAAAGCTCGGCCTCTAGTGGGTGGGACTCCCTGAAATACACCATCAGCACTTGCCAGCTGGACACCCTCCCTCACGCTATAGGTGCCGCATGTGGAGAGAGAACGTGGCATTTGGCTGCAGCTGGAAGCTCCCACCCGTCTCATACCTTTTAATTGGCCTTTGAATTTCATGCCAATACTGGGGAGTTATGGGGTGGCACTGTTACGTGATTTTCCTGCTACACTTGCAGGTCTGCCACGTGGCCTTGACACGTTTAAAGTTACTTTCTTTCAGCAGGAATGTGTGGTGGCCAGTACCCCACCCCCAGAGGGATTGTATTTTGCTAGATGGCATCTGCACAGCTGGGAAGAGTCTCCCCAGGGTGTCCGACAATGAGTAAGTTTCTCACATCATCATTGGCAGGCTCATTCCAGTTTTAAGTCATTCTCTAAGACAAGGCAGACAAAAGTTCTCATCTGTTATTCCACCAGGCTTTTAAGAGTTGAGGAGCTAAACGGTAGCTTTGCAGTCAGGTGCTGCATTTTGTAGTTTGTTGTGTGCGTTGCCTTTGAGAGAGGGAATCCCACACGTTGAAGATTGGAGATTTAAAAATTAAACATCCTCAGTGTTTTTATTGAAAATCTGCTTTGCCTCCATAAAAACCTCAAGGAGGCAAACCGAGCTAAGTGTCCTTTTCAGGAAGCACAATGAGAAGGACACTCCATCTGGCTAACAAAATAAAGCCATGCTGCTCTCTCTCTCGCAAGTCCTCTGCAGCACCCTTCCTCTAGCAGATGTGGAGGACAGTGACCCACGTGGCTCAGAGGTTTAGAGCCAGACGTGGATTTGAGTTCGTGTTCTTCAGGGTGACCTTGGGCAAGTTAGGCAACCCCTCTGGACCTCACGAGGGTAGCAATAATGCCAATATCATTGTTGATACTTAGGAAGTGCTGGGCAGAGCCCTGGGCACAAAAGAGGTGCTCAGTATGTGCTCACTGATACTGTTGTTGTTAATATTTCCTTTTTCAGAGTGGTGAACAGGAGCCTGGGGAAGTAGTAGCAGCAAGTCTTTTGATGCTCGGGCTCAGGCTGGGGTGCTGCAGAGTGGCCGAGGGCAGGGCCTGACTCCACGCCTTGACAGGGCCTTTCTCACCTAGGCTGAGGGTGCTGGGAGGACACTAGTGAGGAGCAAGAGGGCTCACAAAGGAGCAGGTGTGTAGGCCACTGCCCCTCCGCCTCGCCTGGGACCGTCCCAGTTCACTGTTGCTGCCACATCCCTCTCCACACTGGGAAGTTCCCCGGTGAGGAAGACAAATGATGTGGTCACCCTGTCTATGAGGTCCCTTAGGTGGCTCCCTGAGCTGCACTGTCCAGTATCGTAGCCACAGCAGCTTGTGGCTAATAAGCACATGGCTCACGTGGGCTGGGCTGAACTGAGAGCCTGTAAGCGTCAAAGACACACCAGATCTCAAAGATTTAAGGAAAAAAATAGAATGCAAACTGTAGCATTGATAATTTTTATATAGAATACATGTTGAAATGACAATGCTTGGCTATATTGGGTTAAATAAAAATATTAAAATTAATCTCCTGTTTCTTTTCACTTAATGGATTGTGGCTCCCGGAACATTTACTATGTGGGCTTGTGTTCTGCTCTGTTGGACAGGGCTGTCCCGGAGCCCGAGCCCCGTGTGGGTCCTAGACACACAGCTGTGCTCTGGACGGAGGCTGCAGTTTGCCACCAGGCTTTCTCTCAGGCTTTGGGGAAAAATGCCCTCCCCGACACCCACCCCCGAAGGAGCTATGCCACGATGCCCTGGGCTGGCTGGATCTCCACTCCCGAATCCCTGCCTGTCACCCTGACTTCTCTGCAGGCCGTACACCTTCCTCTGCATGTTCAAAAAGACCCAAATATACCCACCACTCCCGCCCCCTCGCTCCCCGTGCTGTCTCCTTTCTGTGCTTGTCCTGGACAACGGTCCTTTCGGCCACCAGATTCCAGACCTTCACATCACCTCTCACTGAACTATTTCATGTCCCAGCTTTAAAACATGTCCCTGGCCTTCCATCGTGTCTGAGCTCTTTATCCTGACACTCAGAGCCCTCTAGAGCTCAGCCCCTTTCATGGGCCCAGCTCTGCTCCCTGTTATTTTCACCACCCTCCCGTCTACCCTGTCTCCACCAGCTCTAGGCCTTGCTACTTCCGCAAACACGTGCTGTCCTTTCTTACCTCTCTGTCTTGGATCGGTGGTGCTCCTTGGCACCGAGGTCATCTTCACTCCCTCCTCTGCTTTGGGGAGTTCTAGCTAACTTGAGGCCACAGTTAAAATTCACACTCTCCAAATTCCCCTCTCTCAGACGGGACAAATTCCCCTTCCCACATCCAACCGCACGCTCATCATGGCGTCATGAGAGCACATTCAGGTTGGCTCTGTGTTAACCTAACGTAGGTGAGTGTTTCCCTTCCCACCTAGGGGAGGACTTTAGTATTTGGTAGTTATTTATGCATCTTTTGACCCTCTCTCCTTCATAACAACTAGCACCAATTTCCAACATCATTTGGAAGGTGCTCAATACAGGAGAGGGAGTCGAGTCGAAGACAAGGGTCCACCTAGCATGTTCTTGGAAGGATGGCCACCCGGGCTTGTCTCAGCTTTGGGCTGGGAGAATTCCTTGAGGACTGACGAGGAGGGGATAGAGCACAATAGCATTTAAAAAGAAAAAGGGGAAAAATTAGATTGTTCACGTCTGTTTAGGCAGACATTCTAATTACGTTACATCACAATATTTGTTGAACGTGCACTGCACGAATATTTAACATCAAGATCAAACTTCAGTAGTGGGGAGACCAGGACACGCTCAAGCACGGCTTATTCTGCCTCTGCCACCCTGTCTTCCCTCATCACAGATATGACAGATACCCAGAGGTGGACTCAGTGCTTCTAACCACACTGATTATGGAATGATCATTAGAGGCTGCGAATAAGAAAGGCTTCTGGAGAAAGATCAAGTTACACTTATATTAGGATGTCAAATAGGACCTTGCATGAAAAGAGCTACTGATCCAAAGGGAAAAAAGTAAAGAAAAGAAAAAAAAAAAAAAAACACAACGAAAAACGGAGGCCCCGAGCTGTAATGGAGAGGCTGCTAGGCTTTTGGGAGAGCTGGTCGTGTGTGTGTTGAATTACAGGCAATTATCGGTGGGCTCCCTGTTGGCCCTAAAGAATTTAGAACCGTGTCAAAGGGAAATCTGATCTCTCGGGAGGGAAGTCCTGCTGCATCTTTTAACCCTGTGCCAACTCCACTGGCTTGAACCTTTCAGCGTTGCATTTTGTTCCTAAAATCTCACAAAGAGTTGTAGAGATAAAATTCTCTACAGGTCACATGTTTTTTAGGGCCCCAGCCTGGGGTTGTGAAAATGCTACGTGACTTTGAAGACTGAAATCAACCCTGCTCTGTGTACTCTCTGCTTTCTGGTAGTCTATCCACCAGGAAAGAACCAATATTTTTGCATAAACTCACTGCATGTTGTTCACCAAGATGATCTTGAGGCGCTACAAGACCATGAAGTTTGGTTTGACCCTTCAAAGAATAATTACACTCTGGGACGTGACGCATTTACCTATGCGCATGTCAGACACCTGAGCATGCATCGCTGAAAAATGGAGACCAAGATGTTTCAGATGTTCCATGGAGCCAGCCAGCTAGGGAGCAATGGGCACTTCTCCCTTTGATGCAGTGTGGCCTGGACCAGGCAGAGTTGGCCCTGTTCAGAGCTTGGGCCAAATACCTTAACATTTCTGTGCTTTAATATCCTCATGTGCAAAAAATGAGCATATGAATATATGCCACTTCCAAGCTGGAAACTCCTATCAGTTTATGCTAAAGCTGTGTTAGACAAACCACACCCTGGTATGAATACTCTAAATCTGTGGTCCCCAATCCCTGGGTTGCTGACTGGTACCAGTCTGTAGCTGTTAGGAACTGGGGAGCCATGCAGCAGGAGGTGAGTGGCAGGGCAAGAGAGCAAGCAAAGCTTCGTCTATATTTACAGCCGCTCCCCATCGCTCACATCACTGCATAAGCTCCACCTCCTGTCAAATCAGCCGTGGCATTAGATTCTCATACGAGCACGAACCCTGCTGTAAACGGCACATGTGAGGGATCTAGGTTCCTCGCTCCCTATGAGAATCTAATGCCGGATGATCTGAGGTGGAGCTGAGGTGGTGATGCTTGCACTGGGAGTGGCTGCAGATAGAGATTTTCCTTAGCAGAGAGGTTTGACTGCACAATAAATGTAATGTACTTGAATCATCCTGAAACCATCCCTGCCACTGGTCCATGGAAAAATTGTCTTCCATGAAACCTGCTCCTGGTGCCATAAAGATTGGGGACCACTGCTCTAGATGAAAGTCTGTCCTGAGTGTTTACACAGAACTGCATGAAGGGATGATGTTGGCAATGAAGTCCTAGGTTAGAATTCTTCAGGGAAAGCATGGAAGTTTGTGATAGCTGAATTTTGTTTGGATTCTGTTTCATCTCTGGCTTGAAGGTATATGAAAACCATACTAAAGTTCTGGTTTCAAGGTGTTTTCCCCACTACATGTACACCAATAGCAAGACATTGTTATATTACTCCATGAATCTCAGAAAAATTATTTTTTTTAAAATATCCAAAACCATAGATTTGGGGTAGTAACAACCACTGCTGGGAGTTTAATCTGCCAGCTGCCTTTTCACTAGCTCTTCTACCTACTGCTCAAACAAACACAGGTCCAAAACCCCGACGGCTCGTGCATCCTGCTCCTTCTTACTACGCATGTCACATTAAGGCATGTCCTCTACAGAGGTTCATGTCTCCACCTGGTTGCATTTTGCATTTCTTTTGGTTCCTAGCTTCTGTGACACTACGTGGTAGAAAGTTATGGTTAATAAAAATTTGTTAAATGACTCAGCAGGTGAACATAAGAGCTGGCCGGTCACATCGTCCTGAGTAGAGCATGCACACGTGCACGCACGCGCGCACACACACACACACACACACACACACACACGCATTCCCTCACAGAGTCCTGCAGAGACCCTTTACTTTCTCAGGCCTTTCCCCGACCCCACATCCACAGCACTCGTGGCCATTTGACCCTGGCAACTTTCCTACGGAGAATCCTTCTCGAGTCCCAGCTCCGAGGCACTGAGGCAGCTACTACTAATTTGTTAAGAGTCGTTGCTTGGGATAAAATCAGGTTTCCATCCCTGGACGAGGCATTGCTCCCTGCTGTCAACTCCTGTGTTAATATATCGGGATAAGGTGGATCCCTCAGTGGGCTGAAACAGAAAAGAAGGACTTAAAACAACGTAGCGTTGGTCAAAGGAAGCAGAGGAAGGTAAGTGATAAACCTCCATTAATAAAAACGCCAGACGAGGTTTCAGCACCCCCGAGAGCCACTGCCTGGGGACAAGAGCTCTGCTGACTGTCACGGGGACTCTGTCCTGGACACGTTTCATCACCTCAACGGTGATGGGAAGCAGAAGAGCATTTATCACCATGAAACAGAAGAGAATTCTTGCTAATTACCATTTTGTTTTAAAGTAAGGTAAGATTGGGGCACCCTCTCTACCCCAACTAGCTTCTTTGCATGGCTTTTATGTGGGCAGTGTTGTCGTAATTTCTCTGTTCAAATAAAGTCTGTAGAAAGCCATAAAAAGAGATCTGGACCCTAAAGCTTAACGGATTCTGGAAAGCAGCTGGCTTGTAACATGAGTCATTCCAGGCAAGGCTTTCTCCTTTGTGTGTTTTCCTCTGACCTAAAGAATGGGTTATTGGATGTCTCCTGGCAGGTGCTATTGGATTAGGGAGGTAGCTGGTCAGAAACAAACTTTGAATTAGGGTGTTTTTTTTTTTAATAGTTTACTAAAGTAAATGTGATCGTTAGCTTAATCCCCCGTATCTAACATGAGGTTCAAATTTAACAGTGAAGTTAAAAAAAACCGCTTGGCATGTGTATCTATTATTTGTGTGCGCGTCTCAGTGCCTTGCTCTAGAGTTTAGTTGTTAATGATGAGATTTCCAGTCCATTCCCATTTCAGGCCCAGCAGTACAAAAGCTCAAATGCCCACGTTATTTTTCTTTTCTGCAATTATGAGAGAAAACCAAGTGGAATATTAATACATTTATGGTGGGGAATTATTTTTTGTTAAAATAACTTTTAAGGGATATTATAAGATCTGTGGGGATTCAGAACAGTCTCCCACACCTATAATTCTGAGCCATGAAAATTAATAGATTTTCATATGACTGACTCACAGGTATTTCTAAAGATGTTTCAGTTCTCTGAATCATTGAAGAAATATTGGCTTGAATGCTATCTACTTTTAGCAGTGTTGACTGTCTCTTAATATATACAGTACTCAAATTAATAAGAATTGGTAAACCATGTATTTTATATCTATATGGACTTAGATACATGATAAAATCTACTCACATATATCACCATGATCACAGGTAAGTTACCAAAGAGAAAGAGCCCATGAGGAGAATTTTGGAAGGAAATGGCACATACTAGTTGGTAAGGAGAGACAAAACAAGGGGCAAAATATAGTGTGGCCTTCTGCATCTAGAAACTATGAGATCACAGATTTCATATCTAAAGATCTAAATTCAAACTTCACCTCCTCCTCATATAAGCTGAGCATGACCTTGGACAATAATTTGACCTTGAAGAGATTCATTTACACATCTATACATTGAGATGAATAATAATGCCTGCTCTCTCCCACAGCATGGGAAAGAGAAAAGGAGGTATTTACAGTGAAAACCCTTTGGATACTGCAAAGTGGAATATAAGTCAGAGGTCAGTAAACTTTTATGGTAAAAGGCCAGAGAAGAAATATTTTAGGCTTTGTGGGTATGGTCTCTACCCAAACTGCCCAACTCTGTTGCAGCAAGAAAGCAGCCATAGGTAATACCTAAATAAACGGGCATGACTGTGTTCCAGCAAAACCCTATGTACAAAATCAGGCGGTGGGCCAGACTTGGCCCGTGGACTACAGTTTGCTGAGCCCAGTTCTTGCCATGACTGAACAGTGCAAATGTCCATGGTACAGCATGTTGGCAAACATACTATCCCAGCATCAATATACACA
This sequence comes from Varecia variegata, assembly GCA_028533085.1. NCBI lineage: Eukaryota > Metazoa > Chordata > Mammalia > Primates > Lemuridae > Varecia > Varecia variegata. The sequence continues at coordinate 7,588,595 of CM052436.1, read as the reverse complement.
GCTACATCATTTACCTTCTTTTAAAATGTTCTGCCTTTTTTAAGCCATTGGTGCTTGTAAGTAAATGAAATTATATTGGAGGTCTACAGATACAGTTGGATTTTCACCCTTATATTCCAGAGCAGAGAGAGGCGAAGGCGACACGTTTGAGAGTTGGCACTTGCATGTTATAAAATCTAATCTAAATGAGACTAACACATAGGCACCTTTAAATATACATGTAGGTCTTGTTTCTAACTGGATGCCAATTGATTTTATTCATTGTATGCTTTTCATACATCTATGAACAGTAAGGAACAGCTACCACAGTAATAGAGTGACTCTGAGACACTGAAATGAGAGGTGAAGGTTATCTCTGTGATGAGTTTATTCAAGACCCTCAAATTGGAGATGAGTTATGATGAAAAAAGAAGAAAAATGAAGTGAAGTTTATATCCAGTGATGATAAGAGTAAAGAAAAAATAGCAACTTTCATGCACTGCAGGTTGGAATGTAAATTGGCATAGCCTTTCCAGAAAGGGTGATATGTCAGTGTCAAAACTTTTAAGAATGCCCACAGTGTTTGAAACAGCATTTCTACTTCTAGGAACTTATCCTAAGGCAATAGTAAGAAATAGACTCAAAGACTGTGTTCAGAGATGTTCATTGCAACATTAATTATTATAGTGAAACACTAGAAACAAACTAAATTATCAACAATTAAGTAAATTACTATGTTATGGAAATCCATGCAAATATAATAGTTTTATATGGTAATAGTAATACTTCAGAAGCATTTTTAATGGCATGAAAATATTCATAACATTTTAAAAGGAATAAATAAAGGTAGTTTACTAAGCATCACTTTGAGTATGATGCCAAATAAAAGTGCATTTTAACATAGTGGAAAAAAGGACATCCAAATGTTAACAGGAGATTTGGGATACTTACTAGTATTATGGATAATGTTAACTTCATCATTAAGCATTTCTGATTTTTCAAGATTTCTCCAGTGAACTTTTGCAATAAGAAATGAAAGTAAACAGTATTTTAAAAATCAATATACTGATTAGCTAGAGTGAGTTGAATTTTAATTAACTGTTTTTTTTTTTAAGGAAATGGACAATTTCGTCTGGCATCTAAGAGTCCAGTTTTCATGCTGAGTGCCATAAGTAATCTGTCCAATTAATCTCCTCCAGCTACTGAATTAGACCTGTGATACATCCAGCTCAGGAGATGCAACTGCTCCGGCGAGGAGGCAGTGAGGTACATACACTCGATTAGGAGTCAGGCAAGGTCCCCTCTAGCCCAGGATCGACGCCTGTCATCTCTGTGCCTTGGGCACACTTCATAACTCACTGCGTTTCAGTTTCCTCGACTACAGAAGAGTTAATCATCCTTGCTTAGTTTATCTCCAAAGAGTTCCTGGGACGGTCACGCATAACGTGTATGATAAAGGCTTTTTCCTCATCAGCGGGACTGAAAACCCAGAACCCTGAAATGTTCAGGCTGGAGAGCCAGTAGAAAGCACTGGCCCAGTGGTCTTTATGATATGTGAATTGATAACAGCAACCATTTCAGCAAATTGGAGCCTCCCACATGGGCACCGTCAAAGCATCCTTAGAGCTCTGCTTTCCAGCCACGAATGGGGCCAAGCCCTCCCTGCTGAGATGAGGATACTCATTTGCTCTTCTGCGTGCTATAGACCGACCACCTCAGCTCCCTGTGCAGACCCCTCGAGCACCGGCTCCTGCACCACCGTGACTGTCTGTGCATCTCTCCCAGCAGAGCCTGGTCGCCCATCTTCCACTTCAATAGGGCTTCTCACAAGGTCCTCGTGGCAGAGCATACGCTGCACAACCCGCACAGCTGTCCCGCAGGAACCAAAGAAATGAGGGACAGTGTGGACCCAACTCTCGACAAGTTTAGAGAAGAGAAGAGAGAGAGAAAGCAGCTAACAGAGGAAAGACGGCAGCGTGGAGTGGGTAAGCACAGAGACTCTGAGGCCAGACTGCCCGAGCCGTGCGCCAGCTCTGCCTTCTGCCTCCAGGCGGTGAAACCCTGGGCAGGTCCCCAAGTCCCTTTGCATTTCAGTTTCCTCACCTGTAAAACAGGGATATAATTCCACCTAACTCAGGGGTTGCTGTGGGGATTTAACTACTTAGTATATGGAAAGTGCTTAGAACAGGCACCATGTAATAGTAATGATAATGATTGTTGCTGTTGCTAGGGGAAAGTCAAAAGAGGGTATTTAGGTATTTAGCTCTTCTCTACATTTTTGGTATGAGAAGCTCTTGAGTATATCTATGAGATGACAGCATGTTTACTGTGGGGTCCATGGGTCTGGAAGGATTAGGGGGCCTTTATCAACACCGTCTGTGTCCCCTTAGCAGAAGGAACTTGCCCTACTCACCAACAACAAGATATAAAGATGGCAGTGGTGTGGGGGGATGGCCAAGGTGTGAACATCAAACATAGATGTTCATAACTAGCACTGGAAAGTTTATCACAAGGTCTGACTGGCTAAAAGTCAATTTCCTACCAGGTATCCCCAGTGCTTACACAGGAAGGAGGAAGCAAAGGAGCATCTATGGAGCACCTACTGTGTTCTAAGCCCCAGACCAGAAGAGTATTTTGCATCCTCTCCCATTAAATTCCCAAGAACCCTAAGTATTGTCCCTATTTCACAGATGACAAAACTGAGTCTCAGAGAGATGGACAGGTCACTGAAGGTCAAGAGCTAGTTAGGGATAGGGCAGAGAGTTAAGCCTTGGTCTTTATGACTCCAGTGCACAAGCTGTTTTACACCACACTCGCAGCCCAGCAGCAATCAGAGAAATTATTGAATGTTTATTGGGTTACCTTTGATGCGCGTTTTATTTGATTACAGTAGTAACCTCGATGCTCGGTGGTTCAGGCTTCAGAAGTGCCCAAGCAGCCTGGTCACCTAAACACAGCTTTGGACACCTCTGCAGAGCCCATCGATGGGAAAGAGACAAAACTGGGATTCTGGGCACAGTGGAAACAAGGTTTTGCAATTTTGCCCATCTGGAACAAACGTTGCAGGAAGTTCTCAGCTTCTTGCAAGCAGCTTCTCTCCTAGAGAGCCTTGGTAAGTCAGTTGTTTGGGGCTTGAGTAAAGTTTTCTGTTCAAATCAGGTCCTCTGTGGGAATTAGGCTTCTGGAATGGCCCATGGGAGTTTGTTTTGCCTACCATTTGCCAGCTGCAGAAGTGATTGAAGATAAGGGAACTGTATGCGGGAGGAGGAAGGAGCAGCAGCTTCTCCCTTTCTTGAACTCAGGCAGATTGTAAAATCGGTACATTTCCATTCCCTCTCCCTTCTCCCTCTTCTTCCCTCACGGGGACACAGACGGTATCAATAAAACAGCTTGGGGACCTGCTACCACTTATGCAAGGCACCCATCATCCAGGGCTCCTCTGGGTCCTTCCCAGCTGAGGGCTCCTAAGTTAGCAGCCCGGGGAGCCTGTTGTCAGAATCTCGGGGCCTTGCAGCGTGTGTACCGCGTCTGTGTGTCTGGGGAGCAGGGTCACCGTGGCCTGGGGAGGGGTGGGAGGCGGTGAAGCTCAGAAAGGGTGAGGGCGAGAGAGCAGGGATGGGAGGGCACGGGGTTTAAATGCAAGAGAGGCGAAGGGAACAGGGCGGTCTCCCTTGGAATCGAGCTGGGCTCACTCGTGATGCAGGAGCACGAAGCGGGGACGGTCCCCGTCTGTCCACCATGCCTTCTCCTCACCCACACCTCCCTTACTTAGGGTATGAGATGCCTTTGAGAGGGACGAAGCCTTTCTTTCCAGAGTTAGGATCAGAGACGTCAATGTGCAACGTCTTGGCTGCTCTAGCACATCAGCACACCGGGATTTCACATTTAAATAGTTCCCGGAACCTGTCTGGTGTGTGAGGACTGAAGAACACAAAGCTTGGTGTGCTTGGGGAGCTCTGAGCGAATAAAAGGGCTCAAAGGAGAGGGGCAAGGCAATTGCAGCGTCAGTCTGCAGATGGTCAGAGCGCCACGCTTTGCTGAAGGATTAGGCTCATCTTCATTCACACCACAACCATCAGAAAACTGGCATCTGCGCCAGTTGTGATAAGCTCCAACAGTACTGAATTGGAAATGAGGAAATGAGGACACCTGAGGTCTAGTTTTCATGCTGTCCTGTGTGACTTTGGATGAGTTACTTTACCTCTCTGGGCCAGAAGGTGCTGATCTACAAAATGGGCAGTGTACAAGGGGGTTCCTGAAGTTTGTCCTGCTGTGAATCACTCTGGGTCTATGTTTTGGGGGCTGAAGCACTGGGGGGCTGTATTCTCCATCTTTCTCAGAGCTCCTTGTTCTCCAATTCACATTTATGGCAACTGCCTTTCAGGAAATGATCTGCGGGGCATTCGCACGGGGTACAAATGAACAATGGCCCTTCCAGAAAGGAATTAATGCCTTTAGCTAAAGAATGGAGATTTAATTGTGGAACTGTCCACTTGGCTTGGAAGGGCTAGTAGCTTTGGGGACGGAAAGGGCACCCGGACTCTAAAATGACACCCTGAAAACCCGTTTTACCTTCACACAAAGATGAAGACGCAGCCCCTGTCCCTAAGAGCTTGCACAGGCGACAGGTGCAGACCCTGTTTCCACTTCTGCACTCACACATGAGGCTGCTTCCCTTCTAAAGGAGGCCCAAGGGGAGGGTGGATGGACAGGGGTGACCCCAGAGGCTCACCTGTGAATGGGCACCCATAACAGTTATGTTAAATCAAGGAATCATAGGGACAGTATAGTATGTCATCGGCTGAATGGCACCCCACCCCAAAGTTCGTATGTTGAAGTTCCAACCCCCACTGCCTCAGAATGAAACCTTATTTGGAGATGTCTAGAAGTAACTAACTTAAAATGAGGTTGTATAGGTGGGCCCTAATCCAATATAACTGATGTCCGGATAAGAAGAGGAAGCTTGGGCAGACAGGGACAGAGGGGAGACTGTGTGAAGACACAGGGAGAAGATGGCCATCTAGAAGCCAAGGACAGAGGCTGCAACAGGTTCTTCCTCATGGCCCTCAGGAGGAACCAACCCTGCCAACACCCTGATCTTGGACTTGTGGCCTCCAGAACTGTGAGTAAAGGATTTCTGTTGTTTGAGCCCACCCAGCAGCCCTAGCAAACTAACACATACATCTTACAAATCTTCCATGAGAAACCTTTCCTCTGTACACCTGCCAAGTAATTTTGATTTATTAAGGTGATCTGATATTGTCTGAATTATCACTTAATTTGGGGGAATTAAATAAGGCACTCTGGACACATGCAGCTCCATGCTTGCACAGCTTGGTGAGTGGATGATCCCTTTGTTCGAAAAACAGGCTTCTTCCTCTGGGCAGTCACATCTCATGCTGGGACCCTTGATTTGGCAAATGGAGCCCAGGCTGGATTTTAGTCCCCATTGTCCCCTCAGCTGGGTGCCTTTGTGCAGTTCCCAACCTGCCCAACTGTCTGCAGCCAACCTGCATGGCGCTTATCTTAATCTTTTTGGAATCCTAAGACTTAGCCTAGGGCTGGCTTTCCAAGGACTCTCAGCCTGCAATAGTTGTTTGAATAAAAGCAGCCTGGTTTTCTTTGGGGTTTGAAGGGAAGCAGGGAATAATTTCCATACAACTTCAGCCTTCAGGATGAAGTCCTATCATCTGGCTTAGACTGGCCTGGACTAATTTAGATTGGCCCAACCAACCCATCATTACCTCCCAACACTGCATTCCCCTTTAGTCAAAGTGATTAACTCATTGTACTCAAGCAGACACTCAGCACTTCCTGCCTTGGATTTGCTGTTCTCCTTTCCTGGGCACTTGTCCGTGCTCTCCGTCTTAATGGCTAAGTCCTAACTTGGCCCAGGCCTCTGTAATAGCTCCAGACACCATCTAACCTGCCAGTCCTAGAGCAGCTGTGGCATTATTGCATGTCCTGCTTAATCCTGGGCATTTTTAGAATGCTACCCAACTATCCCACATGTATGTGTCTTCTGTCCCCAAAGATACCGTAACTTCCGGGGGACAAAAGCTACATAGCTCTCTTTTGTGTCTGCAAGAAACCTAGCATCATGCTGTCAGTGCACGGAGCAATCTAGCAACAGCTTAATATAAAATGCTAATGCTTAGGAAATTAAAATGATTCAATGTATGTTTTTCAAAGCCCCAGAGTCCCTTGGAAAAATATTGAGACTATATTCAGGATTGCAGCAAATAAATGCAGTGAAGCTCCTTGACGTTGTGTGTCTGCAGCTCCCATGGATCATACAGAACACTTCACGCCCGAGGAAGATGAGTAAGATCCTATTCAAACAACCTTCCAGGGAAGGGATTGGCAACCCCGGGTCAGCCTTCTGGCTGGTTAATCATAAGCCCAAACCCGCGGAAGCCAACATGGTAGCCAGAACAAAGGCAGCAGCAACTTTCTCCTGCACCCAGAGTATTCTAGCAGAGGGCTGCCTGGCTGTAGAAATGGAAGGCCCTTATCAGGAAGCTGTCATTTTCATGGCAAATTTGGTAACCATGATGCAGAATATGGGCTGTCTGTGCCGTCTCAGGCAAACCAGGATTCGTCTCAGACCCCAGGGTTCCCCAAGTTCAGGTATTTCAGATGCAGGAAACAGCAAAACAAGACATGGTTCCTTCCCCCCAAAATGATTGATACTGTATATATAGCAAAGAAAGGAGTAAAAAAGTATCATTCTCTAAATGCTTCGAAGTTACAATTGGATTTGTTTTTGTTTTTTAAAATAGAAATAGCATAAGTTTGTCCCTTCTCTATAGAAAGTCTTCACCATTTCCTCCCCGACCTCGCTCTCCAGGGAACCTGGAAATACACAAAGGATGATCCCTGGCACGTTTCTCCACTTTCAGTGGAGTAGGCAGCAGTCCTGGGCCACAGCGTCCCGGATAGAGAAGACACAGTGGTTTGGTGTTTGGGTTTGATGTGCCCTGACTTGGAAAGCGGCTCCTAAGGAGAGATTTAATTGGTCCTAATTCCTGAGGCCCAGGTGAAGTTCCTGAGGTGCTTTATCCAGAAAGCAAAGCCAGCAGAGGTGAGAACTGGGAGGAGAAAGTGTGAGACCTTCCACGTGCACCAGAGAAAGCGCAGAGTCTCCTCTCGAGGATGGGGCAGGGGAAGCTGCAAACGTCACTGTCACCTGGCCGCTGCATCAACTTCTTTCTCTTGCACCATGGTCTGTCTCAGTTTTAGATTTAAGCCAGGGCTGAATCTCTGTGGTCTGGGCTGAGGTGCAAGTGAAAATCTTGATTTAAAAAAAACCCAAGTGACTAAATAAATGAAGCCTGTGAATTTCTTAAATAGTGCCCTTAAAATAGTAACTTGCTTAACCAAGATATAATTTACTTACAACTTTTAAAAGAGCCATGCGCTTCTATGGAAACCTATGGAAGGTTCTGATCCAAGTCCCTGTCAGTGGCCTTGGAGAAGGGAAATGGGGTCCCTCGGTGGAATTTGGGGCTTCACATTGTCCCCAGCTTACCTTCATGCTGGGGGGCCGAGGCACCTGGGGAGCAACTTTGGGAAGGTAGGAGCACATACGGCTTTAGTCTTTCGTCACGAGAAAATTCCATTCTGGCAATGCCCACTAGGTAGGCACCCTGTCCCTAGGTTTTGAGGTATGCTCATTCTCTGTGACCAACAAAGCGAAACTGAGCCATGGGACAGTCTGGGTTAGGCCCTGTAACTCTGGGCACCAATCTGTGCCTCAGTTTTCTCATCTGTAAAATGGGGCGAATAGTTGTATCTCCCATGTAGAGATTGTTTGAAGGATGACACCAGTTATTGCCTGAAAAGTATTTAGAACAATGCCTGGTACACAGCAAGCACTGTATAAATGTTTATGAATTAACTAAATAAATGAGATGGTTTTAACTTTCTAGGCACTGATTTTTTTTTTTTTTCTGTATCAGGGAAAACTTGTTTGTTTGCTATTTGTGGAATAAGCAATAATGACAGAAAGTCCAAACGCAGCAAGTTGTGGATATTATTGAGGGTATCATGCATGTTGGTGTGCATGTGCACACACACACACACATACACTATGGAAATACACTGAGCCAAACGTTACTATCTTCCCCATGTCAAGCTCTGAAGCAACTGAGAAGTAAACCCCTGCAATCAAATGGAGAAGTAAAGTACCAACAGTTTGCTTGTAGAGATGAGTTGGAGAACATGGCTTCGTTTTGATGCAGAAAGAGCCCAAATGGAGTTTCTTCCAGTCTCTACCTGAGTGTAGACCATGAGAAGGGCCTGCAGAGACCACCCAGCCGGCTGCAGGGGCTGCACCTGCCTCACCCCTGCTGAGCCCTGAGATCCGGGCTTAGTTGGGGTGGGGACAGGAATCTGGAAGGTGGGGCCTCATGCGGAGACAGGGGCAGAGGAGAAGGCACCCATCCCACACGGGCTGGCCCCAGCGGTGCTCTCTCGATCTCACCCATAAGGACGTGCCTCTCCTCCCACGGGGTGGAGGAAGACAGAGGCAGAAGGGAGCTCAGAGCCATTTTCTCGATGCTTCCAGATGGGTAGGAGTTCCCCTTTAAGAGGCTGACAAGAATTCCAAGAGCAGGCGAACACGGCCCCCAAGACACACATCAGCATGAAATACATGTTTTTATGCTGTGAAACAGTCAACCTGAGCATCAGAAGCAGTTTGCTGGGGGCATTGTCCAATCCAGAATGAATGTCGGTTAATGGGTAGCTGAGACGGGGTGTATACAATAGTAATTTTCCTGAAGGAGCCGATTGGTGGTTCCATGGTTCACAGCAACACTGAGAAAAGAAATGCGGCTTATCTTTGAACAGACTGAAGAGAGTTGCAGAGTCCGTCCTAGTTGTGTGCAGTCAAGGGCATGGAAGGAGATAGTGCAGAGGAGGCTCCTTCCTGGCCTTGATTTTGAGGGAGCCACTGGTCCTCCAGCAGGGCTCACCGGGAGAACCTGAAGCGCACCTGCTGTCAAGGGACAGGAAAGGACAGAGCCTGCCGCACCTTCCTAGCCCTGAACCAGTGGGGCTGGGGAGAGCTTGGCAACCAGCTCTCCAGGACAGGAAGCCTGGAGTGAGAGCCTTGGCAGATTCCAGCAATTACCACCGCTCATTTAGTTCCAATTATGGCCACACTTTATGCTACAGCATCTCCACCATTTAGAGATAAGAGACGGAAGTAATCCCAAGAGCATATAGATCATTGTAAACTGTAGTCAAACAATAAGGCAGTGATGAGTTTCGAGTATTTATTTCCTATGCTTAGCTCTAAGTTTATATAACTTAATTTTGAATGATGTCTGTGTTTAACTAGCAGCTTGCAAAATCTCCTGGAAATTAACCATCAACTCTTGCGAGATGATGCAAGCGGGAACTGCTCGAAGCGCATATGTCATTGCTGTAGGAAACGGAGGCAGGTTTTCACCCACAAGGGCTTTCCCTTCTCCTCTGTAACTCTCTCCCTCTCCCAGTTGGGTGGGAGGATCAGGCTGAAGCCACAGCTTCATGGCAAGGGGGAAGGCTGCCGATGACCGTCTCCCCTCCCACAGAGAGGTCATGGGCACTCAGATGGCTCAAGCTGACCTGAGGGGCCAGCGGGGCAGAGCGAGGCTTCCCTGCACTTTGGGCTCCAGCCCAGCAGCCCTGCCCTGCCGAGGCCAGTGCTTTGCTTTCTCTCCTGGCTGCTCCCGGCTGCAAATGCACCTGGATGTGGAAATGACTGGACCTGAGTGTGAGGAAGGTTGGGGAGCACAGGAATGTGGTCGTCTTGCCTGGTTCACAGGAGTGACTGCTGGGCATGAGTGTACAACTGAGGATGGATGGAAGGAAGAACAAGGTGAACACTTGTGGGTACCAGGAGTTTTAGGGCATCACAGGCTACTTCTTTTGTAGTAAATATTATACCCTAATTAAAGTATAGTTTAAGTAAATATTAAATCAAATATATTTTATCATATATGCATGTATGATATTAAATTATTATCCATTTATATTTATATAATTTATATATTTATAGTTATATAATATATACTATATTTATACTAGGTATAAATATATATCAATGTACTAAATAAATATAAATCAGTAAACAGAAAATATTTAGCCTGGTACATGGCCATACAGCAAAAGACTACATTTCCCAGGACTCTTTACAGCTAGGTGTCTCCATATATTTGCTTAGGTTCTGGTCAGTGGGGGGTGAGCAGGAGTGTTTGGGCAAATTTCACATCCTGCTCTTCAAGGGAAGGAGTAGATCTTCCCTTTCTATATTCTCCCTTTCTGCTGGCTGGAATGTGGATGTGATGTTGGGGGCTAGAGCAGCCATTTTGAGTCATGAGGTAAGAGCCAGGTATTGCAGAAGGCAGCCCATCAGGATGGAAGAGGCCTGGTTCCCTGTGACAGGGAAAATGGCATGTCAACCTACTGAGACTTCTACAAGACAGAGAAACACACTTCTATCTTATTTAAGCCTTGATAATTTGAAATCTCTCTGTGACAACAGCCTAACCAATACCCTAATGCAACACAATGTATTTATCTGCCTACTAGTAATAATCAGAGCATGCCAGTGGTAAAAGTTGATCTCTGAGCAAGCTCCAAAAGACTTCATAGAATTTTAATTTACTTTCTGCATCATATCCTTTTAACTTCTCAAAAAGGATGCTATATAGTTAAGTTCCTGCCCTAAAGTTATTACATTACTACATCACTACAGCATCAGGCTTTTTTTTTCCTTTTTAAGGTGTGACTATAACTTGAAGTCAGCTTTTTAAACTTGTATATAAGATGTCACAGGCTGATAATATTGCCTCTTCCAACCTAGTCACCTTGCAACTTGACCTTCTTCTAGTGATATTGAAATTCCTAGTATCTAGCTGGAATTCATAGGATGGAGCATATTGTCCATAATATCCACAATGCCTGGAACATAAGCGATGGATTTGGTTTTTAGAAACAGCCAGAAGATCTAGACTAGTTATAAATAAGGTGGCTAATGAAACTGGGTAATACTTATCTCAGTCAAAAATGAAATGCAATATAAAACTAGGAGGATATTTTACATGTTTAACCAATAAGCTGACTTTAAAAGTCATTTCAAAACAGAAGATTCAAAGATGTTTAAAATAATAATGGTACAGTTGGAATGTTCCTCCCACCCCAATCCCAGGGGAGGGAATATTTTGAAGGACATTACAATTATATTTGTGTAGATTCTGAAATATATGGTTAAAAACAGTTTTGTTAGGGCACAGTGGCTTATGCCTGTAATCTCAGCACTTTGAGAGGCTGAGGCAACAGGATTGCTTGATTCCAGGAGTTTAAGACCAGTCTGGCCCGGGCAACATAGTGACACCCCATCTCTACAAAAATATTAAAAATTAGCTGGGCATGGTGGCATGTGCCTATAGACCCAGCTACTCAGGAGGCTGAGGTGGGAAGATTGCTTGAACCCAGGAGTTTGAGGTTGCATTGAGCTACAATGATGCCACTGCACTCTAGCCTGGGTGACAGACCCTGTATCAACAAACAAACAAGCAAAAAAATCAGGTTTATTATTTTCTATTCACAGCTTATACAACTTTGTATTCATTTGTTTATGATAGTTTTTAAATGAGAGAGAAGTCTATTTAGAACATTTCTGTGAGGACTGCAAATTAAATAATGGGAATAACCATGCCTCAGTTTGGGCAGTTGCCCACTGAAGTTAATTAAGTTCCTGCCCTAAAGGTTCCTTCTTGAGTGTATTCAAAGCTCTCACAGTCTGGCCCTGTACAACCCGAGCAGCTTCATCTCCTCTCCCAGGGTGTCCCCTACCCTGTCCTATACTAGTCTCAAGAGACAGCCAACATTCCCCACCTGGCTGGGTACCTGACTGTTCATACCTCGCACACGCCAGCCTTGGCCAGCCCTCTCCTCCTTCCCTAAGAATCAACTAACTATCCTTTGACCTGAGTTTTCATTCCTTTATGTCACCATAAAATTGAGTTACTCATTATTAGGGTCTATATCTGCCAGCCAAAATATATGGCCATCTATATATTTGGGGCAAGAAAAGGAGCCTTCGGCAGCAGAACACGCATAACTTGCAGGCAGTTCAGAGTAAGGCCGGGAGATAAAGGGGGAAACGTTCATAGGATAAGCAGACAGGCTCTCCAGCGGTGCGGGGTGACTGCCCACGAGGAGTTGCTCAACAGGAAGGTTAGCAAATGTGAAGACGTTTCTAGGGGAGGACATGGGAAAATTACATGGTTCTCTGCAAATCTTTAAAAATAAGGTAGATTCTTTTTCATCTAGGGTAGCTATTTGTAATGAACACAGAAAGATCAGTGCGTACAGCTTGCTTCTGTCCTACGGTTTTGGATAAAGAAGACTAACAAAAGCAAATTTGAAACTCCAGTGACAGGTGTCTGGGTGGCTAGAAGGACTGCAGAGGCTGCTGCAGTGATGACAGGGACCCCTTCATGCACAGTTACACAGTGGTCTCTTCCTGTAGGACTCCCAATCAACCCAAAAGGAGGCCTTTTCTCCAACTCAGGATGCCCTTTCTTGTTCTTTTCAGTGCTCAAAGAAGTCCGTGTTACTGCCGTGAGAACACTAAGGTTTTCAGCTCATGCAAAACTCTTTTCAGGCTAATTCTCAATTATACCCTTCACCTCGGAGAGTCAAGTTTTTTTGGTTTCCAGCGAACATTGTGGTTGTACCTGTGGTTACCCACTGACTTCTCATCTGCTTCGCTTATCTGATAACAGGCAAATGGGGAAAGAGCTTTTCATACCCCCCCAAAGGGAAAGATTGATAATTAGTTATTCACCGCATAGAATCAGGCCAGGTCAAGTCACGCCAAGAAGGAAAACAATCTGGATGTTGGACTTCAGGGTCCATTTTACTCCAGATTTTGACATTACAGGTCTCACGTGGATTTGTTCTTTCTGTTGTTTCGTTTTTTTTTCCAAAACCAGGTCAAAGCATTGCATAGACTACAGAAGAGAAAGCCACTTCAGCTTCTCCTAAACTGTGTCATTTTCGTGACAGCTCATAAATTTCAGCCCCCCTACGGGTGCAGGATCTGCTGGCATCCGCGTGGGGAGTTGTCAGGAGGTCCGTCCCTCATCGTGGAGCAGCGAGGGGATCCTTTAGAAAAAAACAATGGGTGAAGTAACTGAAAGAGCAACGAGGAAAGCAACAGCCAGAAACGGCGGGGACTGGAGCGGCCGAGACAGGAAAGGAGGCGGTGGCGCGGCCCTGGTGCGCGGCGCTGCAGCGACGGAACTTCTGCAAAAGCTGCCAGCCGCGCGTTATCAGCGGCGCGCAGGCCTGTGGTTTTCTCGCTCTCGCAACCCTGCTTTAACTGCCGGTTTATTTTTCGACAAACAGGATGCCTCCATCTGAGGCTGTCAGCATCCCAGGCTCTTTGAGAGAAAAGAGGCAGGGCGGCCCCACCCTAGAGGCAAGGACGGCTCCGTTTCCCAGAGAAGTGAAAACCCTGCAGGTGCAGCCCTGGGAGAACACTGAGAAGGGCGGGGGAGCGGATGGGAGGGGGTGAAACCCGCCCCCAGCGCCCCCGAAACTGATTCCACTGCCCCATTCTGCAAGAGCCTTGGGGCAGAAAGGCCTGAGTCCTGGGGGACAGGTTGGAGGAGGGAGATTTAGGATAGTGCTCCTTAAATTTTAATATGTGTGAAAATCATCCAAATCACCTGGAGCTCTCAGGAAAATGTAGACTATAATTCAGCAGGTCTGGGCTGGTGCCGGCATTCTGCACGTCTAACAGAGTTCCCAGGTGATGCTGTTGCTGGTGGTCCAAAGACCACACTTTGAATGGCAAGGGCTTTGGGAGAGGCCACGTTAGCGTAAATCCGGATGGAAGTGCAAATATTTAAAGCCGAGCTGTATTTATTCCTGAGGGTCTGGTTTAACACCAACCACCTTGCTAATGGAAAAGGAGATTCTTTTATGTTCCAGAGGGAAGGAAAGTTTGAAACAGTTAAGGGATGTGAAAGTCCCAACTGGGAACACCCTCAGGGATTCAGGAGGGTCTAAATTAGGTTCTGTGCCAGGAGGTGGTGGGGGAGGGGTGGGATGCGACAAATAAACAAAAACACAACACTCCAGCCCAACCAGGGTCTTTCCTAGCAATGAAAACATTTGCATCTCACAGGTGGAACTCACACATGTCCACATTTTTCAGAAGCTGGATAGTTTTGTGTGACGGTACAGAATTCGGAGCCCGTGTTTGAGTATTCTAGTGTGACCTCAGACTTGCTGCAGGATCTTTAGGCATGCACTTTAAAATGCATGTTTTTGAGTCACATTTAAATAGCAGTTAGTATTATCTGAGAACTGTGTGATGTTCTAGGATATCCACAGTACTTGAGTGAACTCCCAGAACTCACCATCTAGATTGTGTAGGTCCCTCCAGAGGCAGTGCCAGTTGTCAGCTGTGGAAACAGGTCCTGCTAAGTTTTACTCAGGCCTGAAATTTCATGAAGATTTTGTTTTGACTTCATCAAAACCAGTCGAAGACTTCCTGTCACAGAATTTTTCTCAAAGTACAACTGGGAACTACAGGGCGACTAAAATGCAGATTCTTGGGCCCCTACTTGACTCATCCTAGTTTCTCAGCGTGGGTGCCAGGAATCTGCATGTTAACAAACACTCCAGGGGATTCTTATTTGCAAGTTTAGGACTCTCTGTTCTGAAGGTTCAAGTCCACCCTTCTCACCGCAGCCTTCAAAGCCGTCAGTTCCGCTGATCACTGGTGAGCTGCAGTGTCTCTTTTACAGCCCTGGAGCCACGAAACTGGCTGTCGCATTTATTTCATGTCCTCTGTCTTCCCCAGCCCTGGAATACAATGACTTCCATTTTCATCTCCTACCCCTCCTGAGATCACGGCTTCCCATTCAGCAAGCAATTGCTTTCCTGGTCTGCATGTGACAGCTCTCGTACTAGTGAAGTGCGACTCAATTCTCAATTTGTGGACTATTTCTCGTGCTTGGGCTTTGCCTGCCTAACTGGACGGTAAATTCCTTGAAGGTCCACTTCATGCCATATAATCATTGTGTTCCAGGCCATGTCTAACACAGTATCACTTACACACGGACCATGCGGTAAATTCACTGACGGCTCATCACTAGCGTGCTTTGCAGAGTGTGATGAAGCAGGCACACTCTCTGTGGGTCTCGGGTCAGAAGAAGCTAGGAAGGGCAATGGGGCACTGGCGAGAGAGTCATGGGAATCTGGTTACATGGTCATGAAAAGCACAGAGGAAGTGGGGAGAAGGGAGTGTGGACCCCCAGCTTATCTTTCTGCAATGTGAATTGGAGAGGGGATTCCTTTTTGTTAGGTATGGTTTATGTTCTACTTGAAATCCAGGTCACCAACCCTATGAACCAAACGGTGGATGTTTGCTCTTCACTGACACCGCCCGATGATGGAGCTCTTGAGTGGTCTCTGCCAGCCATCTCTTCCCTCTCCTCCATCTCTTTCCCACCCTGGCTTCTGCTCTGCCCGGCCTCCTTCCTTCCTTCCTTTTTGCCTGGTTGGTGGTCAGCTTAGATGCCCAACTCCAAACTCAAGGTAGAGGAAATTTCAGCATGGAGATACCTCAAAGAACTAAAAGTAGACCTACCATTTGACCCAGCAATCCCACTACTGGGTATTTACCAAAAGGAAAAAAAGATATTCTATAAAAAAGACACCTGCACTGGAATGTTTATAGCAGCACAATTCATAATTGCAAAGATGTGGAAACAACCCAAGTGCCTACCAATACATGAGTGAATTAATAAAATATGGTATATGTATACAACGGAGTACTACCCAGCCATAAAAAAATAGTGAATTAACACCTCTTGTATTATCCTGGATGGAGCTAGAGATCATTCTTCTAAGTGAAGTATCACAAGAATGGAAAAACAAACACCACAGGTAGTCACCATTAAATCGGAATTAATCAATCAACACTTATGCACCCATATGGAAATAACATTCATTGAAAATCAAGAAAATCAAGCAGGTGGGAGAGGGAAGGAAGGAATGGGTAAATTCACACTTAATGGGTACCATGTATACTACCTGGGGGATGGGCACACTTATACCTTTGACTCAAACAGTACAAAAGCAATTTGTGTAACCGAAACATTTGTACCTCCATAATATTCTGAAATGATAAATAAAAAATGCACATAGTGAGGCAAGTTAAAGGAATGGTAGTATATTAATGAGTTAGCTTAATCTGGTGTAGAGGGAAGCAATAAATATACCTCTGTTTTAATCCTGACTCAGCTAGCATTATTGGCCACGTAACCTTGGTTTTCTTCTTTGGCCTTTCTATGCTTCAAAATTCTTGTTTTAGTTTCTAAACTCTGAGCCTCAATGGTTTCACCGACTAAGTCAGCGTATCCCATGCAGGTGGGATCACGTGTGGAGACCACTGGGAGAGCCAGGCACATAGTCAGCGCTAGTGACCCAGGTGCCCTGTGCCTAGGCCCAGGCGTCTTTCCAGAGAAATGCTTCCTGGTGTTCCCAGCTACTCCTCGCCTCGCACACCCTCAGTGTAGTCCCAGCCACGGGCCTACTGCTCTTCCCGGTCCACCATGCTCCCCTGCAGTGCTTAGCTTCTCTCTTAGGGGAATCTTCTGGCCTCTGTAGGAATTTCTTCCTCCTTGGGCTTCAGGCATATTCCTATCAGTCATCTGGTCACCATCCTCACCAGCTCAGGGAGGCTCTAGGACTCCTGCCTTCTTATCTCCACTTCCGCTCTTTGATCTGGTGTCTCTAATGGCTGTCTCTAGTCCTGACTCTTGATGTTGGGTTCTCTCGTCTTCTGTGTCTTCTATCTGTCTTCTTCCTTTTCCTCTGATACTCAAACTCCTTTCAACAGTCTTCAGACCATATTTTTAAGGTGACAGCTCTTTCTTCCACATAATAGAGCAATCAGGATCCCCATTTATAATGCTAAGGTGCCTACAGTAGGTATTGGACCATGAAAGGCCTTGAAGATCCCTAAGTGACCATGGCTGCCTTAATTTCTAAGACCCTTCAGGTTATCTGTTTACTCTTTGACAGCACTTGTGTCCTGCTCTGGAGACATGCACAATCGCTTTCCCAAATTTTTTTTGCAGGGGGAGGGAGGAGACACTTTCCAGAAAGTAAAACACTAAGAGTGGAAGAAAGGACAGAAACATGTCTCTAGAGCCATAATTCTGTTGATAGTACAAGACTGGATTTCTCAACCTTGTCATTATTCACATTTTGGGCCTGATAATTCTTTGTTGCGGGGCTGTCCTGTGCACCATAGGACGTTTAGTAGCATCTTCGGCATCTACGTACTAGATACGAGTACAGTCTCCCCTAACCCTACTCCTGGGTTGTCACAGCTAAAAATGTCTCTAGATACTGCCAGATCACCCCCTTACTTGACACACTGCCTCCTTCCCCCAGTTAAAAACCGCTGGTATAAGATATTCTAAGGTGACAAGCAAAGAGAAGAAGAGAAAAGTAATGATCAAAAACTAAACTGGCAAGATCAGTAAAGATGGTCTAAATAAATGAAAAAGGAGACTGAAAAAATAGGCCCATGGGAAAGAAAACCAGGAGACCAAATCTTAAGGGAAAGTATGAAAATTGCAATGATAAGAAGTCATTAAGTCAGCTCAAAATGGAATAAAGACTTAAATGTGAAGCCTGAAGCTGTAAAACTACTAATAGAAAACACAGGGAAAAAGCTTCTTGACATGGATCTGGGCAAAGAGTTTTAGAAATGATCCCCAAAGCACAGGCAGCAAAATCGAAAATAGACAAATGGGATTGTATCAAACTAAAAAGCTCATGCACAGCAAGGGAAACAATCAGTAGAGTGAAGAAACAACCTATAGAATGGAAGAAAATACTGGCAAGTCATACATATGATAAGGGATTAACACCCAAAATATATAAGGAACTCAACTCAGTAGGAAGAAGACAAATAATCTGATTTTAACATGGGCAGAGGACCAGAAAAAACATTTCTCAAAAGAAGATACACAAATATAATCAACATCACTGATCATCAGGGAAATGCAAATTAAAACCACCGTGAGATATCACCTCACACCTGTTAGGATGGCTGGTATCAAAAAGTCAAGAGATAACAAGTGTTGGGGAGAATGTGAACAAAAGGGAACTCTTGTACACTGTCGGCAGGAATGTAAATGAGTACAGCCGTTATGGAAAACAGTACGGAGGTTCCTCAAAAAGTTAAAAATAGAACTAACATATGATCCAGAAATCCCATTTCTGGGTATAAAGCCAAAGGAAACTAAATCGGTATGTTGAGGAAGAGATATCTTGTGTGCACTGCAGCACTATTCATGATAGCCAAGACAAGGAACCGACCCAAGCATCCATCAACAGATGAATGGATAAAGAAAACATGGTGTATATACACAATGAAATATTGTTCAGCCTGAAAAAGGAAAGAAGCCCTGTCATTTACAACCTGGATGAACCTGGAATACATTACACTAGATAAATAAGCCAGGCAGAGGACAAACTGCATGATCTCACTTACATGTAGAATCTAAAAAAGTTGTATGTTATAAATACATACAATTTTTATCTGTCAATAAAAAAATTTAAAAATGAAGATGTTTATTTGGGCAGAGGGTCCCTTAAGGAACCTTCCTGAATGGGATAAAGGAAGAGGCCCAGCGCTAGATGTGCATGTGGCTATGAACACAAGTGGGTGCTTCTAGCTGATGGGGGGCCAGACCTGGCTGAGGGATTTGGGGGAGTGAGCAGGGGTGGTTGGGAGCAGGTCCTGCGAGTTGTTCAACAGATGCTGGGAGCCTTGAAATGGGAGGGGAACACACATGTATGACATCATCTGCCCAACGTCTCACTGAAGGAGATTTTCCCTTAAGTTGATAGATATGGAAAAAGGACACAAGGGACTGGACCCCAGCGGGACAGTCCGTGCACCCTTTCTGCTTCCTGAGATGTCACCAAGTTAGGTGAGACCGAGAACTTAATGACAAATCTACTGTAAGTTATTTACCCAACCTCTTCTGTTTTCTGTTCTCCCATTAGTTCCCTCTTTAGAAAGGAAAAATAAGTGTTGAGTTTTTCCACAAAAAAAGGTCTCCTTGAGCAGATACCAGAGGAACAGAGGGCATCCTTTCTGTTATTCTTTGATTGATGTCTTAGAAGTGACCCAATGGGAAATGGACCAGACTTTGTTATCAGTCCTGTGATTATGAATGTTCTTGGTTATAGACATTTATTTTTCTACATAGACATTCAATTTAAAGCACAAACCAATCAACTCATGAACAGAAAGAAGTCCCTTGACTGTGGTGTTTCTCACATGCTTCTCCTTGCCCACTTGTCAAGCCTCCCACAAGAGACACCTACAGGACTTGCAGCCTGACACCATTTGGACAGAAACGGAACCAGCCTCATGCTGCCTGCTCCTTTCTGCTCTAGTATCCCCCCACACTGCTTCTTACTCCTAGCAGATCACAGAAGTTAAGGAGGGAATCAAGTTTGGGTTGAGGCCCCAGTCACTTGCTTCCTGTCGTGGCTCTGTGTGTATGGGGAGATCACTGTGGTCACTTCTGCTCATACCTATTTGTCTAAGCCTACACAGTAAACACAGAGCTAGTGGAGCTCCATCTGTCCATCCATCCATCTGCCCATCCATCCATCTGTCCATCCATCCATCTGCCCATCCATCCATCTGTCCATCCATCCATCTGTCCATCCATCCATCTGTCCATCCTTCCATCCATCTATCCATCCATCTGCCCATCTATCTATCCATTCATTTTTCTACCCCTCCAACATTTGTTGAGTGCCCACATCCTGCCAGCTGCTATGAATAAAGAGATAAACGACATATGGGCCCATCTCTCAAATTGCTCAGAGTCTCTGGGAGAAGACATTTATAAACAGAAAACCCTGAGTTATGTTTTGGTAAGTGTTTCAGAAGCTATGTGAAGGGAATAAACCATAGCCAGAAGTGCAATGTGACCCTCTGCCTGAGCTCCCAAGGAGTATCCTAGAAAACTTGGTCATCAGTGTCGCTCTGGTGGTCCCACTGCTTCAGGGAGCAAACGCAGATGGGTGTGTCCAGCCATGTCTGTTCTCTGCCCCTCAACACCCCATGCAGACACAGGTCCCAGCTCTCATAACCTGCACAATGACTTTCCTTGACTGAATAACAGTCTTGCCCTTAGAGTCATTAGAGGCTCTAATGATTGCTACTAGAAATTTTGGGAGAAATACAAGTTGTTCAAAGGAGCATGGAGAAATCCCCCCTTCCAGAGGAGACTTGAAAATAACATGTAGAAAAATTAATTTGAATATGCATTGAGATTTCTGAAACTTCTGACCAAATCTTGAAATCTATCATTGTCTGATCTTCCTGGCTATGTTCCTCCTAGATTTTAAAAGTCTTCATCAAAAATATACTGATGAATACCGTTATGAAAAGAGAAGGAAAATGAGTTATCCACAATCAGGCACTGGAAAGGTTCAGAATTGCAGTACTATGCATTTCAAATGCAGTTTAAGAAGAGTTAAGAGCTCTTTTATCACCCAGTCCTCATTCTACTTCCTGTGACATCTATAATTACAGAGCAAGATCACTCATCTTAAATTTATTCCAAAGGACAAGAAGGCCTCAGCCACACCCTTTCTAGAAGACAATCTCTTGAGAAAATGCGCAGCATAGTGGTCAAGCATCCAGGCTCCAAAACCAGGCTAAGGTTGAGTCTAGCCCTCCACTTCGCAGGTGTGTGACGTTGGAGGAATCACCTGGCTTCTCTGTGCCCCCGTCACCAATCTGTGAAATGAAGAGACCAATTGTCCCCCACTGTGGAGGTAACAAAGATGGCAGGAGTTCCTACTTGTAAATCACGTAGAACAGGGCCCCGCCCATAGTCAATGCTTATTCAATAAAACTCGACATTCTGACGATGCTTCCTATGGCATGACTTTTTCTTCTGAATTCTAGTCATTGTGTAAATCAACCCAAGCCACTTCAAAGCATTGTTCCAGAAGTCTCCAATTTTTCCTCTTTTGCCCTAGAAAAACTACAGAAGATCCAGTTCATAGAACTGGCTGCCTCTAGAAAGCATCCACCATATTGATGCTCTGTTGTCATCTCAGCAAGCTGGAATCACGGCCACCTTTTCTTTCTGCTCCTACCGGTGGGGATGTGGCTGAATGCCTTAGCTTCAAGCCCTTGCTCACTGACTGTCAGCTTTTGTGGACATCTTGAACAGGCATTAGGGGACCATGAGGGGATGAGGGTGTTCAGACTAGGTGTGTGGGACACAAACGTGTTGAAGAAAGTCAAAATTGCTACATCATTTCATTTCCTTGGTCCATAAATAAATGGGAAGTAACAATAGCAAATTGGTTCCTAAGGCTTTTCTGGAGCTGTGGTTCTCCAGAAAACCACCCCAGATCTGACCCCTCAGGGATCATTTGGCAATGTCTGGAGATATTGTTGGTTGTCACAACTTGGAGAGGGCGGTAGGGTTGCTACTAGTATCTACTAGGTGCAGGCCAACGATGCTGCTTAGCATCCTACAATGCACAGGACAGTCCCCTACAACAAAATATGACCTGGTTCCAGATGTCAACAGTGGTGGGGTAGAGAAACTCTGGTGTTAGCGGAGGGCAAATCCTCAGCCCGCACGATGCCTTTCATTTACACCGTGAGAGCTGAGAAATCGCAGGTACCCATGTTCTCATTTTACAGGTGGGGTGTGGGCGTGGAAGATTATGGGGCTGGGGTACACACAGCCAGAGCTGAGACCCCCACTCAGCCTGGGGCTCTTTCTGCCACACTCTATATCCCATCCCAAGCATCGGCACCACTTGCTGCCAGGAGCAAACTGACCCAATCTGCAAAATCCATGTGGCGATCATGCACTCACTGGCGTGACACGCTCAGGGTTCACTTTTTAGATCTCGTTTGTGCAGTGTGTAAAGAGCATGGGAAATCAAGTGAAACAGTTTCTAAGTCAAAAAGCAAATGAGGGTGGAAAGGAAACCCCCGTGATGATAGCTGAAATGAACGAGAGGTTTACCATGTGTCAGGCAGCATTCTGCATGTTTCTAACTCAGAACCGTCCTATGAGGTTACCATCATCCCACCATACTGGACAGATGGGGAAAGGCAGGGACAGAAAGTGAGCAGCCCGCCCAGGGTGCCTCAGCGGGGTGGGGCAGAGCTGGGTGTGAGCACAGGCGCTCGGACCCCACAGGCTGTGCCTCGACTGTCCCCACTCCTACCCCAGCGTGCCACAGGAAAGGCCAGATGGGAGCTGGTAAGCCAAGGAGAGCCTGGACTCCAGCTGGATCCTGCCTCCTACAAGCTGTGTGGCTTGGGCTGCTTTGGTAAACTGTCTCCACTCAATTTTCTTTTTTCCCTTGTTATCCAGGGGGGATTAGAAGCTGTACCTACCTCATATGGATTTTGATTAAAAGAGATGTTAGAGGCGATGTGCCTGGCACCTTGTGAGTGCCAGCTGTCCTCGTTAGGTACAAGCCACAGTGTAACTGAATCATCCCATAGCTGCAGTGCGTCAGCCAGAGCAGAGCGAGGACACAGGGTGTCACCGAGGGGTCCTCCCCCTCCTCCCGAGAACCCGTGGGGGGCACAGGCGGCAGGGGTTGTCCAGGCTCACCTGCAGGTCCCTCAGCCACGTGCTTGTAATGCAAAAGCGGGAGAGAGAGACGAGGCTTGAAAACAACTCCAGCTGCTTCTGGGTAATGACAAGTCTGACCCTAAACTGACGTGCTTGCAGTGAAACCTGTCACATGAGATGTTGGGAAGCCCGGGGCTCTGAGGAGGCTGCTGTGAGCCTGTCAGCGTGGACCTGGGAGCCAGGACCCTCGCTCCCCCCCCGCCCCGAGAGAACCAAGGTCTGCACTGAAGGTGACAGTGGGGACCAGTATCCCTGAGGAAAGACAGAAGGCCAGGGCGCGGCTGGGCCCCCAGGCCTTGGCGTGTGCACAGACAGCGCTAAATAAGCCTGAAGAAGGACGACACTGCACTTTCTAAACACAAGGATGCCCAGAATACAATCTCCAGTGAACACCATGGAATTTTTATTTTCCTGTCAATTGCATACTTTATGTAAGAAAAGCAACTCCTTTGACTTTTGTAAAGAAGCTTTATTACTTTATTTTTTTTTATTGCAGAGAATAATTAGCTTGTGCACCCTTTAATCTGTTTCCATTAAGATGTTTGCACAGCAGCAGTGAGAGGCCGGGAGCTCCGCAGGGGACTCGCCACGTGTTGGGAGGAGAAAACCATTAATTACTGTGTCCTTCATCACGCAGAGCCCATGGAGAAAGGAAGGAACTTTCTGTGACTGTGTGGTAACTCATTGTAGAATAATCAGATGAGAAATGCCTTTTATACAAATAAAGGTTAAGGGAAAAAAAAGAAGAAAACCTCAAACCCAACTACTTGAAAAAAGGATTTGTAATGATGTCAGAGGACTGGTGAGGTGGACTTTTGAAATGACAAATGTCTCTGCAGAAAGACAGAAAGACCATTCTAAAAGCCGACCAGTAGGGATGTGTGTATGTGTATTTCTCTCTATAAACTGGCCCTTATTGTTATGAGGGTCCTATTGACAAGAGGGACTAAGGCTGCTTCCTGCTGTCACAGCTGAGTCTACTACTTCTGGGAGAATTTTTATTTTAACCACAGGAATAAGTGAATGTAAAGCATTTGGTGTGAGCCTCTCTGAAAACCTGGGCCAGGGTCAGGGTCAGGATTAGGGGCAGAGTCAGGGTCAGGGTCAGGGATGGGGTCACGGTTGGGGTCAGGGTCAGGACCTGGGTCAGGGTTAGAGTCAGGCTCAGGTTCAGGGTCAGGGTCAGGGCCATGGTCAGGGTTGAGGACAGGGTGCTGATGGTGCTGGTTCCTGGGGGCTCCTCAGACTCCTGAAGGTGAACTGAAGTAACAGCCCCTGACTTCTGGGTGGACCATTCTGTGGGTTCTTTTGTATATGAGTTCCACAGCCTGGACTAGGACAGCACAAGAGATGCCCCAGGAACACATATTTAAGGTGGCGTTCTCTCAAAGTCATGCAAGTGCAGGGTCAGCTTTGCATGATCCTGGGGGTCAGCATTGCCTTGAGCTTTTCATGGGAAGTGCCTAATTTATATCACCCTAGTCTTGCCCCTGATGGATTCTGAGACTGATAAATAAAAACAACTGGTCAGTAGGAAAGAAGCTTTAGCAACGGTCTCTCTCCCCAAGCATCTCACCACCATTGTGGGAACCAGTTTGAGCACTCCTGACTTAGAGAAGCGTCCCCTGTGAGCTGCTCAGGAGCCACCTGAATATCTCCCTTGGGGCATCTCTTATGAAGGTTGAGGATGAAATGAGTGGGGAGGGGAGGCCTTGACATGAATGGTGGGGCCCTCAAGCCACCAAATGCATCCAGAGTCATGAAAGCAGCCCAGAACAGTGGACAGTGCCCGGGCTTGGAGCCACCCAACAGCCTCGCCCCGTCTAGTGGCTTCGGTAAGTCTTTAACTCTGTAAGGCTCAGCTCCCTCATGTGCCAAACAGAAATTCTGAAAATCCACCTGTCCCCACAGGTAGATCGTGGGCTCTGCAGCAGGGATAGCTCTTCCTGGACCCGCCCCCCCTCTTTCCCAGCAGCCTACCTGCAAGCAAATCACCTGCTTCGGCATGCCACGCTTCCCTCAACAAAGTGGGAGTAATAATGAGAGCGCCTACTCACACGGCTGTGCTGAGGATTTAGTGTGCTACGGTAAGGAAAGGCACATAGCACGTGTTCAATAAATACTAGCTGTTGCTAGCATCAGTTTTAATATCTGTAAGCTCAACCTTCTGCCAAGGAGCACTAAGATCATTTCTGCACCGCTGCACAGTGAGAGCAGTAGACCCGATTTTTCATCTTCACACATGCGTGGTTCCTGGAACAGCTGCGGGGCCATGTTCTGAGGTTGCTTTCCTGCCCCGGTCTCCCTCCTTGTTATTTTCAGAGCTACTTTTTACTTACTGACTTCCTCTGTGTGTCCATTGCTTTATATATAGTATCTCAAATCCTCTTGACAACCACATGAATTAGGAATCACTCCCCTTATTGACAGATAAGAAACCTGGGGCTCCAGGAGGTGGGGTAAATGGCTTAAGTTCACACAGGCAGTGGATGCTGGTGACAGAGACCAACCACCTGATTCCAAAGCCCAGGGCTTCCCACCCGCCACCCCACTTCTGTACTCAGGCCTGTGTTCCTCCTGGGCTCCCACCAAAGACAGCTCCTAGAACAGGACGTGGTGGTCAAGGAGACCCAATCCCTTCTGGAGATGGGTGGAGTTTACACTGCAGCATGGACTGAGACCTCCAGGGCAAGAAATAAAGGTCTGCAGAGAGAAGCCATGTCCTGGTGAGCAGAGACGTGACATTTGTAGGCGTCTGGGGACTTTCTGATTCCAACTGGGGTGCCCATGGGAGGGTAGAAAAAGTATCATAACTTGTGTTTTTTAAGTTCCATTTTAATTTCTATTTGGGGCATGTATTTTACTATATGATGCATATGCTATAATGATATCAGTACAGGAGCACAGACACACCATTTTAAAATAAATGACTGTGCACAGCTGTGGAGCATGCTAAACGGAATTTCACCGATGTGTGGCACGACCAGGAGTGTGGCAATGACTGACGTGCAGCATCTCAGCAGTTCCTGCTGCACCTAGAGAAAGCTTCATCCAGTTCAGTCCCAATGGGAAGAAGTCCCAGTGGACTCCATAAGGCATGTGAATTTTGAATGCTGGCCTCTCTGTGTTGTGCAGAAAGTTAGAAAGAGAGAGAGGCATTTATTTTTCCTAAGAGAGGCCACTTCCGAGCTTTGAAGCAGGAGTACGGTGAGGACATATATCCCTCATGGCAATTATAGTCCGGGTTCAGATTTTATAAAAAGATGATATTCTCCCACTTCCCAAGGCTTCTTCCAGAGCTGGAGTCTGGCAGCCTCGGCCGAGACCATCTCTGCACCCCTCTTTGTGGACGTGCACATTTGCTGTTGTGGTCGTTCAGATTTTGCCGTAGATACTCATCAAAACAAA
The DNA here is from genome assembly GCA_028533085.1 of Varecia variegata. Classification (NCBI taxonomy): domain Eukaryota; kingdom Metazoa; phylum Chordata; class Mammalia; order Primates; family Lemuridae; genus Varecia; species Varecia variegata. Next base: position 7,562,475 of record CM052436.1, on the reverse strand, counting down.
CCTGGTTAACCGTAAAGTTGCCTAAGGAGAGGGGCGGGCAGGCGCATGGTGGGTGCATAGCTCAGGCGGTGCTGGGTTGGTGGGTAAGAGAGAACATTGAAAGGGCACCAGGTGGTCTAGACGCTCCTGAAGGTGAGTGCGTTCCTAACACAGCCTAAGGAAGTTCTTAAGGGCTCGGGGGTTCATACACGTATGAACTCCCTACTTAATGCTCCACGTGGGTAAAGGATCTAGCCTGCAAAGCTCTGTGGTGTCTGCCCAGTGCAATGAGTAACTGCGGAGATCAGAAGTGTCTGCTAACTATTCGGACTCCTGAACTGAGTCAGTCCCCTAAGTTCAGTGTCTGCAGAGCTCTGGGAGACAGAAGTCGAGAAGACTCAGTTTCTGGTTCTGACTCAGGCACTAATCAGCTGTGAAACCTTGAACAAGTGAATCTCTCTGGTGCCCTCAGGTAGAGAGATGTCTAAAATCACTCCAGCCAAATATTCTAATTTTTCTTTCTGAAAGTTTAAAAATATATATAATTATAGTTGTATATATGATTGTATTTATATATGTATAGTTATAATTTTAGATGCCAAGTGACACTATATAGAACTCTATATCTATGTATATACATGAAGCATGTATACACACATCCATGAAACATACAAAGCATCACATGGGACAAGGTCTCATAGTTCATATGTCTCATAGTTCATTTGTTTTTTAAACAGATTCACCTGCCTCTGTGACACAATTGTTTCTTTGAACACAATCCAGAAGGAAGCATATGGGAAGCACAGCCTTTTTTTAAAAAAAAAAAAATCTTAAGTAATGGTGTGGAATGATAATTGAGTAGAATTTCCATTGTTGGCATTTATAATTTTTTATATGGCTCACACCCTTCACAGTCCCAATATTTGTTTAAGGTGGCTAACATGGTTCCTCCCCTCTAGAACTTCGGGAGTAAAAGGCATTCTGGTCTTTATAAACAGCAGACTCAATACAATAGCAGCTTGAGTTTCTGCTCATCTTTGTCTATGGCTACATAATTTCATTTTCACCATTCCCAACACGTTATTAAGAGGGCTGACATAAAAGAGAGAAAGCTCCTAAAAGACATAACTATTTTCCCCTTCCTTGTGTTTCCTCCAGACACTTGCATGGGTTTTATACATATATGTGGTTTCAGATTTTATAAATTACATACTTTCAAAGCGGGTAAATGTCAAGTTCAGCTGTGACTGTTAGCGAGTTGGATGAAGCTGCCCAGATGCAGCCTGCAGATGGTGTGGAATGAGGGGCTCGGTGCACGGAGTTCAAAGTGCAGACAGGAGCTGTGTAAGAAAGTGCAGCAAACTGTGGTTGGTGTTAAAACTGCTCCTGGAAGAAGCGGCACCCAAACCAATGTACTTTTGCACATTCTGAGTCAATAATAAAAAAGAAGTGTCGAAGGCTATATATGTTATACAAATTTGCATAGAAAAAGGAAATTGTTCCTCCACTGAGCAATGAGAGCCACTCTGACAACACTTTTAGGCTCCCTTAAAAAATTCACCCACGATGAGATGTGACCATGAAATAGCCTGCAGTGTGTTCGGAGTTGTAACCGACTTCTGTTTGCTCTTTTTAACATACCGCTATCTGGCAAGCTGACTGCTGCAATATTTTCTAGATCTTTCTTTGGGGTCTAACTAATAATGAAAAAAATCTGAAATCCTACACATTTTCAGAAGAACATGCGTGCTGAGCAAGACCAATATACCTCCAACCAGAGGATATAACAGAAGTTGCATTGCAGTGTTCCTCTCAGGCTATATTTGATTTATTGCTCACATTTTATCATTTCATTCTCCATACAAGGCCAACAAAGTTTCTGGTCACAGTCTCCACAGAAGACATCCAAGAGACCAGGAGTAAAAGCTAAATGGCTGGCAAAGAAGGTAAAGTAGAAGCTTTGCAAAATGTGAGAGCTGCATATTTCTCCTTCCCAATGGAGGTGGTTTCAAGACTTGACGCGTTGAGTCCTTGACTTAGAATCAATTTAACACGGGCTTTTCATTTACACAAAGAAGCGTCAGTCTTGAAATCAGCAGAGACATTGAGCAAGCCCAACCAGCAAACTGAGATTTCTATTTGTGGTGACCTTTTCCCTTTGGGGTCCCTAAAATGTCGGAGGTAACTCACTGTTTAGAAAGAAGTCCACCCAAAAATAGACAAATAAGGACCATGCAATGGGAGGGCAGCTGTGTTGTGTACAAAATCGACAATTCTCTAAATGAACACTGATCTTTGCAGCAAAACAAAATGAGAGGTTTACAGTATTTCTTATCTCAAGAGAAAAACTGAATAAAGACTTTTCTTTTTTTCTTTCTTTCTCTTTCTTTCTTTCTTTCTTTCTTTCTTTCTTTCTTTCTTTCTTCTTTTTCTTTTTTTCTCTCTCTCCTTCTCTCCCTCTCTCTCTCTCTCTTCCTCCCTTTCTTTCTTGTTGAAGGAGGCATTGGCTCCATCAGAAAGGGATTTGCACCCAGACTTGGGAAGTAGACAGGGCCAGTAACTACAAAGCAAAAATAATCTGTAACTTGCAGAAATGCAAGGTATGAATAAGTATTCATACCTTAGATAGAGGATTATTACCTATTTTTCATATTGTTACCAAAGATAAAAACATCTTTAGGTAAATTTAAGGAGGGCCATTTAAAAGGAAGTTTCATTCAAGAAATTGTGTAGAAAAAGATTTTCTTAAAAATAAAAAAAATTTTTTAGAGTTTTGGGTGATGGACTTTTGAGAATTCAAAAGAGTGAGGAAGAGAAAAAATAAAGAAACTATTTCAATAGCTACTTGAGAGGTACATCAGCCTCACAGCCAGGTATGGTGGCTCTGATGCGAGCAACATTCCCTTAGATACGGGGCTGCCTGTTTTTCTTGTGTCCTATCCAACATAGTGAAGGACTAGGTGTGATTCTGGGCTTTGACACTGAAAATAGGTGTGACCTTGGATCCATTTAACCAGCTCCTGCCCGACACCATCCCATCTCCTGTCTGCTGTGCTTTCAGTGAATCAAGACTGAATATCCACTTTCAGCACCTATTCATGATTTCTAAGGAGGATTGAAGGAAGAACTCAGAGTTTCTCTGTATATATTTCCAGAGTACGGCTTGCATTAGAAAACAAATATACCAGATATGGCCGGGATAGAACAGCCTGCCTGGGAACAGACTTTGTCACCAGGTCTGGTGGATGCGACGACCCCTCCTAGCCGCCTTCCCCTCTGCTTCCCTCCACTCTACAGGCAACTCCATTGTCCTAGTCTCCCTCTAGCCAGAGGCTGTGACACAGTTTGGCCTAGGCGACATGTAAGTGGAAGTTTGCAGACTAGACTTCTCTCCCTGAATAAAAAGACCAGGCCCCACACAGGGAAGGGATGCGGCTTCCTGCGTCCTTCCTGCTGGGACAGATCAGAGATACATGTTCCACCTGGGCTCAGTATAGTGGGACCGAAACATAGGCGTGCCCCCAGTCCCACCGTGCAAGCCCTGGACCACTTCCTCCTGAAACCCTGTCCTGCTCCCAGAACAATACGGGTCTGCTTAAGCCACCACCACCAGCTTTTCCTTTACGGGTAGCCACACACAATTCTCATGGATACTCTAGAGCAAGAGCTTAACTGCCTTTCTGTCATTGTATTAAAAATGCATAATTTCAGCCATCTTTTAGATCTGGTGTTTATTTCTCCTTCTCTGGCATCACTGAGTGTGATCAGAGGAAGAGGTAGGGAGAAAAAGGGGAAAAGGGGGGAGAGAGAGAGAGTCAGAAAGCTAAAGAGAGTATAAGAGTATGTCTGTCCAACAAAGAGGGAAGCTGTACCAATCAGAGGAGTGTCTGAGCTTACTCTGCCATCATGTTGAAGGTGACATGCAGCTTTGAACCCTGACTTGTGTTCATGAACCACCCTGGGTTCTCTTAAAGCACTCCCTGATCAGGTTCATGGTTTGCAAAGAACTTAAAGAAAATGTCCCCTTTCTACCGCTCAAGGGCATCATATTTATTATACAGGGGTGGCGGGGGAAGCCAAGAAAGACACATCATCTTGGGTTGGCTTCAGGCTTGTTTCTCTCAGCAAAAAAAGAATGGGACTGGTGGCACATGAGGAGGAGGGACAGGAGAGGTTAAGGAACAAGAGTTGCAGGAAAAGTGTTTTGCAGATTTTAATGTCTGTCCAGGCACCAGTGCAGCTTCTGAAGGTTTCTTTAAAGAATGAGAGTTGAGGAAAAAAGTTACGAAAATGTGGGAAGAAGTCTTGTACGTGGTAAGAAATGGTAAGGTAACTATTTCCTACCAGAAAATAAAATATTAAAATGAAGTTGCTTCATGTCGTTAAGCTAAGAAGATGGGCCATGTGTTTTTTGGTGCTTCTCTGATGCATTCACAGATTTCCAGCAGGAACTTGGTAATTCGGAGGCGAGCTCATCTAGAACATTACTAGCCCTTTTTGCAGAACTCAGATCAGACATAAAGACACTTATTGACTCATCTAGGTCACTAGGAAGTTACCTGAGAAACTGAAAATTTGCTTGAGTTTCCTGTGTGGGCCTCCCCTCCTGCCTCCAGACAGACAAGCAACAAAAGCCACCTCCATTTTTGGGCTTTGACAAAGTGCGTGATCACAAATCTCGGAAGTGAGGGAATCGGCAGTCTCTCAGAGCCCCAGAAAACCCGGGCAAAATGGCTTTTTCTTTAAGAAGAGCCTTCGAGAAAATAGAGCCACACGGGTAGTTCTCAGCGAGGAGCAAGGGCTCTGCTGTCCCTGTGTGTTCAGACGGGAGACTCGCGTGTGTTGCAGCATGCCCCAGTTAGCCAACAAGCTCAACTTACTAAGCTCTTGCTTTTTTCCCACCACCCTCACAAAGAAAGGAGGGCTGCCCTGTTGCTGAAAAGCCATGGGGTGGGCTCACTCCCTGCCTCCCATCCCCTTTGCAGGGTCCTGTAACTTGGCCTTTGCACAGGCTGCACCTTGGGCCCAGACCACCCTTCTGTCTTCTCTTTGCCCACCCCCGCCCCTCCCCAACTCCCATGTCACCTTCTCCAGGGAGCCTCCTCTGATGTCCTCCAGAGTATCACAACCTCTCCCCTCCTAGAGCAGACAGAGGTTGACCAACTGCCATCGTAGGTAACTGAATATCAGTGGCCACAGTTAATATTTCCTGTTTGCTTCTTATGGCCAGGCCAAGCACCTTGCACAGATCGTTACATTCAGTCCGCACGGCTACCTTAACGATTGGTGCTACTGCTGTCCTTACTTTGCAGATGAGGAAATTGACGGTCAAGACAGAAGCTCTTCATGCCGTTTGACTAAAGCCAGAAGGAAGAAGAAATAAAAGGCCACCACGGTGACATCTGAGCATGCTCTGTACTCAGACGTCCTGCCACTGCCTTTCTTAGTACTGGGGGCTCTTCTACACCCCCGGGCTCGCCCGCTTGGGCCCTGGGCTCTCTCTTGCTGTCTGTGCATGTGTGCTGCAGCCTTGCAGCCTCCTCGGTCCCAGCGTCCCCCCAGCCTCGCCTTCTCAGTAAGGGGCCACATCTTTTCCGAGCACATCTTTCAGACCTATTTCAGGAGAATGGAGGACTCTCCCTGCTACTCTCATTTGCTTCCAAAAGCTCTAAAGGCTTCTTGGGTTGGCTGCTGTTTCTGAAGGTGTTTCTGCTGCGGGTCGCTCCTAGTCCCTGTGCTTGGTGGGTGAGCAGCTGTGGGGCCTTCTGGGGCCCCTCAGCCTCCACTGGTAAAGCCAGTAAATTGACCTCCTGGGCAAATCTAGTCTGAAGTACAGGGACACTCCTGCCCCGGGGAGCAGAGCCAAGGACCTGGTTTCTTTGGGGGACTGCTTTTGGCTCTTTTAAAACTTAAACATTTCAAAATGACTTTGCCATTTTTCAAAATTTTCTTAGCATGCGAGGAGACTAAATGGCAAAGGCATGATTATAGATTTAAATAGTTTTTAACACCTTTTTTTTTTCATAGTTTCAAAATGTGTAGACAGTTTTGGATGTGAAACTCCATCTCACAAAGGAGGAACTATGGTCTGATTCTTCAACTTCCAGGAGAGATGCCTTGTCCCACAGTTTTCTTGCAGGCCAGGGTGAGTCAGATTTGCTAAGACACATTGTAAGGGGCTGAAGTATGTCCCCCTGCCCCAGATTCATATGTGACTGTGTTTGGACATAGGGTTTTTAATGAGGCAATTAAGGTAAAATGAGATCATCAGTGGAGACCCTAATACAATCTGACTGGTGTCCTTATAAGAAGAGGGGGTTACGACACAGGCACACAGGGAAGGCCATGGGAGGACACAGCGAGAAGGCGGCCATCCACAAGCCAAGAAGAGAGGCCTCACCAGAAACCAGTCTTGCTGACACCTTGCTCTCAGATTTCCAGCCTCCAGAACTGTGAGAAAATAAATTTCTGTTTAAGCCACCCAGTCTGTGGTATTTTGTTATGGCAGCCCTAGAAAAATAATACAGCTTTCACACCTTGACTGATGCCACAGAGAGTTTAATCTATGGCTTTCTGTGATCTTAAATCTCCCGTCAAGCCAGAAGTGTCTTAATAAATATTTTTCTGAAAAGACTGGCAAACTGGCGCTTACAGAAAAGCACACTTCATACGTGCGGCCTCACGTTCTGCAGTTCCCTTTGAAAGACTCCTCTGCTGGGGTAATCTCGAACCGCCGAGAAGACAAGCAGGGAGTCAGCCCTGCTGAGATTTTTACCTGTGGTTCTAGGAATGCAGAGGCATGTGAGCGCTCAGGCTTTGCATAGACCACTAAGCCACTTCTAAGAACAAGGCTACCTGAGGCATTCTGCAAAAATACGTATGTGCTGAGGCTTTTCCTCTCTACGCTTACCTCAATTCTTGTCGCCAACACCTTGCACCTTCTGAGGGGACCACAGTTTGGGTTTGGCAAGAATTTTATGTTGCAAACCACGTGTGATCATTCCAGGGAATTTCAATCGCATCTTACCTTTTTTTCCTAAGCAAATGAAACACGAACCTGGTGTGGTATGGTAGAAGAAGGGCCGTGTTCTCTGTGGTAGACCACATTCATTTCGAGTACCAACCTCTCAGACTCTGCCTTGCCACTCACCAGGAAGGGAACAATGGTTTTCTTGGTTCCACTCCCCTCTTTTCCTCCAACTTGCACCCGAGTATCTGGCTAACACCGAGTTACGGGTTTCCTTCTGTGAGAATTGCATGGACTGATAAAGTCCCATCCCAGGAAGAAAACAAGAGGATGTCTTCCCCTCCATCTCATAGTTCCAGTTGGGGAGGGAACACGTGCCATAAATTATAGGCAGTGAGAAGTGACCACACTGAGCACTGCAAGTGGCCTGGCTGTGGGAACAATTTGCTGATGAGGATGGTGGTTCTCCTAGCATCGGGCTCTAAGGCAATGTCCAAACGGGACCAAGAGAAAGGATTTTGTGTCACCTCTCTGGCTTGGGCGAAGGGTGTGGACAGTTAATCTGGACAATTTACACCTTTATGTGGATGGATCATTTGGATGAAATTAACCAGGAAATTGCCAAATTTCACATGACCCCCTGAAAGTAAATCTCAACATTATTATTATCCAGTTCGAGGTTCTGGAGGGCTCTGAGTGCCTTTGACTGAGGGGAAGGAGTGGATAAACCTTTTCAGATGAGCTCTTCTGAGTCTCTGTGCAAACTAGGGCCCTCTCTGAGACTGCCCCTGTGAAAGCTGACTGATGCTTCTTCCTAACCTGGGGCAGGTCGGCGGGAGCCATGGGGCTCTGTTGGGGGCTGGGCTCCTTCTACTTCCTGATGTCTGCACATGTCACCGTGTCCCCTCACTGTCTTTGCTGTTGGCCAGTAAGAACAGCTCCAAAGGCCAGCATTGCACACTGAAACCCAAGCTATTGCCAGAGGAATGTTTAAAAATTTCCTGAATCTGCCTTCCTGAGTTGATAAAATAGGAAATAATCAACATTCGGAGGGGGTATTGAAAGCAGAGTAAAGGCAGGAAGATCTTTTTTCTGTTATTCTACAAATATTGCTTCCTTCGCTTGTTAGCAGCCCGGAGGAAAGGCAGCTGAGGAGCAGTTTGCAGCCGCTCACCAGTGGCCAGTGTCTCTGCTGCACCAGCCCAAGGACGCTGCGAGATGAGTGACTCACACATGTCCCCATGATTCAACTTCACTGAAATTCCCTCGGCTGCCAGGAAAGCAGCACTTGAAAGCGCTTTAATTTAAAGCTTGGAATGGGTGTTAACGACTTGCTTTCTTCCTCTTGTCCCTAAATCCTCCCTCATGACCCCCAACACACACACTCATCTTTGTCAAATTTTTAAATTTTGGGGACCCGGAAACACAGAAGCTCTGTGCATTCACAATAGCATTTGTTGCGACAAAGTGGCTGGCAAGCCCTCTGCATTCCCCTGCTCACTTGGCTGTAGGAATAAATAATGAGTCACAGATACTATTTGGGTGCTTGAGAGAGTTTGTAGCCAGAAAATTAATTATTCCCCCATCGCATCGCACTGCATCCCAGCTCTGCCAAGCCACCAAGCCACACTTTGCAGGCATTGGTCAAAGTGCGTGCCCCGACACACTGCAATGCCTTTGTGACATTTTTATGTTATTATTTTTGTTTGTTTAAGCACAGCCCTCTTTTGCCACTAAAGATACACAAAACACACATGCGCACACACATACTCACACGCTCACGGCTCAACCACAGCTGTGCACATTTCAAGACGCTGTTTGCAAAAATGTAGACAGGTTTTCCACCTTAGCCGTTCCCATCCTAAGCGTGCAATCTAATGACTTAAGCCATGGGAATGCTCGACTTAGGAAACTTCATCATTTTTTTCAAGAGGGACCTCTGTATGCTCCAACTTGCTTGCTTTCTCTCTTGAAAGATGCCAGTTGCCTCTTTGCTTTGAGGCTACAAGGAAAAACACAGCACAGCCCCATCCTGATGATTTTAACGTAACCAACTCTGCCTAGCTCCTGGACGCTCTGCCTTTTGGAGACAGCTGAGCTGGGTGGCCACTTTGGCCCTGAGGTCCCCAGCCGTGGAAGGCGTAGCTGTGAGCCCCCGCCTCCTGCCCCACGCTGGCACCAGCCCTCCTGGCTCCCTGCATGTGTTTGCGGAGCCCCCGGGCAGGCTGCATTCTGGGCCACACAGCGTGCCGAGTTAAGGATAACTCAGACACAGTCACACTGGGCTGCAAAATAAAACCCAGGGAGCTTCGTGCAAGCTTCACAATCCCTAGGACTTTAAACGAGACCAGCACAACTTACTAAGACTTGACAAGGTTCTCACGCACCGACTGAACACACCAACAGCTTAACTGAGTATTTATTAAAACATTTCTGAAGAGCTGCCATCTGATGAATAAGTAATCCAATAGCCTTGTAATCATACGCCTCGGCGTGAATTCCTCCCACAGAACAGACAGGGGCCGGCAGGCACCCAGGCACCTCTGCCCCGGGGGAGCCAGGCTGCCATTTCATTACATGCAAAGCTGAGCAAAAGGAGACATTAAAAGACCAGCGCGTACTCACCTCTCATGAAGCACTGTGGGTACGAAGGAAATGACTCAAATATGCTGTCTGAAGCCATCGCTTCCTCCCGAAAAGGCACCTTCTTCTGAAGGCGGGGGACTCAATGATTTCTTTTACCTTAAGAGCGAAAACCAAGAAAGGTCACTGTTTTTGCTTCACCCCCACAGCCCTGCATCCCTCTCTTTTCCCCCTGGACACCTCTGGGACTCCCTAAGCCCTAGGAAAAAATGTACCTTCGTGAAAACAAATATTCAAATTGTTAAAGATTAAGGAAAAAAAAGCAGCGCCGCCTTGGCTGTGGGTTGACGATGCTTACCACTCTGCGAAACCCTGTGGTTTGCATTCAGTGTGATTCGTCCTGCCTGCTGACCACTATGCCAGGCTCAGACTTCTGACACTGCCAGGCTACCCAACTTGTGGTTCTGTGGTTGTTTATGAGGCCCAAAGAAGTTTTCACACAACCCAAATTACAAATTTAACTGTTCCCCTTTCCACAGCCCATCTCCATTGGCTCTTGCCGGTCACGTGACGTCAGTGATGTCAATTTTTTTTCTTTCTGAGCAATGCCCTTCCTTCCCTCCACCTGCCCTCCCCCAGGCCATGCAAGAAAATAGCCCAGGAGAGTTTGCAAGAGACAGAATGCAGAAAAAAGTGACTCAGTCTCTTATTATATCTCAGTGGTCTTTGCTGATTTAGTACAACTCGGCTCCTGTTGTTGTTACTTGTGGTTTTTGGAACTACTGATTATTTTGATAAAGATTTCATTGCTGCTTATTCAATAGTAATTCAACGCTGGCATCAAACCGCTGCTCGGGCAGGATGTGGATCCCATCATTTAAAAAGCCAGGCATCAGCTCTGGGAGAGCACAGTCCTTGGTAAAGACTGTAATGGCATAAGTGAAACTATAAAAGGGAAAATAAATAAAAGGAAATGTTTTGGTGAGAGTCTGACCCTAAAAGGGGCTGACAACTTACTGGTGTTTTAAAGCCTGGAAAAAGGAAAGCATTTTAATTTTGAAATAAAAAGACTATTTTAATAAAACCCAAATTATGTGGTTTTATTCCCCCTGAATGGATATCTTTAGTATGTATCTCTCTCGGTAAATAGATAAAATCATAGTACTCTCCTAACACTCTCTCTCTCTCTGTCTCTCTCTCTCCAATTAGGAAGCTAATGGAAGACAAAGAAAGTTTCTGTATATTGGGGCAAAACAGTGATTACTTTACAACTGTTTATTTTTGTTTTCACCTATGAAGGTTTGGGGCATTGCCTTCTCTAGTTTAGGGGTCCCCAGCCTATGGTAAGTTGTATAATTATTTCATTATATGTTACAATGTAATAATAATAGAAATAAAGTGCACAATAAATGTTATGTGCTTGAATCATCCCTAAACCATCCCCTTCCACCTCCATCCATGGAAAAATTGTCTTCCATGAAACTGGTCCCTGGTGCCCAAAAGGTTGGGGACCACTGCTCTAGTTCAATTCAAATCAAAAGGCTAATGGAATCACATGGGTAAAACTACACTTTGAGCACATTAAGAAGACATCACAAAAGGTAGGGTGACCAGAGGAGATGTTTCTCTGGGGCAAAACCCTTCTCCCAGGCTGACTAATGAAAATTACACAGCACAGCCTCTACCTTAGAAAGACAAGCCTGTTTGGAAGGGCTAAAAACAGGACAATTTTGCATGTAGTCAAACCATTCTTTTTTCTGCCCGTTGGTTTCACCTGCTGACACAAAATGTCATTCTTTTTGTAGCTCTAAAATGAAGTCTTTCCCTTCCTTATTAATTACCTTATTTATTTTGCTCCATTCTGCATACGTCCTCCATGGCACTCTGTGCACGCGAAGTTTCGACTACACACTCAAGAGAACCCGTGCGATGATGGGTTCTAAATGCCAACCCTGGATGCTAAGCTGCAAAGATGAGCAAAGGCACTTTGGAAAGTCTGAACTATCAGAACACTCCCTCAGTTTCTTTTCCCCCTGCTTAATTTTGCACACACGAAGATCCACGACAATATTACCTTCAGTGGCACCAGTCTTTCAAAAGGACATGATTTTTACTGACTCCTGTTTTGACTGAAGCAGGAATTGAAACTCAAGAGACTGCTTTCTCTTAGACTTCTGAGAAGTTAGCTTGCTAAACTTCTGACACTTAGCTAAAGTTTAAAAGAATAATAATGGCTGCATTTCTTTTATGAAGCTTATTAATATCTAAGTGCAATGCGTGCTTCATATTGCTTCTCAATGCAAATCCCTTGCTAACATAATTAACATTATATTCCTGCGCTATTACACTCCCTAATAACGTCAAGCCTGAGTTAAACCCCAAATCAGGTTCTTTTTTCTCTTCTACACTTAATAGTCCTTGGACACGTTCTCGGAGCTGAGGGCTGTAACATGCAGCTGCCGCCGCACAGTCGACTCAGACTTAATAATGACTTAGCAATTCAAGTGGCGATGTAGATTAATCCTCTGGATATTTCATTTTAGAAACTCCCCAAATGCTTTTATCCTTAGGTGTCCAGAGGCTTGAGGGGAGGGTTTGGATGTGTCAGCTAACTGCCTGAATTCTCAGCTTCTCTCTGTGGGTCTAGCTATAGCTATATATGTGTTTCTCCCAGTGGGGTCTTCGTAGGACACATGAGGATTTAAAGACGGCTCTGAGGCTAGGGCTTGCCAAGGCCTCACCATGTGCTGTCATTTTCCGAGCTGGGGTTTCAAGGAGGCGCCAGGGGGCAGAGTACAAAGGCCTGTGAGCTGGCTCTGAACTGCCTTCCCCGGTGGGGGTAACTGCCACGGCAGCGGCGGCGTGACTTCACGGCTTGGTGAGGCAACAGTTGGGGCTTTTCTGGGCACTCTCCAGGTCATGACAATAAGTAAAGTCTCAGCCAGCTGCTGGTGAACGTGGCTTTACCACTTCCCCAGGAGCCCAAGACAAAAAGGCACGTCTGTCATCTATGAGCTGCCTAGAGAAATACTTAATCCTATCTTCACTAGGACTGTTTAGGCGTCTTTAAGTTTGTGCACTGACCCACACCATCTGTCCTAGTTCCTGCAAGTGACTCAGACCCTGGGCTGCTGGTTTGGGAATTGTACCCAAGCGGACTGTGGCTTTGCCAAGTAGTTGAATGACAGTTTTCATCCTTATTCAGATCGGCCATAGCTTCTAAATGCCATTTTTGGGGGTGGGGTGGAGGGAGAATATGCTCAGGTGCCTTTTTTAATGGCCCTATAAAAATACAGCAAAGGTTGAAAGACATACAGTTGCATAACCGTGTAATTAACGTGTAGACTTCTGTGTGCTGTGCAATCCAATTAAAACACTTTCTGTTAGGTGCTTTCATTACATGATTACTGCATGTAATCATGTGTGTCTCTGAGCCCCACGTGTCTATGATAAAATAGATTCTCTGGGCAGAAAATGGAAGCAAAGATGGACCACCCAAATTAGATGTAGTCTAGATTCACAGGACAATGCTGCTCGATTATCTCTGTGTAGCATAGATTTGCATTGTTTTCTAAATCGTTATTTTCTAACAGAGGTGCTATTCAGAAACTTCCATGCTATGCTGACAATGAGCTCAGGGATGATTTTTAAGTTGGGACACAGACATCAAAGCTTCATGGAATGAATATAACCTGCTCTCGGCAAATCAATGGTTCGAAATGCCTGGAGAGCCCTGGAGGCCCAGCTGTTAAAAGTCTCTCCTGGTCACTCCAAACTGTGCCCACTTGGTAGAATATCCCTGTTTTGCACAAGTTTCCTACTTCTTTAGATAAAAGTGCATTTTAAATTGAAGTCTACACAGACTTTTTTTCATAGGTAAACCAGAGTTTCAATATTTATTTCTTAACCTTCCATAGATGAAGATGCATCATTCTGCGGGGGAAACAGGATTTCAAAAAGAAAAGAGAAAGAAAAAAAAAAAAGCAATCACTTGAATGCTATCTGGTGATACCAAGAGCTGCGAACGATAATTGTTTCAAACGGAAGAGTTTAAACTGCTTCACCCTCTGCACGTGCCTGGGCAGCACTGACATCACCAGGGAACTTGTTAGGATCCAGCATCTTGGGATCTACTCCAGGCCTACCAGATTAGAATCCATAATTTTATGAGATTCCCCAGATGATTTCTACACACATTAAAGTTTGAGGAGAATTGCTCTGTGGGAAGCCTTGCATTTGTTGGAATGTAGCAAAGAAAGAATAATATGGCAGTTGTTTACGTTCTTCGGGATGTCTTTTTCCTTTGAGTTTTCTGAAACTTTTCTATTTTGTTGCCTTGGCATACTTTTGTAAGTCCTGGATGTTTCTAGACAGCAGAAACCCACAAGAGGCATGGCTCACGTCCTCCAAGGTAGCGTTTTCTTGGATTGTCACTCGGACCTCTCATCTCAGGCGCCGTGTTTGGGCCAAGTTTACAGCTTGAGGTTTGACACACAATGCGGGGAGGCTCCCCGTGCTCTCCATCTGTCTCGCTGGTGGCCACGTGTACATAAACAGAAGGGTTTTTTCCTCCAGGAGCATCAGACTCTCAGTTTTCACCTAGTTTGCTGTTTGGGAACACATTAATCCTGTGAGTTCTTTCAGACACACACCACGTGTCCACACGGCAGGCAGCCCTGCAGGTGGCCTCACAGCCCAGCCACGGGCTGTCCTCCTCCCAGAGGGTTACCTGCCCCCACTCTCTAACCACTGCCTTGGGATGCCATGCCCTTTGCTTTGCTCTCAAGTCAGGGGCCTGCCCTTGGATTGTACCCCCTTGTGACAGCCACACCTTCCAGGGGCCAGAGATTCCATTTAGACAGATGCCCGGGAGTGTGGCTACTCCTCTCAGATGCATCTGGATCCTTTCAGGCCTGCCTTGGGCCAGAAAGCTTGTTTGGAATAGTTTCTCCTTACAGAGTTTTGGCCTTTCTGCTTCTGGTGGCATTTGAAACCAGGAGGGTAAAACTGGAAAACTTAAACAAACCCTCTTTGAATGTTAGAAATGTTCAGCATTCGAGGTTTGGTCAAATAATGGAAAACATTCTGAGTTGGTACTGAACTTTCCAGCCAGTTCCTCCAACCTTGAGGCTAATTATAGCATGAGAGCCAGGCAGGGAAAGCAAAGGGAGATGAGGAAACTAAAATTACTTAGAGTTAGAGAAGCCAGAATTCATATTGGTTAGATAATGTAAGATTCAATACTTCAATTTATTTGGCAAATAGTGGTCAGTGTCCCAAGTCTGATCAAAGCACCTGGCTTCGGGGACTTTGGACTCTTATTGTAATTGCTACTTCTTTTCCCCGTGGTAGGCAAATTAACAAACTTCCACATGGCTATTTAGAAACCAAAGCATAATACTACCTTTTTCACTGGGGTGCTATGAGGATCAGTAACTGTTTGGACTATGCAAAGTGTTTTTGAATGGAATAAGAAAAGACTTGTGGTTGCCATTTCAATATGGAAACATCCAATATGTGAATTTTAATATTTGCACTTGCCAGGGATCATGAAACCATGGCTTCATGATCCTAAATTAGAGGCCCGGGTAAGATCAGGCTGAAAATATCCTCTGCCGTTGACGCTAGAGAAATCGTCAGTGTTCATCATTCAATTTTTGAGTGAAACATTCTTTTGAAATAATATTATTCAGTTCTACAGATGCGGGCTAAAATTCTCTTAGAACCTTAAAATGTCAAAATTTAAAAAAAACATCCAGTCAACTGAGAAACAAAATATTGCACTTAAAATTGTGTGGTATGCATTTTAATTTCCTCCTCTTTAAATTCTTTTCCCTTCCTGTTGCCAGTTCAGAAACTGGCTGGATTTCGGGGAGGAGACTGGGAAGAATGACCTTGTCTATGTTCTGGTTCTGATTTCATCTCCTTCTCAAGTTGTTAGTTTATTCAAAGCAGAGAGAAGAAACTGAGGTATCATCTTGTACCATAACAACTTCACCACAACTACCGGGACATGATCTCTCAAGCATCTGGGACCAGTTGTGAATGAGCTGTCGTATAACGTCATCACTGGAGCTCAGAATCTTTGTGTGTGTGTGTGTGTGTGTGTGTGTGTGTGTGTGTGTGTATTACTTTATTTTATTGTGCTGAGAACATTTAACATGAGATCTACCTTCTTAACAAACTTTTTAAGTGTAAATACAGTATTGTTAACTACAGACACTATGTTATAGAGCAGATCTCTAGAACTTATTCTTCTTGCTTAATTGAAACTCTATGCCTGTCGATTAGCAATTTCTCATTTCTCCCTCCCCTCCAGCTCCTGGTACCCACCATTCTACTCTCTGAATCTGTGACTTTGACTATTTCAGATACCTTCTGTGAGTGACATCACGCAGTCTTGATCCTTCTGTTACTGGCCTAGTTCACTTAACATAATGTCCTTCAGGTTCATCCATGTTGTTGTAAATTGCAGGATCTCCTTTTTTTAAGGCTGAGTGATATTCCACTATATGAGTATATACATCAATAGCACATTTTCTTTATCTACTCATCCTCTGACGAACATTTGTGTTGTTTCCACATCTTGGCTATTGTGAATGGTGCTGCCATGAAAATAGGACTACAAATCTCTCTCTGAGAGCCTGATTTCAACTCTTTTGGATAAATACCTAGAAGTGAGATTGTTGAGTTATAGGTGGTTCTATTTTTAATTTTTTGAGAAACCTCCACATCATTTTCCTTAGTGGTTGCATTATTTTGCATTCCACCAATGAATGCATATATAGTGTGTGTGGGTATATATATGTTATATATATATATAATTAATATATATTAATTGAAGATACTGTTTCCCACACAAGACTTATATCTGATATAATATTCCATCCAGGATAAGAGCATTTGGAGGACTGGCAAGCACTAGCAGAACTAGAAGATTATGGGGAATAGAATGGAAGAAGGTGCATCCGGTTGCCATTATCAGAGGACAATGGCCTTTGCCTGCTGGTCACATCAGAGTTTTAATGGACTTGGATCAGTATAGAGGCATTATTATGGAGGTATTACCTCTGTTTGTTTCCCTGTGCTTTTTCAGATTTTACCAT
Organism: Varecia variegata; assembly: GCA_028533085.1. Classification (NCBI taxonomy): domain Eukaryota; kingdom Metazoa; phylum Chordata; class Mammalia; order Primates; family Lemuridae; genus Varecia; species Varecia variegata. The sequence goes on along the minus strand of CM052436.1, from coordinate 7,545,840 downwards.
TGCTCATGTTATATTTTTCAAATTTTACGTTGAGAATGGAGACTCGAGGACATTATTCTCTGCCCACACAAGCCTCGTGGTGTGAGCTGGGCCTTCACACCTTACTCAAACTCAGAAGTGATGTTCAACAGACATTAGGGTGTTTCAGAAATCAAACTAGTGAATCTTGAAAATCATCTGGGACTCTTACAAAAATTCTGAGCTACTTGAGATTTTTATTTCTTATGTCTACATTAATATCATTAATGAAAAGAAGTTCAGGGAATGTGCACTTTCCAATTTTGCAAGAGATCTTTAACCTCGTCCTGTGGTGCTTTTGTCTTTAAACAAAGAATCCCATCATGGTGCTTTCGACTGGTCTCACTTGCCAATTTCTGCTCACTTTAAAATCACAACATTTCCATAATTGATGGGCCTTTTTTCTTTTTATTCCCCTACCTTGGCTATGGTCATACCCATGTATGTATGCCTACATATATGCATGTATGCATACATGTATGTGTCCCTATGTGTATGTATGTATGTATGCATGTATGTATTTAGCTTTATCTTCACTCCAAAACCCAGTTCTACGAGCTGAGCCCTTCCTCCATCTCTCCATCCATGTGAATTTACATTTGAGTCCCCACACCCTGCTTGGGCTCATGATTTTTATCCTTCTACACATTGATGAGCAGCATGCCCCCGAGGATGCTCCACATTGTAGCAACATTGCTTTCCTGTAATTATTTTCTTATCATAGCATAAATTCATTTGTCTTAATCTTAGGTAGAATTGGGCCAAGTAAAGGAGGACCTTAAAGGCCAGACTGGGGGGATTTACTTTTATTCTGCACACACTGTGGGGCCATCAAAAGCTTTGGACCAGAAAGGTGATGAGACAAAATTGGAGCTTTTGGAAAATTGATCTGGCAGTGTCATCTGGGATTATTTGGTGATTCTGTTGACTCCTGAGAGCAGGGGTCTTGGCTATTTTTGGTGATCTGTCACTGTGTTTGGTATGTAGAAACTTTTTGATAAATGAATTAATGGATGAATGGCTGGATGAGACTTTACTAGGCTAGAAGCTGGGGAATCAGAGTCTGCAATATTTTAGCTATAGAGTAACATATGGACTAAGGATACAGGTTATGGGAATGGAAAGAAAGGGGCCTATGATATGAAGAGAGCATTAATGACCTCAGTTTTTTGTACCTCCTTGTAGTCACGCCCTTTACCCTGTAGCAGTGGTTCCTCCTACTCTGGCCCTGAGCTTGGCCTTATGTCTTGCTTTGGACAAGTCACAAACTTGATGCAAGCAGAGGCTTAGAATGGAAAAGTGCTTGCACGTTAGCATATGCCTGGGCTGGTATATTGGCAGGAGAGACACATGGAAGGGAGCCACTTGTCCCAGCTGAGGCCATCTTAGACCAGCTTATAGTCAGCTGATCATCAGACACTTAAGTGAGCTCCAGTCCAACCTGGAAGAACCGGCCAGCAGAACCCTACCAAGAGGCATGAACAATAACACTTGGCTGTTGTTCTAAGCCGTAGTGCTTTGGGGTGGTTTGTACCATGGCATTATTGTGGCGATACCTTTTATAAGGGAAGAGGTAGAGATGCAGAGAGATAGTGAGACAGAGTCAGTTACTTCTCAGAGGGAAAGAGAGTAGAAAGCTGAAGATGGGGAAAGCATGTAGGAAGGAAGTGGGAGGAGAGAGAAGCCAGAGGAAGGCTGCCAAGAGAAGTCAGATAAAGAAAACGGGAACATAGCGGAAGCTGAGAGGGAAGAAGTTTCAAGGGATGAGAGGGAAACAGGTGTTGAAAAGAGAGAGACATGAAAAACAAAGACTATGGAAAGGTCAACAGATTTGATAAGACAGAGTCCCTTGAGATCTGCCCCTTCATGATACCTCATTAGACTAAGCAGAAGAGGGACATCCAAATTTGCTGTGTGCAGAGAAGCAGCTCCTCGTCTCCATGAATAGGAGGTTAATTATACTCAGATGTTTGTTCAAATATGTATAAGTTGGTATATGGCTTTTCTGTTTTAATTCAATTTCAAAAATGTTTTTAGAGCATCTACTTGATAGAACAGAGAGTAATTACGTATAAAGAAAGAAAGATTTTGAGCACTTTTTGTTGCTGCTTTACATAAATCAGCTAGATTTTGAGGATATGTTTGGGATGGGCTGATACGGGGCAAGGAGAGGTGACCCTTCAAAGAGATGGATGGTCACCCTCCACAGCAGCTGTAGGTGTGAGTCTTCGCAGGATTTTTTAGTGGTCACCTGTGCTATTAAGATATGATGGATATGAGATAGCAGAATGAGGTGTGAGACAGAGTCCAGAAACTTCCAACGAGGTGGTCAAGAGCTATTTGCACACCTGATCCTCAGTGAGGCTATAACAAGGTCAAGAGTGGACATTGAAGGGGAGGGCCTTTGGGGAGAGTGAGTGAGGCGTGGCTGCTCCTGTCCTCTGCTGCCACCTCAGTGGCCAAGGCATAGAGGGGAGTCTGTCTTTCACTTCAAATCCAGCGAGAGGGGCTTGAGTCGGACTCTGCAGAGAGCATGTGTCCCTCAGTCTGGGGCCTGGATCATCTCCTGGGAGAGTGGAAGCAGTCTCTTGTAGGGGAGGACAGACGGGGACAGCATTAGGAACTTCTCATGTACCCCTTTAAGAATCCTCATAGAAGCCCTAAGTAGGCTGTTGGCTTGGCGTCGTTTTAAAAGACAGTCTTCCCAAGAAGGAGAACTTCCCAGGCAAGGAGATTTTAGCCCAAAGAGGTTATGATGTGTCCCATTGGGGATGGGAGTTGAAAAGGGGGTAGGGACTAATAGCCTACGAAGGGACACAGCCTCTGTCGGGGGGTCTCAGCAGAAGCCCAATGAGAGAGCCAATCAATGCAGAGCCCATGAGTGTGCACAGGGGAGGAGCAATCCCCATTAACCAGCTACAAGGCCCAGGCAGAGCCAAGCTGTCTTATAACAGCAACAGACAAGCAGCCTCTTCATCCTCCTCCCTCTCTCCCCTCATCCTCTCCAGCCTGGCACTGTGAGGGACCTTGGTAGGCAAGGAGTAAGGGCGGACAGAGGAATGCTGGGCTGGAGGAAGGAAGGAGCTTGACCATACTCCCTTAGCCCAACCAAGCAGCCAGCCCCATAGACTCCAAATGTGGCTATGGGCTTCAAGTCAAGTTAGCAGTTTTAGCTATTTGAGACTCTGTGATTTAGAGGGACCGCAGGACTTTCCTTATCTAAGCGAGGGGCAGAGAAAGGATATCACTCACACTGCACATGTTTAAAAGAACAGTGGAAGACAAAAATCAAGTGGCTTTTCAAAAAGGTGAAAACAACCCAAAGTGTCCATAGACTTGAACAGATGAATGGATAAATGAAGTGTGGTATCCGTATACAGTGAAATAGTATTCTTCCCTAAGAAGAAATGAAATTTGGATATATACCACAACATAGACGGACCTTGAAAACATTATGCTTAGTGAAATAAGCCAGACAGAAGGATGAATATTACATGACTCTATTACATGAGGTAGCTAGAATAGACACATTCATAGAGACAGAGTAGAAGAGAGGTTACCGGGGCCGAGAGTGGGGAATGCGAAGCCATTGTTTAATGGGTACAGAGTTTCAGACTGGGAAGATGAAAAATTCTGGAGATGGATAGTGGTGATGGTCACATAACAATGTGAATGTAATTGATAGCACTGAATTGCACACTTATGAATAGTTAAAATGATACATATTATCTATATTTTAATTAAAAAATCAAGTGGCTTTTATGATCAGATCCAATGAATTATTTCCGTCCAAAATAACTTTTTGTATCCATGGAGAGACTCTTTTTATACGATGGTCCACACAGTTCCTGGGTGAGTAACAGTGAATTTATTTACTTATTGTTTATCCTCCTCTCCTTTGCAATGCTGGGTCAGCCAGTTTGAAATGGAAACAGTCAAGATCTGGCTCTTGCCGTTAGGTAATTAGGGTTAGTGTAGTCTGTCTTTTGCCTCAAGATCCTTGAGAAGGTTTATTTAATTCAGTGTGTGACACAGTTAATGTAGTACTTATTATTTAACAGACATTCACTAAATCTTTACTATTCTTATGATAAATTGGAAGTGATCAGAAGACTGCTCAGAAAAATCATTTTTCAGAAAGTTTCTCACTTTGACTGCATCTTACATGGCAAGCTCTACATTTTGCCTATTTATAGAAGAATCTAGAATTGTATCTTAAATTAGTTGAGAAAAGTAAAACAAGATAATTTTTATAGAACATAAATTACGATCATTAGAGTTGACTTCATGAACTATATAGACCCACACCCTCAGATACACACACACACACACACACACACACACACACGACACACATGAATCCAGGATATTGGTTTCACTTTTTGCCCTGCCCTAACTTGGCAAAAATGTGCCAACAAGCCCCAACATATTATCTATGGGTGTTCCTCATTCCCGTAGTTAGCCGACCACACAAAGGGCAGATCCAGAGGAGATAATTGATTTAATGATAAGTCAAATGATTAATCCTTTTTCTGTAGCATCTTAATATGTGTAGATTATCTTGTTTGATGCCTGAGCTATGAATATGTTGCCGACTGCGTTTAATCCCACACACCACCTATCTTTTCCTTGCATCTACTCCAGTGTGCAACGACAGCCCTGTGGGCTCTATCTCCCAGGTCAATCAAATGAAACCAGGGAATCATGCTGATTAAGTTGTTTCATCCTTCTCAGAATGGTGTACCTCCCAGTGCACCCTTTCCAGAGATGCCAAGGGAAATTCAAAATAAGAGACGGAGTTATGGCTCTGTGTGTCCCTGTGCTGAGCTGTATCCAAGACAGCGTGGTTCCCGGACTACCTAGGACCTGCCATTTAAGGTCGTGAGAAGTAGGCTCAGCAATGAGTTCTCTTAGGGTCAGAACTCTTCACCCATTAAACCACACACTTTTTAACTCCAAGATTTCCATCTTTATTCATATCATTTATACAATCTAGGGAGCTTTAGCTAATTTTCTCTTTTCGGGCAGATTGAAAACATGTACAACAATCAGGTGATTCCACTGTACTTCAATCCCTCTCCTTAATGGAGTAACATATTTTTGACCCATCACTTACTCTGAATTTCAAGTTTGAAATTGGGATTTCAAGTTGTCTCTCTGAAGCAATGAGGGTAGGGTTGCCAGATTTAGCAAAACCAAACCAAACAGAAAGCAAAAACATGTGTATCATTAACTTTGAATTTTAGAGAAACAATGAATAAGTGTTTGGCATGTCCCAAGCATAGCATGGGACATCCATACATAGAGTAAAGAATTATTCATTGTTTATCTGAAATTCAAATTGAAACGAGTAAATTTAATTTACTTGGTTAAATTTAATTCATTTTATCCAGTTGACTGTCAAGATGTGAGATATGCATTATGAACACATATCACCTAGGAAACATAAAGTTTGGGGGTTTATTTAAGCATGTAGGAGAAGACAACAGAGTACGTACGCCATTGAACTTCAATCACGGCAGGCTGGTGGGGATTTTTTTTTTTTTTTTTGGCTTTTTTCTTGCAACCCTTTCAAGGCCCTGGAGGAGTGTTAAATACCAGGCTCACCTTGCAAGTGGTTTGTCCAACAGTAAGAAACAATGGCAAAAGGGATCATTTACCTTGTTTTTTCCATGTTGGACTCACCTGCTTTCGGGTCCAGGAGGACTCGCTGTGGTATTATTCTTCCCTGCTCCTTTTCCAAAGGAGAGCCCAGGCGTGCTAATTGCTGGGTGGCAGCTACACTAAATGCAAGCGGACGACAGCTGGGTGCTGGGCACGCTCTGCAAGAGGAGGTTTGGGTTTCCATTGTGGTGCTGTCATAATCCTGCACCCTTCCATCTGCACTAGCTGTTGTTGTAGGTCTCAAGCAATTGGCTACGGCTGAAAACATAAACACCTCCACGCGCTTGCCTTTATCGTTTTCTTTTTATGTTGGTTTAGGAAATACACCTGAGAGACCAAATGCACACAATGAATCCAGCAATTACCAACCACCATGGGCAGGCAGCAAACGCTCAAACAACAAAACACCCAGGGATGAGCGGCTGTTGGCTTCTGACTTTCCGCATGGCTCTGGGGCCCCCAGATCTATGTCTAGGACTCCCTCCCACTTCTGCCCCGGGACAGCTGATTTCAGCACTGCCAAAGATGCGGAACTTTTCTTAGTCAGGGTCTCTCCTGATTTATTTTGAGTAAATAACTAGTACAGGTCATGCATGGTGCTGGGAAAACTATTCAATAAAAGGAAAGAGGAGGACATAACTAGTTCGTTTGTCATCTGTGACGTTGGTTCCCAATCCCCGGGCTGTGGACTGGTACGGGTCCGTGGCCTGTTAGAAACCAGGCCACACAGCAGGAGGTGAGCACCAGGTGAGCGAGTGAAGCTTCATCTGTATTTACAGGCACTCTCCATAGCTCACATCACTACATAAATTCTGCCTCCTGTCAGATCAGCGGAGGCGTTAGATTCTCATAGGAGCGTGAACCCTACTGTACACTGCGCGTGCGAGGGATCTAGGTTGTGGCTCTTTATGAGAATCTAATGCCTGATGATCCGAGGTGAGCTGAGGCGGTGATGCTAGCGCTGGGGGGCGGCTGCTGATACAGATTATCAGTAGCAGAGAGCTTTGACTGCACAATAAATGTAACGCACTTGAATCACCCCACACCATCCCACCCCCCAGCCCCCATCCCTGATCCCTGGAAAAATTGTCTTCTATGAAACTGGTGCCTGGTGCCAAAAAGTTTGGGGACTGCTGATCTGTGAAACATTCGACTGCAAAATTGCTGAAAGCAAAATTGAATCTTTTTCCCCGGTATGGTCTTGGCAGAAAAATCCCAAAGGAACATTGGAAAGTGGAAATGGAGGGTGAGGGTAGAAAGAGATATTAGAAAAGACCACCACCATTTCATACCTTTGGGATTGAGCTTTTCACTCATTCAACAAATAGTTATCGAGCACATTCTGTGTGTCAGGCACCCTTTTAGTGAGCAAAATAGACAAAAAAACTTGTCCTATTTAAGTTATGAAAAACACAGTCTAGATTAGACATTATGGACGTGAGCCTTGGAGCCACACTACCTGGATTTGTAATCTTAGCTCAGCCACTTACTAGCTATATGTCCTTGTACAATCAACTTAACTTACATATGCCTCATTTTTCTCACTTGTCAAATGGGAATAATATCATTATGTCCTTCATAGGGTTGCTGTGAAATGGCAATAACATTTTTACCTCATAGGGCTATTGTGAGGATTACATTGGTTTGTGCCTGTGAAGCATTTAGAAAAATTCTTGGCACATGCTAAGTACTAAGTGCATATTGGCTCTTATTTGGGAGTGATGTGTTGCTATTTAACATGAATGAATGTGCTCTCTGTGTGATCTGTTGCATAAATGATGGGGAAAGAGGAAAAAATATCATCCCCAACCCTATTAGGGGAAGACAGAGCAGTCATGATTTTATATTCATACACCCTCCTGCAGATAAATTACTTAAGAAATTGTCTTTGTCATATTCTACTTTGGTTTTAGTTAGGGCATCACCTAACTAAAAATCAGAATTATCTTCTTGGGTGTGTTAAGTTGAATTAACTTTGGCCTAAAGCTGCCTCTGCACATATTTTAAGTTTGGCCTGGAGTTTCCTCCATACATAGTGAACTGTAATAACTTGATGTGTTCACAGACTGTAACCTATTCCTGTAACAAGTAACTGGGTCTCAGCCAATCCCAGAGGGCCAACTGTCCCACCTGTATTCAAATAAGGCAAATGCAGACCTGTAACCTGACTTGGCTACAGCTGTTTCTGTACCTCTCTTTCCTTTTCTGGACCTCACTTTTCTTTTTCTCTTTCCATAAATGTCATCTGATGGTGCAGCCGGCCCGGAGTCACTCTGAATCTGTTCTGGTTCCAGGGCTGCCCGGTTCATGAATCATTCTTTACTCAGTTAAACTCTGTTAAATTTATCTGACGTTTTTCTTTTAACAAGTGGCTGGACTGAGTTACTGTTCAAAATATTCTGTGTGTTCACACATCCTATACCTTTCGCTTGTCCTCTTGCCATTAGACTGGCAGTATCTTGCCACAGGTGTGTGCAATGAGCAAGCAACATGAGAAAGAAGTCAATCCCTGTGGATGCAAACCACTGAGATCTGGGCAGTTTGTGGCCATACTGTAGCGCATCCTGACTGACACATTGGCTCTGACCAATAACTAACTGACCCATTGGCTCTAACCGATATCTACCTGACCCATCGTTTTCTCTTTCTTTGATGCAAAGGGTTGCTTTTTTTGTTAGTTGGTTGATTATTCTAGAAAGAGTAGATGTTTCATGTACTAAAAGGAAACGGTTGCATCCAACACAATCCTTGTTTCCTTACTAAGTTACTATGGATCCATCACCCAGGCATTCATCTCAGTTCACCTCTCTTTTACTTACTCACTTATTTAATAAACCTTTTATTTGTACCTAGTCTATGTTGGGTTTCCGGCCGGATGCTGGGGGAAGCACATGGGCGGTTCAGAAATGCATAAAGCAGGATTCCTGTCCTCAGGGGACTTACCAAGAGTGGAAAAATCGTTTTAGGACAAGAAGAGTTCCAGACACTTACTTTGCTGGGCAAAGTAACATTATGCTTTTTTTCTACAACTCTGCCTCTAGTTAGGACATGTTATGAAATGGTATTGTCTTAGTGGTATTGTCTTAGTGGTCACCCTAACGTGTAGCCTTTATAAGGCTTAAAATTTAAATCAGATCCTTTGTACCTTAGCTTTCCAGCCTAAATGTGTGGCTTCATTTAAATTCTTCTCTCATTGACCATCCTCTCCATCTCCTTAATAACGTTAGTGACCACTTAGCGGCTGTTTATCACCTCGGTAGTTTCTGTTTTTGGGGGCAGATATGAGCACAACCAAAATCTCTTCTGATGTTGATAGCCCAGGACTTGGTTTAGGGAAGGAAGATTTTTTTTTTTTTTTTTATGCAGCTTTTCTTCCAAAAAATATCCCGATGATTAAAGCTGTAAATATATTTCTGATTTACATTAGTGTCTGGCCAGAATTTTCTAGATAACAGCTTCAATCTTTTACTGTTTTTTTCCTTGTTATCCACTTGCACTTGGGATTTAATAAGCACTGGAGTCCGGGTAAGGAAGTAAAATTGACTTAAGGTTGAGAACATTAACACTTTTTCAAAGATCTTGGGGACATCATTTGTCTTATTAATTGCCAAATGACTTCTCTTTTAATAAGTTTTAAAATCTTTTAATAGATCTAAACTCTAAAACAAATAAACCCAACATTTCTTGTAGACATAAACAAATGGAGTTTTGCATTTCAACCAAAGTAAGGGATGAGACTTAAAAAAGGTATATAACAATAATAGTAGCAAGAAGTATTTCCTCCTCCTCCAGTGGCCATATTTTCACTCAGAAAGATGTTTCTTTATATGAACAGAAAAGGAAAAGAATGATCCTATGTATTTTAATTGTCAAATTGATGATCTTTGGTAATTTGGAAAATACTTCCTTTTTACTATAATAAGAAAATTAAAAATGAATAAGATAGAAAAACATTTCATGCTGATCTCTTTAACAATGAAATGCATTAAGAGTTTACCAATTTTACAGTAGCTACCATTGATAGACCCTCCTGCAAAGTGCCCTACATGGATGATTTTAATTTTTACAATTCCATTTATTTTGTTTTTTATTTTTTCAGAGACAGGGTCTCGCTCTGTTGCCTAGGCTGGAGTGCAATGGTGCAATCATAGCTCACTGCAGCCTCCAAATCCTGGGATCCAACAACCCTCTCATCTCAGCCTCCTGAGTAGCTAGGAGTACTCAGGAGGCACCACTATACCCAGCTAATATTGAAAATTTTTTGTAGAGATGGGGTCTTGCTATATTGCCCAGGCTGGTCTCAAACTCCTGGCCTCAAGTGATCCTCCTGCCTTGGCCTCCCTAAGTGTTGGGATTACAGGCATGACCCACTGTGCTCAGCCCTACAACTCCATTTTTATCCCTATTTTGCAGATGAGAAAACTGTGGTGTAAAGAAGCTAAATAATTTCCACGGCCACATAGACAGAAGGTGTGGGACCCACTGTTTTAAGCCTAGGCAGGCTGGCTCCAAACTCTGCACCATTCAACCTGGCATAATAGTGCTCAGACTACTCTTTACTCTTTGTCTTTTATTCTTGATCCAAGAATCAATTAAGATAGGAAAGAGGAGATTTTTTTCAACAGGAATTCAAATTCCACATGCTTTGTAGAACGACACAGGATCATTTGCTTCAGATTAATAGAAATATTCTCTCTAAGGTTCAGAGGATTCATAGGAGGTAGTTCCCAATTTTATTGTCTTTCTTGTCTCCACCATACACATCATTTATAAGGTGTTCAGTTATACTACAAAGGGCCCATACATTCCCTTTGGAGATTTAAAAAGCATCTTTGAGGGATAATATAAATTGACCATGCCTAGGCCTGCATTTGTCCATGCCTTTATAAGAGGTAGGTTATATTTAGGTCATTTTAGATCTTCTTCAATGAGGGGGCCATGTGATCTAGCAGTTTACGAGATTGTGAAGTAATTCAAAATGATCATTAAATCTTTCTTTTCTTAAAATACTCTGGGCACTTTTTAACCACTCATGCAGTCAATACGGTGTACCACCCTAGACTATAGCTGTGGTCTTACCTTCCATGACAGTAACATTTAGAGGGCAAGGAAGATATCTCATGTATTGTTATGATGCCTTTAGAGATTAGAAAGCTGTAGAAGCCCATCACATTTTTGTGGGGTGGTGTATCTGTTATCTGCAATCATGCTGCATTACAAATACCCCAAAACCTGAGTGCACTTAACAATGAACACTTTTCATTGTTCTCAGGTCCATGCTTCAGCTGAGCAATTCTTCTGGTCCCAGCAGAGCTCACTCGTGTCTGTGGTCAGCTGCAGTTGGGGGAGCAGCTCTGTTGATCTTGGCTGGGCTCTCTCATGTGTTGGGGTCAGCTAGTTTAGGAGCCTCGGCTGGAATAGCTGGACTCTCCTCCATGTGGGCTCTCATCCCCCAGGATGCTAGCCCAGGCAGGTTCACACGGAGGTGACTAAGAGAGAGAGCAAGCAGAAATGTATATGGCCTCTCTGGGTCTAACTTTGGGACGGGCATATTGCCATGTCTACTACATTCCATTGGGCAAAGCAAGTCACAGGGCCAGCCCTGATTCAAGGGGTGGGAAATAGACTTCATCGCTCAGCTGGAAGAAATTCAAAGTCACATTACAAAAAGAGTGTACACAAAGAGGGCTGAAGAGTTGGAACTAATTTTGGAATCAATCTGCCACAACTAGAATAAATAAATAAAGATGACCAAAAACCACCAAGTGGCCTTAGATTGTTCCTAGTTTCCTAACTGTGGGCACCAGAAGTGGTGTCGTGAAGTGGAAAGAGGGACGAGGTGGAGCAGCTGGGTTAGGGTCCCCACCCTTTCCACCGCTGTTGGACCACGACTAGTCGTGTCACGTCCTTAATCACTGTTTCTCACCTCCCCAGGGTTGTCATGGGAATCCAACGGGACAACGCACATTGAATTGTTTTGTATTTTATGAATCTCAACGCATGTGTGAACTGTCATTGCTGTTATTTCATTTGAGGTTGGGGAGCCTGCCTGCAATTCCACTAATTTGACAGATTCTGAATTGCATCAGCAGAGAACGTGTAAATCCCTATAAACAACATTTTTTTTTTTCACTACTCCGACACTGGGTCTGAGAATTGCATTCTGAGCATCACAGAAGGCTGTACACAGTGCTTCAAGGCATCGCGGGTGCCTGTTTGAAACTTCTCCAGACAGGTTTCAAGCTCACTGCTGTAACACCCACCTCTGGAAAGCAGACATTTGTTTCCTGCTGTGGGTGGCTCCCACACCAAAGAAGGGTGGCACACTGAAAATCTGACTTCTGCACTTGTTTCTGCCTGAAGGATTAACAAGCTCTTAAATAAAGTCCCAACTTCTCCTCTTCCAGATTTTGTGGCATCACAGTGGGAGGAGGCCTTCCCCTTTTATTGCTGCCTGGGCTGAGTCTCCAGCACTGGGGAAGTAGAAATAGGCTCTATATTGATAAGAGAGCACCTTGGAGTATTTGAATGGATGGATTTCCCCCCTCTGTGATGCTCCTTGTGATCAAAAGGGAGATATGTTTTGCATAAATGTCCTATAAGGACTCTCCTGCTTACCCCAGTGGTCTGGCCCCGCTTATGAGTCAAATGTGAATGCAAATACTTAACACATTTCAAGAAATGATATTAAGAAAAAAAGAGACCCAAACTGATTGAATGCGTGTAGGAGACAGCCCACATTGTTTGACCATGTGTCCTCTCAGTCCCCACTGAGGCATCTGAGACAGATCTGTGTGCATTTACCATGCCTAAGAACATGTGGGATCCAAAATTACAAGACCTAGCCAGGATAAGAGAGATGTCAGAGAGAACTCCAAAAGATGTAACACTGTATAAATCCTAAACTCGAAATTGCCTCAAATGTCATTACACGTCGTATATATACAAATGGGACATGAAAACCAGCGACATAGATCTTTTCGCCATCTCCTTGGCATGACACAGCCCCCACGCCATATGAAGCTCAACCTGCCATTCATTTAAGACCAAACCCCAGGCAGGGGCTGCCCTGATTCTGCACATGCGACCGTTAATTCCTTTGAAATGGCGCTGCTTCCTCTGGGCTGCCTTAAGCCAGATGGAAAAAAATGGCTGGCTTTTGCTTTCCTCATTTGCAAGCCACTTACCTTTTCCTGGCTCCGCATCCTGCCCCTGTTCTGGAAAAAGGGCTGAAGATTAGGAGGTGGCCTTGGAGGGGCAGGTACTTGCTCTGGACTTACTTGAGCGCCGTCGTGCTGCCAGAGTGGAATGGCTGAGGGCAGGTTGGGGGGAGACAGGGGGTGACCCCAGGGCAGGACTTTCTGGCCAACAGCAGCAGCTATGCGGCGGTAGGAAAGACAGCACTGTCCTTTTTTCATTAAGTATATTTATAAACACACTGAACATGAAACATTTTTCCTTTCTTCACAGTGATGGATGATTATATGTCTATGAAATGTTTTCATTTATTTGGCGCCAGGGTAATCAAAATCAGTTGAAACTGTCCCACTGAAGGGAAAGAAAACAAGTAGGCGTGGGACAGCCCGTGCTCCCTCC
>CM052436.1:7496874-7532062 GCA_028533085.1 Varecia variegata | reverse complement strand
ATAGTTTTTTCACTTCTGGTCATCAACCTGCTGTATGGTTTTCAGTATAGACCTGTTTATGGCACGAGGGTGAGACCCTCAGTGGGTAAAAAACAATTTTCCTGATCTCCAATGATGATCACCTTTTCAAGGAATTAACGTGAAAACTGGAGCAGAGAAAGGACTTTCACTTTTCAAATAGGTACAAGAACTTTTAAAAAGTGAATCGGGAGAATTCCTTTTTAGCTGTTCACTTATTAAAATAGGCAGAATTCTAACAGATGCTTTTAAAGCAGACACAGAAAGGAAGGAGACTCACTTCTTGGGTTCCCGTTAACACAGTGCAGAAGAGCCTGGAGAGGGTCCCTGGGACTCTGCTCCCTGGTCCCTGAAGTTAGTGGCGAAGACCGACAGTCCATCTGAGCTAGTGACACAGTGAAGGGGCCAAAGTAATCCGTGATGTTCCCAAAGCCCAATAAAATAGTAGGTATATGGTAAATCAGAACTAATAACTTATAATCCAGTTCTGGATTGAGTAGACTGAGGTCAAACACATACACGGCACTGGGAGGAGGAACATGTAGACTGGATGGAACCCGGCAGAGGCCATTCAAACCCACCAGAGGCAAAAGGGCTTCACAGCAGTGATGAAGTTAAGAACCTCCAAATGGGGAGATTGGCTTGGACTATCTGGGTGGGTCCAATATTATCACAAACATCGTCACAAGTGGAGTAGAGAGGCAGAAGTGTCAGTGTCGGAGTGATACGACATGGGAAAGACTCGACTGGCCTTCGCTGGCTTTGAAGATGGAGGACTCGGCTGCTGATGGCTGAAAAAAAGCGGGAAAATGGATTCTCCCCCGGAGTCTTCAGAAAGGATCGCAGCACCCTGCTGACACCTTGACTTTAGTCCCACGAGACCCATGTCTAATTTCTAACCCACCGAATTGTAGAAGAATAAATTTGTGTTGTTTTAAGCTACTAGGTTTGTGGTAATTTGTTATAGCAGCAACAGAAAACTAATACAATGGGAGTTCTACCAGGGAATTTCTCTGGTTTACCTGTTTAAATTTGTGCAAACTGGCGGAAAATCAAAATAAAAGAAATCTTCTCTACCAATAGATCCAAAACTATTTCAGTTTTTGAGTGTGGCTTTTAAAAACATACCTATGTCTAGTTTCGAGAAAACTGTAATTATATTTATAGTGTAAAAAGCACTGTCCAGGGTAAACACACTGTTTATTTTACATTCTTCAGCTATACAAAGTTCGTGACCTATCCAAGGGTTCTTTAAATTTCTGACATTGGAGTTACTGAACTCTTCACGTTGAGAAAGAGAATTGCTTGATATACTGCACCCACAAGGGAGCAAAGATTTTACCCATGCACTGTGCCAGGGCATGAAATTAGCATTTGTCAGTATGAAATCTGAAAAAAAAATTATAACATCAAAAGTTTCTCTGTCTGGTATAGACACAGGCATCTTTTCTGGAGGAAGCAAGGAACAAAGTTGCCCATTGAATAACCTGTTATTTTTGTGCATTCCCATTTTTAGCTGTGAACTTGGAGGTGCCTAATTTCAAAAAGTAATGAGGAGTGTATATCTTAAATAACAGCACATTGTTTAAGATATTTAAAATTATTTCTGGAATGCTGGGGCAGTTTGAAAAAGACAAACATAGGTGTGTCAGAAAATTTCTCATGTTCCATATTATCTTTCTGCAATTAAAAATTAACTACTATGATTTTTTTTTTTTTTTTTTTGAGACAAAGTTTGCTGTGTCACCCTGGCTAGATCGCAGTGGTGTTATCATAGCTCACTGCAACCTCCAACTCCCGGGCTCAAGCAATCCTCCTGCCTCAGCTGGGACTACAGGTGCCTGCAATGACACCAGGCTAATTTTTCTATTTTTAGTAGAGACTGTCTTGCTTTTGCTCAGGCTGGCCTTGAACTCCTGAGCTCAAGCAATCCTCTTGCCTTGGCCACCCAGAGTGCTAGGATTACAGGTGTGAGCCATTGAACTTAGCTTAACTGCTATGATCAAAAAATATATCAGTAGTATTAGTACTTACAAAAGAATGTGTGAGAAGAAGATTCTTTGGCCCAGACAGAGATTGTCTGAGTAATTCTTGGGGTGGTGACCCTGATTTCAAATGTTTGGCTGTTTAATTACTTGGTGTGAAATCTGGTACTTCCCTGAGAGAGGAACTGATTAATTCAGACATGGGCAGCAACCAACTTCCTCCCAGTGAGATCAGATGACATCACCCCGAAGTCTACTCAATACAGTTTCAAAATAGCCAATCCCATTGGCTGCAACGAAGTGGCCACAGCCAACCACGATCACCCCGCCTCCATCACACGGCCCCATTACCTCAGCCTTCAGAAGGACTGAGGGTGAGCAAAGCTGGGGGCACCCAGCCAAGTCTTACACAAATCCCTGAGATACCTTTTATCTCCGGATAAATAGATCATGTTAAGGACTTCTGTGGCAGAAATGGATCCTACGGACAGTTTAACTTTGGTGTCTTTCTAGCTAATATTTTTCCTTCATAGACAGAGCCAACTGATTCATTTCGAATGCGCCTTTTCAATTTTTATAGGCATCTCTTCCGTTTCAGTTAGAATCTTATCTAAAGCGGTAACAAATTCTCAAATGTTCAATAGGAACTGAAGAGAAAGAGGAGAAAGACCCTTCATCAGAGTTCAGTTTAATCCATAGAATTGACCAGTTCTGTTTGCAAGCAGGTTATACATGTCAAAATTATATATTATATATATTTAAATATATATATTGACTGTATATTGCAAAAAGCAGCCAACTATCATTCTCACTTGGTCAGTTCCCAGTGGGTCCCGAATCCTTCCTTTCTTAGCTTCTTCCGGGCTTAGCTGCGTTTACATATACTTCCTTTCCTCATCCAGCATCCATCATTCTTACCACAGAACATTCAGTTTCTTTAAAAATATGCAAAGCGTCACTCACTTGTGTACATGCACACAGTCACCTATGTTCAGAGCAAGCTATATCATTTTTGAGGCTTTGTATAGAATGAAAATGTGCATTCCTGGTTCTAAACTTTAGAAGTTCAAGATGGTGACTGACAAGCATTAAACCAAGTGTGGGGTGCTCTGTGTGTGGGGACCCGGGTCCTTCCGGGGTGCACGCCCCAGGAGCCAGTCCTGCCTACGTCAGTAATCACACTCACACACATGCAACCCCGTACAAATACACAGCAAAGAACATTTTAGAGCAATTGTGCTTTTACATGGTAGTAAACTTTCCTTTCAGTACAATATGGGTTATTCATAACTCAATCATAATATGTTAATAATGAAAACACTACTTTCTTACATTAACATTTCTATAGCTTACAAAGCATATACATACATATTTTATCCTTTGATCTTAAGAAACTCTTATTATCCCCAATTTACCAATAAGCAAACAGGCTAAGTGAGTTATCCAAGGTTGCACTAAATATTTCTTTTCTGATTATAAGTGTAATATAGAATATTTGAAAAATGTACAGACAAAGGCAATATTTATGATCCATAAAATGCCATCAGTTAGAGATGACCGCTATAAAATCTTCATATATATCCGCCTAGTCACTTTCTCTATAAATTTTGTGCAAGTATTTGCATAGACTTTGTTTATTTTTAGATCTCAGTTGAGATCATTTTGTCCATACTGCTTGATAATCTTTTAAATCTTTTTTCACTTAGTAATATGACACAGGCCTTTTCCATATTATTAAACATTCTTATAGAGCACAAGGTTTAATGAACACCTAGTATTCTATCATGGTTGGTAAATAATCAGTTTAGGAATGAATGCAAAATGTTAAGAAAAGATGACAAAATTAGTGCTAATTCCTTCCTATATCATAGCTCTTTTACTCCAGATAAAGAGAAAGAAACTGAGGTTCCAAGAGCTAAAATAATCTGCTACAAGTTACACAGCCATTAAAGGAAAGCTAGAATTTGAACTCAGGTCCGTGTGAAGGCAAAGCTAGTGCCCAAGGCATTGTGCAATGACAGTGACCCATAACTTGCTACTTTACTCAGGGAAAGGTCCTACTGTTAGCACATCTTTTACAGCCTTGCAGATTTTCAAGGCCTGGCAGTGTCTCTGTTTTTTGGGAAAAGGCATCCAAGAGAGTCCATGCAACTGAGAGAGGGGTCAGAGAAACAGCCAAATAGCGATGACAAGCTAGAATCATGAGCAAACTCCGGGCCAAGGAAGTATCACTCCAGAAATTACTTGCTGGTAATGAGAATTCTTTTGGTCACAGATAGTTGAATTCACACATTAGAGAAATCTAGCAAAGACAGTTGGATATTTACGAAAAACCAATGCAGGAGTGGGGAATGGATTGGTCTCCATCTTTAAGAAAGCAGCATTTGTGATGAATTCCTAAGCCATGTGTTTGTTGGACTGTGTTGTTACCCTCCAAGTGAGAATTCAGGACAATTTTAGAAAAAAAAATATATATGTTTCTTAAAGTTTTCAGGAAAGATCACTGAAAAGTGATTTCCCTGGTGTAATATTTTTAAACCTGCATATTCAGTCCCCTCTTGTTTAATCAGCTAGTTTCTTATGGACATTCTGAGTACCAGGATCCTAATTCCAAAGAGTAGCGGAGAAGATTCCTGGCATGTGCATTGGATCAGAAGAATTTCATGGTAAGTAGGAAGAACCTACTGCTTCCTCCTAAAAGGCAGGGCAATCGGTGGGTATATTAGCTTCAAGCCTGTGCTGTAACAAATTACCACAAACCTGGTTGCTTAAAACAACAGATATTTATTCTCACAGTTCTGGAGGCCAGAATTCTGAAATGAAGGTGTTGGCAGGGCCATGCCTTTTCAGGGCTGGAGGAGGGAAGCCTTCCTTACCTCTCCCAGGCTCTGGTGGCTCCACGCGTCCCTTGGCCTATGGCTGCATCACTCCAATCTCTGCCTCCGTCTTCACAAGGCCTTCTCTGTGCCTGTGTCTTTTCCTCTTCTATCTCCTATAGGGACCCACCTGGATAAACCAGAATGATCTCATGTGGAGATTCTTGACTTAATTGCATCCCACAAGATGCTTTTGACAAATAAGGACACGTACACAGGTTCCAGGGCTTAGGACACACACACATCCTTTTAGTGGCCTCCCCCGGGCAGGGCCTTCTTTCCTGCATAAAGCCCTGGGAAGGAAGAAAGAGCTTAAAGCCGAAGGCCGTTTGGGCTACAAAGGCAGACAGGTCTCTGGCTGTCTCTGAGTTCTCTGCTTGGCAAAATGGTATCTGTGGGCTCCAGAGAGGTGTTAATAGAGTTGAGAGAGGGAAGGCCAGGCCTAAAGGGGCCTGGCAGACAGGACACCCATGTGTGTGGCAAAGATGTAGGGCCAGGTGGGGTGAGTGTCACCCAGCAGACTGCTGCCTGGAGCTGGAATATTACCAAAGACCCATGTCCTACTTTTCCACCCCATGTCTTGGCACGGCACAGACCTGGGACTGAGTGTTGCTGCCGGGTAGGCGGGCCCTGCCGAATTGGAGGAGGTGAGCTTCCAGCCCCACTGGGAGAACAGGGAGTCAAAATGGAAATTGAAGATGTTACTTTTCTTAACTGCATTAGCGTTCTCCAGAGAAACAGAAGCATCAGGAAATCACATGCATGTGTGCACAAACACACACATAGAAATAAATACACACACAGAGCCACACATTGTATACATGACATTTTGGTCAATGACAGACTGCATATATGACAGTGATCCCATAAAATTATAATGATGCTGAAAATTTCCTATCACCTAGTGACATCACAGCCATTGTAATACCATAGCACAATGCATTGCTCATGCATTTGTGATGATGCTGGTGTAAACAGATATTTAAAAAATAAATTTAGTACAGCCTAAGTCTAGAGTGCTCATGAAGTCTGCAGTGGTGTGCAGTAATGTCCTAGGCTTTCACACTCACTCACCCAGAGCAACTGCCAGCCCTGCAAGCTCCATTCACGGTAAGTGCCCTATACAGGTGTAGCATATTTTATCTTTCATATTGTATTTTTACTGTACCTTTTCTATGCTTTGATACAAATACTTACCATTGTCTTACCGTTGCCTGCAGTATTCAGGGCAGTAACATGCTGGACAGGTTTGTAGCCCAGGAGCAACAGGCTGTACCATACAGCCTAGGTGTGTGGTAACCTGTATCATCTAGGTGTGTGTAAGTGCACTCTATGAAGTTTGCACAAGGACTAAATCATCTAACAATGCATTTCTCAGAACAAATTTCTCAGTATCCCTGTTGTTAAGCCACACACGACTCTGTGTGTGTGTATCTATCTATCTATCTGTCTGTCTATCTATTTGTTATCTATCAAGAGAGAAACAGACCTGCCAGACCCACAACTAACACTCTCTTGTGGGCATGGCAGGTCTGAGATCTGCAAATCCAGCTTCTAGGCTGGACATTCAGGTGAGAGTCGAGGCTGCAGTCTTGAATCCAAATTCCACAACAGGCTGGAAGCTCAGGTAGAGCTTCTACGGTGCAGTCTTGCGAATTCCTTCCTCTTCAGGGAACCTCAGTCTTTCTTTTAAGGCCTTCAACCGATTGGAGGGGTCCTGTCTACAGTATGGATGACAATCTACTTTACTGGAAGTTTACTGTTTGTAAATGTTAATTACATCTAAACAATACCTTCTTCCCAGTAACATCTAGACTGGTGTTCGACTGGACAATAGGGTACAGTAGTCTAGCCAAGCTGATGCACAAAGTTAACTGTCACACTTCCACACTGGAGTGTGTGGAGTTGAAATTCAGACTGTCAAGTGCCAGGCATGGTGCTACGTGGTGGAGATGAGAGTGGATGGGACAGATGTGGCCTCTGTCATCACGGTCCACAGCTGGACCACATCACAGCATAGGTTTCATCCCCAAATGGGTAGAAGGTGTTGAAAGAACATGGAGAGAAGCTTCAATTCCCAGCCTGAGACATCTGGAACAAACTCCCCAGACCTGGGGGAAAGAGGTGTGCACAAGGGGAAGTGAGGGAGGCAGAGGAAGGAGGAGAGTCCCAGGAGAGAGGAATCCTAGAGTAAAAGAAAAGCATGATGAGTTTAAGAAGCTGAAATAAATTCCTGGAAAACAGAGTGTTAGGCCCAGGGGCATGAAGAGATGTGGCCAGAGGGGTGAGCTTGGGGGCTGACTGTTCTGCACTTTCTCTGAGATGTTGTAGAAGTCAGACCTTAGCTTGAGAGCACTTGGGAGCCAACGAAGGCTGTTGAGCTGGGGAGTGACATGATCAGATTTGCCTTTTTAGAAAGTGCCTGGCTATTGTGTGCAGGTGAATTGCAGGTGGGGGCCAGGGTCCTGGCAATAAAAGGATCCCTGTAAGACATGAGAACCGCCAAAGTTAGGGTAATGACAGGGGGTGAACAGCACAATGTGCTTGCGAGAGTGTACATCAACCAAGATGGTCTCCATTCCATTTGCAGATGGCTGCTGGGTTTGGATGGATGGACAGACAGAAACAAACTTTCAAATGTGTCATCTCTGCTTGTCTTTCTACCAGCTCTTCCTCTCCTCTCCCTGTCTTTAACTCTGATTAGACTTAGTGATCGTCCTTTGGCAAGTGCTTGACGTCTAATCAAGTAAAGTGGTTCCTCTTTTTGTTAAAAGACGTTCTTGTGAAGTAGCTAATCACCAACAGGGAAGAAAGGTGGGTGCTCAGGCCAATGAGAAATGCTTTGCATCCTGGAATCTTCGCTGCTCAGGGCCTCAGGAGAAGCCCTGCCCCACCCCGCCCCACCTCCAGGTGGGGAAATCTTCCCAGCCCACCTCTCTTCGGCAGCCCCTGGCCTTTCATTGAGAAGACGGAAATTGGAATGAATTGTAGCTGAATGTTATTCAACCTTTCCATATTAAAGTGAACATGAGATCAAATTGTCGTTTTCCCCAAACTTTATGTCATTTTGTAATAGGTTACTTTTCTCATGCCAGGACATAGAGCTCATATGAACTCAAAGTGGAAGGAATCTTTAAAGTTTGCCAAATCTATAATGTGAAGAAAAAAAAAAAAAAACCAAGTGAGGTATATCTGAACGTGAATGAAAACTCCAGCTTTGCCCTGGCATCGGGATGCAATGAACTAAGCCCACACTTGGCATTTAGGCTTCTCGTGCTGCCATTCGAACTACACCTCCAATTCTCCAAATTCTACCAAACCAGAAACATGTTTTGCCAGATGCTTCCCTCTCTCACTTCCAGCGTGTGTGCTTTGTGCGGAACGGGATCCATATGTTTCTTATCCATTTACACTTAAATCACCAAGATGCTACTCAGTGATGCCTCTGTGATTTACAGATCTTTCAACCTTTTTTTTTAATTTGAAAAAGGAAAATCATATTTGTAAAGTGTAGACTTGAAACCACAAATTTGTACAATGAAGAAAAATATGCATCTGCTGTTTTTTTTCCTTTTTGCTTCCAAGCTTCAAAGGGGGGTATTGCCAACTTGCAGACACATGACTTACCAGAAGTGTCCACACCAGCCACATGGATCTGAGTCTCCCTCTCTCAATACTGCCATAGTCCCTGGTCATGGGAGAAGTGAGTGCGTGTGTGTGTGTGTGTGTGTGTGTGTGTGTGTGTGTGTGTTGGGGGGGCTGCTCAGAGGGAGGGGGAAAGGAAAAGAGAATGATTTAGAGAGAAAGTGATGAGAAAGAGGAGAAGGAAGGAAGATACAAAGGGAAGGTGAAAGGGAAGAATTTAAAATTTTGGAATATTTGATATATTCAGAGGCAGAAGAAGAGAAAATATGCTTATCATAAATAGTTTAAGGTGGCCAACTATGTAATCATCCACTCATTAAAAAGGTATTTGTGTAGTGCTTTCTATGTACCAGACTGCAGCAAAATAAAGATGGATGCAAATTATTTAACAGTCTTTTTATTAAGAAGCTAGCTGCTATGATTTGCATATCTGCCCCCTCCAAACTGCATGTTGAGATTTGATGTCCAGTGTTGGAGGCAGGCCTAATAGGAGCTGTTTTGGCAGAACCCTCATGGATAGATTAATGCCCTCCCTCAGAGTGAGTTCTCACTCTGTTAGATTCCTCCAGAGCTGGTTGTTAAAAGGAGCCCGGCACCTCTCCCTTTCCCTCTTTCTTCCTGGGCACACACCAGCTCCCTTTACCTTCTGCCATGAGTAGAGGCAGCCTGTGGCCCTCATCAGATGCAGATGCCCAATCTCTAACTTTCCAGCCTTTCAGAATCATGAGACAAATAAAACTTTTTCCTTTATAAATTACCGAGCTTAAGATATTCCTTTATAGCCACACAAAATGGACTAAGACACTAGTCTATTTCTTCCCCACTTGAATCTAAGCTGGCTTGTGGCTACTTTGACCAATGGAGTTTGGTGAAAGCAATGCTACGCCAGTTCCAGACTTAGCCTTTAAGAGGACTGGCATCTTTTGCTTTGGACGCTGGAACCTCGCTGCTGTGCTGAGGCTGTGTGTAGACCCAGTCAATAGTGCCAGCCAGGTTCCCAGATGACGGCCAGCATCAGCTGCCAGCCTTGGAAGTGCGCCATCTTGAAGCCTTAAGATATAAAGATTGCATTAGAATTTCATTTGGTTCTTTGGAACCAAAATACTGCTTTTCTGGATTTTGTAACATTGGTGGTCAGAAGTATTTCCTTATACCATGGGGTCCTTAATATGAATCTTCAGAAGTTTCATGCCATCATTGGCATGCTAAATGATGTACATTTTTCCAGGCTGTGAGTCTTTTTCCTTAAATTAGGCCATGTCCAAGTAACAATAATTCCCTTCTTAGAAGCTCTTCTCATTTACACCAAGGCGATCCTCTTCAAGGGGCTTTGCCAATTATTTTTGACTATGACCCTTGTACTTAATATCTAGCTACTGTCTGTGTGTCTGTCCATTTATCAATCCATTTCAAATCAAATTTCAAATATATCTCTTACACATTTTATACACACATATTTATATTAACACCTCATACTCATATTTTAATTTCATAGTTTCTTAAATGGATTAATGGATTCAATTATTTTAGTTTTCAATTTATTTTCTGGAAACTAGCTTTTTTTGACTTTGATATAAATCTGGAGGGAATGCATGAGTGAATGATGAAGTATTAACATCCCCCACCTACCTTGATTCTTTTATTTTTCTCTCTTCCCACTAGTTTTTGAGAGATAATAACAGCTACTATTTTTGAGTATTATTAATAGTATGTTCCAGACACTATGATAAAAAATGTTATCTCATTTAATTCTCATAACAATCCCTAGAGGTAGGTATAATTTTTCTCATTTTACTGTTACAGAAATTCAGATAGTTGCTCAAGGTTATACAGATGATGTTAGAATCAGGATTTGAATCCAGATTTATCTTGTGAGGTCATAATATACTGCCTTCATGTCTTCTTAAGTACACTGACTCATACAAAGGAATTTATTTGGTCATTCATCCAGTCATCTTGAAAACTCCTCAGGCATCTTCTGTATTGACTAGTTTAGCTAAAGTGTGTTAGGTGAAGGGCCATTGAAAATAAACAGGACATTCTTCATGTTCATAAGGAGATTTTCTAGGCAAAAATCTGAGCCTTGTTTAATTTTATCAGTAAAATGGGACTATAAATATTTCTTTCCATCCTTAATGTATCAACCAGGATAGGCTGGGTTATGGTGCAGTAACAAACAATCCCACAATTGTGGTGGTTTAAATCAAGTTTAGTTTCTTGCCTATGCTATTTCTGCTCTGATAGACTATAAATTAAAGAATTTCTAGTCTAATATGTGGAAAAAATTTAAAAACAGAAAACATTTTATGCCTAAAATATTATCAGGGCCATGGAATTCTATTGAGAAATTTGGTAATTTTCTTCAAATCCCCTCTTCCAGACTATCCTAAGGATGGAGGGTGGGAGGTGGTATTTAATAGAAAGGTTACTCTGAGCCCTTTATTATTTGGCTTTTCAGTTGATAGGATAGTGCTTCGACTAACAGCTTTGAAGGACTAGCTTGAGGTAGACAAATCCTGCTGTCAATAACAAAGAGAAAAGCTGGGTAGAGTATGCACACACACACACACACACACACACACACAATCTGAGTAAAGAGTTACTAAAATGGGCTACATTGGAGGATCTAGTATCATAAAGAGAAAGATTGCTCATTGAGGAAAGAAAGCCTGATGTTCTACATTGATTTTCTCTTAAGGCTCTTTCCTAGCTATATACCCTGGGCAAAGAGTCTGAGCAAGGAAAACAAACATAACTCAGCAACACTGAGGAAGAGAATCTAAGCAGAGCCTTTGCTAGTCTCGTAGACCTGGGGTACAGTCTGCCCTCCGTAACTGTGGGTTCAGTATCTGCAGATTCGGACAACTGTGGATTGAAAATATTAAGAAAAAAAGAAAAGGATGGTTGTGTTTGTATTAAGCACGTACAGACTTTTTTCTTGTCATTATTTCCTAAACATACAGATAACGGGTATTTACATAGCATTTACATTGCATTAGAAATTACAAGTAAACTCGAGATGATATAAATATACAGGAAGTTATGTGCAGGTTATATGCAAATACTAATGCCATTTTATATAAGTAAGCATCTATGGATTTTGGTATCTGCATGGGGTCCTGAAACTAATACCCACAGATACTCAGAGATGACTGTACTATTAATATATTTCAGGAGTAAGGGAAAGCCAGAAATTAGATAAAGCCTTATAAAGACTAAAAATAATTTGAAACCAGTTCAGTTCCTAACTGGATTAAGGGGTCTGCTTCTATGTTAGCCATCTTCAAGAAGCCAAAGAGAATCATTTTTGAAGTGATATAAAATCATTCAGAAATTTTACATTTTTATTTCATAAACAATGTATGGAACTTAATTAAAATTACCTGGCATACCAATAAACAGGACCAAGATAGAGGAAAGTATTAAAAAAGAAAACAGACAATATTGGAACTTTCAGATACATATTTACAAAGAAAACTGTAATTAATATGTTAAACAAAATAGATGACAACATGAGAAATTTTATCAGAGAATTGCAATGTAAAAATTCAGTGGACAACAAAAACAACAAAAGGTATACTAGACTGGGAGATCCTGATTTAAAATAAACATCAAATTTATATAAAATTCGTGTTAATATTTATCACTTTGATTGTAAAATCTACTGGTTTTTTCATAAGAAAGCTAAAGATACTAATGATATAAGATTCATTATCCCAGGTGAATGTCTGTTACTGAATTTAAGGGATCAAAAAAGATTATTAGAGGTGAAGAGGAAGAGGAATATAAAAAATGAATACATTTTCTGCCTTCATTCCTTTATGTGCATATTTTTGTTTATTGTCAAAATACACTCACTCCCACCCTCATGCCCCCTCCTTGAATGTCAAGTCCAGGAGGCAGAGAAGTTGTCTGTTTGGTTTGTTGATGTTTCCAGTGCCAGGTGCAGAGCCTGGCATATAGTAGGTACATAATAAATGTTCATTTGAATAAATATACTTTAAACAAATTATTAAAAATGTTCAATGAAAATGGGATTAAATAGAAGTTCAATAAATTAAAAAATACAATATCTGAATTAATTGTGCAATAGATGTGATTATTAGCAGGTTACACAGCTGAAGTGCAGGCTAGTTATCTAGAATATAGATCAGTAGACAATATCCAAACTAAAGCAGGGAGGAAAGACTTCTATGCAATGAACTTTAAAATGTTTTTGTAAGAGAGTAAAAAGGGTTCTTGCAATAGTAACACATGGAGACAGGGCACACTGTATGGGGGAAGGACATGCTTGTGTCCCTGGCTTGAGTGAGGCAAATGCATTTCATGTAACCAAAATATTTGTACCTCCATAATATCCTGAATTAAAAAAAGAAAGTAAAAAGGACATAAATAAATGAAAATAAACATAAGACAACTGATAAATAATTTTTGTGGAAAACTATTTATTATTTAGAAAACTTAGTATTATAAAAATGAGTATTTTTCCTAAACTGAATTTTTGATTCAATATAATCTAAATGAAAATCACAATAGGTATTATTTATGTGTGTGGAAATTGACAAGCTGGTATTATAATGTATATTCAGATGCAAAGGACTAAGAAGGGCTAGTCTGTCTCCAAGAAGAACAAAGCTGGAGAACTTACATGATCAGATTACAAGATTTATTATAAAGCTATAGTTATTGAGATAATATGGTATCAGTGTAAAAGGTATACGATGTAAATTAGTACGAGCCCTTTTGGAATAATAGATCAATGAAAAAAAAGATAAGAAAAAAAGAGAGAGAAGTGTAAAAAGGATGGTCTTTTAATAAGGATAGCCATATTGAAAAAATAAATTTCAACCCCTGCATGACTCCATACACACAATTTAACTGTAGGTGTGTTGTAGATCTAAATATGAAAGGTTAAATTGAATAACTTCTAGAGGATAATGTAAGATAATTTCTTCATTGCCTTCACGAGCTAGGTAAAGGTCCTCAACTAGGTCACAAAAAAGCATTAACCATTAAGGAACTTTGATGAATTGAATCAATTAAAATTAGGAATTCTATCACATAACACCATTAAGTGGGTGAAAGTGCATGCCACAGAGTGAGAGGACGTATTTATAATACATATATATGACAAGGGACCCATAATATATCAATAAGAAAAAGACAATCAAATAGGAAAATGGGCAAAAGTTTTGAACAGGCACTTGTAAAAAGAAGCTATTTAATTGGCCAATAAGCATATGCAAAGATGCTCAACATCAGTTGAATAAAGCAAATGCAAATTAAAATTAATAGTGGAATAGCATTACTCTTCTGCCAGAATTACTAAAACTAAACAAACAAAACTGACAATACTACTGTCATTAAGGTTGAGGAGTTATTGGAACTCTCACTTTCCTACGTTGCTGGTGGAAGTGTAAACTATTATTATGACTTTGAAAACTGTTTGGGAGTATTTACTAAAGTTAAACGTACACATACACTTTGGCTGGAAGTTGGACTTTTGGTTTATATATAACTGAATTGCAGATATGTGCAGTCAATGTCTTGTATAAGAATATTCATAGCAGCACTATTCCTAATAGCCCCACATGTCCATGAACAGTAGAATGAATAAATTGTGTATTCATACAATTGGGTGTCACATAGCAATAAAAATGAATAAATGAATTATTGTTACATGCAATATGAATGAATATCACAAATGAAGAGAGAAAGATGCAGATACAATAAAAAGTTCAACTCTATGATTCCATTTACATAAATATCAACAAAAGGCAGACATAATATGTAGTGAGGGTGGTCAGGGTGGTTGTTATTTTTGGGGGAGTACAGGAAGGTAACAGGAGGAGGATATAAGGGGACTTTGGGGTGTTGATAATGTTTCACTTTCTTATTTGTATGGTGGTTACATGAGTTTGTTCATTTTGTGAAAATGAATCAAGCTTTACGGTTAAAATACGAATGTGTGTTATACTTCCATGAAAATGTTCATTTACAAACACTAAAATTTCTACAGGACAAATACATCTAGCAATTGAAAAGCATCATTCTTGTCAAAGAATCCTTACAATGCTTAATATTGAATGGGGTTCCAATTTTAATTATTGTTGTAATTGAATACTTTTGCAAGGCAGAAAAGAGTGTCATATGCTCACTTAAATGTCTTCTATGATATAATTAATAACATGTGAGAATAACATATAAAATAAAACAATACTTAGGATTCTTTTGCATTTTTATTTTGACTCTGTTGTGTATAAACACAGAAACTAGAAAAGATGAATTTGTGGGCTTTAAAGGAAAACTTGCGGCCAGGCGCGGTGGCTCATGCCTGTAATCCTAGCACTCTGGGAGGCCGAGGCGGGTGGATCGCTCGAGGTCAGGAGTTCGAGACCAGCCTGAGCAAGAGCGAGACCCCATCTCTACTAAAAATAGAAACAAATTATCTGGCCAACTAAAAATATATATAGAAAAAATTAGCCGGGCATGGTGACACATGCCTGTAGTCCCAGCTACTCGGGAGGCTGAGGTAGGAGGATCGCTTAAGCCCAGGAGTTTGAGGTTGCTGTGAGCTAGGCTGACGCCATGGCACTCACTCTAACCCAGGCAACAGAGCGAGACTCTGTCTCAAAAAAAAATAAAAAATAAAAATAAAGGAAAACTTGTTTGAACAATGAAATCAACTTGTTAAAATGCTTTTTTCATTGTCTGTTTTTGTATTTTGCCATATAATAAAATAATAATTATGATATTCATTCTTTATAATTCTATAACATATAAATGTTCAAAGCACATAGTTTCGCTTTAATTTTGCTCCTGTTTATTTAAAAAAAATTGAGATAATTCACTTGATTCATACCTACAATAACTCTGTAAAGTAGGATTGGAAAGAATGACTCTATTTCCTTTTAAAGATGAGAAAATTGAGAGGGGTGTTAACCTACTTGTCTAAGATCGCATGTCTAGTAAACTATAGACCAAGGCCCAGGATGCACATGTTGTGACATTGATCGATGCCGGTTTTTTCCCCAGTAAGCTCATATTTGCCTCTGTTACCTTGCCTCGGTTTGAGGAAGCTTAGGGTCATCAGTTTCTGGTCAGCCGTGGCAGAGCTGAGACAGTGGCAAAAAGGAAAGTTGTGTAATAGGACAAGGCTGGGTTGAAATAGCTGGACATCCGGATTGAGGCAAGATTGGCGCCCAATTTTCACAGCAAACCATAAGGCAAGAAACAGAAAGAGGATAATCACCTTGCCATAGTTTTTATTGATTAAAAAAAAAGAAAATGGGAAATACATAGAACAATCTACTGAAAAACGTAGTCTCATAATGACACATCTGTTTCTTAAAAGGTTTCATTGTTTCATAAAATTAAAACTTAAATCACCTAACATCTCTCTACCTCCCTCTTAGTCCATTTTTTCTGGGAAATTACTAACGGGGCTGCTTTGTGAAAATGCCGGCTTCCTGAAGAGCATGTGAAGGGAAGGAAATCTGAAGTCTGCATCAAAACCCAAGAGAGCCAGCAAAGCACTCTCAGACTCGCAACTGCCAGGTCCCTGTGGCTATTCTCAAAGGACCTTGACTCACTGCCTTTGCACAGATCTGAACTCCTAATTCCCCATCTCTCCATCGCAGAGCTCCCTGCCTACCCTTTAAAAGGGATAGAAAATAACAGGATTGTAAATCACATGCTCCCTTCCACACAATGACTTGGTGACCACAACATGAAATGGGGTACTTGGGGTTCACTTCTGAGATACTCTGGGTTCATTCTCCATGGGTGCAAAAAATACTTTGACCAGTTAGGCCTCTCTTCCCCTCTCTCCCTACCCAATTGGTCCTTTCTCTGTCTGATTTCTGTTTCTCATTGTCACTCCTTTGCTCCAGAGACCAGAATTGATCTCTTATCCTGTCTAAGACCTGCCATTTTCCCATGAGTTCCCATCTCAAGTATTGGAATTTTTCTCTGGAACCCCATGAGGTCTTTCCCTCCCATGTATTCTTTCTAGCTCCTGTCCTTTTCCACCTCCTTGATAAGCTTCAGGAGTGAAGGCTGCATGCACAACCACGCAAGCCATTGCTAGGTCCTGACCTCGTAAGTGGGACCCTCTTTATTGATGACAAGGAGCAGAGAGCAATGGTGTTTCAAGCACTTTATGGAAGATGATTTTATTCCATAAAGTTTGGGGGTAGATGGTTTCACCTTTGGGGCAGCAGATGATCCGTGCTGTCAAGGACATAGGCTGTTTCTATTTTTTCTTCTCTGTGGTCTTCGCCCACTTGGCTATTTGTCTTCACACCTGTCAACTCAGGGTCATAGGATGACTGACGTAGCTCGGGATGGTGCATTCTCAACCTAGCTACCCCCACAGGAAGGAAGGAACTGACACAAAGGGAGTTCTACTCCAGAAGCTGTCTTTCGACTCAAAAAATGAAGGCTTTCCAACGTGCTTCCCTTTATGTCTCATTGTAGAGAACTAAGACACATTCTCAACTCTAGTTATCACTGGTGATGGAGATTAGGATTTCTGTGGCTGGTTCAGGCCAATCAGGATTCATCCTAACTTCAGGATGGGCCTAGCCTCCTGGGGATGAAGGGACTTCTCTTTAACATTTTCAGCACAAAATTGGGAGGGAATAGCTATGGAGTAGACATGGAACCATGCAACTAGTCTGAAGTTGAGCTTTGCACCAGGCATGTTCGGTAGAGGGTAGGTTCACCTCTCAATATTCTTATTTGCCCTTGACCATTGCCCACGGTGAGTACAAAATAGACGTTGAGCGCATGCATGCATCGTGCATGAATGAGGGGACACATGGATGAGTCAATGAATGAATGTGTGAGCGATGGCATGTGTGCCTTTCTCCCTTATTTAGACTTACCAGAACCTTCCTCTTTATTCTGGTATTTTTCTCTATGAAGGGGATGGTTTGAGTTCCGTTGTCACAACCGGTTGTGTATTTTATCATTCCGCCTTCTCCATTTCTAATTGTAAACTCCTGGGCTTCCAGGAATCTTGCCTCTCTCATGTTCCTTTTTCTGAAACAGGCTTCCCTCACCAGATTCTCTCCCTTTCTTCAGTGCTCTTCCTCCTCCGCAGTGTTCCCGTAGCTGGTCTGTCTGCCACCAATCTAATGCTTCCTATTTCTCAAAGTCAGGTTTATTGAACTATAATTTAAGTATAGTAAAATTCAGCATTTTCAGGTGGATGGTTGAACGAGCTTTGAAAAAAGCTGTTCACAAACAGCCGTGAAATCAGCAGTGCAAACTAGATGGAGATCATCTTCATTAGCCTCAAAGTCCCCTTTTGCTCCCTCTTGCTTCTTGGCAATCAGTTAATCCTCTTCTACTCCTCTCAGCCCTGGGGAACCACTCATCTGATTTCTGTCCCCACAGCTTGGCCTGTTCCATAATTTCATATCAATGGAATAATACACTAAGTAGCCCTTTGATTCCACCATCTTCAACCCAGCATAATACTTGTGCGACTCATTTGTGTTGTGGCCTGTATCAGCAGCTGTTTCTTTTTATTGTCGAGCAGTGGCTCATTGTATGGATGTACCATTATTTTCTTATCCATTCACTTGCTAGTGGACATTTGTCTTGTTTCCAGTTTTTGGCAACTATGGGTGATGGTGCTATGGACACTCACCAACAAGTCTTTGTGCTGACATATTTCTAGTTCTCTCGGGTGCAGAGCCAGGAGCGGAATTGCTGGCCCTATGGTGAATTTATGTTTGCCATTTTAAGAAAATGGCAAACTGTTTGCAATCTGTATATTCTATTTTCTATTCACACCAGAAAAAATTGAGGATTCCAGTTTTTCCACATTCTTGTCAATGGTTGTTATTTGTCTGTCCTTGTTATTATAGCCATCTTAGTGGATGTGATGTGGTATTTTATTGTGGTTTTATTTTGCATCGCCCTTATAATATTGATCACGTTTTTTGTGTTCTTGCATATCTTCTTTGGTAGAATGTCTATTCAAATCTCTTGCCCATTTTTAGATCGAGTTGTTTGTCTTCTACTTATGAGCTGTAAGGATTCCTTATCTATTCTGAATACAAATCTTTTATCAAATATATGATTTATAAATATGTTCTCCCCATCAGTGGCATGTCCTTCTATTTTCTTAATGGGGTCTTTTGAAGCACAAAAATCTTAAATTTTGATTAGAAGAGAGGATATTTCTCCCTCTGTCTCTACTTCAGTGGCAATTCTAGCAAGGACTGAATCTCCCCTGAGGTTCCAGTTCCTGGGCTCTGGTAATTTCACAGTTTCCCTTTTTCCCTCTGACCTGATCTCAGAGTGGAGTGACTTCTTTTTGCTCATCTCTGGGTGGCCTGGTCATCCCCTTGGATGTTCACCTCTTCCAACAGTTTTGCAGTTCTCACTGATGAAACATTGTTGCCAAATATAACATCTTAAAACACCCTTTAGTGTCTATCATTATACATCATGTCTAAATTCTTTTTATGAGCCTCTAAAAGCTCTTAATATACCACTGTATTACTCTTTTGCATACCTTTCCCTACCACTAAATACTCTTATCTTTAGTGTAGTGCATTTCCCACTGTTGTTTAACTATACACTTGCTCTCCTCTTCTAGACTGTGGGGTAGCTCCCTGAGGGCAGGGGCCAGCTGCCACTCATGGTTTTATCCTCAGACAGCAGCCCCATACATGTGTGATTAGATCATACAATAGGAGCCTACACTGCTCACGAGGTGAGTATGTTTAGTGATGACAATGTAAGAATATCAAACTATGTCCAAGTGGAGAATAGGCCATTTTTAGACTCAGTCTTGTCTGGGCACTGGCTCATCCTACTGAAGGAGTTTAGAATGGCCCTGCCATCGTCACAGCTCGGGTGTGCTGCTGTTGGCAGAAACATCTGCGAGATTGAATGCTGAAAGTGAAGTTTGGCATGCAAAGCACATACTATGTGAAACTTTTTTGCTATTCTTGCCTTATCTACCATCTTCCCCCTTGCTCCCCCCAACGGACCCCTATACATATACACACATAAACACACACACAGACAGGCACACACACACTTTTTCTCTTCTGTGCTTAGAAATTGCTATTTACTTGCTATGGTCTGAATGTTTGTGTTCCCTCAAAATTCATATGTTAACATCCTAACCTCCAAGGTTATGATATTAGGAGTTGCAATCTTTGGGAGATTAGGTCATGAGGGTAGTGCTCTTAAGATTAGTGCTGTTATAAAAGAGATCCCAGGGAGACCCATACCCCTTCCACCATGTGAAGACACAGCAAGAAGGTACTATCTATGAACCAGAAAACAGGCCTCGACCAGACACTGAATCTACTGGTGCCTTGACCTTGGACTTCCCAGCCTCCAGCACTGTGAGAAATAAATTTCTATTGTTTATAAGCCACCCAGTTTATGGTCTTTTGTTATAGAAGCCCAGAATAAGACATTACTCTTGAAAATTCAGCCTGCATATTATTCTCTCTGAGAAGTCATCTGTGGTCCCACTGGGCAGAATTGATGGGGAAAAAATTTCCTTAAAATAAATTTGGAGGGATGCAATCATGACATGCATACATTGCAGGGTGAGGAAGGTTCATATGACTAATGGAAATAATAGAGTTTTCCTTCTTTTGGGCTTCTATAAGAATGTGTGCATATTTTTTATGGGCACTTAGCACATTGAACGTACCAACTGTCTGTGTGTCTGTCTCCCTCTCTAGACAGGTGGTCAGTTTTGCCCAGGACCACGTCATGCACCTTTTCATTTTCAGAGCTGGCACACGTTTGTGCGGTGAGTGCAACCCCTTTCAGTTTGATGTGCTCATCACATAGAGATGGTGGTGGAAAAAAAAAATTGATGTTTAAAACCTGAACTCCATTCTGTTCTGATTATGATCTAACTTCTGTAGAAGTGTGTTGTGAACTAGGTCACCATAGCCCATTTCAATGCATCCTTTGGACCAGGGAAATAGTTTCCCAACCATTTGCAGCTCATTCTGTTATTTCCATTAGTCATATGAACCCTCCTCACCATGCAATATATGCATGTCATGCTTGCGTCCTTCCAAATGTTATTTTAAGGAAATGGTTTGTGTTTCCTAGAGTTTTATGCAGTCATATAAAGTGCTTTAATTTAGAAATTCTACATTCTAGAAAACTCTTCTGAATAGCTATGATAAATATAATCTGGATAACGTGATCAGACTTGTCTTTCTGGAGTTCTACTTAACTGCTCCCTTTGCTTCTCTATATCCATTGCAGTACTTACCAAGGATTCTTCTCTGTGTTCAGCTAAAACTGCAGACTCATAAGTTATCAAAGGATGCACTTGACATTCATCTTCTCAAAAGATGTAGGAAAGGAGCCACGGTTTGCCAGCCTAGCAGTATCTAGCATTCTTCTCAGCAGGAGTTCTTATAACAGTCATCTACACAGCAGGCAGATGAACCCACCCTGGGCTCTTATGGGATTTACCCTGGCTACAAAGCCTTATACCTCTAAAGTGCACCAACATGTCCTATAACACCTCCAGAGCTGTAACCCCTTCTAGGGTCCACCTAAGAAGTATGTCTATTTATAGGAGTCACCACACTATTATAATTCTTCAGTGAAGTCCCAAAACAGGGTGCCCTAAATGGGTTCATTTATAGTTTCCCCCAGTCCAGATGTGAGTTACCCATCAGGGTCATTTTTATGATAATGAAGGTTGCCTAGGAACATAATTGACATTTTAATCTTATCAGGTACCAGGAGAACACTTCCAGTCAAAGGTCAAATTCTGCTGTAGAAGGTGAGGAGGTTCGGTTGATCAACCCTTTGCCCACACCCATGTAACATAAAAACCACATTTCCCAGCACAGCACTCAAGGTCACCCACAGCCACAGGACGAGGGGCCTGTCCGGGTTTATTCACCCTCCCCCCTCATCTTAAGCATCAATTACATCTAATGTCTCTTCCTTTTCTGGAAACACGTTGCTCAAATGTCTCACCCCAATGCTTTCCCCACTTATAACGTTCCCTCCCATGTCATTTTCATTCTCTCTTTTCCAACTCATATTTCCGTGTGAAGCTCCACACCAAATGTGATCCCTTCTGTTAAATGTTCCCTGACATGACTCCCTGGGCAGATTTAGTCATTCTCATCTCTCTGCCCCCACAGCATTGTATTCACATCATTATTTAAAATGAAAAAAAGGCAGAAAGAAAGAGACAGATGGTGTCACCTTGAATTTTAGTAACTCCCTCTTGCATCCAACAAGTCTGGTAGCCCAGGTCACATGGAGTCTTTATCTTGGAGTCTCTGTACTTAGCCAAGCACAGGCATGGTGTAGGTACCCCAAAAATATTGTTGAGAATTTCTTAGAATCATATTGATTTCAATAATAGATCTCTTAGAAAATTGCTGAACCATTTTTTAGGTAAAAAAAAAAGCCAGAATTCACAATGTTTTGTAAAGGTTTATAATAATAGCAAGTACTTCTTCAGTGCTTGATTTATAGACTCAGTTTACATTTCCTTTCCTAGTTAACCCTTACCTTACCCCTAGGAGGTCAGCACTATGATCGTTCCTGTTTAACTCACGAGGAAACTCAGGTGTCCAGTGACTTGCCTGTGATTGCACAGCTGCCAGACTGGGCACTGGGATTCAGACCCAGGCAGGCAGGCTCCAGAGCCCGACCCACACCTCTAGGTTATTCCATTTCTCTTACGCCTTGGAGGACACGGCAGAGCAGCAGGACAAGTCGAGGGCCATGGGGATTCTTTATCCCGATTTTCCGGAAAGGCCAATGAATTTAGGTCGCTCACTCTGCAACCTGTCTCCCCAGCATCCAAGAAGAACAATTTCAAGGCGTATTTAAATATGACCATGTATGGTCCCACTGGAACAATTGATAAATTGAGTAAAATAGTTTATTTCCTTATTTGAGAACTCTGTAGAGATTAGTTTTATACCATTAGTAAAATATACTGTGAAATTTTGTTTTTTGGCCTCAAAGATCATTTTGGCCATTTGGGTCAGCATTGATAGGAGTGTGCTATTTTTAGGCAGCATATTGGTAAATGTTTCATACACAAGAAACCAAGACAGGACTGAAGCCTACAGTGCCAGGGATATATTTTTCCTGGTGTTAAAATTGGCGTCATTGGGTTTGTAACTGTATATATGATCATGTTAACACAAATATTCCTGATATGTAAACGTATCTGTGTTCCATTGTCTGGTATAAGAGCAATAGCATCTATCATTGGAAGGGGTTGTCCAACAGTCTCCAAAGATAGAAATGTATGATATTTTACCCTTTACCTCTGACATTTCATAATCTTACAAGTTGTATTTTATCCACATTTATATCCATCAGGTATATTAAAATAAAAATATTTTGAATTATCTCTTGGAATATTTTTGCCCAATTCAGTAAGTGGGATGAGTTACAGTCCTGAGTCCCTAACACGGATACCCACACAGAATGGTAGATAGAACCTGTCCTATTACTGAGACTCTTCCAGAAGATCTTTTTTTTTTTTTTTTGAAGCAGAGGTGGTTTAATTTTATTTGAATGATATTTTTGAATTAACATACTTAGGAAGCAGGAAATGAAGTTGTTCATTGGTCAATTCATTCAAGCATTTATAAAATTCTTTCTATGAAGCTTTATCCTATGGAAGAGTCTATGATAGTACTTTCATCATTGCTTTAGTCTTGGACTGTAATATTTTTGCTTACTGGCCTAAAACTCAGTTCTAGACCTAAGGAAATCTGTTTTCTAACACCTTGAAATATTAATATCTTGCACATAGAGGAGACAGTAAGATCATCAGTTACATTAAAAGTAAGACTCTGAAGAATTATCCTCTCCTGCCATGGACACACCTAACAATGCCTGACTCCAACCTAAAACTAGCAACTCCAGGGTTATAAAGACTTAACCCCTCTGGTGGGTCTGCCTATTGCCAGGGAGCTTTCAGGCCTAAGGATAAAGGACACAAGTGTTGGCCATTCCTGGAGGTAAGTAGGCAGCAAATGGAAACTCACACAATTTTCAGATGGCTCTGCATTTTGGGGGTAAGGATTGGGCCCTTGGGGAGTTTTGTAGACTGTATTCATTTGTCCACCCATAACCTCCATCTGTCTGTCTTTTTATCTCTCTCTCTCTCTCTAGCTCTATTTCTATCCACTCACCCATCCATCTATCCATACATCTCTATCCATCCATTTGTCTATCTATCTCCTATTATCCATCTCATTTGCAGTAATTCTTAACATGAATGTTGTTGAGGCAGATTAAACATTCTGATGTGTTTTAACTTTGGAGTCCTCGGGTAACTCTTGGTCTTTGGAGACAGTGGTTCTTGCTGGTGCTGATGGTGACCATATAGCCATGGAAACAGGAAGGGACAGAGGGACTTTATATGCAATTTACCTTTGTGACATTCTACCTCACTACTCATAGCTACTTACAGAGCTCACTGTAGTCCCATAGATTCAAATTGTTTTTTTAATAAGTAACTTGCATTTTTGGTTTAGTTGCAGTTTAAACTATAATAAATGAGATTTAAAGAAAAATCAGGTTACCACTGGGATATTTTGCTCTGTTTGCAAATAAAACTCTCTTACACATAGGAATGTAAAAATGTAACCCAATAACATGATATAAAGAAAAAAACTGTAAACTGTAGCCAATATGTTGGGATTATGCTTATTACACTTTCACTATTTTTCTTGTGGAATTAGTGTAGAGTAACTAATCCAGTATCCCCAGCAACACCTTACTTGAGCAGCCTCCTTTCCCAGGGCTGTTAAAGAGCTTCATTCCAGGAATGAAGACTTTCATCCCTACAGAACTTACCTGAGGAAAATGTTCATTTAGGCCTTTTATGTCCCACAGGTTGCAAAACATAAAACCAATGATGCCATAGATTTGGCCCTCCCTTTTCCAAAATGCAGCGTGTTCTAAAAGAGCATCACATACATGTCCAGAGTGAAGAGCACAAGAATTAAAGCGCGTCTCCTTGAGCAGTAGGTGGCTTATGTAAGAGTTTATATAACCGTCTATGGACTGGTGTGCATTTCGATGTGTGTTGGTGGAGTTGTGCATGGACTCTCAGAGTGGGCCTGGCCTCGAGCGGGCCCCTGCCCTCGGCTTTGTCACACAGAGAAAGAACCCCGTAAAGCCTCAGTTCTAGTGTAATGAGGTCACCTCCTATCACGGCCGTCTCATCTCAGTGTTGACTCATAGCACGTTTCCAGTTAAGCCCAACGCCCAGATCGTCCTCACAAATTCCGTTAGGTCACAGCTCCCCCATCATGCTTGACACCCCCTCAGAGTTTGTTCTCACTCCTCCCACTCTTAATTTCCTGAGATCTCCCAGACCTTTGGTTCCTCCACTTTCTTTCAATCCATCAGGATCACCTGGCTTCCTTCCTTCCTTATCCAGCTGGGCTTTTTGGTTTTCAGGGCACATCCATTTCACTTGTAATCCCCTCGTCTTCTTGTCTTCTTACCATCCAAAGCTGGCAAAATGCCATCTGGGAACATGTCCACGATTGGCCTTCTCCTCTCTCAAGCCCGGGTGGCTGAGTGTGGCTGGAGAAAATCACTGCCATCCTTCTATCACTCAGCAGGAAACTCCCCTGACTGTTCCAAACCTCCACCTCTTTCCTCCATGCCTTGGCCTCACTGTCTTCCTGGCTCACAGCAGATCACTTGGCTGCTGAGGACAGCCAGTGTCCCCTCAGCTCCCTGCCTCAAATACCCAGGTGGGTGTGCCTGCATCCAGAGCCACCTCTAGTTCCCACTGCTTGTTTTGGCCCTGACTCTGGACGGCTTTCTCTCCTGCTTCCTCAAGACCTTGTCCCTTCCACCGTCTCCCCTCTTTGCCATGCCCTCACATCTCCCTCTCTCCTAGGTCCTTCCCTTAGAATAGAGGAATGCGTATGTGGTTCCCCTGTGTACAAACAAGCATAGCAATGATTTTTACAAAAATATTTCCATCCAACACTTGTTTCTTAACACCCTCAATCCCATTGGTTTCTGCCTTTCCCCACTCCAGGCACGCTACCCCCAGGCAACCACCTGGACCTGGGTATAACCTGGAATTCTTCCTTCTGTACAAACTTAAACATAGGTGTCCATCACTCTGCCCACAATACTGTACTGTTCTTTCTCATAATTCTCCATGCCTACTGTACTTGTTCTTTTATCTCTTGGAGGCTTTAATGGCTCTTAATTCCTTACTGCCTTCACTGCTATCACTTAGTCTAGATCTCATGACCCATCACCTCCACCTCTGTCTTGTCGACATCTTTGTTCCTGTGCATTCTCATCCTTCCACCACACCACTAGCAAACCCCACCCCAGGATCAATACAACCACCCAGCATTTCTACACTAGGATAACTGCTGAAACTCATATACCATGTGGGTTGGGGCCCTACACAGCAATCGTCTCAGCTTGAGCTGGGAACTCAACTCTACCCACTCTCCTTCTACAAATCCCATGATATGTCCCCTCTTCCATTTTCCTAAATTGTTTCTCCACAGTCTCCAAATCTCCCTTGAAACTCTTCCTCCTCTCCCTTTTAGGGAATAACATCTCCTCTTAATTTTCTAAGAAATGAAAACCAATTCCAAGTAACACCTTCCTTGTTCTGCTCCAAGCACTGATTGATTACTGTGAATCTGCTTTCAGAGCCCTGAAATGTCCACAGAGAAGCTAATACCCACTTCTCCTCCATGTTCCCAAATGGTCTCCATTTCCTCTGCTCTATCTGCTTCCTTGAAGGTCTTGCATTATTAATGACCTCCTCCTTACTGTCTTTAATTTCTACCAGCTTGTATTCTATCACCTCTTTCCTCTAAGCATATAACTATATTTAAATCTCCTCTATGTGTAAACAAACAAAAAGTAAAATTAAGATCCAAGCACAAAACTCATCCTGGATCTCATATCTTCCTATACCATCTCTTTTTCTCTCTTCACAGGCAAACTTTTGGAACCAGTGGTCTCCTCTACTTCATCTCATAGACCTTCTAGGACCTTGTTTCTGTCCCACTATGCCACCAAAACCACCCTTTAATCACTAGGACCTTTCCATTAGCACGCACACCTGTTTCATGTTATTCAACTTCTACAGGCACTTTATCGGTGGAAATTATCTCCCCCCTGGATTTCTAAGATAATTTGCTCCAGGTTATCTCCCCCCTCCTTTTACCATTTCTCCTCATTCTACTCGACAGGTTCTTCTTCCTCTGCTTTTCCCTAAAACGTGTTTCTCAATCCAAAGCCCCTGTCAGAATTTCTGCAAAACCTTCCTCTTCATTATTGTACTTGACAAAGTATATCCTAAATGAACATAATCAAATTGAATGTTATCATTTACAGATACTTCCTACTGTGGATACTTACCACCCTGACACATAATTTCGTTCTTTGTGCACTGTCCTTATCTGGCCCGTGAGTGCCTCGTGTGTAGGTCACGGCCCCATGTCTGGTAGCAGCCTACAGAGAAGACAGTCAGGCAGGGCTTGTTTAATGTGACTGAGTTGAGCTGTTATCCTTTCTCCCTGTGGTCTGTTTACACAATCTATCAGCTGCCCCTGCAGAAGGTCACTCTTGTTCTTTCTCTTGACTCTCATTTCAGGTCTTAGCATAGTTTGCAAAACTCTTTGGGGCACAAGGCTTCCCGACACTGTTTCTTACTCCCTTTTATACTCATCTTCCTTCATTATTTATTTATTTTTTTGGTACAAGTATTTTTACATCTGACTTAACCAGAGAATTTCCTGTTTGGTCACCTCTTTAGATACTTCCCCATTTTCTTCCCAGTTGGGATCATGCTGTTAGCAAGGGCTCTTTATTCCTCTTGAGGCAACTTGCCGTTTCATTCTCAAAAGTCTTAGAATTCCACCAATATTTGCTGTAAATTTCTAGAGCTCTGCTTTCTGAAAAGCGGGTCACCCACTGACAATCCCCGGCTGCCCACCATTGGCCGTGGTAGGCTCTAGAGTAACCTGCTCCCTTTTTTTTCTCCAGGGCCCCATCACTTCCTTGTTGGTTGAACAGATCCAGAGGAGCAGTTCTGTGTTGCTTCCTCTTTGGACTGAAGGCAACTTCTAGCAGCTGTCCCCAGGGGCTCCCCCCACCCGGCCCCTCCCTCGGCCATCACCCGGCCTCTCTGGCAGCATCTGTGCTGTTTGATCCACGCCTGGAAAACATCAGCGCTTCCTCCTTCTGGATGGGTGGGCTCCAGTGCAGTCCCACTCTCTCTCTCTCCTTTAATCTTCAACCAGACTCTGCGGCACAATTCCACTGGTACAGTCCCACATTCTGCTTCAGGTACACATGGCTTCGACTGGCTTAGCCATTGCTCCTGCTTCTTTTGAATAAGCCATTTCCTAGAGCCTGGTGTCCTTGGCCAGTGAAGAACCTGCTTTCTTAAATCCTGGTGAGGGCAAAAAGTGGCATTTACCATCCTGCATTAAAATCCAGTATACATTCTATTTGTTTAACTGTATTTTACGTCTGCCAATTTGCTACGTAGACGTAAGCACTAATTCTTTGCTTCCTGCAGATGATCCTTGAGTGTGAATGACTTGGCACCTGTAGTATTGCTTTCTCTGTTTTCTACATAAACTTCCCAATCTTTATTTGAATTTATATTTTTTGCAGAACAAATCCCTGATTATGTTTATTCTTTATTTTTTAATTTTAACTCTTAAAATTTCTTGTTTTCTATTTCTTATTTTATTTTTTGCAGAAAAAGTTAATTATTATTGTTAATTACTAGAACATTATTATTTTATTACTATTATTAATTGAACATTTTTGGAGCTTATCTTCATAATATATGCATTATTTCCAAGAACCCACATTTCAGTATAATAATCTATGATACAGAAAATTAAATTATGTCCTGAGAATAATAGTAATACCACTATTAGTAGCAGCAGCAGTTGCAACAGTAGTTAGCACTCATTTAATAAACATTAATTAAGTACCTGCCATGTGCCAAGTACCCTGCTATGTGCTGGGGAGAAAATAGTGGGGCACAGTCAACCTGTCCCTGATTCCATGGAGCCTACTGTCTAGAGAGGAATACACATATTCACACAAACATAGATACAAATCAGACCTGTGGTACTGACATGCCAGAGACTATTGGTCACCCAGGACCACCCCAGCCTGTCTCTAGTTTTTTGGTAGAACTTCTGAGTTAGCTGGACTCGCGGCTGCTCAACCAGAGACACAGAGACCACATCTCCCTCTTAATCAAGAGGGAGGCTTGTATTTAATAAGCCCTTCTATGGCACTCCCTGACTGCTAGCCGCTGTTCTAAGTCTGTTACATGCACTAGCTCATTTTAGTCCCTTGAGAACCCTCTGAGGTATATACCTTTATGATCCTTCTTTTAGAGATGTAGAAACCGGGGAGCAGAGGGGTTGAATATTCAGCCTAAAGTCACACGTCACTAAAGAGAAGAAGCTGGGGTATGAATCTAGCCAGTCCAGGTTCAGAGGCAATGCTTTAATCATGGTGCCAGGCTTCCTGTGTATATGTATATGTCTTTCTATCATACCTATGTGTGCACATGTGATCTATACATGTAAACGCAAACCTGAAGAGTGTGTGTGTGTGT
Organism: Varecia variegata; assembly: GCA_028533085.1. Lineage (NCBI taxonomy): Eukaryota > Metazoa > Chordata > Mammalia > Primates > Lemuridae > Varecia > Varecia variegata. Next base: position 7,502,897 of record CM052436.1, on the reverse strand, counting down.
GCGCGCGCAAATGCAAGGTCAGTTATTTCACCAGTCCCTCAAGTTAATACTGCAAATTCAATCATCCTTTATCCTATGGCATCAACTCAGTGGACATCTACACTTCTTGACTACGGACACTGTCTAATCAAAAGTATAGATGATTCTCGGAAAACTAATCTCTGCTGTGGGGTGGCGGGCTATTCAATTATACATGCCTCTAATATTGAAAGGACGTTTGGCACCTCATCTGATATCTCCAACTGCTGCTACAAACTGGGCCCTGATGCTGTTTTAGATACTTGGGAAAAGTCAAAATCTAAGCACAACTATAACTATGATCATTTTAGAAAGTTGCTTTGCTGACTACACATACACAATTCTGCTGAGAATAAATGTAGGAGAGACAAACTTCTTCCCTACCACCCGATCTTCATTTGGTGGCCAGCCGCGCTGAGCTGGACGTCATTCTCAACGTCAGTGGCATCTAACTGCTGGCAGATAAGTGGGAGCACATGGCACATGCGAGATAAGAGCCCGGCGGCCTGAAATAAATGTGGACAACGCTCTTCCCAGCGGTCTTCTGAGAAAAGCTGTTATCGTCAGCATTGTTCACACTTGCAACCTTCCTTGAGTGGGGTTTTCAACATGTTTGTTCCCTTAACTCTGAATTATCTGGCAGAGAAGAAACTCTTTCTAAAGTCCGTCAGCAGTTGTTAGAGTGGGTTGAGGCTCTCAGAGCAGTTTCCGGCTGTTGTCAGCGCAGCAGGAAGGGGCAAGGATAAGGCCTGATTTAGGAGCCTGTGCCTGGGTAGCCACTGCCTGCAGCCAGCCTTGTTCCGCCCTGGAGGCCAGGCAAGCACCGCCAGCCAAGGCTTTTGGAAAAATCCGCAGCAAGTGTTTCAGAGATGCTAGGTCTAATGTCATGCTCCTGGGGAGAAATGAAGAACACGTCGGACATGCGGTGTGCTACTTCATTTCCTGCTCATCTGCTTTAAATTGCCAATATAGCGAAGGGCCCTCAGTGACCAAGAAAGGGCCTAAAAGTTTTATGGGATCTTCCAATTTTGTTACATTGGGTTCTTAATTTGAACTATAGTGAAAATTCCACATATAGCTCAAGCTTTGCAAAGACAGGCCCCATCATAATTCTCTGTAACTCCCCAGGCTACCAATGTGCCTGCCCAGTCAGTGTTCAGTACACCAGTGTTAACATGAATGGAGGACACCAAATGCCACCAATTACTGTCACTCACTGAAGTACATTTAGTAAACTTACAGGGATTCCCGTAGATGTCCTGGAGACATATAAGGGGCTATTTGGGAGGATTAAATATAAATATCATGAATGGAGAGAGATCAAAGCTCTGAGATAAATCTTCCATTTTGGTGATCAATTCACTGGCTTTGCAGTCAGGCAGACCAGGCTGAATCCATCCCACTATGCACCTGAAGCCTGCCACTGGGCAAGTCTCTGGTACTGCTAGGCCTCAATATCCTACCAAATGTAGCATTAATTCATTCAGCCCAGAGATGTCTTTGAGCACCTCCTAGGTTCCAGGCATATCAGAAAATAAAGAAGAGAGACATGGGCCATACTCTGAGAGAGCAGCTGGATGTAGAAATATCAAATTAGAACTTGGATCTGAAGAACTGTGGAATGCTGCACACAGAGACAACAAGGTGGGAAATATGGAAGCATACATAAGAACACAAAGGACTAGTTGAAATTTCAAAATGGGAGACTAGAGAGAGAAGAAATGTTTGAGGATAGAAAGGGTGATGAGTTTTCAGATACTATGAAAGACAGATCCTCAGATTCAGAGAGTACAATGTATCTCCAGTAGAATAAACAAAAGGAAATTTGTACCCAGGCATATTCTAGTGACATTATAGAATGCCAGAGACAAAGAAAATAATGAAAAGCAGCCATAGAGAAAATGCAGATTTAAAAAGAAATAATAATCAGCTGAACAGCAGACGTCTCAACAACAATGGATGTGCAAAGACAGTGGAATAAAGTTCTAAAAGGAAATAACTTTACCCAGCTAAACTATCTTTCAAGAATGAGGTTGAACACATTTTTATACAATAAGATGTAAGAAATATTATCTCCAAGGAATCCTTGTGGAAGGAATTTCTAAAAGATATACTTCAGGGAAAAAGGACATAAACACAGAGGAAATATCTCAGACCTCAGACATGCTCAGGAGTGGAAGCAAAGAAAAACTGGTAGCCAACTGGATAAATCCAAACATGCTTTGACTATACAACCCAGAAGTAGTAATAATTATGGGTAGAAAGCACCGTGGTAGTAAAACTCAGTAGAGGAAACCATGATAAGATATAAAGTAAGGTGATGAAAATTAGAGCATTCTTTAATTTTTTTTTATTATTTAGGAGGAGAAGGGGAATATTGATTAGTATTAAATCTAAATATATATTTTGAAATTAAAATACAGATGCCCCTTGACTTATGAGGGAGTTATGTTCCTATAAATCTGTCATAAAGTTGGAAATATCATAGGTCAAACATGCATTTAATACACGTGAACTACCAAACTTCCTAGCTTAGCCTAACCCAACTTAAACATGCTCAGAACACTTACATTAGCCTGTAGTTGGGCAACACCATCTCACACAAAGCCTATTTTATAATGAAGTGCTGTATATCTCATGTAGTTTATTGAATACTGTACTGAAAATGAATGGTTCTATGGATACTTGAAGTGTATCGCTTTTGCACCATCATAAAGTCAAAAAACCATTGTAAGTCAGAGACCATCTGTAATTCATCTGAACTTCTCATTAACTTGGAATCTAAAAATAAAAACTTTAAATCTAGTATAAATCTTCCAAACAAGTAGCAGGGAAAAGGGACTGAAATCAGCAGCGTTCTATAACATGAAGAGTCCTTGGAAAGGTGATTGACTGGTGATGAGATGGAGGTTAGATTGTATGGGCCGAGGAGGCAGGGAGATTATTAATGAAGTGATTGTCGTAGTTTCAGTGGGAGGAAGAGGCCTGCTGTGTAGGATAGATAAGGAAGAAAGGATGTTAGAAAACATTTCAGACCAAGCATTGACAAAACCTGGGGATGGGAGAGGAAGGTAAAGAAGGAGGAGGACTCAGGGATGCCCAAAGCTGTTTTCTTGGGTAAATTATTCTCTCAGGACCTCAGTCTCCACATCTGAATAGTGAGCTGTTTGGACCAAATGACATGTAATGATTTTCTTCTGCTATATCAAGTGTTTGCTGTGTGCGAGCTATTATTACTCCCTCAATATTGAGGAGGTGTTTTGTTTACTCCTTACAAGTGAGACAAAGATGACCAGGACATATTTCTAAGCACTGAATATTTCTAAGCTTGAAATGTAGTGAGAGAAATACATATACTAGAAAGTCCAATTCAAGTTGGAGTGTGATCCAAATTCCAAGATGGGAGAGAAAACATCATTTTGGAAAAACAAATGAGGAGATGATCCTGCAGTGAAATAGGGGAAGGTTTTCTGAAAAGGTCAGCTGGGCCTTGAAGAATTTTTAAGATTTAAAAATGTATAGTTCTTACTGTATGTTAATGTTTACTTGTAAGAAATCTGAAAAATTAGGACAGTGTAAAAAAGGAGAATGAAATTGCCCCAAATCCTATTATCCAGAAATAACCACAGACAGCAGGCTATTAGGCATCTTTCCGAACTTTTAAAAATCTGCTTTTTATTTTTCCACCTAACACAGATATAGGGAATGTTGTATATGGTCTCATAATATGTTATGCTTTTATAAAAGTTTAAAAGCTCTAGAGTGTTCTATTGTATGAATATATCATAGCATAGTGAACCAGTCCTTGATGCCTAGATGCTTAGATTGTTTCCAGTTATTCAATATTACAGTGGTGCTGACGTGCATTTTGTTCATTTCTCTAGCTACCTTTTAGTATTTGAAATTGCAATCATGTTAGGCCATTTCAGGCATACAAATCAACATGAGTAGGGGTGTGTTTAAGAAGTGATTCATCCCAATTTTATCGAGCTGTAAGGGTTGTGTACAGGAATGTGTAGGAACTAGATACAGGAATAGTAGATGTGGCTGGACCCCATATTGACAGGTTCTTAATGATGTGGTATGAGTTTGAACACTATTGGGAAGGCAACTGGGAAGTTTGTGATCATATCTGTAGTTAATTGAGTAAGGGAATGTGGTAGTTGGATGTAATGTAAAGGCACTAGAGGTAGTATGTCAGTTAGGAATGCTTTCAGCTGCAAGTAACAGTAAACACTTCAAGATAGTAGCTAATAGAGAGTATTTTATGTTTGTCACATAATCCAAACTATGGCAGGCAGCAGTTGCTGGTTGGATTCAGATGTTCTGTGGTATCTACCAAGGACCCAGGTCTTTCTGTCATTTGCTCTGCCATGCTTAGCTTGCATTATTGTCTGTATGCTTCATGGCCACAGGTGACTGACATGGCTGCAGGTATTATGGCCTCAGGCAAGAGCAGGAGTCATGAGTGTCATCAGGGCAAAGGAAAACTTTTGCCTGTGTTGCTCTCATCTTTGATCAGTGCATTAGTTTGCCAGGGCTACCATAACAAAGTGCCACAAACTGGTGGCTTAGAACAACGTAAGTGTTTTCTGGAGATGAGAAATCTGAAAACAATATTTGGGCAGGGCCATGCTCCCCTGAAGGCTCTACGGGAGGATGCTTCTTTACCTCTCTCCTAGCTTCTGGTGGCTGCTGGCAATCCTGGGCATTTCATGACTTGTAGCTGCATCACTCCAATTTCTGCCTGTGTCTTCACATGGCCTTCTTCCCTGTGAGTCCACATCTGCATTTTCTTTCTATTATAAAGACACCACTCATTGGAATTTGGGTCTATTGTAATCTAGTATGAACTCAACTTGGTTGCATCTGCAAAGTCCGTATTTTTAAATAAGGTCATATTCATAGGAAGCATGGATTAGTACTTAAATGTATCTTTTGGGGGTACAAAATTCAACCTACTATAATGGGGACCCTGTGGGCATTCCTTCACAGCTCATGGCAGTTCTGAGTCACTACGCATCCCAGGGCCTGCAGCACACCCCCCTTCTGTGGATAGTAAGAACTCTCCAGTTGATACCTGACAAAAATCAGGATTCAAACAGCAAGGGGAAAGAGGAGGAGTGGAGGATGCTCAGTGGACCACAGTGTCTGCCACACAGCGAGACAACTTATTCCATAGATTTGGACAAGACATAAGGGACTGAACTAACAAAGAAGGCTTAATATAGCAGCAATATTTGCAGAGCTAGTTCAATATACCTTGGAAACTACAATTATGAGTATAAGAGTCTATGTGCAAGGATGAGACCCATTTAGAATCTGGGAATTAAAAATTTCTGTAACTTTGATATTAAATGAGTAAGTAGAGGGAAATCTAGAAAAGGTGAGGGATAACCAAGCCAGAGACAGACATGTGCACTGATGAAGGTGCAGCTCTATTGCTTCTTACCAGTAACTCCTGTTTCTAGCCCCATACACTCACCTGTCCACTCACCAGCCCATTGCCAGAAAGGGCAGGTTGGGAAATGAGCACCTGATCTATTTCACTCCTGAGTCCCCATCATGATAACTTACATGACATTCAAGGAAAAGCCCTCATGTATCTTCATTTAAAACAAACTGTAGTTTTTCCAGTAACACTGAGCAAATGACTTATCTCTATTTTCTTCACATTTTTGACTTCTGAGTCTCATCCCAAACTTGTCACCCAGGCTAAACAGCCAAGTTTTCCTTGTCACTGGGTCTGTAGGAAGCAATGCATAGTGATCCTGATACTTTCACAGGCTGTGTTTATGTCAGCATTATCTGGTAAACGCAGAGCCTTTAACAATCTTACCTCCTCCTTTAGGAGGAGATAAAAGAACTCAGGGCTAATTATCCCCATTTTTTGGATGGAAAGACTGAGGGACAAAGGAGTTAGAAGACTTGACTGGGTTGTCCAATAGTTGGTGCCAAGTCTAGGGAAAGAATTGCTGACTCTCCCACCTCCAAAAATGAAGAGG
>CM052436.1:7482689-7496374 GCA_028533085.1 Varecia variegata | reverse complement strand
TGCTATAATTGCACATCCATGAAAAATCTCATTACTTTTCAGTTTTTTTCTTATTCTGCCTTAAATGCAATCACCAGTGATAACTACAGGCCTTGGAGCCTCTCCCTTGGAGGACTGAGTCCCCTTCATCGTATTTGGTTTTCTTTCTCTACTTGTAGTTGTGTGTTTCTCCAGCACCCATTCAGATTTGGATATTGGGAGTCTCTTGAAGAGGGGCAAGCCAGAGCCCGGAGCAGGGCAGGTAAGACTTCGGTTTGAGGTCTGGGTGAGACAGACCTGGCTACCCAGGCATCTCTGGAGCACACACTGGCAGCCCTTGCCAACAGCAAGAGCACTGGAGAACTTCAGCTCACAACAGAGCCTTGTCCTTTGTCCCCCAGGGCCAGACATTGAGCAGCTATCCCATGCTCCAACCAGCAAGGACACAGGTGCCAGTCCTTTCCAAGAAGAATTTCAGGGTTCACAGCCTGGGCCTCCCGGGGAGCCATGAAGTCAGTGGTGTTGGCCTCAGGCCTAGAGGACAGACTAGACTTCACTACGCCATGGGACCCTTGGCTCTCACTAAGAGTAATAATGATCATGTTAACAGCTGGCACGTATTTAAGTGATGAGAAGGTGAGGTGGACCATCTTGAGCAGCTACAGGTCCTGGGACGTTCACTGCCACGGGCAACCTTCTAGCTCCACAGCAGGCCTGCTTGCTGGTGTTATTCCCAGAGCGAGTTAAGGGACAAAGGGTTGGAGGTCTGCACTCAGGTATCCCAGAGGTGGTTTTCTTTCAAGGCGGTACATGCCAATAAGCATGAGACAAAGCAGGCTTCCCCAAGAGGAGATGGGTCTGGGTATCAGCAGACTGTGGGCTGACAGCACTAACCTGGTCAGAATGTGCTCAATGAATCATGGCTCAGGGTCAGAACAGTATCTTACCACCCAAGGGACAGGTTCCATCCTCATCCACCCGTCCATTCTTCCATCTATCCACCCATCTTCCCATTCAGCCTATTTTCACCCACCCACCCATCCTGCCCATCTCTCTATCCATTTATTTCTATATAGCTATTCCTAAAGTCAGGGCATTTAATGTGTGATTTTGTAGACAGGAGTCAGAAACAAAGAGTTTATTTCCAGGATCACATGTCATATATATTTAACATGGTTTTCCTGTTGGGAGAAGATGCAAATCCCACAATCCCTTATATTGCTACATCCTTTTCCCTCCTTTTAAAACTTGAACAATAAATTTGAACAATATAATTCTAGGTTATTATTAAGAAAAAACATTGATGTGTCACATAAAATAATAATATTTAGATAATAATAGCATATTACAGAAATACAGTGCTTTATGATTTTTCAAAGTATTTTCACATTCATCATCTTATTTGGTTTCCACAGGTGCACATCATCAGTAAAGTAGGGCTGGTATCTTTATTTTTTTCATAAACTTTCTTGGACTTTATTTTTTAGGTTTTATAAATGACTTCAATCCTAAGGAAGGTGAGTATTAGCATTCTGGAGCATGTATAAGATATTTAGTGCAATGATTTGGTGTGATTTTTCCATATTTACATAAAAATATACATTATTTTTGAAATAAGTTTCTCAACACTCGTTATCGTGCATCTTCCATAAGCCTTTTCTATACCTCCAATTTTCTTCTAAATTTTAAATCTACCTAATAAGTTTTTGCAAAACAGTTGTATCAAAATCTACATGAATAGTATTCAATCTATTTAACAGGGCAACCCCACTACTAATTGATAGGGTTGCCCACCAACATCTTAGCTGAAATGGTGGTTAAAGTTTAAAGAACAAATAGGTAAATAATAGAACAAAAAAAATTAAGGAGAAAAATTTCGAGGCTTTCACATGCAAATAGTAGAAAACAATGTGGTATCTTTACGTTGGAAGCATAAGGTCTAGATTCAAATCCCACCTGGAGGCATTGTTAATTTTGTCATCTTGAGCAAATCTTTTTACTCTGATCTTCAGTTTTCTTGTTTAAAAACGAGGTGTAAGGAATACACCTTAGGTGGGACTCATTTGTTTAGCTCTCGGTTAATAGTAGGTTTTCCCAGGACTGATGGGTTTCCCAGGACACAGGGCAAGGTAGTTACCCTGGAAGGAGAAAGGAGTCGCCCCCCCTAACTCATAGACAGCACTTCCCAACCTCACTCACGCCCACCCCGTCTCTCTAGGAAACACACAGGAGCCGTGTCCAGTTTGTTGATTGCTCACACTGGTTCTGATCTCTTTTCTTTGCCATTGTAACCTTGAACTGACAATGCATTTGTTCTGCGTTAAAGTTGCGTGGCATTTTCTTTAAACAGCGTATTAGGCTGTAAGCCTTCTAGGGTCACTGGCCTCCTGTGTCCCTGGCAGTACCTAGTCTAACTCCCCTGAGGCCCCGTGTCACCGTCAGTCCTGACTTGGCAAAGCAGCACCTCTGAGAGACGCGATTCTGACCGTGAGAGCACTGAGGAGTCACGTTCGTCCTCGCTGAAGTCTACGCACGAGGAGAAAAGGGGAGCATCCCGCCAGGGAAAGGCAGAGCTAAACACTGGGACACCCCTCCTCAGGCCTCTTCTCAAAGGCCCCTTCTCTCCTTTTCCAGCCCTGCCTGTATCACGGTCTCCAGGGCCTCCTGTTGTTCTCAGGATTTATTCTTTTCTCTTGGGAAAGCCTCGGAGGCCTTTCTAAGTCAGGCAACCTGTCCTCCTTTGGCTTTTTCCAATTCTCTTGCACACCAGGATTTCCGAATACCGCAGACGAGCTCAGGAGTCCCGCAGACCAAACTTCTGTTCCTGTGTGTGTGTGTGTGTGTGTGTGTGCATGCGTGCAGTGATGAGAGTAGCTTGAGGGCAGGGATCATTGAATGGTTTTGTCCCTATCATAATAATACATGTTTCATAAGTCATATATGCTTAATAAATATTTACTGTATTGGGTTATTTCTCTGTCACCTGGAGGGGTGGGGCTGGGAAGGAATTAGTTGTGGGTCAAATGCATTTTACAATGACGACCCCAGCCCAGGAAAAGGACTCTCTTCCCTGCCCGCTGAGGGCTTGGAGTGAAGTGGGGAGGGGGAGAAGGCATCGCTGCCTTAGGAGTAGAATCGAGAGCCCTTGAAGGGAGACATCAAGAAGGGGTGTGTGCGGTGGGTTGTGCGGGTGTGTATCTGTGCAGGGGGGTGGTGAGCGGGCGTTAGTCTGTGCCAGTCTGGGTCAGTGTGGTGAGAATAAGAACACGGGGTAGGCGTGGGATGGTCGTATTGCTGCACTCGTCACTGGGCCTTGGGCAGGTTCCCTAACCTGTCTCAATGCCATGGTTTTCTCACCTGTCCTTTACTGAGTTCTTGGGAGGACTAACTATTCTAACACACATACAGCGCTTAGCACAGTGCCTGGCATACAGCAAAAGCTCAGCAAATCTCAGCGATTACTATTATGAGGGCTGACCCCAACCGCAGCTGAGCGGAGTCCAAGGCCTCAATAGACCCTCACAAGAGGGGTACACAAGGAGCCGGGGTGAGCTGGCTTGAGTTTTTGGAGCTGTCTTAATATATTTGAAATTTATACTGAAATCCAATGTGCCGAGGTCCCTTGATAAAACAGGGGGGAAAAAAGTGGAAGCATATGGTGGTCTGAGTCTTGAAGAATGACTTCAATTATAGAAATAGGCTGTTGGAGAAATATGCCTTTTCAGCCCCGTCAGTCACGAACCTTTTCCAAATGTTGACATTACGCATGATATTAATATACTATAAAGGGTCTGTGTAAAACTGGAAAAGCACAAACACACTGTGCAAAGCCCCAGTCCCACTGATGCCCTTTATGGATTAGAAGCAAAAATTCACAGCTAGCTCTGAGTATCGGGGTTTGCAGTGCTCATGTCGGGAGGCCCACGATAGTTAGTCATTGGGTAAGGATATGGCCACATCTCGATTTTTCTAAATTAAAGGAAGCATTTTCACATTGAAAGTCTTATTAAGGCTTTATTTTATTTCCCTCCACTATTAAGGATTTTTTGCCTTTTGGTTCCCTTATAGGTTTGGCGGGTAAATTCCCATTTAGAATAAAGGCCCATTTCTTATATTCCAAGCTTGGATGAGTTATTCAGGCAGAGAACAACCTTTGAAGTTCAGGGAAACTGCGCTATCAAGCCAAAATACAAAATAAAATCAGAAAGGGACCCCCTAATGCATTATGGAATATGATGCAGAATCTGGCCGAAGGTGATGCTAATTTTCTGCTCTTGTCAATGAAAACCAGACGCCAGGCCGACTTGCTGTGCATTCATCTGAACCCACATGGCAGCGTCAGAAAGCGGGTGTGCCTAGTGGGTGAGGAGGGGAGGCATGTGCTGGGACTGAGGCTGGTTTCTTTATTTTCTTTGGCATGGCTTATGGAAAAGTCAGAGAAAATGAATCTCAAATGATGGGTCAAAACTCAAGATTTGAAACACATTTATTCCATCCTGTAGGTCTCATGCATCCATGGAAATCATTTCAATAACTTCAATTCCATTTCCAGTTGCAGGTAGGTTGTCCATAGAGTTCCATTAAAACATATTTTTATTTCAGTCATTTACCATGCAATGAATCTTTTAAATCCTGCAAAGTTGCAGGGGGGAAAAAAAAGTTCAAATTAGCTGTAAATGATTACACTAATTTCCTGTTTTCTTTCTATTTCTTTTTTGGTTTTCCTTTTTAAAATTGCCCCTTTGCCTGAAGCATATTTTGCATGAAAAGTGTACGGAGGACAGAAAACCCCTTTCACGAAGCAGCTGGGGTAGGAGGGTTGCTCAGGCAAACTTTTCCTCTCACTCTAATTTTTGTCTACATTGTAAAAATATCTTAAACGCTCAACAAATGTCTGCATGCTGCATGAAAATGTAGAAATAACGTATACTGTTTGGTGGTAAAATGTAAGAAATCAGACAGATGCATGAATGCCCCTATGGGCAGAAAAGCAGCAGCTGTTTTCTACAAACACTCTGAACTTTCAGAAAAGGGAGCAGGCACTGATTCTAGAACCAGAAGGAAGACTGTATCAATACCTGTCACCTGAAGGCGTACTTCTGGCCGTTTCTTTGGTTAATTTAGTTATGGAAGACAGCTTCTGAGGAGGGGCACGTGCACTGCGTTTGGGCATAAAAACAGAAGCACAAAGAGGGCACGCACGCCCCCTGTCCCACTTGGGCTGTGGGAGGGCCGCCCTCCACCCACGTCTCTGGCGCAGGGACAGCTGCAGGGGCACAGGCTCTGACCTTCATCCTGGGGTTCCCCCTGCAGGGCTGATTTCTCCTCACCCTCTCTGAGACCCCATCCCACTGTCCCATGTCCATCCTGTTGACCGAGGCAAGACCTGGGCCTTTCTTGCTTTTCCCGGGCCGAGCCTCGACTTGCTCCTGGACACAGCAGCCCACTGAGCACATACACGGTGGACCCTGGAAGACCCCAACTGCACAAAGACCCCCCATGAGAAAGCTCAGAGCAGGGTTTGTTCCAAGCACACGATAGAGCCTGCGGGAGGGTAAGGGAGGTTTCTCTTCCCATTTGAAGGTCTATGTGAAAGATAGGTTGCTCCCCGAATTGGGGTCGTGGAGGTGTGTCACCACGGTGGGATCAGATGGAAAAATGAAGGTCTGTGTCTAACCTAAGGTACAGTGAAGAATTTGAACTTGCTCAAAGAGAGGTCTGGCCTTTGCCCTCCGCTTCTGGGAAGTGATCGCTGTGCCTTTGGAATGGCTGTGCCTGATAAGAGTGGCTTTGTTCGCCTGGGGACCTGGGACCAGCCGGGCAGTAACAGGTGATTTGGGGAAAGGCTCTGAGCCACGTCCACATGCGTTAGGGTGGGGGCTTCGGGTCACGTGGTACCAGCTGGATCTCCTGAGGGAAACTGAGCCCAGCTATGTGGCAGCCAGCTACCCCTGCGTGGCGATAGAGCCCCAGCAAAGACGCTGGACATGGAGGCTGGAGTGGGCCTCCCTGTTGGGTGTGTCGTCACACACCCATGCTGGGAAAGTGATGTTCTTGTGACTTCACAGGGAGAGGATGGCGGAAGTTCTCCATTTGGCACTGTCTTGGTTCTGGTCTATACTCTTCTCTTGGCTAATAATTGTATCTGCCCCCGTAACAAACTTTAATCATCAGTAGAGTAGCTTTCAGTGAGCTCTGTGGTCCTTCTAGTGAATTATTGAAACTGAGGGTGTTTCTGAGAATCCCCTGAACTGTAATTAGTGTTGGAAATGAGCATGGTCTTATAGACATTCTCTCCAATTTTACAGTGGGATGGGGGTTCTCACTAGGGTTTTTCTTCCTAAACTCAAATCTAGCTCACTACCATGAGGAGGGTCTTCTAGAATTTGCACAAAGACCCTTTCCTTTCTCTTTTCTCTGCCTTTTTAAATAGAGCCACTTACTCTGATTCGTACCTCTCAGCCATGCCTTATCCACTTACATTATTTTTATTTGAATCACATATTCAAGTTAGCAATTGCTTCTTTTGTATAGCTAGAGAAGTTTCTAAAAAGGTCATATGAAGATTTACATACCAGGCCCTCAATAAACTTTAGTTCTCATCTCTATTGTTTTGCTGGAGCTGCCGTAACAAATTTCTACGGACTGGGGTGCTTAAAACAATAGAAAGTTGTTGTTCCCCAGTTCCAGTGGTTAGAAGTCTGAAGGCAAGTTGTGGGTAGGGCCACGCTCCCTCTGAAAGTCTGAAACCTGCAGGAGAACCCTCCCTTGCCTCTCTCCGAACTTCTGGTGGTTTCCAGTAATATTTGGCATTCCTCGACTTGTAGATGAGTCATTCCAATTCTCCCTCTTCACGGGGCCTTCTCCCTGGGTCTCCTCTCTCTGTCTCTTCACATGCATTCTTTTTCATAAGGACAATCATAATATCAGATTAGAGACCCACCTACTCCAGCATGACCTCATCTTAAATAATTACACTTTCAATGACCCTATTTCCATTTTTTTCTCTTTTTCTTTTTTTATTTTCTTCTTCAGACCACAAACGAGAACCTATTTCCAAATAAGGAGACATTCTGAGGTACTGGGGCTTGAGACGTCAGCATGCATATTTTTGGGGTGGAACACAATTCCACCCATAGCACCGTCCCTTTGCCCTTACTAAAAGATAAAGCTAAGTACGTGAGCTTCTAAGCCTCCATTCTTTCATCTGTGAAATGGGAAGAATTTTGTCACCAGCTCCCAGCCTGGGAAGGGATCAAAGGAGATACAGCGTGTACAGCCGGGAAAGGATAGCTCCTTGCCTCTGTGAGCACTGACTCTAAGGACGGTCTTTCCTAACGCGCTTAAGTTCATTAAAATGCGAGGTGTGCAATGCCCCTCCCCTCACCTGTGCTTTCTTGTCTAGGGAAGCCAGCAGAAGCACAAACCAAGGAGGCATTGTTTCCTCAGGAGCCTCAGTCATCAGCTCAGCTCGAACAGTTTAGCACGCTGTGACAATCACCTTCTACACCTTGCCTTTCTCTGTGTCTTCACTTAGGGCTTATCTGAGAGCCTTTTGTTCAGGCTCATAATTATTCAGTGACTCAGGAGCCCACAAGCATTACCCATGGAGCCAGACAAGACCAGCGAGCTCCGTGGACCACCTGTTCCAAGTCATTTCCTGTGTGGGCGGCAACTTCACAGGGCTGAAAATATGAGTTACGGTAAAAATGTCTTCAGCCCTGGCGCTCTGAATTGTTGAAACTAGATGGAATCTCGTTTGATTATGCTCAGGCCAGACACATTTCATTATCATTCTTTGCATATATATTAAAAAAACTCTTACCCCTTTAAAAACAAATGTTCTCAAGGGGCAGACAACACACCCTTGCCATGTGACATTGCTCTAGTTGAGAAAACAGCGTGGTGTTTTACCTATTAGGTCAGATCCATGAGCACAGAATGCAGTTGAAGAGGATTAGGGCAGTAATTAAGGTGTGCTGTTTGCTCCTGTGGGTGCCGTGCACAGGTGGAGACTCAGGGACATTCATAGTAAATTTGAAGGTAAACATTGCACTAAATGGGAGTTTAGAAAAGAGCCTAAGTTAATCAAATATTCTGTTAACAGTATGCCCAAATTGGCCAATGGAATGGAATGGAAAAAAAAAAAAAAACAAGCCCAAACCAACCCAAACAGTTATTTATGTCATGTAGACAAAACATGGGTCGGTTGACTGATTATTTCCACTCTATAGTGAGTTGCTGTTGGCATTTTCAGTCTGAGTTTAACTGCTACGTTTTTCCATAAATATAGCTGCTCCTCAGGAGGAAGATTTGGTTTTAGCCTTATTGCTCCTGTCGTCTGTTTTTCTGATCTTTCTGTAGATTGTCATGTTATTGAGTTGTTACTAAACTTTAGAAGTGTTTTTTTTTTTTATTATTAAAGGCCACATACATTCACTAGAGAAAAGTTCAAAATGTAGATATGTATGAAGAAAAGGAAAATTAACCACAAGCCCACAATTCAGGAAAACTTCCTTATTTTGGGGCATTTGGATGGTTTTGATATGTACTTAAATAATCAATATCATATTATAAATCTTATATTAATATTTTATATAAATAATACTCTTATGATCAGTGTAGAACTTGTTTTAACATAAACATATATTTTAGTAATGCTGTTGTTTTATCTTAACCATTTTTTTAAACTTGCATTGTTTTGCCCTTCAGTGAAGGGGGTGGTATTAGCTAGGGGTACAACGCACTAATCATAAAAATTAAATCAAACAGACCACACAGGAATCGCAGTCAGATGCAGGACATGAGGACAGACTAGAGGTGAGATTCTTGCTCCAACCACACCTGTTCAAACTTTGAGAATAAAACAAATCACTTTAAAGCACTGACTCTTGGTCAACAGTGCCCCGTTAAACTTTTACATTTTCACAGGAAATCAGCCTCCAAGGTTTAGCAAGATTGAGTGAACTGTTTCCAACCGTGGTGTCCTTATGTATCTGCCATCACACTGGAAGCCCAGGTCCCCTGGATCCACACATAAACGTTTTTTAATATAAGTATGTCCTGAGTATTGCTTGCACTAAAATAATTATTTGCCGTTTATCTGAAATTCAAAGTTCCTGGAGGTCCTGTATGTTTTCTGCAATTCCTATGGAGGCAACTGGTGGCTTTACAATCAGTATTTGTCCCTACTGGCTGGGCTGTGGCAGGTGAGCTGTTAAATATTTTAACCACAATCTCTCTGCAAAGCCGGGGCCACTTTGCCTTTCCAGAAACCTACTTATTTATGCCCGAGAGAAACGGTCCAGAAAGAAATAGACCTCAGTTCATGTTACAGGAAGGCCGTGTGATGTTGCAGAAAGAACAAGGATTTGGGAAGCTAATGACTGGGTTAAACCTTAACTGTGAGTGTTTTGACTGGGAACATTAATTCACGGAGTCATGTATTCATTTATTCAGAGAATAACTGGGATGGGTACAGTCCATGAAACGTGTCGTCGTGCCTGTCCTCATGCTGCCTGTGGTCTCAGCAGCATGCATTAAGACAGGCATAAGCAAGTGCTCGTGCAGATAAATACCTTAGCACAAGTCGAGATTAGTGTTGTGAAGGCAAAGTATGACATGGTGTGGGACAATAACATGGGAAGAGGTCATTTAGAATGGCACTTTGTCACCATCCACCTGGGGCCCTCTGTCCTCCTGCTCCTGCCCAGGTGAATGTGCCACTGATGCAATGCTGACAAAAATTGATGGGAAAAGGGGGTATGGGATATAAAAAAAGAAATAAACGGGGTACCTTTTTTTCTCTGTTGTTTCTATTTATATAAGAGGGTCCTTTCAACACTTACAGAGCTTTAAATTATATTATGAAAAATAAGTACTTTGTATTTATTACGGTGTCTTTCATCTATGGTGCTCAGAAGCCCTAGAGATGTCACCTCAGCTGCTTTCAGAACACTCCTCAAAGGGAGGTAAGGAGACACTCTTGCCCCTGTTTCACAGTTGGAAAGACTGAGGCGAGAGAAAGCAGCAGGGGCTGGGAGGATGGTGTTGGATCAGGGGCCAGGTGCCTGGATCCTGTCTCTGACTTTGCTATTCAACAGCTATGTGACTTTGTTTGTTTCTGGGAATTTGGATGGATGACTCCCAGTGTCCCATGCAGTTGTAATGATCTGTGATGGTGTCAAGGAAACTGGGTAAGTTTCAGAGTGCTGACTCCTGGGACATCGTTCAAGTTTTCACTGATAACTTCAGCTTCAGAATAACATTTCTGCAAGAAGGCCATGCAGAAGGTTAAAGAAAATAACTAAATGTTGGAGTTGGGAGGACTCTCAGACAGCTCCATGTGTCCCCAAATGCCTAAAAATCAGAACTGTTGAATGCTTGCTAATGACACAGATTCTTGGGGCTCAACCCAGACTGACTATATCCAAATCCCCAGGCCAGAGGCCTAAGACGCAATTAAAGAAACCATCGGGCAAGTTTGGGAACCACAAGATCCAGGTATTGGTCTCAGGCTCGGCTACACACTGGAATCACAAGGGAGCTTTGAAAAATGGAGCTGCTTGGGCCCCACCTTGGAGACTTTGGTTTAGATGGTCTGGGGTGTGTCCTGGTGTCTGGAGTTTTATAGTCTTCCCAGGTGACTCTAATGGCGGGCGAGGTTGAAAACCACAGATCTAGATTGAGCTCTTTTGTTATGTAGATGAAATGAATGGGCTTCATGAGGCTAATCTCACAGAGGAAAACCATGTCCCAAGCCACTGCTGTTGGGGGGCAATGCAGGCTGGATACTCCCCCATTTCTATCCACTACATTATGTTGACTCCCATAATGCTTGAATGCAGGAGTTTTCTTTTCAATATGGAGAAAATTTTAAAAATTATATTAGCTCAAGAAAAAGATATTATATAAGAATTTAAAATTTGAGTTTACTGCAGCATAATCCACAATCACAAAGATGTGGCATCAACCCAAATGCCCATAAATACATGAGTGGATTAATAGAACATGGTATATGTATACTGTGGAATACTACTAAGCCATAAAAAATGGAGAACTAATACCCTTTGTAACAACCTGGATGGAACTAGAGATCATGCTTCTAAGTGAAGTATCATAAGAATTTGAAAACAAACACCACATGTACTCACTATTAAACTGGAGCAATGGGTTAACACTTATATGCACATATGGAAGTGAAACTCAATGGAAATCAAGCAGGTGGGAGGAGGGTGGAGGGGTTGAGTAAATTCACACCTAATGGGTACAACGCACACTATCTGGGTGATGGGCACACGTATAACATTGACTCAAACTGTACAAAAGCAATACATGTAACCAAAACATTTGTACCCCTGTAATATTCTGAAATAAAAAATAAAGTAAAATGAAATAAAATAATTTAAAATTTGAGATTAAATAAAATATTTAGAAATCAAAATTCTCTGTATGGTCCCCAACACTACTCCCAATAGCATGAAGGTAGTTAAAATACAAGAATAAACTTGGAAAAATACTTGCAACATAAATGATAGAGAACATAAATGATATGAAGAACCTTTAGAAATCAATAAGGTGAACAATCCGATAGAAGAATGATCAAAACTTATGTATAGAGAACTGACACCAAAAGAAATTCAAATGACCAATAAAAACATAAGAGCATGTTTGACCTTTTTAATAATTAAAGAAATATAAATTAAAATATTAGTGAAATGTTGGCATCCATTCATCAAATTATGAATGATTGGAACATTGATGATATCCATTTTTTTCAGGGGAGGTAACTACTGGTCAGAAGGGAAATTGGCATGAGCTTTCTGGAGAGCAATTTGGCAACATATCCCAAAAGCATTAAAACATAGGCATACTTTTTAACTTACCTGTTAATTCTACTTTAAGCAAATTTTTCTGAGATAAGTGTGCTAAGATGTATGTGTAAGAATATTACTCATCATGGAATTATTTGTCATATCAAACATTTGGAAATAACCCAAACATCCATCAATAAAGGAATGGCAAAATAAATTTTGGTACTTCCACACAATGGAATAATGTGCAACTATTACAAATTATATTGCAGAATTACATTTGTTGACATGGAAATATGTTTCACATACATAAAGTGATTAGAGAAAGTTACTAAACTATATATCACAGGAGTTCATTTTTTTAACATGTATGAGTGGCTATGTGTTCATTGACAACAAAAACCTAGGCTCGGGGTCCAGTCCTGGTTTTGCCAATGGTGACCAACTGTCCAGGTTTTCCAGGGACTGAGGGGTTTTACTGGGATGCAAGATTTACCATTTTAAAACTGGGAAAATCCTGGGTAAACAGGAATGATGGATCACCTCTGTCTTGCCACTAGCTAGCTGTGTGACTTTGAACAAGGTTTTTCATCTGTTTGTGAAATATAGCCTGTTCTTAAAATCACGGATTTGAAATGACTGTGGCTGGAAAATATGTACCCTCTCTTATATTATCAGGGTTTCTATTTGGGTGTTGGATTATGGGTATTTTAAAACATTTCCTCAATATTTATTTACAGAGTATATTCATAATTTTCTTTTGTTTTGTTTTGTTTTTTATTTTTGAAACAGGGTCTCACTCTTTTGCCCCAGCTAGAGTACAGTGGCATCATCACAAGCTCACTACAACCTCAAATTTCTGGGCTCAAGCGATCCTCCTGCCTCAGGCTCCCAAGTAGCTGAGACTACAGGCATGCACCATTATATTCAGCTAATCTTTCTATTTTTTGTAGAGACAGAGTCTCACCGTGTTGCTCAGGCTGTTCTCCAACTCCTGGCCTTGAGTGATCCTCCCACCTCAGCCTCCCAAAGTGCTAGGATTACAGGTGTGAGCCACCACACCTGGCCAAATTTCATAATATGAAAAATGATAAAGTCATTTCTGTTAAAAATAATCCTATAGGTCAATCGTGATCAACTTTCAGTATTGGGGAAGTGGCAAATGATTATAAAGAAGCGTTTCCATAGAATGTCAACCACGGACATTTACTACAGAACATGAGCGGAAACCTAGAGATTTTTGCAAAAGTAGAAGGTACCATGGACACTTTCTTTCTCTACTACCATAATATCTTACACCAAAAATAATAAATGGACAGAAATTTACTCTCTTGTTCTATGGAAAAAGCAACCATCCCCACATATGGATTCAGTGCACATTAGATTTGAATTCAGAATTATTTAATTTCTTTGTTCCCAAAATAAGAAGGATGCAGTTTATGAACAAATTTTCCAAGTGAGTAAATCCTGCTTGAAAACACCCACCTTCATCATTTAGGGCTGTGGTCCCCAAACCCCAGACCGCAGACTGTGGCCTGATAAGAACCAGGCTGCACAGCAGGAGGTGAGTGGAGGTGGGGGGGGGGGGGCAGCGAGTGAGCAAAGCTTCATCTGTATTTACAGCCGCTCCCTATCGCTCATATCACCGCCTAAGCTCCGCCTCCTGTCAGACCAGTGGTGGCATTAGATTCTGCATTATGGTGAGTTGTATAACTATTTCATTATATATTACAATGTAATACTAATAGAAATAAAGTGCATGATAAATGTAATGAGTTTAAATCATTCTGAAACCATCTCCCTGACCTCCCGCCCCCCCCACCTCCCCCCCCCCTACTGTCCGTGGAAAAATTGTCTTTCATGAAACTGGTCCCTGGTGCGAAAAAGGTTGGG
>CM052436.1:7445070-7475685 GCA_028533085.1 Varecia variegata | reverse complement strand
ATTAAACATAATTTTTTTCCTGGATCTTTTTTCATAATGACAGTTTGAAAAAACACATACTTTGGAAAAATAAATTCTAGGCTTCTACTTTGTGAAATAGTGAACCAGGTGATCCAGGTGATCTGGACCAACTCTGCTGAAGACAACTAGAAAGTTGGACAAAACAAACACACACACACACACACACACACACACATTGTCATCATTGTCATCCAATTAAAGGCATTGGAGAGCTCTCAACACAACAAAGAATTATAAGACCAGGAAAAGACATAAACATAGAGAGATGATCCCAGCATTTGGGTTGAGTTTTATGCTAATGGTGAATGCCAGTACTGGAAGATGGGGCTGAAAACTTGAAAAGATATTTAGGCTTTTGCCAGTTTCACAAGGTAAGTAGAAGAAAAATGGGAGTCCAGGGCCCACCAAGAAGCAGTTTCTGAATAAGCTTGCATGCTTCGGATTGAGACAGGCAAGCACTAGACCCTAGTAGTAAGGGCACATGGGAAGTAAAATAGCCCTACTGGAACTAAAGCCTGTTTTAGGATCATCTCAATCCTTGAAATTGATCCTAGAATGCTGGTGTCTCTGGTGTCCTGCAGCAAACAAAAGTAAATCATCTCTTTAGGAAAATAAAATCTTAAATCATTTTTATAATTTTTCATGTACATGAAGCAGTCAATCAGAAACATTAAGGTGTAGAAGAGAAATAAAAAAAATAGAAAAAGAAGTAAAGATAATAGTTATCAAGCACAGAATTTAAAATAACAATGCTTAAATGGTTAATGACATTACAAGAAAAGATGAGGAATTTTGATGAACAATTGGGAGCACTAAGGATAACCAAAGGGAAATTTGGGAACTGAAAAATGCAGTAACTAATATAAAAACAATGGCGGGACTGCAGTATATTAATGAAAAGGAGAGAATCAGGGAACTGAAAGATAGATTCAAAGAAAACATCCAGAAGGAGACATAGACAAAAAGGATGATAAAGTATAGAATAAAGAGTAAGAGACAGAAATTCTATCATAGATGTCCTGAGATTTCTTCCAGGAGAATAAAAGAAAGAGAGTGGTGTAGACACAGTCTATGCAGAGGCATTGACTGACAGTCTTCCAAACTGGCAGAAAATATCAAGCTAGAGAGTCAATTAGCAAGATAGATCCAGAGAAAATCCCATTAGAGAAAATGAGAAAATGGCTGAAAACTAAAGACAATGAGAAAATCTAAAGGAGAATGGAGAAAAAAAAGAAATATTAAAGAAGGAATTTAAGAGCGTAATCATCCTTCCTCCCATAGATATGGAGGGGAAATATTGACAGTGGGAATATGTAATAGAGGAAATGCCCTAAAAAAATGGCAAAAATGTTTTCTGTCTCTTTAAAACCTTCTCACATTTTTTTGAGAACTAAAACCTGCAGCTGTGCCTCAGGCCCCTGGTCGGATTGGGGCAGGGGAATGTCCTTTGTTCTTTGTGCTACAAGAACTGTCCCAGTGGAGGTCCTGTGTGGAGGTCACAGGAATGTCTTCAGTGGAGACTGCATGATTAGAATCATCAACTGTAGTTGAACAGCAATCGCCTGAAGCTGAGAACCCATCCTTTAAAAGCTCTGTATTTCTGCTTATTAATAGGATGATGGCATTTTTACACAGTGGTCTCCATCCTCCTCATTTGCCAGCAAATTAATAAACTCCTCTTTCCTTCTTCTCAAACCATTTGTCCTCATTCTTCTCATGCAGCCTCAAAGACAAGTGCCAAGATTTTGTTAACAGGAACATTATATTCACATTTGTTGCCTTGAAAGTTGAAAAAAAATAATAAAATAAAATAATAAAATTTTTAAAATGGGAGTCAGAAAACAACACAAGAAATGCTGAAAGTTAGCTTCCAATCTAGAATTCTATACTGGGTAAATATATCCTTCAAGAATGAAGGCAAAATAAAGGCATTTTCAGACAAAAACAGAGAGAATTCATCACGAGTAAACCTACACTGAAGGGAATATTAAAGGTATTCTTTAGGACAAAGGAAAATAACCCCAGATGGCACCTGGGAAATGTAGAAAGGGCCAAAAAACAAGAAAAGGCAAATATGTCTGTAAATTGGCATGAATCTTGACTGTACAAATCCATACTACTAATAATATTAATAGTTGAATAAAATATGAAATATGTATAAAATTAAAATAAATGAAAACAACAGCAAATAAATTGGAAAAGAAGAAAAAGACATTCTTGCATTATCTGAGATGAGATAAAAGGCATTAATTTATAACAGCTTTGGGTAAATCAAGCCCACTGCAATCTCTAGGCAAGCTGTGGAAAAATAGTGAAAGAGTAGTAGCCCACACACTCACAGAGGGATGAAAATAGAGCAAATTTTAAATATTCCATAAAAGCAAAAGAATGCAAGAATGGAGAAAAAAGGAATATGAAAACAGGTAGAAGAAGTAGAAAGCAAATAATAGGATATTAAATTTTGCCTCCAATATAGTAGAATTTACAATAGCACAGTTATTATAAACTGTGTTCTTAGTGACTAAATAAAAATGACAACTAACTTACTGAATTCCTACTATATGTTAAACTCCTTGACATGATGTACCTCATTTAATCCTCCTAGCATCCATATGTGGTAAGGTCTAGTATTATCCGCACTTTAAAGATGAGGAGACTTGGGCACAGAGAAGTTAAATAACTGGCCCAGGTGTGGAGCCGAGCTGGGGTTTGAAACCATGTGTGTAATCTCCAGTGTGGTCTTTCAGCCACCATGTTATGTTGTACTACATGACCCTGCCTCTCAAGTGGCAACACCAAGAAAGACCTTGACTTGTTTGATGTGAAAGAAAATAAGTCATTCGAGACTTCAGGAGTTTCCTCTGGATTAGATAATTAAACCACCAATATATTAAAACTTTAAAAAAAATTAAGAGCAGCTCTATTGCCATTTATAATAAAAGCCTTAAGAAATTTCATTCTTGGATGTAGCATTTGCATGTCTAGGAAGCCATCCCAGGGACAAAATACATACAGGGAAAAAAAGTGGATGGACAGAGATGTTCATAGCAGGCGTATCTGCAATAGTGAAAAGTGCCAATGGTGTGAATGTACCATTTAATTGGTGGGCTAACATGTGGCCATTGAAAGGGTGCTGATAAGTAAAAACATTACCATGCATATACACGTATGATAAAAATTTATTATATTAAGCAATAGAGAAAGGAAACGAGAGCGTGTGCTAGAATCCTCACCAGTATGTCCAATGCCCCTTTCCTATGCTCCTTGACAAAATCCCACAGAGGAAAAAAAAAGAATGATTCAAAGTATAAAACATTCTTGAAGCAAATACACTAAAATATAGATGTAGTGGGTGTATTTGCATTGTAGGATCAGATAGGCATTTGTTCCTCTTTTTGTATTTCCCAGTTCTCCTTGGAGCTTGCGTTAGGATTAATATGTAAATCAATTCACGCAAAAAAAAAATGGTTGTTTGCAATGATAAAACGTTCTGTTAGCTGATGAGTGGGACACTTGTGCTTTTCGTGAGTGTATTTAGAAAAGGACTCACTAACCGGAGAGAACAGAGTTCCTGATGGGGTGTAACCTTGTTTTCCTCCACGGGAGAATCAACGATGAATACCAAGTGGCTGAGGCTTACTCATCTCGCTCCCTTCGCCTCTGGTGCAGCAGGAACTGAGTGTAAGACCACATGGATCTGGGCTGGGGATGTGCAACAGTGGCCAGAGCCAGCTGCTTTTAGGAAACGCAGTGCCCTGGGGCCGCACGGATGGCAGGAGAAGACAGCAAAGAGAATACGGGATCAACACATCCTCGGTGAGGCCAGTGCTCCCTTTGTAGCTTCAAGGCGTACTTTTGTAGGTTCATCAATCTGTCCATCTATAGCAATGTATTCAGCAAATAATTATTGCATGTCTGTTACATAGAAGCACAATGCTAGGAGCTCGGAGAAGCTGACACTAGTTTGAGGAAGAGATACAGTTTTTGTCCCATGTAACAACCAAGCACAGAAAAGGGGACTTCATCCCTTTCTATGCCAAGCTCCACTTCCGTTTCCTTGTCTACTGCACTCATGGTATCGTCCATATATTTGGCTATCCTGGCAATCAAGGAGCCCACTGGCTATTTATTGATCTCCCTCTAAAGGTAGTTTCTCAAAGGATAGTCTATGCAGGAGGGCATAAAAGGACACTAGGTTTTTGTCACCTCAGGGGTTTTTTTTGTTGTTGGACTCTCTGAAGGATCCATGGTTAGGGTTCTTGTCAACTGGATTGAGATGAAATAGATCTCAATTTTACAAACCTCTAGCTCAAATGTAGTATTTTCTTCCACCTTAAATATAGACCCAAAAAGTGCAGGAATATTAGAAATATGTATGACTTTCTTACCAGTTGAAATCATGGATATTTTCAAATCACATTATAGCAGTTATAAATGCACTGAAAGATTGTACATGATCAGCACTACCCTGACATTACAGTCATTTGGCTTTGGCAAAATAGGTCTTGTTATCTAATAAGTTAATAAAGAATCATAACTGTTACTATTTACAATTGTTTAAAAATGTATTGTGATAACTATATGAGTCAGAGTTCTCCAGAGAAACAGAGCAGTTGGCAGGCTGGAGACGCAAGGGAGCTGATGGTGTAGTTCCAGCCTGAAGCCGGAACATGCAAGATCCAGGAGAAGCCAACATTTCAGTTTGAGTCTGCAGGCAGGGAAAAAAAAATGACTTCCCAGCTCAAAGGCCTTCAGGCAGGAGGAATCAGTTGCCTCTTATCTGGGGGAGGGTCAGCCTTTCGTTCTATTCAGGCTTCCAACTGATTGGATGAGGCTCACCTACAGTAGGGAGGGCAAACTGCTTTACTCAGTGTATCTATTTAAATATTAAACTCATCCCAAAACACCTTCACAGAAACACACTGAATAATGTTTGACCAAATATCTGGGCACCCTATGACCCAGTCAAGTTGACACATAGATTTAACCATTACAAGTCCACCTCTTGTCAACTTGGCACCCATACACATCACCTTGAACCATACTTCACTTCCATATGAAGAAAATAGCCAAGTTATCATTCTGCCTAACATGCTACTGCTCTCCTGCACACAATAAAGAACGCACCAGCCCCTTCCCCAGAAGAGGAGACAAAGCTCTTGAGTAATGTTTACTTTTCTCCATGATATACTATAACTTAGATATTATACTATGATGTAAACATTACTCAAATACTATGATATAAAGTCAATACATATGTTACATGGTAAAGGAATAATAGAGAGAAGAAAACAAAGATATTTGCCATACACGTGCATGCACTTACACAGGCACAAATATGTTCATAACTAAGTAAGGAAGAAATATTTGTGACACATATTCATTTCACAACAGGTCACATGGCTGTAGCTGATGTTTATAACGACCTCCCTCCACTGTCCATTCTGCATTCCCTTTGCCTTCGCCAAGCACCTCAGCTGGTCATGATTCTTTACTGGTGGCATGACTCAAACCTTCATTCCTTGAAGGGTCTGGGCCATTATTAGCCTTGCCTGGATTGAGTTGTGGTTTCTCACTGGCCTTCATCAAGGACATGGTAATACTAAGAGACACCTAGGGATCTCCTGTATTCCAGACCTACGCTCCCTTCCCTTCATGTGGAGTGGTGGCCCAATGCCACCTTGATCATCGGGATCAATCACTCCAGCCAGCACAGTAACTCTCCTCTTTGCCTGTTGATTCAGAGGTATGAGGAGTTCAAAGTGGCCTGGTGGCAGTCTTAGCTCCTTGGTCAGTGGCACCATTGCTGCCTCTCCTGGTAGAAGCACTTCTCCCTTTGGAGCTAAGACCTCTAGGCCAAAAGGCATAAGGTCATGGGAGCAGGAAGCAAAGATTTTGCTAGTGGGTCACTAAGGAAAATAGTGGGTGGTGCCACTCCCATTTCCACCCCTTGATTCTTGGACCTGTGAATCTTGGCTGTGGGAGAAACAGGACCATAGATTGGACTCTGATCCAGATCATACACAGCCTTCTGGAGAACTTTGCCCCAGCTCTGCAAGGTACTGCCACCAAGCTGACACTGTCACTGAATCTTCAAAATGTACTTTCACTGTTCTGTCCAAGCAGCGGCTTCAGGATGGTGGGAAATGTGGTAAGACCAGTACAGTGCATGAGCGTGGCCCCTGCTGCACTCACTTGCTGTAAAGTGAATTCCTTGATCAGAAGCAATGCTACGTGGAATACCATGAGGGTGGGTAAGGCATTCTGTAAGCCCGAAGGTGGCAGTTTTGTTCAGAAGTATTGCATGTAGGGAAGACAAATCTGTGCCCATGGTATCTATTCCAGTAAGAAAAAAATACTGCCTCTTCTGTGATGGAAGTGGTCCAGTGTATCAAGCTGCTACCAGGGTGATCATCTGGTTGGTTTGACTTGGCAATAGATCTTATTTAATAAGTTAATAAGGAAGCATAACTGTTACTATATACAAATTTTAAAAGATTATTTTGATAAGTAGATTTCAATATACTTGCATTTAACAGAGTAAAGCCTTGGTAAATAGTGGCTATCTCGTGTCTCTGATTACCACCATAGCTTAACTTGGAATGGGGAAAATACATATTGTATTTTATCCCTAGCTAGGAAATCTGTAATAGTCTTCCATGGTGCTCATAATACTATTTTATTTTTATTCTTTTCTCTCACCCAAATATTTTGGACCTGAGGTATAATATTTCTAGAAAAATGTATACATTATTTCTATAGCCCAAATTGTTATTTTGAATCTGGTTCTATTGAAAGAATTATATTTCTTTCATTCCAATCATGAGCCTGACTACAATCTCAGAATTTTAGGAGTGGCAGAACAAGGAAGAGCTTTCCAGCAGAGATGATCACAGAAGATACGTATTCATTGCTCATTCTTTAACTACTGTTTTCCAGAGCACATAGTCAATGTCAGGAATAACACCAGATAATCTAGGACTTTCATGACGGATGACACATGGTTACAACAGTAAAGGGGACTAATGGAGCAGGAGGACAGGAATGTCAAAGGCCCTGGGGACACAGAAAATGGAGCATGGGACTCTGTCTGGCACTGGGAAGATGGCTTTGTGGATGGAGGTCCATTTGAAACTGGTCTGTAAGAGAGTGTGATTTCACAGAGTAGAGGAGGGACAAAGGGGAAGGACCAATTCAAGACAAGGGGGTTAATGGTGGAGCCATTACAGTCAGAGGGAAAAAAAAGGTGAGAGACAAGGTGTGTTTTAGGGACCACGACTGGTGTCTCTGGGGCTGGAATGAGAGTGATGGGGGTGAGGAGATGAAAGTTGGTGTTGCTGGAAAGGTAGGATGCCCTGGGGACTGGACTTTGGCTCTGCCATCAAGTAATCAAAAGCCATTAATAACTTCTAATCAGGGACTAGCAAGACCAGAGGCAGGCATTAGGAGATGACTCAGGAGATGATACATTGGAGGAAGACAATGAAACCACAAAGATCCTATGACCCATCTTGATTTGGAGCAAAAGATAAAGGAACAAATTAAAGATGCCTTTCAACTGTCTAGCTTCGGAGAGAGGTTTGATGGTGACATCCTTAGCGGGGGGGAAAAGTCAAGTTAGAGGTCTAGAGCTCTAGAGAGATATCGAGTCTGGGAAAATGAATGTGTGAGTCATCCCCAAGGAAGCGCTCGTTAGAGCTATGGGAATAAAGGAGCTTTCGTAGGAGAGCGTCTAGACTTGAGATGTGAAGAGCCTGGGAGACAAAACCCTGGGGAGCATTGATGTGTAAGAGTGGGGCCAAGAACGCTGAGTCAGTGAGAGAAACAGAGCGAGGAGGCAGAGGATCTTGGGGAGAACCAGGAACTTCTGAAGTGGCTATGGAGGCTGAAGTCAGAAATGGGTTTCCTGGGGGTGAAGTGACATTGTCCACGTGAGGACAACATCTGGGTGCTGCTGTGGGAAATGTTGAGATGAGACGGAGGTGACAGGATCTTGCCATTCAAAGTTAGGGAGTGATTTCACTTCTCTGAGAAGACACTGCTTGAGAGGACCACGTGGATGAGAACACGTGGCCTTGGCTTTCAAAGGATTACAGAGCAGTGGGAAGAAGGCCCTGCAGCTTTCCCCAAAGTGGATTGGCAATATGAAGAAAGACCGACCCTCCAATGTGAACGTTTGTTTTCTGGTTGATTCCTGGTAGTGTTACAGCAGGTGCACTTTGTGGCTGTGAGATGGTTAGGGCCAGGAGGGGTCATGTGCCCAAGGTACAGTTTGCACAGATCTACTTGGCTGGATATGGGCCAACCCTTAGCCTGGGCTTCCTGACCACCCAGCTCCCAACCGCCCAAGAAGCCATCTTCTTCCAAAAGCCCTTTCTCCTTAGGAGCTGTGTTTGGCCACTACCTGACTCAACAACTTTGGAGTTGATACTGGACAGCAAAGCAGGGTCATTCAATACTGTGGGGAGCTATCCAGGGACACACATGAAGAGGTGAATCTCTTCCTGAGCTAGATCTGCAGAAGCCCACACTGCTGGTCCTGCTCACACCTCTCTCCTGACCAGCCTCTGGTCCTTGCTGCCCTTTTTGCTCTCAAGTCTCTACACTGCCCACCAGCCAGGGTGTTCCCTTTGAAATGTGAGATTGCAGCACTGCCATGCTTAAAACCCTACAAATGTTTCCCTCGGTACTTAGAAGAAAATCAAGGGTAAAGGCCATGATCTGAAGTCCACACCATGATCTACAGCAGTGGTTCTCAACTGGGGGTGACTTTGCATCCACCCCCCAGGATACTTGGCAATGTCTGGGGACATATGTAGCTGTCATGATGTGGTGGGAGGGGTTGTTAATAGCATCCAGTGGCTAGAGGCCAGGGATGCTGCTAAACATCCTACACTACACAAGACCTCCCCCGGCAACCCCGGCAATGACAAAGGATTATCCAGTCCCAAATGTCAGCAGTTCCAAGGTTGGGAAATTCTGCCCTGTGGTCCCTCATACCCTGGTCCTGCCTACCCCACCCACACTTTCTGACACAACCCTCCTGGGTCACTCCTTGATTTCCTCAGACACACCATTGCTACTTAGGACACTTTAGCCACTGCCTCCTCTGACATCTCCCCTAAATGTTTGCTGATCTTGCTCCTTCTCACCATGCAGGTTTCTGCCAAAATGCTGCTCCCTGAGGCTGTCTTTAATCCTGCCATCTAAAATAGCTCCTCTCTCCCACCACCCTCCCCACTTTCTGCAGAGCACTTTGATCATCTGAAATTACATTACTCAATGGTGGCCTTTCGTCTTTATCATCTATCTCCTTTGCTGGGAGGTGAGCTCCAGGAGAGCACAGGCTTGGTCCCATCCCTGGAGCAAGGCCTAGCACAGGGCCAGCACTCAAGACACAGTGAAGTGAATGAGTGCAGAAGGGAGTGCCCGCCCGGGAGCCTGGCTACCTCAGATGCTGTTCCGGGGGTGCAACCATGGGTACACCTCACTTTCCCAATACTCAGTCATCAAAGACTCTCTGGTTCGATTTTGAAGCAGTCTGGCTTCACATTTGCCTAGTACCCACCCAACATAACTAGGGACCCACAGAGAGAGGTCATCAGATGCAAAGGGTTAAAAGTCATGGGGGCAAATGCCAGCCCTCTGGGATGAGCTTGCTTTGGTCAGAGGACCTTCATTGCATTCTCCTTCATTCTAGACTTTAGGTTTTCCCACAGTATGTTGGGCAGCTCAGCCAGCAGCCTGAACCCTAGATTCAAGTACAGTTTCTAGCCTTGCTTGGACTGTAGTATGCAAAGTACACATGTACACATGAGCAGGGACATGTGGTCACAGGCACATCAGCACACGGGTCCTCTTCTAGCAGGTCAACCACAGTGTTGGTCAAACGATTTCTCTTACAACACAAATGCAACTAAAATCAAAGCAAGTCTCTGCAGGCTGAGAGCCGAGAAAAAGGAAGTTGGGCAGAAACTCTTTAAAATGTTCCATGACAACTTAGTGCTCCCAAATAGGGAAGGTTTGGGGCTTGATTTAATTCATTCATTTACAGTGGAAATACTTTCTAGCGTTGTATGAAGTTTTCTTTTGTAAAATAATTTTAGAACCCACCCATCCTCATAACTTCTGATTTCCTGTTGGCACCAGTTTTCTTTTTGCCTTTTTCTTTTCCCTTTTTTTTTTTTTTTATTTTTGTCTGATGAGCGCTCTCCCTTGGGAAAAAGTAAAAACAGCTTTTCCTGGAATAATTCATGCTGCCCTCATTTACCTTTTGCATAACAAAAGCCCAGACTATAATTCTGAATGGATGTTTTGTGTAGTTGAACCAGGTGTCCCGTTTGGAGAGACTGAACATTAGAAATCAGAGAAACGCCAATTTGCTCTGTTTCAAAATACTTTGTTTTAATCGCTGCCAAAGCCTTGGGGCAAAATGCTATAATCTATTTCCAGTTCTAGCTTTTCAGCTGGCTCTGCCTATTTTTTTTAAATTTATTAACATCCCCAAGTGACAGTATCACTTATTAACCTTATTGATCTGGGAAGAATTTTATTAACCACAAAACATATTCATTATTTGGGGTTGGTGCTAGTTACTTCTTGGCAATAAAACATCAAAGTCTAAGAAGATGAAAACTGATTTATAAATAAACAGCAAATGTACTATAATTAAAATATATCAGTGATATATGTCTTATCGATTAAATGATCAGATGATAGTAAGTCAAATTGAGAAAGGCACATTGCCATTGCATTTGAAGTACACTACTGACACACCTGATAACATATTTTCAATTTATTTAGAGTGTGAGAAAGACAGTCTACCATTGTTGAGTCTTGTCACATCTGGGTGATCCAGTCTGATTCTTCTGAAAGTGCTGCCTTGGCAAAGAAAAATGTTAAGGAAAGGGTAGCATATGGATCGCTAGCTACCAGAGACACGAAAGGCCCTCAGATAAATGCATGAGACTCATTCATTCAACAAATATTTTCTGAGGATTGACTATGGGCTAAGTATTCTTGTAGTTGCTGTGTTTGCAAAATAAACATATATATTTGTATTAACATAATGTGAAGCACCTGGAACCCTTAGGTGGGATTTTCCCATCATTCTTGGTCAACATCTGGATGAGCTTATACATCCTAATCTGTGTTTTTTTTCTCTCCATAAGATGAAGCTGCAGACCTGAGAAGTTCATGCAATAGCAAGGAATAAGACCTGCAGCCAAAGACATGGATGCAAAATTTGACACTGGACAAACTGAGATGGGTAAGTGATTTGACATCCTCGATTCTCAGTGCCCTCCTTTGTAAAATAACCTGACCTTAACAGTTGGAGTTATGGCAAAATCAAAATGAGACTGTGTGTACATTGCTGGTGAGAATGCAAAATGCAACAACTGCTGTGCAAAACAGTCTGATGGCTTCTCAACAAGTTAAAGTTACCATAAGACCCAGCAATTCCACTCCTATCTGTATAATAAAAAGAATTAAAAGCAGATACTCAAACAAATACATGTACACACATGTTCATAGCAGCACTATTCACAACAGCCAAAAGATGGAAACAACCCAAATGTCTATCAGCAGATGGACGGGTAAACAAAATGTGGTGCATGCAGACAATGGCATAGTATTCAGCCTTAAAAAGGAATGAATAAGGTGCTACATGGATGTACCTCAAAACATTATACTAAGTGAAAGAATTCAGTTGCAAAAGGCCACATACTGCATGAGTCCATTTATGTGAAACACTCGGAAGAAGTAAACCCAAAGAAACAGAGAGCAGATTGGTGGTTGCCAGAGGCGAGGGGAGGGGAGTGGGAGTAATATTTAATGGGCACAGAGTTTCCCTTCAGGGTGATGAAGCTATTTTAGGACTAGATAAAGGTAGTAGTTGTACAACATTGTGAATGTACAAAATGCCACTGAAATGTTCACTTTTAAAATGGTCAATTTCATGTTTGTGAATTTCAACTCAGTTGGACAAAAATGAGATAGTGTTTATGAAAATCTCTCATATTTTTTTTAGTGATTTACTCAGGGTCACTCAAGTGATTGGAAGCTGTATGGGTAAAAGGCTGTGTAGGGAGATCAGAAGGAGTCTGAATCTTCTAGTGATTATTTCTATTTATTGGTAAGTAAAAAATAAAATTGTATATATTTGTGGTGTGCAACATGATGTTTTGACACATGTATACATTGTGGAATGGCTATTAATAAATCAACCTAATTAAGACATGCGTTATCCCATTTAACCTTTTATCTTGTGATGAGTATGCTTATCTCTCTTAACAATTTTCAAGTATACAATATATCGTTATTGACTGCAGTCATCTTATTGTACAATAGATCTTTAGAACTTATTCCTTCTGGATAACTGAATGTTTGTGTTCTTTGAACATCATCTCCCCCAGCCCCCATTCCAGCCTCTGGTAACCACCTATTTACTCTTTGCTTCCATGAGTTTGGCTTGTTTAGATTCCACAGATAAGTGAGATCATGTCCTAGTTATCTTTCTGCGCCCAGATTTTTCAGTTAACATAATGGCCTGCAGGTTCATCTATGTTGTTGCAAATGACAGGATTTTCTTCCTTTTTAAGGCTGTGTACTATTCCATTGTGTATCTATAACACATTTTTCAATCCATTCATCTGTTGATGGACACTTAGGTTGATTCCATATCTTGGCTATTGTGAATAGTGCTGCAATGAACATGGGGTACAGATATCTCTTCAATATACTGATTTCACATCCATCTAGTGACTCTTGAGAGAGAGAAAAATTTTTCTCTGAAGCACTTACCTTCCCCAATTTACCATTATATCTCATTGGCTAGAATCAAATCACATGTCCATTTCTAAACCAATCATGACAAGAGGAGGGGGACTATCCTTAGATCAGTCAGGCGTCCGTGAGGCTGGGAGTGCAGTCAGCTTCCCCTGAGAATATGCTCATACACGTGAGAGTAAGAATGAGTGTGTGTGTGTGTGCATATGTGTGTGTAGATATTGGAAGAGAAATAAGAGTCCTCTTAGGATGAGGAAGAGGCATAAGGAGGCCACTTAGGCAACCCTCAGCACGGGTGGTAGAAGAAGTGGCATTGTGGCCAACATGGATGAACCCCGGCCTGTGGTTAAGCATGTGTACTTTAGAGATTACACATTGTGTGCTGTGGGAAATTGCTGAACTTACAAAGACTCAGAAATACTTTCAAATTTAAGAATAATCAAGAAAAAGATACAAACCTGCTACAAAATATTGTCCTGTATGTCTGTAAAATATGGCAGCTGCTAAAGACGACGTCCCATTCAGAGACAGCTTTGCAGGGGAGACAGAGTAGAAGAGAGATTTAGAGAGAGAGGAGTGGGAAGTGAGCAGGGTAGGCCCTTGGAGAGGAAGACCTGGGAAGCCGTGTTGGCTTCCAACTCCAACTCTGGAAGTGGCCCTGGATAAGCCTGGATTTATGCTGGGTAAACTGAAGTCTCTCTGAGCTCCACTTTTCTCATCTGTGAAACCAGGATAGTGACACCCTCCCCACAGAGATGTTGAAAGCATTATATTCGAGGATGAAAAGAATGCTTCATCATTTATGGTAGGACCAGAGAGCATTGACTAAATTCCCTTGACTATCATCCCAAAAGAACATGACTTACACATGCATTTTCACCTTATGGTAAATATTGTTTGGTAATGTGTCAATATATTGAAGGGTTTTGCATATTGAAATAGTGAAAAGAAAGAATGAATGAATGGATCATTAAAATGTCTGCCTGACTTCACACCCAACACAATTGGAAGCAGAGGCTCTGATCAGCCAATGAGCTCCTCCAAATCTCCCAAATAGAGCAACCACTCTTGGTTCCCAGCCCCACCCCATCGGTACGCTGCCCTCCTTAGAAATCTCCAACGCACGTACCATAGGCCTGGCTCAAAACCACACATTTCTTGGTTCCTTACTGCTAGGGATGGATACATAATTTTCAGGGCCCACTGAAAAATCAAGGCCCCTTGTTAGAAAAGAATTAAGAATCTCAAGATGGAGACAGGAGAGCATTAATCCAAGTGTGGGGTCCTTCTAAGCAGGAGGCCTTTTGTGATTACCCACGTTTCACATTCTTGCCCTGCTTATTACATATGGGGGAGAGTTGCAAATTCCTCAGCACAGCACCCAGCAGTGTGAACATCTCACAGCTTCTCCAATGTTTCCTCCCTTGCCTATGCACATGCCTTCCTCATGGTCCCCATTCTCTGTTCAGCTGCGTCACCTACCACACCCACCTGGCTCCTCCTAACCCATAAGGCACCCCCACTCCACCCCCTACCCCACACTGCTTTGGCAGAATCTGGTTCACTAGGGCTCCCAATCAGCATTGTCTCATGGCACTTACACCACATTTTTTTACCCCTTGGTTTCTTCCTCCAAGAAGGTGAGCTCTTGAGTTCAAGGAATGCCCTGTCCCCCTCGCTGCTTGCCCAGTGTCTGGTGGATGGGTCCCTGAGTGAATGTAGGGAGGACCACTGGCCTGGCTGGCAGCAGTCTTGGACCATTCATGCTCCAATGTGACCCTGCCTGGTACCTCTGAGTCTATCAACTTTGACCTTGACCTTGCTGCTGGTGACGTGTGTTTCCCATACCTAATTCTTCCCCTTTTCACTTGGATTTTAGCTGCAGGGATAGTGCCAGCTCTCAGACCTCAGCTGCAGGTATTCATATTCCCATCATAGGGTGACCTAGTTTGAGTTTCTCTAAAAACAGACCCCAGGACAAAGATTTGGGCCAAGTATTTTATTTGGGAAGTGATTCCAGGAAACACTGTGAGGAAGTAAGGAAGTGAGAAAGTGAGGGTGGAAAGCTAAGAAGAGATACCTTGATTAGCAGGTTTCATTACAGCCAAATAGGACTCAGACCTGCTGGGGACCCTCTGAAAAGCTTTTGTGAACCCAGCCTCAAGTGATCCTACCGGGGGTGAAGAAGTTGGGGTATTTATTCAAAATGCTGCCTCTCTTTGGTTTAGGGTCACTCTACGAACTCTGTGGCACTTGTGTTCTGTTCTGTACACAGGTGTGTGCCCGTGGTCAGCCAATGTCCTCACCCAGGAAATACAAGAGGCCATCGCTGTGGCTTCAGGCTGCCTCAGAGATGGACTGTGGGGAACTGGGCAGGCCACTGACAATATCTGCTAAAAGAAAAAATGGTGGTAAACAATACTTAGCAAACATGCTCCCATAGGATCATGGAATTCAGCCAGTGCATCAGTGACAGTATTAGTTTCTCAGGGCTGCTATAATAAAATACCGCAAACTGGGTAATTTATTGTCTCACACTTCTGGAGACTAGAGTCCAAAATCAACGTGTTGGCAGGGCCAGGCTCGCTCTGAAGGCTCTAGGGAAGAATCTGTCCCAGATGTCTCTCACGGCTGCTGGTGACATTGGGTGTTCCGTCCCTCATAGATGGCTGTTTTCTCCCTGTGTGCCTTCACATCGTCTTTCCTCCGTGTGTGTCTGTCTGTGTCCACATTTCCCCCTTCTTATAAGGACACCAGTCATAATTGGATTCGGGCCCACAATTATGACCTCATTTTAATTTGATTACCCCTGTAAAGACCTTATTTCCAAATAGGGTCACATTTTTAAGATTAACTAGAGGTTAAGTCTTCAACATATCTTTTTTTGGGGGGTAGGGGAGGGTGACATAATTCAACCCCTAATGGCCAAATGAGAGAAACTGCCACCATGTTCCACACAGTGGCCCTAAGTGGGCAAACACCTAACAAGGAAGTGTACACCTTGTTTAACCAGGTGTTTTTAGAGCAGTTTCCCAAAACAGCCACCACTGTGATTTTTTACTTCACTCAGTCACAGTACAGAGAAAAGCGGGCCAAACTCTTTCAGCAGGAAGGACAGACTATCACCAATGTCACATGCATGTAAAAACATGAGATAAAAGCCACTGTGGCTTACAAAAAGCCATTGGGTAATTCTGTCCAAGTAGATTAATTGGAAGCTCTTTCAGGTTAAGACTGAATATCGTGGGAGGTATGTGGCAAACCAGGAGAAAATCCACAGGAGAGTATTTGTAAAAGCTAAAATAATTAAAGCCTTCAAAAATAGGACCTAGGGAAAAAGCGAAAAGGAATTTGATAATTTTGCCTGCAGAAATGGAGACTAAGGTGTGGCTTCACAGTTCCCCCGCATTTGAAAGGTGGCCAAAGGCACTCCTCTTCCTGCTGAGAAGAGAATGCTGGCGAAAGGCTTAAACCTGAGCGAGTATTTGGGCAGGATGAGCTGAATATTTCAGAGCTAGCCTACGTGGCATAGGCACTCCAGGACTGGTTAACTCAAGTAAAGGTTTTGCTTTTGTGCAGCACTTAACAGCTTACGCAGGCTCCCTTTACGCACATATCTCATTGGGTTCCTCTAACTCTCCTTTGGGGGGACAGAGTAAGTGGCATCATACAAACTGCAAAAGGCAGTGATTTATGCTCCCTAGCCTACAAAATGCTTCAGTTCTAGAGTCCAGAGTTTCTCAGCATCAGCACAATTGATATTCGGGGCTGGGTAATTCTCTTGTGAGGGGCTGTCCTGGGCACTGCAGATGTTTAGCAGCATCTCTGGTATCTATCCAATAAATGCCAATGGCATTCTCAGTTGTGACACCCCAAAATGTCTCCTGGGGGCAAAATCCTCCCAGTTAGGAGCCTCTGATTAGTCTAAATTCCCCCAACTACTATCTTTTTTTAATTCTCTGGGGAAATGAAAAGTATTGTTGTCTACTTTTTAAACATTTCAGAAAGCTAAAAAGACATAGTCACTGACTTCCAGGAGCTCATAGACCTCTGGAAAATGGACCTGCCTTCTCCCCACGGTGGACAGGTGGCTGTCCTGTGACGTGCTCAAAGGGCAGAGGTCACAGAAGCCTTCAGTCTGCCCAGCTTTGTCAGGAAGAAGAAATTTCACAGAAGCAGGTAGTTGAAACTAAAATATTAAAAGTTGATTAGGGTTTTTCTACTAGATATTATCAGTTATGATATTATATCAAACTTTTTAATATAATTATATATTGGTTCAGGCTCATTAGACTATGGAGCAACAGCCAAATCAGCCCCACTGTCTGATTTTATAATAAAGTTTTATTGGAACATAGTCATTCATTGCATACCGTCCATGGCTTCTTTCAAGCTGTAACAGCTGAGTTGAATAGTTGTGACAGAATCCATGTGGCTTGACATGTCAAAAATACTATCTGACCTTTAACAGAAAAAATTTGCTGAGCCCTGTCTATGTCCTGGGGTTCTGAGAGACGGGGACACTTACTGAACACCTGCTCTGTAGCATCAGCAACACTGTTCACTGCTTTAGGTATGATCACCTACTGCGTACCATGTTCCATAAATTAGCTGGTTTATATATGTCACCTAATTCTTCTGTGCAATGACCTTCAAAAATATATATTGTCATCCCCAGGTCAACAGATGGAAGGAAGTACAGATAAAATAATAAATAAACTTGTCAAAATCGTACAGTAAATAGGCAGGTGGATGCAGTATTTAAACTTCCATTTTCCCGACTTCAGTGTCATTAAAACTCCAGGAACATCAGTTTCTTTACCTATCGAAGTTATCTAACTTTCTTTAATTTATAAGCTTTCTTCCAAGTATTCAGTGATATGAATTCTTCTGACAACAAAATGGTATGTAGGTAACATTTATCCCGGTTGTATAATTAAGTAGTGGGTGAGTGTTCTGCGCTGTCATCTGTGAACCCTGGCCTTGGGGCCAGCTGTATCACACATGCAAATCATAGCAGGCTCCTTTTACACCAGCTGTAGCTCACTTCGGTGGAAGCTTCCTTCCCCATCACAAAATTAAGTTGGCAAGTCCAGGGAAACAAATAAAACTCAAGCTTGGAGTTAAAAGAGGCATGAGAGCAGAGACACGAATAAATCTGCTCTGTAAAGGGTTTAGAGACCCTGGAGGCCACATTAAAGACATTCCCTAAATCAACTCAGGATGGGGCTGCCTGGGTGGTGGAGGAGCTCGACATGCCCCAAGGATCTGACGTTTCTTTCTCTCTGCCCCAGCTCAACCTGGCCGGTGGGAGAGCCGGCGGGAACCATGCAGGTAGCCTCAAACGCAGTGGGCAAGGAGCCCTTTCTTTGCTTCTCCTCTCCCCTGGGTGTTCAGAAAAGTGTTTTGTTGGTGCACACGTATTGCTAGGGGTGTGTGTCGAACACAATGGCAAACAC
This sequence comes from Varecia variegata, assembly GCA_028533085.1. NCBI lineage: Eukaryota > Metazoa > Chordata > Mammalia > Primates > Lemuridae > Varecia > Varecia variegata. The sequence goes on along the minus strand of CM052436.1, from coordinate 7,457,416 downwards.
AGTCATTGATCATGGAACAATGAATGAGTCGCTAACTACGGAGCATGATACACAAAGCGTTTCAAATCCATCATCTCATTTGGGCCTTACAACCATCCTTTGTGGCAGGTGCTGGGGTGAGAGCTTCATTCTACAGATGAGGAACGTGACGCTTGGGGAGTTAAGCAACGCTACTGGAGTCATGTGAATGCTAAGACTGAAGAGCAGACATAGCTGACTCCTAATCATTTCTCAGCCACATCCCTCAATGAGAGGCGGGGCTCCCAGCTGAGGGCATCTCCTGCCCGGGGAGCACGTAGGCATTCTAGCTTTCCTGACACAACGTGGTTCTGCCCGGGTCTGACTTGCAGGTCTCTGCCATTTCCAAGTTCACTAGGATGGGCTTCGGGTGTGTCAGACGCTGCAGGCAGTCTAGACCCACACAAAGTGGGCATATGCAACCAATCAGTGTCATAAAAAAGAAGGAAATGATTCCGGCCCCCCGTGCGTATGACATGTGGAAGGTATCTGTGCAGCAGAAGAAAGAGGTGCGAAAGCCGCCAGTGCCATAGGCCACGGCAGCATCTTGGGCCCACGTGGGGGACTTGCTCTCCCCTGTCGAAGTGAGGGGCTGCTGCAGCCTCAGGCACGTGGGGGCTCATCCTGGGCCTGCGCGGGAAGTGCAGGCGGGGGGTGGGGGGTGCCTGCCTTCCAAGCTCATCCCAGCCAAGCTGCCTTTCTGCTCCAGCCACCAGGACTGCGGAGAGGCTGGTGGGAGAGCCTCTGTTCCCCGTAGGGCTCTCGCCAGGACATGAGTCACCCTCTAGAACTCTACGAGAATAAGTTTCGGTTGTTTTAAGCCACCAAGTTTGTGATAGCTTGTTACAGCAGCCCTGGGAAATCGACACATCCATTTATTCAGGAAAGCCTGCTAGAATGCAAATATTTGAAAAAGATATTACTATGCAAATGTTCGAAAAAGACAGTACTCTTGATTCTGCTCTATGGACTTTTATTTCCAGTTGGGCTTTGCTGGTGAGTAAGACTGTGCGACACATGTGGCTGTATCGTCGAGGACTGTTATGCTGGGAGCATCCTCAGGAGGCCTCCCCCTCCCTCCCCCTCTGCTGGCACCGAGGCGTTGGGTGGGACCCTGGTGCTCAGGCCCGTGGCCCCCAGCAGAATAACCAGCTCTGCTTGCTCTGATTGGCTGCTGGAGTTTTCTAGCATGCCCTACTGAATATACGTTATTTATCGCGACTTCTGTCGGAAGGTAAAGTCGCCCTGTAGTTGGCGTGCAGTTATGATGACTATAAAGAATTAGGTTTTGATCTACAGACACTTAGAGATAAGTGGTGCCTCAAAATTGGGTGGCTGTATTAGTTGTCTGCCACTTGATACCCTTGTGTCAGGCCTCTCTAGCTGGTCCACCCAGCGTCAAACTAAACCACAAGTGGCACTACAGAACGTCACCCCTGGGGCCAGTTTACGGTAGGGACTCAGATGCCAGGCTCCAGCTGGGGCTGCTGGGGAATGTGCATCCCACTGGGTGAGGTTCCCTCCTCTTTGGCAGGAGGCTCCCTGGCACGAGGAAGTAGAAATGAACAGAGATTCGACAAGAACGGAAGGTGCAGGGCCTCTGATGGAGCTTGGGTCCATGGCACGAGAGGGGACATTCTCATAGGTAAGGGCAAGTTTTCTTCTGGCGGGAGCAGTGGGTCCCCCAGGGGGAGGGGAGTGGGGGTCTGACAGGAAGACAGAGTTTCCCAACGGGCAGATTATTTGCACGTACCTTAAATGCAATCTGTATTAGTTTCCTCTTGCTTCTGTAACAAATTATCACAAACTTAGTGGCTTGAAACAATAACAGTTTATTAACTTATAGTTGTGGAGGTCAGAAGTTTGAAATGGATCTTACAGGTCTAAAATCAAGGGCTCAGCAGACCTGCATTCCCTCTGGCGGCTCCGGTGGAGAACGTGCGTCCTTGCCTTGTCCGGCTGCCGGAGGCTGCCCTTGTGCCTGAGCTCGTGGCCCCACTTCATTTCTGCCTCTGCTTCCACGGTCACAGCGTCTCTGCCGTAGACCCCCTGCCTTGCTTTCAGAGGGACCCTCGTGATTACACTGGGCCCACCTAGACAGTGTAGGATTATCCCCCACGTCACGATCTCAACCTTAATCATGCCTGCAAGGTCCCTTTTGCCATGTCAGGCAACATAGACACAGGTTCCAGGGATGAGGATGTGGACATCTGGGGGGTGGGATGCATTGTTCTGTCTACCACATGTGACTCCACCTCGTGCAGGCAAGCGCTTGCCAGGTGCAGTGTCCTCCAGGAACTCACGCTGATCGTCTGCTCTCAGGCCACAGCCTCCAGTCCCTCCACCACTCTCGCCCCCATCACTTTCCCTCCACCCACTTTGTCCCCTAACACATGGAGTAGGAAACCTAATCAGTAGGAGTTGAATTTGACTTTAGTCTTTCTCGGTACTAAAATATGATATTTTTCTACATAAATTATCTCAACCTTATTTTCATCTGCAAAATGTGAATGACTCCCTTCATATGAAGGTTAGTAAGATTCAATGAGCTAGCTTAGTTCAGAGCCTGTCCAGGCGAGGGGTTCAGGAGAGGCTCGTTTCTTTCCCTCTCCTTGCCCCAGTGAAATCTTCTTCTTTGACATCCTTCCATTCTGGGGGGCCTCCTTTTTCGGGGCCTTGGCTTCTCTCCATTGCCTCCTCTTGTCCTGTCGGCCCACATTCCAGCTCCTGTTCTCTTGTCTTCACTGTCTCCCTGGACAATGTTAGGTGTGCCAGTGAATCAATAATCTCTCCTCTTGAATACGATGGTGCCCAAACTCTCATCTTCAACTCTTCTGAAGAGCTCCAGACCTTTCTTGCAACTACTTGAAAAGCATCTTCTTGAACTTTCCGTTAGCACAGCCAACTCAAACAAAAATTGCCCGTCCTTCCCTGCCTTGCTGTAGTTCCAACGCAGGCAGGGTCACGTGGTTATAGCTTTCATTTGACCGACTCTCTTATGCAGCTCTGCCTCTTAAGGCATGGAGGACCCATTCCTCCCCCTGCTTTTACCTAGAGATTGCTAATCTCTGGCTGCTTTTCCACTCCTTATCAGTTTCCCAAGCTTATATATCTGAAAATAGTTAATTTAATGAAATTCTCCATAGTTTTCACAATTTGGTGGCTGCTGGACATGTTTCCTGATAGAAGTCAAACAGCTACGGTAAGAAACAAGAAATATTAGCAAACATTTTTATCATTATTGGCCTATGCTCTGGAATATCCAGCAAAGGACCTAGAGCCTATCTTTATCTTTTGGGCTGTAGGTGAGAACTACAGGATAAGCCTTTTTGTTCTTTTTTTTTCCCCTATTCTTTCATTTTTAACAAAATACTTTTTTAGAGACAGGGTCTTACTGCATTGCCCAGGCTGGAGTGCAGTGGCCGTTCACAGGTGCTATCCCGTTACTGAACAGCACAGGAGTTTTACCTGCTCTTTTTCTAACCTGGGCCTGTTCACCCCTCTTTAGGCAACCTGGTGGTCCCACGGTCCTGGGGAGGTCACCATATTGATGCTGAACTTAGTGTGGACACCCAATCAGCATAGCATACTACAGCCCAGAACTCCTGGTCTCAAGCAATCCTCCCGATTCAACCCCCTGAGTAGCTGGGACTACAGGTGTGCGCCACCACACCTGGCAAGATATTTTAGTCCATACACCACCATTGTTGAAAATGTACCCCCAAAGGAGCCTGGGAACTCCGAGAACACTTAGCTATGTGTTGTGTTTTTTACTTTTTCAAAGAGTTTCTCTGTATCTGCTGAAGAGATACTTGTAACTTCTTTCGAGGCAAGTCATAGGGATGATATGAGTGCCTTACCCCACTTCTCATACTTTTGCCCAAGGATATTTCAAATACATGACTTGTACCCAAGTTTGAAACTCTCTTCTCCACTGAGCTGGGAGCACTGCACTACAGATTCTACAGATTCACCTTTTTTTTTTTTTCAGCCCTACAACTTTTCTTTGGCAGATGTCTGAAGTAGAAAATCCAACAAAAACTCTCTGATTACAATGGAATGTACCAGCTCATGATGTAAAAGGTCACTCCACTGTGTGACATCCTGTGACACACGCACAAAATCAGCTTAGTCAGAAGCATGTGCCACATGACTAACAATTGGACCTGAATCGAGCATTGTACAGTGTAGCTGCAGCAGGTGCTCCGATCACTCCACAGCACCCCGTGTCAAATGCGCAATGTGAAGTGATGCCAAGAAACCCCAGTGGGTGAGTACAGAAAAATACCCAGGAGTTCTGCACCCGGAACACACATGCCCAGTACGGACACCATGTCCAAAGCCAAATGGAACTTCAATTGCAAAGCAGAAGCCGTGCAGGCCAACAAGGGAAGCACAGAATGCTGGTCCTAACTTCCTCGAAATTTGTTCAAGCAGCTTTGGAAATCACAGAAAGATGGATCAGCTATTGGCCAATGTTGCAGAAAACACTCAAAAAAGGACCAATGGAGTTATTTGTGACAAAAGGCAAGTGTGAAGCTCCTATTTATGAGAATTCTATACTGTAGGTAGTAATAGATGACTTGTCTCTAAATTCCAATAGATGTATATATGTAAACCCTGAATTACTTTCCATTTGGAAAACAACCTTATATGAATAACTAAAGGTAAAAGGAACAAATGGTTGCCTTGGAGAGACTGGGAATGGACTGATGAGGGGCATGAGAAAACCATCTGGCATGATGGCCTTGTTCTGTATCCTGATAAAGGTTGAATTATATACGTGTATGCATTTGTCAAAACTTTTAGAATGGTACATGGAAGAGTTTTGCATTTCTCTTCAAGCAATTTATTTCCTAAAAACATAAATAAAAAATACTGAACTCTTGCTAATGATATGTACGTGGAAGTGTCCACAGATGAAGTATACTGACGTCTGCAACTTGCTGTGAATTGCATCAAAAATAGCATGGAGTGATAGATGGACAGAGAGATGAACAGTTAGGTACATAATAAGGCACATATAGCAAACTATTGGTTGTAGATTCTAGTTGGTGGGGACGGGTATTTTCTGTACAATATTTTCCATTTTTTATGTGCTTGAAATTTAAGCATATATTTATTGAAATTTATATATTTAAATTGAAAAATGTTGGGAGGAAAAAAACTAAATGAAACTGGAAAGAGAAATCCAAGGGCTTCTCATAGAGTTGAGAATATTTTAATGTAAGTGCTGTTAAGCTGCAAAAATTATCAAAATATAGCTTTTAGAAATACAGTATGCCCCAAAGGATAAAACACAGGTAATCCAAAGTAAAATCAAATTCTCTTCAAACTAAATCTGGTCATAAAGACTAGTCCCTAAGGAGACCAACAGGTACTTATGTAGGAAGAAACATGACAAGGGTGGCACAAGAAGTGCCTGATGTTGAAGAGGCTATTTCTAAAGAAGCACTTTAGGGGTAAAGATTTATTCAGTCCCCACCCACTGACAGCCCCACCTGCCATCCTCCCACCTCCAAACCACTAACTTTGCAGAGGTCACGGAAGTCCAGAGGTGTGACCCATTTATGGGCTATAAGTAAGTGCTGGAGATTCTGCAATGTGGAATGAAGAAAAGACTCATATTTGCAGCTGCTAAAGAACATGCTTGAAAATCTGAGCCCTTCAGCTCTCATCTTTTGTAAAAAGTCTACCTCTTTTTTTTAAAAAAAATGAATATTGTATTATGCCCCCCCTCCAGCTTATTGAGGCATAATTGACAAAGATATTATGTGTGTTTAAGGAGCACAATGTGATGTTTCAGTACATGAAACACTGTGACGTGATTACCACGATCCATCACTTCCTACAGTTACCTTTGGGTGTGTGTGGTGGGAACACTTAAGATCTACTCTCTTGGCAAATTTCAAAGATACAGTACGTTGTGAGCTGTGGTCACCAAGCTGTGCGTTAGATCTCCAGAACTTATTCATCTTATAACAGAAAGTTGGTACAATTTGACCAACATTCTCCCAAAATTCATATCTTGACCCTCTTTTTGGCGTGGGTGTCAACATCTGACTTTGATAACAGAGGAGTAATTGCAGAGTTTACCTTATGCTAAGGAGGCGTTTAGTTGGTTAAAGAATGAATGCATGAGTCGGGGTGAGATTTGTCAGAGACTTTTGGAAGAGAGGGAAAGGATGTGACTCATCGAAACAGACAGAAGATCTGATAGGAATCAAAACAGTGTAAGGGAAGACGTTAAAATAGAGAGAATTATTAACCCAGGAAGGAGCTGGAGGAAAATGGCTAATGGCTTTGGAGTCACACAGCTGCTCCTCTGCCTCCTGAGAGCGTGACCTTTGGACAAATGCTAAACCTCTCTAAGCCTCAGCTTCCTCATCTGTTCAAAACAACAATAATAATAATAACGGCACTTACCTTCACCATCATTGTGAGAATTACTTACTAAAGAAAAGATGCGAAGTTCCTGGCAGCTGGTTATGTGGCACCCAAAACAAACAAAGGAAGGAGTGCTCTTCCTAATCAAGCCACTGTTTGCACAGCACCGACACTGATTCTTAAAGAAATATTTTATATTTTCATCATTATTAATTGCCTCTCATAGCTTTAATTTTGACTAGAGGATGAAATAGAAGAGATGAGGGTTATGGATATGTTTCCCTGCCGGGTCAAAGAAGAGCATTTCAAGATAAACAGCAGCAGAGCTGACCCATGCATTTGATGACGTGTACGGAGACCAGCCAATCGGGCAGGAATTCCAGTGGGAATTGCACAGAGTCCCCAGGAATAATGCCTTCCATTATTTTCCACTTCACTTGAGTCTGGAGAGTTACTCCTTGTAACAGGACAAGTTCAGATCCATTTTGTTATCTTATTCCATGAACAAAGACGAAATCTTTTAATGGCAATGATAAGGCAGTGCTGCAAGCTGAAATGACTTCTTTAAGAAATGGGAAATAAGCATTTTACTGCATTTGTGGCATATCCCAAACAGCATGCGTTGTACAACAAAATTCCCCCTTAATATCTTCGTACAACTACATAGAGAAAGATGCTGCTAGTGGGGAAACTTGCTGAGAAAGAAATAGAAGAGCAAACTCCTAAGAAAGCCCCCAGTCATTATTTGGGGTTTTCAGTATTAAAGGTAATAATCTGAGAGATTTGGAACAATTAAAAAGATGACAGTTTTTGGTTAATGAAAACAAATGTAAAAGCAGTGTCCCACTAAGATTTTGTATATTAACTAAAGTTACATGGTGGAAATATTATAGAATACATAACAGAAGGAAATGCTTTATCATTCTCAACATATAAGAGATACTTCAAGATGCATGAGTCACAAATACTGTAGGTACTCCAATATTCCTTTAAGTCACAGGCTACTTTTTTTTCCCTCCCAATAGTAGAGGGACATTTTTACCATTGGTCAAAGACTGTTTTGAGAGATTGAGAAATTTTACTGGGCTTCTAACCTTGTAAAACAAACAAACAAACAAAAAAACAAAACCCTGCTTTCCTCACCCTACCTCTGTGTCCCATCTGGGAGACCTACCTCCAATATTTGGTGGAAATTTTGTCTTGCTTGTCATCCTTTAGGTCTGTGGAAAATTTCTCTTTTTTTTTTTATTGAAGTGTTAGAAGGAAATACTTGTCATGTAAGCCTCAAGGAAAATTCATACTTTTTCAACCCATAAAAACACATATAAGCACATACGAGTATCAGGATGACCAAACAGTTCTCAGTACAATTTAGAACTCATCATTTAACTTTTCTTAATTGACTTCATGCTTTTAAATCACAGATCTCAAACATTTTCCTTTTTCTTTTGTATTTATAAATGGGGATAAATGATGATCTTTACTTGAGGAATCTAGATTTATTAGACAGTTCTGCAGAAGCAGATTTTTCCTGTTAGGTTATTGCATGAATCAGACTTAACAGAGGTTATGTTGCAGTAATATATGATCCCCCAAATCTGAGAGGCTTATAAAAACGAAGGTTCATTTTTAACTCATTTTCTATGTTGCATATGTCTTTTCTGTGCCGGCGTCTGAATTAAAGGAGCAGCCTTTTGCCGACAGTGGTAGCCAAGAGTTGCAGTCGATGTGAACTTGGACCCATCCTCCCTCTGTGGCTGCAGCCCAATGCTTAGGGGCAACACAGTAGTTTTAAGCCACCAAGGGCTCTAAGGATTCTAGAAGGCACAGAATTGTGCGCATCTCACACGTAGCCACCAGTGTGAAAATGGGTGAATGGCAGGAGGGTGTAAATGTGGGTGTAGAAATTTGCTGGGAATTACCCTCTTCCCTCAATTTTCTCACACTCCAGTTACATGTGACAGCCACCATGTAGTACCTCTAAACCTGATGCATGGTAATATATGTGCCAGCACATAGATGTACCACTTAGAGTCAGAAAACCGTCTATATCATCCTGGCCAGACCACAGTGTTGTCAATTTCAAGTCATATAATATGTAAATAACCAGGAAGCTCAAAGAAACTAGACTAATTTTGCTGCGAGGTATGGCAACAACTAACTTTTAATGAGCTCTTACCATGTGCAAAGTACTTTCCATGCATTATCTCCTTTGATCCTCATATCAGCCGGGTGAGGTAGCTATTATAATGTTCATTTTTCACAAGTGAGGAAACCAAGGCTTATGAAGATTAAGTAATTTGATAAAGATCACTGGCTTAATAATTGGCAGAGCTTATATTTGATCCAAGACAGTCTGATTTCAGAATTCACACTTTTAACCATCATAAGGTACAATGACTGATGTTCACAATCTTGAAACTGGGTTATTAAAAGAGTCAGCAGTGCCTTCTAAATTATAAAAGATTAAATTATGTTCCATGAAGCTTTTATGTTAAAGTTATTTTGTTATAGCCTAACTCAGTGTTCAGTATACTTTTTCCTTTTTCTGCAAAGGACCAAATAGAAAATAATTTAAGCTTTGTGACTCCAATCAGCCTCTGTTGCATGTTGTTACTTTTACAACCCTTTAAACATGTAAAAACCATTCTTAGCACATGGGGCCATACAAAAACAAGACATGAGCCAGATTTGGCCCATAGGTCATAGTTTTCCAACCCCTGGTAACTCATCAGAGCATGATATGCCAGGTCTGATATATGTGCAACCTCTCTGCCAAATTATGGGATTCACCAAAATATGCCATTTACAAATATTCCAAAGCAGTAGGAATCTACTCAGATTGTAAGGTGAGCTGGGGTATATCTCTCTATAACTTCATAAACTTACTCTCTTGAGTAACCTCAATGTGGAGTCAGGCTCACGTGGGGACATCCCAAATGCCTCCTCGCAGCAAGGCGGTGCCCTGCTCAGCCCCTGTTGTGCTCCTGAAAATGGCATCAGGTGATACTTTGTATATGTGCTTGTCATTGAGCATTTATGGATGATTTCATTTAAAAATACCAGTGAGTATTATTGAAATGGAAAGATTATTTCTAAGTCTCTGCTTTCTCAAAAAGACATGAAAAATCACAACCAAAAGTGTTGGATCCCAGATAATTTACAGAGTAATAAAGGCCCACAGAGGATGCCTCAGATCTTTGGCATTATGTTGCCGGACATTGGATCTGGCAAGGTGAAGTTCAATATTACCACTAATAGCCCACATGTCTGTAAAAATTACTGTGTACAATAAGTTCAAAGCTTTATGTGTAATAATATTTAATTCTCACAACAGCTCCAGACAGGAGAAAATACTCTTTCAGATGGGAAAACCAAGGCACGGAGAGCTAGATGATCCAATTGAGTTTACCCAGCTAGTGAGTGGCAGGTCCAATATCAGATCCAGGCTGACTGGCTTAAGAGTCCATGACCACAGCCAGTATATTGCACTGTCTTTCCCTGGAGCAGGACATGGCTAGGTCTGTGGAAGACAAAACTGCTGTGTGATGAACAGTATTTAATTTGTGAATGTAGCACATTAAATTAAGGGGTTGCAGTTATTCAAGACAATCACAGGGGATACTGGTTTCTAATTCTGCTTTGCCCAGTCAGCTAATTGGGCGCTATGGCAGTGAGTGTTACGTTTGCAAATTTTTAAGTGTAAAAGAGGATTAGTAGTTTTTAACATGATACTTCATGTCAATATGTTAAAATTTTCCACTCACTTTGAGCCCCCTTCCTCCAAGAGAGTCATATGCATGCAGCCTGTGACACTATGACACGCTGAGTTCATGGCCTCAGGGAGAACTATCCCTGGGCACTAGTCTAACTCATTTATTATACAAGTAGTAACATAGAGCAATGATATCTTCTCATCTACATAATAAAATGGTCAGACTGCATATCTTTAAGGTGTCTTCCAATAATTATATTTTTATTATTTGATGGCTACGAAAGCATTTACTCACTGAAGGATGTCTTTACTCACTAAGGGAAGATTTCATTATTGACAGTGGCTGTTTGCAGTATAAAGTATTTTATCATTAACTACAGGATAAAACATCCTTACAATTAGATCAGCATCAATAACAATCTAGTAGAATAATAACCACGTAACCTCACTTCACAAAAGACTCAGCCCTTTAGAAGGAAAAGGGAACAAACTTAACTCATTCTTCTTCGAGGGCCAAGATACAAATCTCAAGGTATCCTTTAGATACTATTAATCTTCTTTGAACTTTGGCTCAAGTTATTTCCATGAACATTTTCTGTTTCCACTGGAGTAGATACCATAGAAGACAGAACGCTACAAATCACTTTGTTTAAAGTTACCAAAAGAAAGAAGGGAGAAGAAAAAACAGCGCAGAGTCTGCTGTTAATTAAAATCGGCCGATGATGTACAGCAACTTGTCTGGAGCGCCCCGACTGGGCCGGTTCCTTGACAGCTGTACATTCCTTCCTGCCCCTATTGTTTGAACTATGTCCAATGGTGCAATCGTTAAATCTTTGAGAGCTGTTGCTTGAATATGAGAGGCGGGGGAGCTTTGCGTTTTAAGCAAGAAGAGAGATGAGTCTTGTATTACATTTAAAAAGTTAGTGCTTATTAGATCCTTCTCACTGGGTTTCGGTAGAATGCCTCTGGTCATTTTCAGATTATCTATTGACACTTTTTCACTGCACAAATGTCAAAAATCTCGCTTCCTCCTGTCTTCCCTAAGGGATTCTTGCTGTAGGTCGAAGGGAAATAGTATGAAACACCTGGTCTTACTCAAAGGAGCCTGGGGATAGGTTAATTTCACAGTTGAAAGCTCCATAGGGTGGAAGACATTTAAATGTTTGCTAATAGATAGAGAAAGGGATCACCAAAAAAAAAAAAAAAAATTAAAAATCAGGTGGCTTCAGGAAAATTGCTCACAGACACACAAAACCATTCTGTTTCATCCTTTAGTTTGACAGATGTTTGATGGTTAACAAAGGATAACCAAGCTATTTATCTTCAAATACCAAAGTAACTTTAAAATGAATCACTATTGGCACTTTATAAAAGACAAATTGGCATTACAAATGTGTGGGGAAAAAAAAAGCCAACCTGTCTGTATGTTTATTCACACCCTAAACTTTCGGGTGTAAAGTATTTTGTAAACACAATAGCCTTTCTAAATAGCCATGATGACATGTCTGTAAATACAAAGATAGATAAGTTTAGATATATAGATTAGACAGAAACTTAGTTAGATACATGGATGACTGATAGACAGACTTAGCGTTCAGTTTCTATTTCAGGGCAAATTTCATTTTTAAAGTTCGGTTTCAAGATAGCCCCTTCTTGAAACTGGTGGTTTTGGAGTTCCGATGAACAGTTTTGCCAGCGATGGTCGCCGTGGGGTTCTGCTATTATACAAGGTTCTAGCTCCATTCTTTCAATGGCACTAGTGCCCCTCAGTCTGTAAGTGTGGCCCCTGTTTTTTTTTGAGAGGCTTTTAGAAAAAGACAGATCATCTTTTCACTGGGACTCTAGACTCCTGGGGCAACGTTTTCTAAAGACAGGTGTGAAAATTATCCTTGTTTATTCAGAAATGAGTCACTGTCTCCTGGCGGCTTCTGCTTATCTCAAGCTGGTAAAGGTCACGTGAAGTTCTGGTTCACATAATGAAGCTCTGTGCTGAGTTTGGAGCATCCCTGGGGGTTCTGCGAAGTCATTCGATTGGGGAGATCCCAACAATGTTGCTGATGTGATTAAAGTTAAACTTTACTGGACAGCCATGGGACTGTTGGCCAGTGGGAAGGTAAAGGTGGACAGAAATAGGACCGAAAGAAGTCTGGAGTCCAAACACAATATCACCAAACTAATGAAAATAAAACTTGTTGGTCGTAAAGGTTACTGTCTTTTTTTTTTTTT
>CM052436.1:7421146-7444570 GCA_028533085.1 Varecia variegata | reverse complement strand
CCTTGATTTCCAGGTCCTTTGACATTCTAGATTCTGCTGAGCAGAGACTGAAGAGATGTGCCCAAAGCCAGAGGGGGACATTGGGTGACAAAATAAGGAGCTTGGATGTTTCCACTGACATCTGGAAGAGAGCTTGAAAGTTCACGCTCATGAGGCTATTTACTCCTTTTGCGTATATGTCTCTTGTCTCTCCTTTCACTATTTCTGTCTCTTTCTCACACACATTTTCTTCTGCTCACAGTGAAGTGTTGTTGCCCAGAAATCTGTCTGCAGCTTGGTTTCTTGTCACCCTACCTTGTAATTCCCTGGGTGATCTCATCACTCACACGACGTTGAATTCCCTTGTGGACGTCTTTCACACTGGCCTTGACTACAGTGAGCATCATATCTCACGTCCAGCTGTTTAGTGGACACAGAATAACCCGCAGGTATGTTATACTTTATCTGTCCCACACTGGACTCACAATGTTTCCTTCAAACGTCTTTCTTCTTATGTGTTCTCTATCAATTCACTCGTATAATCTAGAGAAATGGAACTTGCAGGCATCATTTTTCCTTCACCCTTAAGTAGTCATATTTTAGTGCAGGTTCTTTTGATTTAATTTCTAGTTTTTTCTTGATTCTGCCCACCTCCCCACGTGCACCTCCCCTGCATCTCCACTCTGTCTGGTTTCTGTGAGCCCCTGGTCATTTCTTGCCTGGATTGGTGCAAGAGCCTCCAAACCACTCTTTAAGTCATCAACACTGTTCCCCTAAAAGCCATTCCCTGGAGTCCCCAGAATTATCCAGTCCCAAATCAAGCCCAAACATGGCATGTTCCTTGAATGAACCCTTCAGTGGCTGCCATCTCCTCTGAAGCACAGCCCAAGTGCCTTTGTAAGACCTTTTGTCCACCCCTCCCCCAGGAAATTCTCTCTCTTCCTGACTCACATATTCCATCAATATGGAACTCCTGCAATTCCTGATTATACCCTGTCTGGAAAGGTTCCCCCAACCCCTCTTCACCACAATTCTCCTTGAGAAGTCCTTGATTCAGCTTGGGATTCTCGCCTCCTGAATGCTTCTTATAACAACCCTAAGCTAGCCTAAGCCCTCTCCCTCCCAAATGAATAAAATCTTATGCCCACACCTATTATTTAATTTATGTTATAATGAATATATTTTTGTGTGATACACGTATGAGGTCCATCCGGAAAGCATCCAGCCATGTAAGATGAAAAATAAAGACATTTATTGAAGAAAGTACAAGATACAAGAAATGTTGTACATAGAACAATGACGCCCCAGTCCCTTTCAAAGTAGGCACTTTGGGACCCCACACAGTTCTCCCAGCGTCTCTTAATCTAACTCACACACGTTCAACATTCTCAGATGCTCTGCTTATTGTAGGCCTTCCAGAACGTGCATCACTTTCAACAGATTCTTGACCATCTTTGAAGCATTTGTGCCACACTGTTATTTGCGCTGCACTCATTGCATCATCCCCGAAAGCCTTCTGAACCATCTGAATAGTTTCCACAGAGAAATGTTCGAGTTTAACTCAAAATTTGATGCAGATTCATTGCTCTGTTTGCTCGGTCATTTTAAATGCAACGGCCACACAGTAAACATGCTCACTCAACAGCCTCTAGCACCCCACGGATTAGTACAATGAAGTTGTCATTGTTCATGGGTGCACATCCCAGTCCACTCTCCTTGGCTGCCAGGTGACATCTTTGTTGCCCAAACTGTTCTCGTTATATTAACAATGGCTGGATACTTTCTGGACAGAGCTTGTATATATTAATATTTGTATGTATATACACACATGCATGTATATGTATATCTATATACTTCTAGCTATCTAATTTCACTAGCTGTACAATGATTCATTTGTGAGTCTGTCTAACCCTACTTATCTGTGGACGCCTTAAATCTAGTAATGGACTTGTTAAGTCATCTATGAATCTACAGTGGCTACCGGGGTGTACGGACTAAACAAAGTGTGTATTCCATCAATATGTGTTGAAGGAAATATTTCAGGAAAAAATACAGTCCCATCTCTTCCATGAACAGACCAGAATGTGTGGAATAGTAACTATGAGATGTAGTTTGTATATTTGACCCTCCAAACCTCATGTTGAAACTTGATCCCCAGTGTTGGAGTGTGGGGCCTAGTGGGAAGTGTTTGGGTCATGGCGGAGAATCCCTCATGAATGGCTTGGTGCTGTCCTTGTGGTAATGAGTGAGTTCTCACTCTACTGGTTCCCATGAGGGTCACCCCACCCCCAGAGCTGGTTGTTAAAAAGAACCTGGCCCCTCCCCCTCTATCTCTTGCTTCCTCTCTCTCGCCATGTGATCTGCACACGCTGGGCCCCTTCACCTCCCCTGTGAGTGGGGCCTTCCTGAGGCCCTCAGCAGAAGCAGGTGTTGGTACCATGCTTCTTGAACAGCCCAAAGAGCTGTGAGGCAAATAAACCTCTTTCCTCTATAAATTACCCAGCCTCAGGTATTCTTTTGGAGCAACACAGACTAAGACACTACGTATTAGAAAAAGCACAATCTGCATATATGTGTGTGTGTGTTCACATTAATTTTAACTTAGTAAATATTCATAACTTAGTATGTATGTGGCACTATTCTAGCTGCTAGACATATAGCAGCAAACAAGACAAGAGGGGTCTGTGATCTGGTGGAACTTACATTCCAGGGTGCAAAGTGTTTCATCAACATAAGAGCCAATGCATAAACGAACAAAAGGACTTCTGACAGTGCTAAGTCATTCAGTTAATTTTATAAATATTTATTGAGTGCCTACTTAAGGGTCAGACACTCTTTTAGGTCCTGAGCATAGAGTAAGAAATAAAACAGATAAAGATCCCTTGGAGCTCACAGCTTACATTCAGAGAGTGATTTGGTAGGGTAAGAAGCAGCCTTGTTAGGATGGCCGGGTAGGGCTTCTCCCAGGAGATATCATTTGTGTTCAGGCTTGAATGATAAAATCATCCATGCAGAGAGCTGGCACTGAGAGCTGGTAGATGTTTCGAGAGGAAAAGATGGTGAGCTTGGTGTACATGTGTGTTCAGGGAACATAGCAGGCCTGACACTGCTGTCCTTACAAAGGCCTACTTGCGAGGTTGGCCCCTGGCTGACATCTGGAAATTTGGATCTCGATAGTGTTCCCACAATTCTCGAATTGATAAGGACAGCTTACTTTACCTAAACTGCTTATAAACACAATGTGATTTATGCTGAACATCTGCTTTCTTTTGGGAGGCTGAAATGTTGGTCTGTGTTAGGGAGACAGTGTCTATGTGACCAGCCCCCAGTAACAACCCGGGGTGCCGAGTCTCCAAAGAGCTTCCCTGGTAGACAACAGCTCACATGTGAGTCACAATTCGACACTGAAGGGATTAAGCACGTCCTGTGCACCTCCCCTGGGAAAGAGGACTCAGAAGCTTGTGCCTGGTTTCCTCTGGACTTTGTCTCATGTGCCTTTTTCCTTTGCCGTTTTTCTCAGTATCCTTTCACTATAATGAATTGTAGCTGTGAGTATGACCATATGCCAGGTCCTATGAGTCTTTCTAGTGAGTCATCAACCCTGAGCATGGTCTTGGGACCCCTGACATGACACGTATACTTATTTCATGGAATCCATGTCATGTATTTGAAGAAACAGGTTAGTATAAACAAAAGAGTTGGGTTAAATGCTAAAGACAGGAAGGAACAGGGATGAATACAGAAAAGACCAGCTTAAGAGAATGATCCCCCGTAAGGCTGTATGGGGATAAAACTCCAGGCGGGTTTCATTTAACCGCCTCCACTCTTTCTGGTCTTTTAATGATTTTTATGGTCATACCATTCTTTATAAGTTACCCCAAGAGTTTAGGCACTTAAATACATACATCCTGGATATTGACCTAAGCCTTTATCTTCCTAAGATGATTTTTCCATATTTACGAACATAAAAATTCACCAAACGCAAATTAACTGTCTTTAAGATTCTTCAAGGTTACATTATTTCATCATTTAATAAATACTGATTGAGCACAGATGTTTTATTGTACCCCCAGTACTATGGTAGTCACTGGTGATTCAAAGATGACTACGACAAATCCATCTTTGTTCTCAAGGAACTCACTCAAGGGAAGAAAAATGCCAAAGAAAAACAGGCAAAAGGGCTTTGTTCAGAGTGCAGTTCTGCAATTGCACATCAGTTTTAGGAGCCTTCTGGCCATCCGAAGCCACATGTGCTATGCCACGCCAGGCTCCCAACAGGTGAACGTAGAGAACGGTAGGTGAGTCAGCACATGGAAAATGCTGGGGATTCCTGAAATAGTACTGAGTCATTAATCACTGATATCCTGGCTCAGTCCACGGAGCAACTGGGAATGAATAAGCAAAGAAAGTGAGCTAACCGTTAGAGGATGGAAATACCCCTGGGGGCATTTGTTGAGTCAGTATAAGGACGTGGAAAACTTCAATAGTCATAGATTCAAACGGAATGAAATAAGAAGTGAAGAACATTCTCCAACAGCTTGATGTCTAATCAGAAATTACTGGCAAACATCACTCTTCTGGATTCTTTCCTTGGGAATTAGAGAAAGGAAGAAAAAAGAGGAATAAAATGTTCTGACCATGGTAGATTTTAGATTTATATTATATGACAATACATAGTATATAACCAGTGTTTGATGTGTGATTTTGAATCGAATTATAAAAGGTAAATTATAATATAAAGGAAAAATAATATAAAAGAAACAACTAGAGAAACTGATGGAGGTAAGATAGGTCTTGGAAGCAGTAAATTAATGAAACATAAGATAGATTTTTTAAAAAAACTATACATGGGGATACATATGTACGAGTTTTTGCAAAATAGTCAGTTTTTGCAAAGTTGGCTTAAGAGAAAGGTCAAAGTGATACTAGATGTTGCTATGTCTTGTTCAGCAAAACTTCCCACTAAATTTGGAGCTTCCCAAATTTTGCCATAAAATAAATTTCTGAAAAGCATAGCGAGATTTTTCATTGACTTACACTGCCACATCAAGGATATGTTTTTTTTTAGGAAATAAGAAAAATTCTCCTCTATATGTAAAAAACATATTTAAAACTACAGTAAACTTTTTAAAAAACAACTTAAAGTGAAAAAAATACTTTGAAAAAACACCACCATTTTTCAAAATATTAACATAATAGTATATACTAAAATAAGGCATAACAATGTTGAACTGGTTTAAAGTTGTTTGTATCTTTCAGTGAATGATGTTGATTCAGAAAATTCACCAAGTCATTTCAGGAAACTCAAGTGGTTTTCATGTTCAGCATGATACTGTCTCATTTTTTTTCTATTTTCTTCACTTAATAACCTATTTCTACATATCTCCTTTAGCACCTGTACATGTTTCAGCATCCCTCATGTAAAGAGAGAGGGTTGAACACCAACAGGACTGAAAAACTAACAGTCATTGATTGTGTACCTTCCTGTTCAGCAGCGTGCTGTGCACTTGATGGAGTCACTACATTTAATTCTCCCAGTGCAATGCACAATGGGTGTTCTTGTCCTCATTCTATAGTAGAGACTGAAATGTCCATAGTCCTCACCAGCGCAGAGGGCTCCTTTGCGCTAGACAACAGCTAGGCTCTGAGAAGGCCCATCCACTGGTGGACAATGTCCCATGCTGGGCCCATTTTATCAGTGTTTGCCCGGCCAGCCTAAGTGGACTTCCTGCCATTGCCTAGGACTGCTGGATCCCAGGGTTTGAAAGACCACTGAAGAACACCTCATCCAGCCACACGGAACACAGGACCTCCTGGGACCCCACCCTTCTTCTAAAAGTGGAAGTAGCTCAGCAACTTAGCCAGGAATTTAGTACAAACCAGGATTGGATGATCATAGCTTGTTCGTAGATTTACTTGTAGAAGCTGCTCAGTGAATGTGTGTTCAGTTGGGGAATCATGCACGTTTGAAAACTCTTGAATGCCACGTCTGCCTCTGCCGGGGCTCAAAGAAGAACCTGATGGAAACCTGTTGGGTTTTAGTTCTGTGCTTGCCTGGTTCTTTGGCTTCTCTTGTGGGTGTCAGAAAATGGGGATGCAATACAGTACTCATAACTGTGAAGACAAGTTTTGGGTGTGCAAGGGATGCTCTGTTAAAGGTAATAGCATAACATAGGGTGAAACAGCGTCTTTCAAGAAGTTACTCGCTCTTCAGTTTTTTTTTAAATGAATCCTTCTCAAGTCTGTCTTACTTACTTCCGTTATGTGAGACATTTTCTCAGGTTTCATCATCTTAGGCCACATATAATTCAGGAAGCTATAGACTTAATACTAGGATTCCACCAGCCCATTTCTTTCCTTACATTTTCAATCCATCAGTCATCATCTACGGAGCATCTATGATGTCCTTGGTCCTCCTTGGAATAAGAGCATGAATTTTTTCAGTTTCTGTTTACTTCACTAGCTCACATTCCTTTCCTTTCTTGGTGAATAACACTTGTGTGCTCAAGCCCGACACTCGAGGAGGGCCTCCTACCTGTCCACTCTCCCTCGGTCCACTGTAACCTGCCATCCCGTTGTGCCAGGTGTTCCCACTTCTCTCACTCCCTGGGGCTGGCCCTGGTGTAGCCAGGTCAGAGTATTAAAAGGACTCCTCGACAGTCCATTGTCAACAACGCCTCCCAACACTCTTCCTAATGGGAAAATAGAGCTGCACATTTCCCTTGCTTAGAATTCTGCAAGGTTCCTCCGAACCAAGGATAAGCTCACCTTCCTTGCTTGCTGGAGGAGGCTATACTGCACTTATTCAGTTCAACCTGTACCTATGGAGCACCTATTGCGTGCCAGGCACTGATCTAGGTGCTGGGGATACAGTTGATAACAAAGGTCCTGTTCTCATAGAGCTTGTGTGTGTGTGTTTGTGTATGGCACACACACGTGTGTATATGTGCATATATGTACATGTATATATGAATGCTAATACTTATATTTAGAAGATGACTTGTAAAAAGGTGTAGAAGGTGAGTTGAAGAAAAAAAAGGCAGGGAAGGATTCTAAGGAATGCCAAGGAGGGGATCATTTTAAATAGGGTGATCAAGGAAGGTCTCATTAAGACAGTGACATCGTGACAGAGGTTTGAGTCAGTCCTGCCTATTTTTGCAATATCACTTTCTGCAGCCTCTCTACCTCACATTTTGTTTCATAATATTGAACTCTTAGTTGTCTCCAAATCCACCAGTCCCAAGCCTTTGCATATCCTGTTGATCATCCCTAAAATTCCTTCTCTCCTGCAAAGGCAGACTCTTAGCTGTGTCTGTTGTCTCTGTGCCCCACCCAGGACCTGCCAGGCAAGCTTAGGACCCTCCCTTTGGGCTGTGACTTCACCTGGAACAAACCCACCAGAGCAACTATCATCTCATACCATAATTCTTCTCTCTCCCTTTCTACATACATAGATACAGACAGAGACATGCACAGACATAATACATAACATGTTTATTGAGTTCTTACTATGTCCATGCTTTGTCATTACTTTTCATAATGTAATAAGGTGCAATTATCCCCATTTTACAAGTGAGAAAATTCACTTGTCCAATTCCTTTCCACTGATGGAGCTGGACTCAGGCTGAAAGCTCTCTGACCCCAGCAGCCTTGGTCTGCCGACAGTGCCTGCAGCCTTCTCCAAAAACTCCACGCTACCTTAGGGACATGTTCCGTACCTTTGGATTTTTGTGTTCTTGAACCCGGCACACTGCTTACTTAATATAGAGAAAGTGCTCCATGAATATGTATTGAACAAATACATTTTAATAATCTTCATTCATTCATTCACCATTCATAAGGTGCAAACTTTCTGTCTAGCCCCTCGAGTATCTCCCCACAGGCCCAAACTTTCAACAGCAACATTTTACAGCACTTACCGTGGTACTGTGCTAAGTACTAATACCAATGTCTTTCAGTCTCATAACAACTTAATGAGGTAAGTACCACTTTTTTCTCCATTTTACAGATGGAGAAACTGAGGCTTCAAGCAGTGAGGTCACTTTCTGAAGCTCTCGTAGATCCTAAGTGATGGAATGAAGCCTTGAACCCAGGAGGCCTGGCTCCGGAGCCTCTGCTCTCTGTCACCGTGTCACACTGCCTGCCTGGACTCTCCAGACTCAGGTTCCAGGCCCAATCACTGATGAGCCATGATATTCTGGACTGTTTTCTACCTCCCAAGCGAGGTATCATCGCAAACATCTACTTTGTATTGCCGTAGTGGGGAAAAGTGACCTCTTAAATCCAAGTCCTCTCGGTGACTAAGCAAATATCCCCGGGGAAATTTGGCAGCACCATTCTCATGCACTGGAGGCAAAGGGTAATCAAAACATGAGAAGTATCCAAAAAGAAAGTTGATTACTGTGTGTTGGAGGAAAAACAAAAACAAAGAACTTTTTGTTGTTGTTATTTGTTTTGTTAAAGCAAGGAAATATTGGGAAACTGCAATTGAAAGAGGATTGATGTTGGCACGAAGGAAGAAGTATTCTGGATCACAAAGGAAATTTGTCTTTTAATCAAATGTCAAAAACCCCATAACCCTAACCTGGAACCAAGAAGGAATAAACTAAATCCTATCAGAATTCTTAGATCTGAAGAATGACACTTTCAGTAAGTGGCTCCTTGTGGGTTTGAATTAAATGTGAAAAATATAAAAGGAAAATGTGATCAGGAAGTCAAAGTATGCTTTTTATACTGCCCACTACTTCTCACTCTCCCCAGGACCCCCTAAAAAAGAAAAGGAATCATTTTTTCACTGCCTCGTGAAAGAGACAAAGTGCTTGGTGATTTCTTTACCTTAGAATATTGTTGATCTTATAAAACTGTGCTGCTGACCACAGGGCTGATTCCAGTATTAAACAACTACCAATGCTTTTATGGAGAATCGTGAGAAACACTGAGCGAGGAGGCAATTCTGCTCAAGGGTCATCTTTTCTCCTTGCCTTTTTTAAAATTGTATTTATCAGCATTTGAAAGAAAACCAGATATTTTCTTTCCATGAAAGTTGATGACTTCAGGTGGGGAACGAGCATCTGTGGCAGATGGACTCTTGAAACGTGGTGAAATATCCTGTCTTCATGTAAATGTTTATGGGAGCAGGAGAACTGAAGAAGAAAAACACAGCAAAAAATTGCATGACTCACAGGCTGAATTGCTTCTAAATAAAGCGTTTCTCAGAGTTTCCCATGAGGTGTTTTGAGCGAACAAGCAGCAGGGGCTCTGCTAGTGTGGAAGTAGATGTTTAAAACACAAAATGGTGCATCCAACAGTCACTCAGGAGAAGAATTCTGTTGTTTTTGAGGTTTAAGTGAGTAGACGTCTAAAATCAGAGTATCGGATCACATATGCCTGTCCTGTTCCGTATGCAGCGACAGTGTCCCTGGCAGTTCTTGGCTGGGCCACGTCGCAGATGATGATCAGAGGTTTAGCAGGACGCCTCGCGTTGACTCACAGACTTTCCTCTAATAGAGCATCTTGAAGTGATGATAATTAAGTTTAATTTTAGATCTTGTGTGCTGGACCTGGGAATGGTTTTAAATTGGGAGCAGGCTCCCTTGACTTTGGCACTTGAGTTTTGAAAGGAAGGTCGTAAGTCTTAGACTACTTACAGAGTGTTCGGTCCCTTATACTCCAGAAAATTGTGTATTTGGAACGAATCAGGGGAAAATCTTTCACTGGAACTGCCCTGCAAGGGGCAGACACTCCTGCCGTTCGCCCTCAGCCTCACAGGTAGAAACGCGGCCACCTTTCTCCGTAGTCCAGACTTTCAAGCCCGAACGTGGCTAGAGCCTTTTACACCCATGTGAGAATCAATTCTTTTTCCAATAAAGCTTGTTAGGAACCACAGTTGGAACAGCCTCCAGATTCCCATTGCAGCGTACCAGTGACGGTCTCCTATGACCCGATGACAAATTGGCAGATTACATTAGATGACTTGACCATTTCTGGGTACCTGGCAGTGAGCAGCAGTACAGAAATGAAACCGTGGCATCGGAATAATTACTAACCGGAATGTCTTCAACCCTCTCTGTGTTCAGAGGACATATGGTTTAATGAGGGGACTTGTTCTGGTTTGCCAGATTTAACAGATAAAAGTACAGGGCACAAAGTTAAATTTGAATTTCAGATAAACACGAATAAATTTTATAGTGTACATATACTCCATGCAACAGTTTCTCTTTCATTGTTTACCTGAACATTAAACAAAATATTTGTTGTTTATCTGAAATTGGAATTCAACTGAGTAGCCTGTATTTTAAATGGCAACCCTATAAAATAAGTGAGCTTTTCTGAGGTACTATTTTATCAAAAACACATTCTGAATGTTTTCCTGCAAGAACTGGAGAATCTAGTCAAAAATATTTGCTATTAGCCAGAAAACAGCCATTCTGGAGGGGCGTTTCTCAGTCATCGACACATACTGTAAACCTACGCCCGGAAACCAGCAGGGTGAAAAAGTAAAAGCAACATGACAATTTAATGAATCCTGTTGTGACCTAACACTTCCACCCGGGCAGAATCCAGATTCCCTGCCAGTAATCCTGGGCTTCAGGTTCCAGTTTCCTCATTTTTCTTCACAATGTTTCACTGCCTCCTATAGGGGGAAATAAGGGAAGAGATAAAGAGGAAAAAAAAAAAAAGTCCAGCAATTTAATGTACATTTGTTTTGGCATTAGCTGAATTCTAGAGATGAAAACAATCTCCTGCTTTTAATTCGGTCCATGTGCAACCAAGTTGTATGTTGGGAGATCTGGCTTTTAATAAGAACAATTAACAAGCGTTTTGATCTCAGGAAGTCGAGAAGAGTCGCTGCTTCTGAGAGTACAATAAACATTGACCAGCAGTTAGTCGGTCCGCATTTCTCTATCCGTCATTTTGCAGCCTCCACTCTGATTTGGGGCAAATGTGAGATGGGGCCAGGAGAGCGCCCCCCCCACGGCCCCACCACGTGGCCAGCCGTCCACTTCTGTGCCAGAGCCCCTTCCTTCCTGCCCAGGGAGGCGAGCCGCCGAGGCCGGTTCTGGGCAAGTGGCCACTGCCGGGATCTTTGCTTTAGATAGCTTGCAGCTGGGCTGAGTGGGCGTCCGTGCAGACTCAACACAGGCAGCTCCCACCGTCTCTACTGTTGCGGGCCAGTGGAGGCTCCGGGGCCTTTTGATTTATAAAGAGCTGTATGCACCTACAGCCGCAGTTTTAGGGAGCAGAGCTGTGATAAACGGGGCTCTGGCTGCCGATCTCATAGATGCACACACACACACACACACACACACACACGCATGCACACACACGGCCCACTAACCTTTCCCCCATGTCCGAAGAAGGTTCCAGCCAAGCCCCGTGGAGGATGTCATGCCTGGGTGCTTACCTGGGCTGGGGGCCACAGGGGCTGTCTGTGTCCAGTCTGCAACCTCTTACCTCAGGGCTCCCCCCAGACAGTGCTAAATCAAAGCGTGGGGCTTGATAACTTTTTACTCGGTGTAGTTATTCTTACATTTCTGACATTTCCAATGGGAGGCCGTTGAGAGCCGTGAAGGGAGCTGTGTTCGCCTTTCTGGGCCAAGCCTGAGGTTGATGCTTTCCTCCCTCCAGACCACGATGTTCACATGTGCTGCGAATGAACACATTCTGAGGATGAGGGTGAGGAATTCTACATGGAGAGACCCGAGAGGTCCTGTTTTCTTGTCCTGGACTCCAAATGACTGCCGAATGGGGAGAAACTGCAATTACAAGAGTTCATGAGGGAACCGTGAAAACACAGTGAATCAGAGAAATGGAAACCCAGACTCTTCGGTTCCTGTGGATGCTATTTTTAATCTCCACATCTCAGTTGCGCTCTTTCTTGTTTCCCTCGCCTCGCTGGAACCCTACACACACCTAGCTTCCTATTGGGCTTGGGGACAGAGAGGAGCTGGGGCCCCAGGAGTGAGGGCCCGGCTGCCAGCAGGTGCAGGAGAGCCGGTGTCCACACGGAAAACTGGGCCACATCTAATGGGAAGGTGTTGGGAAAACACGAATGACATCTCTCCTTGCCTTATCTGCCTCAGCTAGAGACTGCCAGGGTTCCGGGTGGGGGGTGGGGAGGAAGGTGGGAGAGAGGTAGCCGTGAGGTTGTGGACCACTGTTCAGACTGACCTGCGCCCCTCCCTTCCCACCTTCCTTCCACACATATCTAGAAGGTGCCACCACCAGCAGTCTTGGTATTAGGCTCCAACCATACCAAGGTAATCCTTGTCCTCAGAAACCTCACAAGGGACAAAAACCGTTCAGAGAGGACCCCTCTGTCATTCTACCATGTGGGTGTGGGTGCCCACAGCACAATGCACTTATATTTATGAAAACACTTTCTCTTCCCTCTAAGAGTGAAATAATTCATACCATGGCGTGGTTCTGTAACTGAAAAAGAGAAAAGTGAATCAAATGCCTCGAGGAAAATAACAGCTTCTGGAGTAAAGAGCCAAATGTATAAACTGGGGTCTGGGCCTCAGCGCTGTCTGTCTTCTGTCTTCCCACCCAGCTGTGAGCACAAGGGGGCTTGGCCTGTCTCCTTTGCCCCTGTGTGCCCAGCACCCAGCTCTGCACCTGGCACCTCACAGGCACCGGGCTGTGTCTGTGGACACACCGCAGAGAGATCTGTGGCAGCCTCTGCCCCGGCCGGCACACTTGACCTCCTGCAAACCCAGAGTCGCTCCCCAAAGGGGTGTATTCAGCCTCCCACCAGCTTTGACATCCAAAATGTTCCTCTCAAGAAGTGGGGTTTGCTCCCTGAGACCTCCAGTCAAAGTCTGCCCCTGTCACTGATGTGGCCTCAGCTGCCCTCTTCTCCTGACCCCCGGCGTATCATTCTGTGAGAAGAACTGGCACTAGCTTCCATCTCAGAGAAAGGACAACGAGCCTCTTAGGCCCCAGCAAAATCAGGCTTACCGTTACTTCTAACATGACCCTCTCATTCGGAGAGCTGGAACTTTCTGGAACCCTCTGGAACCTTGTACAGGCTGTTGAGCGTCTGGTACAGAACTCAGTAATAAATTTGCTCCATACATACAGTATTCAGCTGTAGTCTACTCACTGGAAATTGTAGCACTATGTTGGCTTGCATAATTTGAATAGAAATGGCTACCTTCAATAAAAGCTATATGCTTTACTGAATTATTTCAATTTTTTTGTTCTCATTTACTTTCTTCAGCCCCAGATAATCTTGAGATAAACTGCTGATGTATGATTAATTTTAAATGTTATAATATTTTGAGCCAAGCTGATTTTGATGACAGTGAAGGAACATTTTGAAGTAGTTTCATGATTTTCATAGCACAAATGATTTTATAAGGGAAAACAAAATATTCCCATATAGTAAAGCTTTAAAAATGCTCGCGGTGTTGTTTAGCTTCTCCAACACAAGCACCCACAACAGTAAAGCAAACAAATCCACAGTGGGCTGCAAATGTGGTTTCTGGAACTCTCCTCAAACTTGGCAAACTTTTGGGGGCTCCCAAAGGACAGAATTACTTCATGTCAAAGCAAAAGTTCTCCTGACTCCGTAAACAGCCCACGGTTCTGGGAAATATGAAAAACGTAGGTCAAAAATGCAGTTGTGTTGTGTTTGGAAAGGCAGTCTGTGATCATGAACTCTCAGTCCCGTGGGGTCCATGTTCTTTGGGGTCCTCCCTTCCTCATGTTCCCTGTCTCTCTCTTCACCTTCTCCTCAGAACACTCAGCACTAAACACACAATCCAGTGATGACATTACAACCAACCTGGGAGGCTGATGAGATCCGAATCCTTCTTTAGAGCTCACACTGCACTGAACTTTTTCACAGTAAACAGATTTCTGTTTTGTGGCGTATACAAAAACTTGGCAAGTAAAAGACAAAGGTCACCAAAGATCTCATTTCCCACTAGTTTTGTGGTGAAAACCAAATTGATACTCTCTTTTCTCCTTCCTACCACACAACTGATTCCCATTCCACGCTGTAGTATAGGTAAGTGCCAACACCATCCTCACCAAGAATATTTTATGGTGCACTGAATATCAAATCAACTTAAAATACATTCTGGTTCCATCAGGTATGAAGGCAATGTTTCACAAACCACAGTATTCCATCAGAATAAATGCTGAGCTTTTTATTTCCATCACAGAATTCATGCTGGGAAGGTAGAGAAATGATCTGCCCACAAAAATGCATGTGATAAAGAAAAGGTTGCATCTTAAAATTTTAAACTTCATCTAATAAATTATCCAGACAAGGGAGACGAGGGCTTTGGGCAGGATTGGGGATTTACTTTCATTAGGAGCAAGAGATCTCGAAGAGGAAAAACTACAGTGTATTCCATTTGTTCCTTTGACAACCAGGATCTTCCCTGTTGTAAACCAAACAAACATTAACAAGGAAAACCAGCTGCTTTTACAATGAATAAACCCATTACCTCAACTCCTTGTACATTACTGAGGTATTTTTACTTGTCAGATTTTCTGTTTCATGGAAGCTTGGATATTTTCAGTATGCTGTCAATACAGACAAAACAGAGCTGGTTTTAGCAGCAGCACCAGATGTGTCTGAGAACATGGGCCTTCCTGGCCCTCCAAGTCCAAGGTTTGGTGGTAAGTTACAGCTGTTGTCAAAAATAGTAACAACAGGATCTGGCATCTTGACACGATGCTGCCTGGCGTGGCTAAGCTACCTGCACAGTAGCCAACGGGAAGGAGGCTGCGCGCATGCGCAGGGAGGGGTTCCCCCACCCCGCCCCTAGAGTTTCGACTCAACCTGTGCATGAAGAGTGAGCTGTGGTTCTCACTGCAGCAAAGAAAACCAGTGCATCTTGCTGCAAGTAGCCATCTGACCCAGAGTGTGTGTTTGACCCATGGCATTCAGTAACATTAATTGTGCTGGGGGAAGCAAATGAGCACTAAACAATCTAAAATGAACAAAAAGGATTTTACAGAAGTACCAGCATGAGGGATCCTTTGTCTTGCCATATCCAGTTTACCCCTCTTTCCTGGATTATTGGGTGTCATGCACACTCAGGGTGGCAGAGGTGGTGCCGGTGCTAAGAGGGCCAGCGTCCTCCTGGAGTCAGTCAGAGGCGTCTGTGACCCATGGGTCAGGCAAGTCAGCTCTGCAGAGCCCAACAGGAGGGCTATTTATCAGTAGAGTTTAGAGGGCAACCTCCATTTAAAAATGAACAAGTGGGGTCTAGGGAAGTTAGACTGGCACAGAACCAGAGCTAGAAGCAGGTTCAGCAGTAGAATAAACAGCAGCAGAAGTGAAGGTTAAAGTTTAAAAAACTTTGTTTATATACCTCATCATGTACGATTGCTTGACCCCATTTGATCCAATCTGCATGGAGTCTAGCCTGTGAAATGAGTCTGGCATCAGACTGCTTCTGGGTTGATCTTAGTTCAACCTCTTATTAACTGAATGGCCTTGAGCAAGGTTTTTAAATGCTCTGGGCTTCAGTCTTTTCATTTATAGAGTGGGGACAATCTGCCCCTTAGAGTTTGTGGATGTATGTAATACACTTAATGATGTAATATATTTGCCACAATGTCAAGCATACAGTCAACATTCAGTAGATGCCAGCTACAATTATAATACAGCAATCACAATGAGCCTTGAGTCTGTTCTGCTTTAGAGGAATGGCTTTTGCTGAAGAAATGGCCAGCTGGTCATTTCTTTCATAGTAATAGAAGTTTTCATTTCTAGCTGGGACCATGATCACTTTAAACAAACAAAACTCATTTCTCAACATCCCTTGCAATTAGGTGTGGCCAGGTTTTAAATAAGCTCTGACCAGTGACATACAGGCTAAATGTTGCCCTTCTTTAATCCTTTCTTTACAAAATCCAGGCTATAAGTAGGTGGTCAAAGCCATCAGGCTCAGGCCACCTGCTCTGAGTTGTGTAGCAAACTCTGGCACTGTATCTTGAATGATGGCTATAATTCATTCTTTCTTCTATCCTTTTTTTTCTTTCTCCTCTCTGATACCGGGAATAAATATGTGATGGCTGGAACTTTGGCTGCCAAGCTGAACCTTGAGGAACAGGGCTATATGTGAGTGCTAGTGAAGTGCAGAGCTGGACAAAGCCAGGGTCCCTTAGTATTTTAGAAAATATGAGTGCTATACTGCTTGCCTTCTGACATTTCCATTTGCTTAACCAATTATTATTTTTATGCTCTGTCACAGTTAGGTTTCAAAGAAACCTCTAATTATCAAGAATTACATTGTGAAAACAATGATTTAAGTTGGGAACAAAAGGACCTAGAGAGTTTCAAAGATGTTTTTATTGCAGGATTTTCATAATAGTATCTTAATAGCAATAATGTATTTTATTGATGTTAGTGAAAGTAAAGATGCTTTTTAAATCCTAAACATAACCGAGAAAATTATAAATATTACAAAAGACCAGGAAAAAATCAATACATTTCTATATTCAGGTCACATAGCCAGGACATTTCACAACAGCCACCAGTGGACAAAAGAATATAATTAATATCAACTGAGCAGCCAGTCACCCCAAAAAGCAACTGTGTATTCCAAGGCAGAGAACACAACAAACTTTCTTCTTATGTTTGTGGTGCTATTTCTCAATCACAAACCCATGATCACTGGAAACAATATTCAAAATATTTATCAATCTCCATAGTCTGGGTGCTGTCCAGTCAGAACAGATGCTGGCTACAGAACAACTAGTGTATCATCCATCCTGGTGCATGGCAACATGACATCAGCCTGATGATACCAACAGCAGTATGTGCACTAAAATCACATTTCTCAAGTTATCAACCACGTTTTGTCAAATTTATGGTATAACACATGGGAGAAATGCCTGTACATGTGCAAAATGCTGGGTCCATAAAGTAGCTCTTGTTTTTTTGTGAGATTCCATGTGTTGGGTTAGAAGACAATGAGATCCAAGGATCCTTTTGGAGAGAATTTTGGAAGGGGATTAAGTGGGTCTTTAGCATATATTTTTCTTTACTATTGTTTGCCTGTGTTTGAGTCAGTGCTTGTGTGCATTCACGTGTGTGCACATGCACACACACGTACACACACAGTGTGATTGCAACCAGGAGTGCATTGACCTTGGCTGTGGCCAGCAACACTGCCTCCTTCATTCCAGGAACAAGAAACTTCAGAGCGCTGGACTTGTTTCTGGCATTCATGCCGCAGGGCTCTTAGTGTCTAGAATACTATTTTTGATGTGCAGCTGTTGAGTTGAAACATCTGACAGTTTCTCTTCTCCAGGCTGGTTTGGTGCAAGATACCAGTAAACGATCATTTGTTTCAGTTCTTATAAGAGTCAAGAGACTAATATTAGATAAGGGTTCCTCCCACTTGCACAGTCCTTTCCTACTGGCTTTTAGCCTAGAGGATCCTAGACCCACAGAAGCCCTGCAGAGCCCTTCCCAGGCTGGCTGGTGCTGTAGCCTCAAGACCTGTGGGTCTTGCTGCATCTGGTTTATAAGTCTGGCCAAATGGGAGTATAGGAACATCCAGGGCACTCCCCCAAACCCCGTCAGTCCACGCTAAGTCCTTGCTACAGTTGTACTCATTTCCTTTTGAATTGTCCCCTGTGGATTTGGAGACTAGCTGGCCATGACTCACTGAAACAGTCATTTGTGTACTTGGAGGCCATTAGTAAAATCCCCTCTTGGTTCGAGAAGGAAGGAGATGATCAAAATAGTTAACAACTGGCAAGATTTAACAACTGGCAAGGCTCCAGCTTTATCCTGTCAGAACCGACCCCTGCCATAGAGCTTGAGCAGGCTTTCTGGGGCTCCTTGTTTGTAGACTCAGAGGGCTCAGGGAAACAGTCATTTGCCAGTTGGTATGGAACATATTTCCTTATCTTAATAACATGCAGATCTGTCCAGTGTGGTTCTGTGGAGAACTCCCAGTCTCAGCCTTAATCATTATCCTGGTTATCTGTCCTTGTAGTATTTATCAACTTTACATAGGTGATGATTCACAATTAGAACACTTTTCAAGGTTAATAGCCAGATTGCCAATAGAGCCCCATTTGCCAATAGCCAAATGACCTTTGCCCATATCTTGGAACTCACTTAAGATATTTTTTTTAAATCTCTCAATTTTTCAACATGTGCGTATGAGAGATTATAGTAGCACAAATACCAGGTTATCTCTAACTTGGATTGAATCAAACTTGATTGCAATTAGTAGTACAATAGAGTTTGCTAAAAAGAACCCAATATAATTGTAGGTTGTTCTAATAGAAGCATGATGCCTCGTGCTACTCACTGGTCAGTCTCCATCTGCTCTGGCCACCACACTTGTGGAGGAAGGGATACACTTGACTATGTGTCCCTGGACAGGTCATTGGTTCTAGAAACATGTCATATGAGAAAAGGTTGAAGGGTGTTTCATTGTGGGTGCCATAAATGGTGCCTCCATTTTGCATAAGGCTTTATTTGGAAGAGGAAATAAGCTTATTCTGTGTTGTCCCAAAAGGATAAAATAGGGCCAGTGAGCAGATGTTAAAGGGAGGTAGAACTGGGGTCAACACAAGGAAGAGTTAATGGAAGGAGAACGAACTGTTATAGTAACATAAGTTCAAGGTCAGTAAATGTGTAATTCAGTTTAAGAAACATCTGTGGGGCACCTCATGTGCTCTGGTTGTTATGTGAGGTTTTGTAAACATAAATAAGAATATGGTAACTTCCCTCTACTATGAGATACAGACATGAGAAGCAAGAAAACATAACAATACGTGCCTGAAGAGTTGTTTTTATGAGTCCAAAGGCGGGGTGGAGAGGAAGTGATTAGTTCTTCTAGGGAAGAATTAATCAGGAAAATGTCTATAAAACAGTGAATGACATCTAGGTTTTGAAGAATTAATTCCTGTGTGACTAAGATAATAGATGAGAGTTGTAAGAGTATTCTAGGCTGAGGAAACAACACGTGCAAAGTCCAGGGAGGTCCTTCACATTTTGTCTAGGGAACTACAAAAGTCTTGGTATTCATTATTTCATTAGACTGCACTGGTTTATATTCTCTTGGGATATTTTACATCCATAACAGGAGCTAGAATTTCAGCTTCTTCATTCATTGTAAAGTATTTGCTTATATTTCTGTATTTGTTTGATTTTCCTTTTTCAGTGGATCTGTTCCTCTAGTCACCCTGTAAGGGAATTATTTAACAAAAGGGTTTCTGAGTTTAAGAAAAAGGGTACATTCAAATGTGAGTCAAATTTAAATTGTTTCTGGTTCCAATGAATTTATTTTTAATTTAGCCTCCTTTACTTTGCATAGGAAAGAACTTTTTACTTTGATTAGCTTTGGAGGGTTTGCTACAATTATGTAACATATCCAATACCCTGAACCTCGGAGGTGTAGGCTCTCAGAGGGTAAATTACAACTTTGCAAATGACTAATGGCCTGGCGAAAAGGAAAAATGATAAATTTAGGGTAGCATTAGTCGTTCAAAATTCCTTAAAATCAAATTTAAAGTTATTTTTATTGTATATCTAAGCCTTGGGTTTCCTGGTGATCTACATTGGGCTAAAACCAGAGAACAAGGATGGTTGGACCCAGGAGCAGAGAGAAACAGAGAAGAGAATCACACAAGGCAACCGTGCCAGGGGGCAAAACTCTTCTTCCACCAATCCTCAGGCACTTACAGATGTTCCAGCTGTTGTAGACCAGCCTTTCTCCCACCTGCACAAACTTACCAACCACCACTATAGGAGGCAGGAAGGGTCAGCTTTGTGTCTCCTAAGATGTTTGTCACCACTGGATTTGAAAGGCACACTCGACAGTCTTTTGCCAAGTAAGAACTACTAAATGTTCCAAAATCACAAGCCGGTGGCTTCCAAATAGCAAATAAATATCCCTAAATGATTACTATTTTTTGTACCCAGTTTAACAGAAACATCTGCTTAGTTTACTGCCAGGTGCCACATTATCACTTAACACAAAATTTCCACCTAAAAATAACTTTCCCCACTGGAATGGCTACATGTATACAGAGGAATCTATTTATGTTTCAGTTCAGTTTCAAACATTTTTGAGAAATGAGCTGAATGGAGAGAATTCAAGCAATGTGTGCACCTCTGGAAAGATGCAGCAGATGTTAGCTCTTGAATGGGTGGAAATCAAAATGACAACCTCTCATTCCATTTAGGTTTTCTGGTGCTATGCTGACTTTCTAATATAATCTGGAGCAGAAGTTACTTAATGCTCAATGTGAACAACACTATCTCGTTGTTACAAAACTTTTGGTTCAAGAAGTTGCTGGACTTCCTTCTGCTTCTGGGATGCGATGTTCCTTAGAACAGAATCCACAGAAGGGCTGTTCTGAGTGTGCGGAAGAGCCGGCCACCGGAACAGGCGGTGTACACAGGTCACTTCCTTTAGGTCTTTGGGCAGCCTTGAGGCACCCATCCAGAGCAGCTAAGCTATAGGGTCCTGCAGGTCTACATTGCCCCTCTGGGTGTGTCCCTGCCTCAACAATGCTCAGTCCCTGGCTCCCAGTGTCCTCTGAAGTTGCCCCTTTGGTGGCACTCGTCCCATATTTTAGTCACTCCTTCCTTTTGGTTGGTAAGGACTGGGCCATATTCACAGCGGCATCACCAGGACCTCGCACAGAGCTGAGAACCACACAGGGGCTGAACAAGCATTTGTTGAAGGAGCATGTGCCGTAGGAGTGACAAGGACAGAAAGTGCCTTAGGAGGCTGCAGAGGGGGTCAGCCTGGACTGAGATAGAAGGAAAAGGATTTCCAGAAATGGAACTTGAGCTCACCTGCACAAATGAGTAGAATTTTAAGCCAAGATGCTAGTGTAAAAAGCTAGATTTGGGGGGTAGGGGACAAATTATGGTTTCTTTCTGTCAAGAAAAAGGCACAAAATTGCATGAGGCAATTCTCATTAATGTGTCTTATTTTTCTACTACACTTCTAGTAGCATACATAGCAATTTGGAGAAGTTGAAGTTTCCTTCCTTTCAAAATAAAAACCTGATTTCATTTATCCACAATAAATCCAAATTTATTTATAGCTCATTCATAGGTATTGGTCTTAACTGCAAATACATAGTATGCATTAAATATTTTTGATTTAGTCAAGTAGTTTTGAATTGTTTCAGCTACCAACATGAAAAAATATTTGTTTTCATTTTCTAATCTGAGTTTACTTAAATTTCTCCTGTTCCTCAACTAGTGCAAGCTTAACTTTTCTTATAATTAGAAAACATTTTACTGAGATTACTTTTTGGAGAATGCTTCATGATATGAGATACCAAATCATCTATTAGACCTTGACATTACAGGTAGTAACAATCTTTTAGAGAAGGAGGTTAAATAAAAGTACGTTCATCTTTTTTAACAAAATTCTTTAATGAGCTATGGCAGGCTATATGAAAAGCTGCTTCTTGGCATTCAAAGCATTTAGAGACCAGTTTCCTTAGAACATGGACATGCAGTCAAATGAAAGCTTCCAAGCATTCGAGCAAGCTCTGCAGTTCTAAGCTGAACTCTCCCACTTATTGCTGGAAGAAAGGTGGATGGAGAGAGGCTAATGTTACAAGCTGTTCCTCTCAAGGCTATTAACCTGTCTCCACCTCCTTCCTTGGACATAGAGCCTTTTGATGCAAACCTGCGAGGAGCTGTGGGTTCACAAATAAACATTTCCCAGTTCAAAGAGCCAGTCTCGTGCCTCAATTTAAAGTGAGATTGAAAGAGGTATTTGCTTTCTTGTCCCTTTAGGGTAGAGAAGCGAGGCAGCAGCCTTCCCGGTTTCCCCAGCTCAATGGTAACCTCTTTCCAAAGATGAACTAGCCAGGGAAAGAGACTGACTTTCTCAAAGCCACTAATGGAAGATAATCCTTGGAATGAGACTAGATGACTCCACCAAGTAAAGAGAAGCAAAATATTGCCCTTCTTAAGTGAGCACATTAAAATGGGCTATTAATGACCCCAAAGAGTCCTCTAATAGGAAATATGATAATGCATCCTTAAGTATCGTGAATCTGCAGGATGGCAGAGACCCACATGATAACAGCCCTGCACACCAGTGTGTCCAGGTGAACGCGGCCCTCGGGGACAGGCCAGGTGGGAGGGGGTATGCCAGGGCACCAAACTACCTACCTAGACCAATGATGGCATCTGAGAGAGAGAATGTGAATGGACTGATTTCAGCGTCCCTGAAGTCTGTGACTCAAGCTCTCTGACATACCAGAGCAGGGTGCGAGGTGCTAAAATAAAAGACAGAGCACAGGGAGCTGATGCACACTGACTCAGAGAGAAGAAATATGGTCGGAAACAGCACGGGGTACACTGGAATGTCCAAATCCTAATCTTAGAGACATGTGCCTTTGTAGGGCTGACAGACTTTGCCTCAACACATTTTAAATTATCCACAGCATTGATATTTGTGGACACGTTTTGATTCTGCAATAATGAATAAAGGCAATTGTTCATTCAAGAGGTATTTGTTGAATATCTTTCATTTTACAGCACTGCGCTAAGACTTGTGAATGCTATAAAGATGTGCAAGAACATAATCTCTGTCCTAGAGGGTCTTCAAGAGTTTATGCACTATTTTTAAAGAGAATAGATAAATATCAGTAATAACATTTTCAAAAATTTGTCTAGAATTCCAGAATTTGCATAAAGTTGCCTGGCATTGATTGATAAAATAAAAGTCTTAATCCTCTTCTATTTAAGCAGACACTGGAAAAATTCTAAATTTGAGAGACAAACTCTTCTGTGGGTAGGAAAGAGCCATGAATAAATGACTGAATCTACAAAATAGCAAAATAGATTTTGAATGCCAGCTTCACCCTTGTGTTACTGTGAACAGTAGGTTTCTTAACCACTGGAAGCTGAGTTTCTAAGGATAAAAATAGCTACTTGAAAGGGTTGAGAGAGGATTATGTTCACTAATGGCTGGCCCATGGTAGACACTCTGTAAATGTTAGTTCTTTTCTCCTTTCCCAAAGATCTTTTTCCCTTTTGTTATATTTCAAGCCACCGTATTCACATAAAATGAGTTTACTTACTTGAAGACCTGACTATGCCAATTGTGAGGTCCTGCATGAGAGCTGTTAGACTTCTCTGGCAATACAGTATCCAAGGAATGCTAAAGCACTCCCTCTTCAAAACATGAGAAAGTACTGGATAAAATGTTAAATGCATTGTAAGTGCATGGCTTAAGGAAACGCTCAAAGGCCAAAAAAGCTAAGCGGGAGCACAAATTCAGATAGATGACTGGAAAAGCTGTCAACAGCCTAAAGCTGTCTGGCTATTCCCATAAACTAGAGCTTTGGACTTAATTTAATGGTGAACCAATGAGTTCGATGACCTCACTAAAACTAGGGTCTTTGAAGATCTGCACCCTCAGTGAAAGGATGAACCAAAATATATTCTCCCATAAATGCAAATATCCAGACAACTTA
>CM052436.1:7393880-7420646 GCA_028533085.1 Varecia variegata | reverse complement strand
CAGATAGATGACTGGAAAAGCTGTCAACAGCCTAAAGCTGTCTGGCTATTCCCATAAACTAGAGCTTTGGACTTAATTTAATGGTGAACCAATGAGTTCGATGACCTCACTAAAACTAGGGTCTTTGAAGATCTGCACCCTCAGTGAAAGGATGAACCAAAATATATTCTCCCATAAATGCAAATATCCAGACAACTTATCCAGTGCAGACATCAGTTTTGATTCTGGGAAAAGGGGAAAGAAATGTTCTTTGTGAAATTGTTATGATGCTTCACACAGGTTTGAGGACCAATTCACAGTATGTATGTGGTCTGCAAAACATCAATTTGAGAATTTGACATTTTGGTGCCAGATTGGTGGTGGCCCCAGATACTTGGCAGAAGTAAATGTAGAGCTTCTCAAGAGTAAAGTGCTTTCAAGTTAGGCTTCAGAGCAAAATCCAAAATTCATGAGTTAGAAAAAAATCATAGAATATATATGTAAACAAGGTACCATGAGTGAGAATCTGCAGAAACAACACCCAGCAGAACAAATCCAGAGAATAACAGATATTGAAATTTTTGGATAAAAACATTAAATATATTTAATGTGTTTTTAAAAAGATCATGAAAAGGTTAACTTGAACACATGAGAAAAGAAAAATAGAGTATGAGATAACATGAGTCATATTTGAAAAAGCAACAAATATATCCTCCAGGAATAAATGTATAATAAATAAAATTTGAAACTCAGCATCAAGACTGAAGACAGATTATACACAGCTGAGGAGGGAAGAAGTGAAGCACAAGTTCATGATATAAAATAATGCTGAAAGCAGTAGAGTGACAAGGAGCTGGAGATAATGAAAGGAAGTTTGAAAACATGTACATTAAAATGAAATGTATACCACACAGTCAATCAGACTTGTGGAAAGACATGATAAAGGGAATAGAAGAGGCACAATATTGAAGAGGTGATAGTGGAGAATTTTCTTGAATTCATGAAACCCACAAATCTTCAGATGTAAGAACTTCAATGAATTGCAAGCAGGATAAAAGAAATTTATCCTAGATTTTTGAAATGTTTGAATACCAAAGATAAGACACTGTCTGAAAAGTATCCAGAGAGAAAAGACAAAAGTCCTAAAAGAAGCTACAATCAGGCAGGCAGCTGACCTCAGATGCTGGGCAATCATATCTTCAGAGGGCTGAAAGAAAGTAACCATCAGCCTAGAACTGTGTAGCCAGTGGAAATGTCTTTCAGCAGAGTGAAGATATTTTCAGACGAACGACAGTGAGAGAACCTATTACCAGCAGATCCTCACCGATAAAATTTCTCCAGGGACTATGCTCAGAGGAAAGAAAAATGACCCCAGAAAGAAGGTCAAGGATGGACACAGATGAAGGACTGATGAACAAAGAAAATACATGGGTCTCACAAATATAATGTGAAACAAAAGCTGCACTCACAGATTAATTTATTCATCAGAGAACCATTTATAAATGGTTCAAATACTCAAAATATATCTTGTCTGGGGGCACATACATAGGAGAAAATATATAAGAAAAACTATGCAATGATAAACACTAAGTTTCAGATTGTGTTTACCTGCTAAAAGAAAAAGCAAAGAGAATTTCACTATATTTTTGTGTTCTTCTGTAGCTAACTGGTAAGTACATGAATGCTTATTTTATATTCTGTGTACTTTGTATATAAATCATATTCAACATATTATTTGATATGTCTGAAATATTTAATAATATAAAATATTTAAATAGTCTTTCAAAATCCACCTTGGAAACTGCAGATAATAATAACAAAAAATTCAAAATTTACCTTAGTTAATATATATTAATTCCTGCAAAAGCTGAGAGGATAAGAATGGAAATGGAAAAGGACAGAACACAGGATAAGACAGGACTCTGCCCTGTCATCTCTTGAAATCGATAATTAGATAATAGATAAATTATATAGGGGAAGTTTTTATCATTTGATGATGTAACCTGTGAGATTATTTCATGAGAAGATTCAGTCGAGTGATCTCTTTGTTTCCTTCTTTGCAGTGACCTGTAGGAAGCTCAAATTCCAGTTTTGCACTCAGCTGCTTTGGCTCTCCTCATAGTGGAGTCTTAGCATTGATTCCTTCTGATGGCTCCTCATGACACTCCAAGGCTGGGGCAGATTTGAGGCTGCGGGGTTGGGTAGTGAAAGGAATCTTGCAGTCAGGCTGAGGGTAAATCTGGAAGGGCTATCAAAGCAAAGGATGGGTAAAAAGTTCTCTGCATTTCTGCTATCAAAACACTTCCTGAGCTATACTGTCATGACTTTTCTTTACCATTAGGCTGTAAGCTCCTTGAAGACAAGGACCTCATCACTGCTGTTCCTCACCCTATCTATAGCCAG
Source organism: Varecia variegata (assembly GCA_028533085.1). Classification (NCBI taxonomy): domain Eukaryota; kingdom Metazoa; phylum Chordata; class Mammalia; order Primates; family Lemuridae; genus Varecia; species Varecia variegata. Next base: position 7,418,264 of record CM052436.1, on the reverse strand, counting down.
TTGTGGAGGCACAGTGGAGCTCAGTCCATGGTAGTTCTATAAATATGTATCAGATGAATGAATAAATGGTGCACCATGGTAGCTCTCTTGCTATCCTACCACTCAGTGTAGAGTGTGTGAGTGCACACAGGCCTGTGTGAACCCATGCATACCTGTGTACAAGCACACACACATCATCTACATGCAAAAGTTCCATAATACTTTTATGCCACCATCTGAGAATTCTAAAGAGAGTATCAAATGAAATATGCTAAATTACTTTTGCACATGCAACCAGGTCATGGGAGTATGAGTTCATGAAAAATAAGGCATTGGAACCAAATTAGCAACAGAGCAGAGATTGTGCTTTCCCAGAGATGGGAAAGCAGGGTCAGTGCCAGGCAGGACCGTGGCGCTGTTCATGGGTAAGTTGGGGGTCACCTGCGTGGCCTTTACAGCCTTCTGGGAACGTAGAAAGTGCCAGAGTAGGTTCAAAGAGCATTTCTGAAAACCTCCTTTCTCTGTTCACCCTGACTGTCTCACTTCCCTGACTCTGTTCTCCCGGAGCTGTGTCCCCTGTCTCTGGTGAAAACTCTGACCTACGTTCCTTTATTGCAGAACCAACCAGAACTACTTGCTTCCGTGGGTGCATTTGTGGACCACAGACGTGGGGAGAAAGGTGCCTGAGAAAAGGGTTCTTCGAGCCCCCACGGTCAGAGACCTACAAGGAAGTGGTACAGCAATGACTTTCTTTGACAGCAAGAGCGTGATTTGGCCCCAGCAAAGTGGGATGGGCTCCTTTCTATTTGCTTTTGGAAAGATGAGGCGTGAGGCAAAGTAGACTCCAGTCAGAGCTAAGAAAGATCTGACGTTTGCACAGACAGCCATCTCCTTCTCACATAGCTGCCCAAACCAAGACCCTTTTGTCCTTCACAAGCGGGCCTCAAGGCTTTTCTTGCATTGGTTTATAGAATAAGTTAGGTCAGTGGGAAAGGAAGACAGACAGAGCAGGGTCTGCCTGGGCTCAGCCCTCCCCAGGATGAACCTTGGTGCTGGCATCTCAGAGGCTTAAGATGGGGGGGGCCGGGTAGAAGGAGGGGAGGTCCAATGGCAGATAGACAGGGCCACGTGGAGTGACCTCCCCAGAAATCCAGCCCTTTCAAATGTGCTGTGCTTCACTGAGATCAAATGCACGGGAACTGGGCAGCTTTCCAACTTGTCCCTAATTGTACTCTGGATGGCATGGCTTTATTATTGAGTTCTAAGTGTTGTGGAAGCCAAGAAAATCAGACACCATAAAATGAAGGCCAGATTTTAAAGCCAAACATTAACCATACCTTTCATGTATCAGTGTTTCCCAGAGGACAGCACATTTTTTACCTCTATTACTGCATTTGTCCTCGCCACCCCTGTATAAATGACACAGGGATTTATGCTCTCTTAGCACAGGAGGAAACTGAGACTCGGAGAGGTTAAGTAACTCGCCCCAGGACTCATAGTAGTAAGTGGAGGTTCTTTCTACACCAGCAGTTTGGTTCTGTCCCATCTGCTCCCCACGAAGACTGTTAGGGTGGGACAGGTCATCTGCTCATTGACAATTTTCCCTGAAGGGTGCTCCCCCTTCTCAGTAAGATTGATAATTATCTGAATGGGTTGATATCCCTGAAAGTTAAAAATATGAGAAATTCTGGATTGTAACATGAAGAAAATGTGCCTTCTGAATATTTCTGAAACTGTGAGGAGATGCCGTAGAAAGGAATTTATTTTGTCCTAGTCCTTTAGACGGTCAGTGAGGGCCTCGGCTTTCTTTGGGGTCAGTGTATCCAGTAGAGAAACAAGTCAGGTTCTAGAGAGGCAGGCACACTGTCCAAACTTAGATAGGAAAGGCTCTCCTGAGAACTTGTCACGGAACTGGGACCCAGAAACCTCAAGTCCTGCAGCCCCTGGACAGCGTGATGTCGGCTGGGTCCTTTGAGAAGCCAAATGCTTCCAAGAATTGGGAGGCTTCATTTAGCAAAGAACGTTTGGCCTTGGGCTCAGGCGTAACCTTTTCACAAAAGAAACATCCAATTAATAAGCCCAGGAAGTCACATTCTTCCTCCTTTAAGTACCCTCCATGAAAGTGAGAGTTTGACAGGAGCAGCTCATTGTCATTTAGGAGAGCCTGAAAGGTGGGCTGGCCTGCATGGGTTATGCCTAGAGAAGTTCACACTTCAAAGATTATTTGCTTTGGGCCACTAAGCGGATATTCTTTAAATGTGGTCTATCTATGTGATAGTTCTAAATATTATAAAATTCTGACTTCTCATTTCATGCAGTTCTGGGGAAAAATGTTGGGGTTCAGGGACAGTAATTTTCTGTTCTCGGTGCTTGGTGAGCTCTTGGCCGAAGAATGACCAGACACACAGAAAGCAAGGTAAGCACGAAACAAGGTTTATTGAGGAGAGAAAGATAGGACTATAGAGCAAGAGCAAGATGGAGATTTACACAGAGAGCAAGATATGTTTTCCACAGATGACTGACGAACCCCTTGTCTCAACAAAAAGGCCTTGGTTATGGGTCTGGGTCTTGTCTTACAGTGTCTGGATTATACGCTCCTTGTGGCTCAGACGTCACTATGGAACCACTTTGATGCACAGTTGGGAGTTACATGGTCTGAGTCTTACTGTGCATGTGGATCTCCCATGAGCTTCTCTGAAAGCCAGTTTTTCTAGATCACTTTCCAGACTCCATTGTACTTAAGCTGTTTGGGCTAGAGAGTCCTCTGCATTCTTTTGTAGTTGGCGCACTAAGTTCTGATTGGCAGATTCGTGGGGTGTTCCCTCCTCCCCCAGGTGTGGCAATCAGCCACCTTGTCCCCAGGAGGGGGCGGAGGTCCCTTTCTGTCTACCTAACAAAATGTCTTCTCAGACACTGTTGTTTGGTGGTAAACAGTTAAATATCTTCGAAGGCAAAATTTAGCAATTTCTATAAAACATTAAATATGCCTATTTTTGACCAAATAATTCCCCCTTTAGGAATTCATCAGCACAGAGAGGTCCAGTCAGTGATGCTTATTTTAGCATTGTTTATAGCAGCACACAATTAGTAACAACTCAAATGTTAACCAGTGGGCAAAGGGCTGATAAATGGTTGTCCTGTTATGCGGTAGAATATTATTTAGTGAATAAGGAAAAAGACATACCTATATGTACTACTATGAAGTTATCTCTACCACACAAAGAGCAGAAAGAGCAAATTACATTAGATTTTGTATATTATATTTCTACTTTTTGGAAAAGAGAAAAATAAAATGCACATACCTTTAAAAGATTACATTGCATGGACAATGGACTAGGAAGAGGTTCAGTAAGTTTTGAATGGTTGTCAGCTCTTGGGAGAGGGAGTGGCCATTTTCTTTTTGTACACAGGTCAGTATTTTTCCAGTTATTTTGCACTGAGCAAGTACTACTTTCATAACTTAAAATTTCAATAAATATTTAAGGAAGAAATGGCCAACAGGTACGGAGAGCTTGCTCTATGCTGGACTGGATGCTAAGTATCTTACATGTATAATCTCATGGGCTGCTCACAGCATCATCCCATCATACAGCAGAGGAAAGTGAGAATCAGAAGGACCAAATAACCTGCCCAAGGTCACAGGGCTCGTGAAGACAGAAGGGAGACGTGACTCCAGGTCTCCAGACAAAGGGATCTGTGCTCTTAACCCGGGTCAGTGACGCGCCCCACAGGGGGTGGCCTGTAGCTGGACATCTATGCGGAGCCATGAAAGATCTGCAGGGGCCCAGCAGTGGAATTTGTCTCAGCAAGAGGAGGGGCTGTGGCCCTTTCAAAGTGACACGGTGTCACTCTCTGCTGAGTGGCTTTTGTCCCCAGTTGCTGCTCTGGTTCTGATTTTTTGCCCAGCCCTGCAACATAGTCATGGAAAAACTAAGGAAAAGGTTCTGTGGGATTTCTCTGGGCTTCCTTAAAACATAACCGCTTCCCCAGCCTGGGGCCTGGGCAGAGCGAGGGGCAGCTTCTGCTGATCTCCGAAGTGCTGTTTTCCTGCGTGAACTGGGTCAAAGGTGCTGCCCAGAGAGAAGCTGCCCTCTGGGCACTGGCATCTCTTCTGGGAACAGGGTTTTGGCGCTCCTGCCAGTGGCCACGGAGATCTGGTTACAGCCAAGCTGAGCTGGAGGAAAGTCCACGCCCGAGGTCAAGCGAGGCCTGAGAACTGTCCGGGAACTGACTGACCCCAAAGCCCTCAGCCAGGGGGTGAGGCCCAGGCACCCACTTTCCTCACCTCTCGGGGCTACAGCAACACCGGCCCTGCCTGCTTCCAGGACGTGCCATGAAAACCAGGGAAGCTTGAGAATCCAGAAGTTCTGGCAAAACTGTTTATGGGGCTGTTCCCCAGCCAGGTGCATGGCCCTGCTGATCTGAACTCTTGCTAATACCCCAAATTCTCTCTGCCTGAGATGTTTAGTCATCTGACTGTGTCTGGGTAATTCCTCTTCGTCGGCTAAGATTCAACACAAGTGTGGCTTCTTCCAGGAAGGTTTACCCACATCTAGGCCAGGCAGGGACCCTTCTGCTGGCTCTGGGAACCCTGATGTGACCCTCCCAAGCTCCCATGGCACTCCCCACTTCCTGGGCATCGTTCCTTTTCACATCTCGCCCTGCCGCCCAACCATGAGCCAGAGAAAGGCATCAGGACTCCTTCCCAGCACCAAGATGGCACTGTGGATAGCTGTGGTCTGCCTGAACTGAAAGTTAGCACCATGTCTGGGCCTCATGTGGGGTTTGTGTTTTCCCGTTGAGGGTAAAGCTTTCAAACGAGATCCTGGAGAGAAGAAAAAGAGCAGCCATGAGTGAGATGAGAGGTGATGTCTTGCAAAGAAGTCAAACCCACCGGTCACAAAGGCCACCCATCCTGGCAGATTAATTGAACAAAACATAACCATCTAGGAAGACAAACTCCATAAAGGAGAATCCTCTAGGCAGATAAATAGCAGAAACCAGCCCTCTCACCTTCTGCTCACTTCCCTCGGACCGGTGCTTTTGTGCAGTACACAAACTGCACAACCAGACAGTTTTAGGTGGCCCTAAAAATAACATTAACGTGTCATGTGCTGAGCTTCTTTTAGGTGCCAGGTGCTCAATGAGGTGTTTTGCATATGCTATTTCACTGAATCTCCATATTGACTCTATGAAACGGGCATTAGTGTCTTCATTTTAAAGTCAAAGTAAACTGAGACTGAAAGAGGGCATTTCCCAAGGCCACTCAGCAGAGAAGGTGAAGTTAGCATTCCATCCCACTGTGTGGCTCTGGAGGGTCAGCTTCCTATACCACCTATACCTATGCTTTACGAGGTCCCAGGAAAGCAAATGCAAAAGGACGTCTGCATACACGTTGCACAAGAAACCAATGGACTAGAGGAAACACATCCAAGGAAAAGGAATGACTACACTGCAGAAAATGGGAGATTTAAGACAAATGGCAGATGTCATCTGGGACACTGTACAAAACAAATTGATGGCAAAAGCCAACAGGTGCTGTTTTAGGGGAAGCAGCACCTGCCAGTGTGGAGAATGCAGCAGGTGAGGAGAGGGTGACGCAGCAACACCTGTTCTCTTAATGTGACATGGCCAGAGGCTCCTTGACAGTTGGCCAAGATTACAGGACAGAAGGATGAGCAAGCACTGGCCTCGGAGAACTAGTCCGGGAACCAAATAAAGAAGACAGAACAAGAATTCTGATTGAGCATAAAACATTTGCAGGAGAATCAGTGCTGAAGCCCTTAAGTTTTCGAAAGGATACAGAAACAAATGGGTTGGAACACTATTAATAGATGACGTGGAAACAAAAGAATAAAAGAGAATATGCATTTTAAATCTGTTTATTGAAACAAAAAGTATATAAATAAATGGCATTTATTTATATAAATAAATGGCATTTATTTATATAAATAAATACCGTTTTTAAGGAATATTGGGAGTTGGTTGTTTAGTGGTGAGAAGATGATTATAATATGCTTACTGTATATGATCCTTTATTTTTAAAAAAGCCTACTAGGAGTACACTGAATTAGTGATATGAAAGTAATTAGTAAACATTAAGCTTGGTTTAAATCTAAGGTACATCTGGGTTAATCTATTTCAGAAATATTTACTAAGCCAACTCAGTGTACAAGGCCCTCCTGTAGGTCCTAGGGCCACCAAGATGAAATAAATGGACATCAAGTTTGCGTTCAGCAGCCTACACCATCGTTAGAAGTAGACAATGGTGTACCAAGGATGGGTGGTGGGGTACAATCCAGCTTTGGGAATTAGGGGATGCATTTTCTGTAAAGAATTTAGAAACACTAATAAAAATGACAAATGAACAAGTAGTTCTAAACAATATCACTGATAAAATCTCCTCCCCCAAAAAGCTAGGGTTTGGCAAACTAAAGCCCATGGGCTAAATCCAGCAGCTGTCTGTTTTTGTAAATGAAGTGTTATTGGATCCAGCTACTCTTATTCATTTATGTATTATTTATGACAGCTTTCTTTCATGTGACAATGGCAAAGTTGAGTGTTGTGACAGAGGCCAGATGGCCACAAAGAATAAAATATTTACTATCTGGCCCTTAACAGAAAAAGTTTGTTCACCTCTAGTCTAAATTATAAACAACTATTGCAATTACTGTTGGATTTTAATAATAATATATATGTCCAGTTCAATTAGCACATTTTAATTACTTGTCCTTTAATAAACATTGTATTTACAGGGAAGTTAACTCTAGAACTCCCAGTTACATAGTGTCCCCTAAAGACTCAACTACGTGCATTTGTTTTGAAAATAAGTTTGTCACTGGTTGGACTGTACTCCTATATCCAGCCCTTACAATATTCTTGGATTTAAAGAGTAGACCCAGAATAAATGATGATATCACTCTGATTAGAAAGCTAAAGGAACAGAGCTTGAGTTACATCAAAATTTTTTTGTTCTATGTGTCCATTTGGAATTTTTATTCATGTTTAAAACTTAAAATAATGAAACCGGGTAGAAACTACAAGGTATAATAATTTTGCTTAGCAAGTGCAAATTTTAGTTCTCACATGAAATATTTATAGACTGTAAATGGTATCATAATAACTAAAATTAATTTACTTATGAATCATAATTATATAATTATAACTGAAAACAATTTGTCATGTAGAAGAGGGAGGGTCAAATGCATTATAACTCCATAAGGTGTATGACCCTTAGATAGTGACTGTATCGTGAAGAAAGGCCAAGTGTCCTAAGAAATGTGCCATGGCAGTGTCATGGGGGTTTCAGATGAAGACAATTCTTCCAAATGGAGGAAATCAGTGTTTGTCCTGTTTGTAGCAAATGTTCCTGTGAGCCATCATTATGCCTTTGAGGACGCAACCGTGTGTATGTTTGTTCGTGTACCAGCAAGCGTGAGCATGCACAAAAAGCAACTTCACGTTTCCCCAGGACAAACATATGGAGAACTTGGTACTCAAATGTGTTCAAACATGTACTGAGCACATACAAATGCTAGGTATGTGGTAGGTTTTGGAAATGCAGCTCCAGCCCCAATGGAACTTCTATTGGCATGTGTGTGTGTATGTGTGAGTGCCCGTACACACATCCTGAAAAAGCAGAGAGGTTCATAGAGCTATGTGTGCTGCCATTCTGTAGCAACTTGAACACTGAAGATTCCTGGAAAATTCAGACTTTTGACTAGACTGGAAGAAAGACGGTGAAGACCTTCTCCAGCTACTCCTGCCGGGCACCCTCAGGACTGCCGCTGGCTACTCCGCCAACAAGTCTAGTCATTTGTGTCCACTCATGGCTTGTGAGTCACAGAGGAGTCATCACTGACCCTGACCCATAACAAGGATGGTCATTTATTTACCCTTTGAAACATGACCAGGTGGCCCATTAATTTTGCAGCATTAATTCTAAGAGGAAATTAGATTCCAACCAGAGTCATTAATCTTTTTAAAATAGAGCCACAAGAAAAGAGCATCGATAATCAGAATGTAATTTTCTGAGTGAGGAAGTGCTCAAGACACTGGTGTCAGGGATCCTACACATCTAAGGTTTTCATGGCGTTTTCTCAAACAACCCAACCAGGCCAAGGCAATGAATGGTTTTAAGTTTGGAAGAAAAAGACCACTTCAAAGGGCCATTGCCTCCTAAGGTTTAGCTTAGACCCTTCTCTAGCAATGGCGAAGAAAGCAACATCTATTGAATCATTAACACCCAGTGTTAATCATTCTACCCAGATACCTTCCTTACCAAGACAGGTCTATTTAGGATACGGGTTTATACAGTGTTGCTGCTGGAAGTGGCTCAGTCATGTTTAGTGAGTGAACCATTTATTTCCATTAATATTCTTTTGTTATCTTGTTAATCTTTCTGTAGTCTGTAACCTCTTAAAAAAGATGATGATGCTATTCATTAAAGGAAACCAAGTGTTTCTCAATAATTTAATCTACAAGCAAAACTTCTCCTAATTAGTTTAAATCTTTTAAATTTAATCCTCTATTGCTTCTGTCTTCTACTGAAACTGAAGTATTATTTATCCAGTTTTTTTTTTTTTTTTCCTAATTCATTTCTTCTTATTCTCAGTTATTCAGCTCCAGGCTTTTTAAAAATTCATTCCTATTGCCTGAAGCTTTTAAGGAAAATTTACTGCTGACAAAATGTATAAATATGTGGTTTCTATGTCACTTACCTTTTATAAGCAAAATAGGCAAACAAAAACCAAAACAATGTAGACATTCACTCTATCATCTTGTAGGCCCAATATAACCCATTTTTACTGATAATATAGGAAGTAGACAAGGTCTTAAATAGGTTTTGTTATAACTGCTACTAAGTATTCAAGAGATATAGCTAGTTTTATCATCTACCACCATGGAAAGAATAAAGACAGGCTCAAGAGGACTTAAGATTAATACATGACTTTCAGGTCACAATAAGAGGGAATGGGGTTTTTGGCCAGAACCCAATGTTGATGAATCAAATTTGGGTTGGATTTCACAATTACTCTCATTGACATGAGGGATTATGCATTTAGCTCTAATAATCAAATAAGAATCAAGAGGCCACTCACATGTAAAGGGACCTACTGATCTTTATCAAAAATATTTTCTCAAATGTTTCATTGTCTTTCTCAACTCACAGAAAAGCATCTAAAAATGCCTCCTTTTTTCCTGTTGCAAATTAACTGCTGTTTTTTTCCCACCAACTATCTAATATGTATACTATCTCTTTATATACAAGTCCAGGGGACATTAAACTCATCATAGAGCTTAGGTCGTGCCAGGGATTGCGAGTCTCCAAACACAGATTGGCGGATTCTGAAAAAATTATCAGGAAAGATTCTGAGGAAATGGCACATTTCCAACATTTTTGGGTACTGTGGTGGGAATAACAACACATCTATCCCATTCTGTGGATGGTTCTAGATAGGAAAGCCTCCATATCTTTGTCTATGGATGTACTTTCATTTCTTCTAATATTTTCCTGTGCCCATTAATATATATTGATAGGCAAGAAAAAAATAAATCCAATCTTATTTATTTTCCATAGGAAATTTTCCCTTTCTCCCTAGGTACCTCAACATTTTTTGACATGTTCTTTGGTAAGAGTGGCAGCAGTCCATATGGAAACTGTCAAATATTAATATCAGTTGTATTATTAATAATAAAACAATTAATAATTTTACCATCAGCATATTTTTAAAAAATAGAAAAAAGTTTCTTTATATTTAGTGGAAGCACTGAAATAGAATAAGTACTAAATATTGGCAAATTACTATCCCATGAGGCTTTCGGGTTAAGATGCTCAATTTATTATGTTGGTGAGAATTATCTTGATGAATATGTCATTTAACTCCTGTGTCAGTGGCAAATTAATTTTATTATAGAAGAAAAATTGACTTTTATTTTTAATTCAACATCACAAATGCCAGCAGTCGAAGTGACTGTTGGTTTAACCACATCTTCTCTAAATTGGCAACACAAGGCAATGGCCTAAATATAAGCACTGCAATTGTGGTTTTGGTTTCAGAACCATCACACACAGTTGTTAGTTACCATACTTGAATAGAGGAAAAAACTGCTCAGGGTAGGGAAAGGAATTTGCAAACTGCCTTAGCAGGTTAATTTAAACTAACTTGGACCTCAATCATGAGTCACACATGTCTTCTGGAGTTTTCTGGCCAAGCTTATGCTGGTTAGGTTAACAAGAAAAGACTGTCCTGGTTTTTAAAATAAAAAAGACAGAGAGATGGGCAAGGCATTTAAAAAAAAATCTGATGCATCACCAATGCTTTCAAGTGGAAAATACCATAGCTGGAAACCCAATTCTTGAAATCTAGCTCTTGGGTTTCAATGTCTTTCAATATATCTATGGAAGCTAGGTTTAGTGACTATTGCACATAGGTTTGGAATTAAGATTCAGGTTTTGTGTCCCACCATAATTATGCCATCATGACATATTACCACCTTTTGCTTTATATTTTTACCACCACAAAGTGGGCTCTATGTTTGCGAGGTGCTTCTGTGGATCAAGGTGGCAATCATCGTGTTGTTTATATTCATTCATTCGAGCAACTCAGCAACTCTACTCCAAGTCTCTATCCTGGAATAACTCTCACGTATATTCACAAAAAAAAAACATAAAAAGAATATTCATGGCAAATAACTGTCAACTTCCTTTTATAATATCTAAATTTCCAACACCAGGAGAATAGAATATAAGTAGGACTTAAGAATGCATGTGTGTTTGCTGTGTGCATGAGGATATGCACACAAAAACAATGGAATACAATTCAGGAGTGAAATGTATGTATCAATATGTATATATCTCAAAATACAAAGTAATTGAATGAAAATAACAATCTGCAGAAGGATATACTGGCATGGTTTCCATTTATTTGAAGTTTATGTAAGCAAATTCATACTTTGTTGTGTTTTAGAATAAGCATGTAGCAAATGTATAAGTCAGTACACAGGAATGGCTAGCATCAAATCAACAGAGTGGTTCTTTCTGTGTGGCAGGAAGGAGAATGTTATCAAGAGGCATGACTGATTGGGTAATGTTTGGTTTCTAATCCTTTATTGGGTAGTAGGCACAAGACTCTTTATTACACCTTTTAATCAATTAATTAATTGATCAATTAACAAAGTGCTATGGCTTAGATATGTTTTGTCCCTGCCAAAGCTCATGTTGAAATTTAATTGCCAATGTAATGGTGTCAGATTGTGGAATCTTTAAGAGGTGATTAGTTCAGAAAGAGAGATTAATATCGTTCTTGTGAGGCTGGGTCAGTTCTCTCAGGAATGTATTAGTTCCCAGAGAGCAGGTTGTTGTGCAGCAAGGCTGCCTCTCTAGCTCTTTGCATACTCCTGCGTCATCTTCCTCTTCTCTGCCAAATTGTGATTCAGCACCAGTGTCTCCCCAGAAGCCGAGCAGATGCGGCGCCATGCTTCTTGGACTGCCCAGCCTCCGGAATCATGAGCCAAATAAGACTCTTTTCTTTAAAAATTAACCATTTCTTCTTTTAAAATCTAGAAAAACAAAGATTAAATAGGAGTGATGAGCTGGAGACATATTCTTTCTAGGTACTTGTGGAGCAAAGCAGCCCATTGTAATTGTTAGCAGCAGAGTTTCATCAATATTCCGGTGACCTTGTGCACTTTTGAAGGCAAAGAGAAAGAAGCCAGTGAGAAAAGAAAGGTGTAGTATTCTGTAAAGAGTGACGGTTTGGGTGGCGAGGTTACCAACTAGGCTGGAGAGAATGGCATTAGGAGAGCAGATGGAAGAGTTGAGCTGTAATGGAGAATAGCAGCATTCCCTCTAAGGCTGAAATAGGATTAAAGATGGAATCAGAGAGGGAAATTCTTCCATGTTCAAGGGAGTCAGCTAAAGAATCACCTGCTGGATGGCATTGACTTCAGCAAATAAACAAGGTGACTGACCTGCTGAAGCCTTTCCTGGCTCAGAGTCTCAGATTTTCTCTCCTTCTTCTTGCCCTTGGATGTAACTATCTCATGATGGTTTATTTGCTTATCTGTCCTCTTCTCGACCTTCTCCCCACCAACAATAGATAAGAAACTCTTTGAAGGAAGGTGCAGCACCTGCTTTCTTTCCTCTTATATCTTCAGCATTTACCTACTGTTCAGAGCAGGTAGGAGATGGTCAAAAAACATTTACTAAATGAATAAAAGAAAAGAGGTAGCATTTAGATTGGGTGTTTCAAAAGGAGAAAGGCATTATACATCTTCTATGGGGAGCATCCTAGGCTCTACAGCCCAAAGGAATGAAAGATTTATGGATTGGAACTGAAGTTGCACATCCAAGTTCAGGTCTGCCAATATCTGAGACTTTTTTCAGTGACTCTCCAAAGTCTAAGATGGAGAACTGAAAAGCAGACTTTGGGAGTGATGTGGGATTCTAGTTGGCTCAGCAGGCCCAAGTGTAGGGCAAAGGGGCCTTGAGGCTCCCACATGAGTGTGAGAGCAATGTCGAAATGTCTGACCGAGGAATTTCAGCTGGACAGGACTTCGGAGTATCAACTGGGAAGACTAAGTGAGGCAGGAAGAGACTTTGGAGGCCTCCTTGGAGACAAAGAGCATGACCAGCAGGGGTGGAGGCTGAACTGGTGGGTGACTTCCCCGTGAAGGAAGATGGATGTCGGTGGAGTCAGACAGGGAGTGGGGATGATGACTGTGCTTCAGCTGCTGAGATTGTCATGGGAAATGTTGATCGTGGAGCAGAGGCTCTGTAGGACTTGGCCAGATGGCAAGGACCTTAAGAAGGGAAGTGGAATAAGGTTCGTGGACCAGAGGTAAGCAAAGAGAAGGCAGACTACTCTTTCTCTTACTCACCTATGATCCTAACTGTATAGGTAGAAGATCAGGTTCATAAAAGTACCAAGACCAAGTACTGAGATAAGTAACTGCATGCATTTGAGAACTACAGAATGAGACCCAAGATAAAGTGGCCGATCAAATGTCTTTACCTCTGCCTGTGGTCTTTGCTACCTGATTTTCCTATCCATAAGCAATCGAATCGTGCTGACTTTTCCACATGGTTGATGTGACCTTTTGAACTTCAATTTTAGGATAGATTCAGCTAATCTGACATAAGAATAAACTAGGAGTATAAAAATGATGAAAATGGACATGCATGCTGCTCCTATAAATATTATTATGTAACAATAAATATTTGTGAGTAATAAATAATTGGATCAATATGTAACTAGCAGAAAACTCCTTTAGTTTGTCATTTTGTAATACAAAAAGATAAATTAACTGAACTTCAAGTTTATTTACCAAAGAAATAAAACATCATTGACAAACAGAAGAGTTCTCAGAGAACATCGTCTCAGTTTCCTAAAGTGAGACAAATGGTTTCCATATTAAAAACATATAAAACATCAGCAAACTACAAACAATGTGAAAGAAAAGAAGTGTAAGTAAGAACTACTTTGCAAAATCATGCATGACCTCCCCTCTTTGCTCAAGTCTGCCAGTGGGATGTGACCCTTCCAGCTTTCTGGCTAAAATGGACCTCATAAAAATGCAGCCAATGGATGGTAGAAATAACACAGCATGTCTTCAACAGTCCATCCATACAACCTGCTCTCAAAAATAATCTATGTAAGGATGGTCAGGAAAAAAAATATTGAAATGTATGATTTGTGGTGGGGGAAAGAGGGCTAGGGAGGTTCTGAACAAGAGCTTAATCTAAATGTGTTAAATTTCGTTTGGCCAATGTAAGATTACACCAGTGGTTTAGAGATTCCAGAAGATGGTCACATACTGTCAAGATGTTTGGTACCTGGGAGGATGCTCAGCCATTCCCTCCTCCCTAAGCAATCCCTTTCCTTTTGCAAACCTAAAGGACTTCAATTCTTAAAATAGAGCAACCTGCATTATTTCTCATAAAATGATAAGTGTTCTCCACTGTTAAGTAAGAAGAAAGAATCAGGGAGAAATTGGGTCCTTAAAATGCTGCTTCATTTGTCCACAGAGCAAGCATCTTGTAGCAATCTGACAGCAATGGCTTGCCTAAAACTGGGCGATCATTTCTCAGAGAGCAGTATTTACCTAATTAAGAGCTTCTCCATGGTCCCCAGTTACTTAATTGTGTCATTAGCAGGAGTTTTGACATGAAGAACAACTTGTGTCTAGAGCACCAGCCTGGCCTCCGTTAGGGAAGCCCAGCGGAGCAGCTCCCAGGGGGGCTGGCAGCAGCCTGCCGCAGTATGTACAGCACAAAATAGAATAATTGGTCCCCAGAGGGGCTGTCTCTTCAGCTGCCAATAGGGATTGTTTTTTTCCTTGTGAATAAAAAGGCAAGCCTCCGTGACTCCCCTGCTGAATATTAACTTGTGGCTCTGGTGCTCAGCGGCTCGTGGGAGGGATTAGGTCCTAGGGATTGTTACAGCTGTCCTCTTTACAGCCCTGCCACTTATGACAGCATGAAATCGACAGTCCCGATCAAGGGAATAATGTGGTCAAGCTTCCTGATAGTCAAACTGATAAAATGTGCAGTGTACCATAGAGGTGTCCAGCTGGGCAGGATCATAGGGGTTAAACTTCAGGCTTGCGGCCAAAAGGATGCTTCACTCCTGGTAGCACAAGGCAAAGGGCCGGAATTGACTGAGACTGTCAGAGAGGTCAGGTGGGAGCTCCCTGCTGCTCCTTCCTTTCTGTAGCAGAGTAAGCAAAAGAAAAGGAGTGAACACAAGGACTGAAAAATATTTTTCCCAGGGAAAAATATCAACTACTTCTAGAAACATTTTTTTGTTTTTAAGGGTTTTTTTGTTTTTGAGATACAATTCAAATACAATAAATTCACCCTTGTGAAGTGTACAGTTCAGTGGTTTTAGTATATTCACAAAGTTGTGTAACCATCGCCACTAATTCCAGAATGTTTTTATCACACCAGAAAGAAACCCTGGACCCATTATCAGTCACTCCCCATGCCCCTCTCCCCCCACCACTGGCAAACACTCGTCTACTTTCTGACTCTATAGATTTGCTGATTCTGGTTTAATCAAAATGGTTTTTGATTAAAGAGTTTTTAGATAGTGAATATGGATTAGAGCTAGCAAATATTAAAAGAATGACATTAAAACTTGGAGGGAGAAGAAATTATCTGGAGTTTATAACTGTTATCTGGAGTCCTAGTTTGAACTAGGACTTCAGAAAATGACCATAGAACAGTACAAAGATGGTCACAGGCACACTGCCACACCTATTTCTCTTCCTATTCTTCGGATATTAGAGTCAGTGAAATTTTTCATAGAAACTCAGGCTGTGTTTTGTTGGTGGAATTTTTTTTTTTAATTTTAGAGTAGCACAGTGAATGTTTTTAAAGGAAATATTTTCATTTGCATTATGAGTCTCTATTTTGGAGCCTTTTAATTCAAGACTGTGTATCTGTGTCCTTCAGGAAAAAAACTCTGTTTCTTGGAAAGTGTCTTGAAAAAAAGGCTATAGGCAAAAATATTTTAATAAAATTTTACTTTCTTAAAAAGAGATTAATATTTTATGAATATTTACATAAAGGATTCAAATTTATTTAGCCAAGGCAGCTAATTAAAAATTATTATAGTAGTTGTATATGTAGAGATAATAAGAGTCTTTATTAAATAATCTAGAACACAAATTTCTTTAGTATAGAGACACTAAAATAATTTTTGGGTATATCATTCTCTATTTTCCCAAAATTGAATTATAATTATTGGTTTAATTTTGCCATTGGCTTTCTCAGTAGAGCCTTGGGGTCTTGACTCTAAAACACTCGCAGTCTTTGTGGCAAGTCAGTGACAACTTCTTGCTTTAAGAAGAGCTAGTTGGCACATCATATAGCAAGTGGTTAGTTGAGAGAAAATGTTTGCTACTAATTAAAGTCTCTTCTCTTCATCAGAAGTCTTCATATTGAGCAGTATCTTAGCCTTGGTTCTCCCAGAAATTAGAGCCTGAGACTAGGGCTTGTATGTAGTTTATTTCGAGAAAACTTCCCAATGAAAAGAAGTGGGAATTACTGCACTGAGACAAACATCCATGCCAAGCAAGGTGCATGACTGAGCCGAAGCCAGAAAGCACGAGACAGCGTCAGCCGAGGCAAGATGCTGTGACATTACAGCCCTTAGGACATAGTTGTTGCAACAAGTGGCTGGAGTGAAATGTACGTGCAAGGGGTGTCCCATAAAGAGCATCCCAATTTACGCGAGTGACTGCAAAGATGAGCCAGGGTTCCATGTGCATGGCAGATCTATGTCTGCAGGGAACTTTAAACAAGAAATTTTTTTCTATCAACGCAGCTTTAGAAAATCTCGTGTTGTCCTGGCTCACAAAGACAGTAGATGCCAAGGAGGGGCCGAAGGATCATGGCAGGAATGAGGCCCCAGGCCCCAGGCGAGCAGAGCTCAGCATGGCCAGTCAGAGCTGCTGTGCTACCAGGCTCTCCCGTGGGTTACACACAAAGATGGGAACCACACATGACCAGAAAGGGGGGCCGAGATCAAGAAGTGGGTACCCCAAGGCAGAGAAGGTAAGACCCAGGTGGAGCCACAGGAGGTTCCAAACTGACCCAGAGCTCTACTGTTGGCCAGACTAGGTAACGAGAAGCTCAGTGAGGATGAAGGGGATAATTCCCCTGGGCCTTTATGCTACTCATGGGCAGTGTCTGTATGTAGATCTCACTCTAGAGTGCAAATTCAGCCATTCTCAACAAAACATGTTATTTTCATGAAGGCTGGCGTCAATCTATTCTTCACAGTTTGCTAAAATAACACCCGAGTTAGGCGGACTGTGCCTGATTATTAGAAATAACGTTTCTAAGTTCTTCAGACACTGCCAGTGGAAGAGTAAATTGGGAGACCTTTCCGGAGGAGGGCAAATGGCCATAGGAACCAAAGCCTAAAACTGAGCACGCCCTCTGGCCAGCAGTTCCACTCGTAGCAATTGATCCTAAGGATAGGAGCAGACACATTCACAGAGATGCATGTTAATAACATTGAGAAATTTAAGATAAATATTACATTTATTAATTGAGGAATAGTTAATAAAATTTTAGTGTAGCCAGAAAATGGAATACCTGGAAGTTATCAAAAATTATAGCATAAATGTGTACATCTTGACATAGAAATATGACCACAATATTTTTAAGGAACAAAGTGAGTTAATAAACTATATGAGTCCATTTACATAAAATTATAGATACATAGAGAAGTGTCTATTCAGATATTTACCAAATTTTTGCCAAAGCTCATCTCTAAGTAGCAATGAGTCAGATTTTTCCTTTGATATATTCTATGCATCCTTTGGGATTTTATAAGTTGCACTATTATTTTTGCTATCTGAAAAAACAGTAAAGTTTTTCCATTTTAAGGAAAGTAGATGCTAGCTCCCAGTTTGAGAAAAAATCTGTGGGTAGCCTGTGCCTTACCAAATTTAGTCTGGATATACTAATTGTTACAGCAACATGCAATAAATAATTAGCTGACTCAGGGTGTTTTTCCACCCTATTGACACAAAAGGTTTTGGCTGTTTTACTTTGGGATGAATTGAGGAAGATGTGCTGAAATTGTACATTCACGTCTACAATAAGTAATGTACCAAAAATCTGAGGACACTTTCTACCTTTCTGCATGTTGTCAGCGGGCCCAGCCGGTGTGCCCAATATGCCAATCATCCAACCCAAAAAACTTGTTCTTGGTTTGCTCAGGGTATGCATGAGTCACTGAAAGACTGGCATTTGGGACACAGAAAACAAGATCGGTATCAAAAGAATGTTCCCCTGTGATTCTCTAAACATCTTTCTTCCTTCTCAACCTCCTCCCAGTGTTCACTTGGTTCATTTGAGGTTCATTCTTTTCCCCATCAAATTCATTGGCAGTAGGATCCAGTTTATTAAATGGATGCATTGGTTTAAAATTTTTTATGCAATATATCCAATAGCATATGGTGAGAATATGCAAACTATAGATCATATGCTGATAAAGTATATTTTGTCAGTCTATTCATTAGCTTAATAGATTAATTGATTAGATTGATCTGCTAAATAACTAATAAGCTTGTCAGAGATTCACTGCTGTAACACTGATGATTGTCTTACTGATGGCTCAGAAACACACGTACTTTCGGATTCATTAAAAGACTAAATGATGCTCATAAAATAATTGTATTGTATTCTAATTCTTTACTAATTGGTAATTTATACCTGGTAGTTATGGAAAATCTTGATTAATGAAATATCCCTTTGTCTCTTGATGTCAAATACACAAATCATTGCATGTGGTTACATATTTGTTTACAGATGGCTTTGTTAAGTATTCTCTTTTCACATACATATCTTTTTCTTCTCTGGTTAGATAAAATTATTTACTATATTTTGAGTTCTGGCAGGACCAACCAGGACTGTATCTTGGAATCCTTGATGCCCAATGTCTTGCACTCTGGAAGCTTCATTCACAATGCATACATGAACGACAGAGACTCCTGTATGTTCACACAGTTCCTGGAACAGAGCTTTACATCCAAAAGCAGTTAATAGACCCTTGTAGGTAAGAGGAGTTTTAGAGAGGAAAATGGACGCTTACTTGACAAAAGACTTTGCCCATGGGTAGCCTGGCAGAAGAATCAGCTACAGATGCTCTTTTCTGACTCGTGTTTGACAGTGGGTCTCTCTTCCTGCAGACAGGCCACCCCAAGCTTGGACCTGGGCAGAAACTGACAAGTCTGGCTTAAATTTCATCTGCCTTTGTTGCTTTTCTTGCCTAAGTGGTGTTTTAGCACAGAGGTTTTGATAAGTGCTTTAAGTTGTTTTAATCTTAGTGATTTTTCTTTTAAATCTAGAAATTTTATTTACAAAAAAACATTAATTTTTTTCTTAATATATTTTATCCTAATTTACTTCACTTCCTCTGATTTTTTAGGAGTATTTAAAATAAAGGATTCACAGGCCCTACCTCCAGGGTTTCTGGTGAGGTGATTCTGGGTTGGGCCCCAGACTTCCTCACTAATTAAAAAGCAGCCTGAGTGTTCCTTATAGGCAACTGAGTTTCACAACCAATTACTGGGTCGCTCAAAGAATGGGAAAACAGTCTTTGTCTTATGTAATTTTCTGGCATAAGGCAGGCTTCCTCATCAGTCATTTGTAACTGCAACATTTGTTGAGAACATAAATATGTATCAGTGACTGTGTGACTCTGAGAACAGAGACAATAGTATGGGCTGGGAAGAAAGCAGGTAGAAAGTTAAACTTTAGGAAGAGTTCCTTAAATCAGTGTAGTTACAATCAATGAAAAGAACAAGGTTGTCTTAAAATTTCTAAACGATCCTCTGGAAAAGGTAAAATTGAGCATTTTGAAATAGGATATAACTTATTTGCATCTTTTCAGAAGAATGTCTTAGAAACATGTTTAGCAATGGAACCATATTTTTTTCTTTCAAACAAAAATGTTGCTAGAATTCTGATATATGCTAGATCTGAGCATATGGTGAGAATATACAAACTATAGATCATATGCTGATATTTATATTATATAAATTATAAAGTAGAACTCTGACATATACTAGACCTAAGTGATGTTTTAGTATTAAAGCTATATTTAATATATTCTAGTTCATAATTGTTTGGAGGTCTTCCCTATGGCTCCATGCTGAGGTTCTTTTCCAACCTCTTCCAGATTCAGTGGGTGAGGTTTAGAAATGAGGAAAGGAATCAGGCCAGGCATAACTGGGTCTCCTGCTGTCTTTACTCTCTGGGATCTGCCTTGTTTTACCCTGATTGTAACAGGGAAGACCTGCCCCTGGCTGCCCCATGCGTTCTCCAGTGGCAAGGTAACTCTAAGTCTGGGGTACAGTATTAAGAAGCCATTGCTGCTATATAAGCCTCAACCTCCTCCTCCAACCTAGCTTTCATCCACGAGCAATGGATGAAGCTGCATTTTCATCCCCATAGTTCTGCCTTCTGCTCTTACCTCTGCCTGAATTAGGCAGGGAAAACAAGAATACTTGCTGACCCTGCTCCAATCCTGAACAGTAACACTGACTCACCACAAGGTCAATTTGTGAGAACCACGCATGCTGTTCTGATATACTCTCATCAGAATTATCACTAAATATTGGCAGCGTTGTGGTTAAAAGCACAGAGCAGAACTTCATGGTCTTTGTCATTTATTAGCTATTTGACCTCAGGGAACCACTGAACTTTCTCATACCTCAGTTGCCTTACCTGGAAAATGGTACCTTCCTTATAGGGTTGCTGTGAAGTTTACACGAATTGGTATTTATGCTCAAGTAAGATATTTACAACATTTCAATAGTGCCTGGCATGTCATAAGGACCTCATGTATGCTTGCTAATATTGTTCTGTATTTCCTTTTATGATGATGTTCTTTTGTTGCACAATATGGAAAAAATTCTTGACTCATGACAAAAATGGCCATGATTAGATAATTTTTCTATCATTTCTAAAAAAAATCTGCCTCATAGTGTCAAGACCATTTTTCATTAAACCAAGATGACAAGAGATACTTCGGTCTCGGTCTGAGCCCAGCCCCAAACCTGTGAACGTCTCAGAACAAAGTAACAACATGAGATTCAAAATTCCATAGGCAACATATCTGAGTGCTCATGTTTATTACAGAATGTTAAGTGTTTGAAATACTCTTAAATGAAATTCAATTAAATATGAAAATTCTGAAATCTCTTCCTGGACCATAGTTTGAGAACCAGTGCTCTGGACTGCACCTTATTAAACTGATTTTTCCTGCTACAAGGCAGACCTCTGAAGGACTTACTAAATGTAGCTTTTTATCCTAATTAGAATTACAAAAAAAATCTTATTTTGAGAACTACAAAATGGAAGCTTAAGGTAGTGCCATGGAAAATTGGACAAGTCCTCCCAGAATTCGTGTTTTTATTTCTGGCGGCCCTGCTGGCTTCGCACAAAACAGGGGGCGACATTCATGCTGCACTGATGTCAATAATGCCCCGAGGTGGTTGGACCAGGTGGTCTTCAGCACTTCCTCCATTTGCTTCACTGAAGATCTGTGATATCCTTGGAGACTCTGACCAATATTACTATATCTCCTGTGGCAGGCAGACTCACGGCCCCTCAGAGATTTCCATGTCCCAATCCTCCAAATCTGTAAATATATGAATACATTACCTTGCATAGCAAAAGGACTTTGCATATGTGATGATAAAGTTAAGGACTTTGGGCAGAGAAGAATCTTCTAGATGATCCATGTGGGCCCAGTCATATCATAAGGGTCCTTCAGAGGGGAGAACCTTCTCCACTGTGATCAGAAGGCGTGATGGAAGAGGCAGAGAGATGGAGCATTGTTGGCTTTCCAGATGGTGAGGGGATCATGAGTCAAGGAATGAGAGAAGCTTCTAGAAACTGGAAAGTGAAAGGAACAGATGCTCCCCTAGTGCCTCCAGGAAGGAACAATCCTGCCGACACCTTGATTTTAGCCCAGTGAGACTTGTGTTGAGCTTCTACCTCCAGAACTGTCAAGTAACAAGTTCGAGTTGTTTTATGCCACTAAAATTGTGGTCATTTGCTGCAGCAGCAACAAAAATCTGTCACCAGTAGGAAATCTGCAGCACGTTTAGCAAGATGGTAGCCATTCTTTGGTGAGTTTGTCTCTCAATGCAAAAAAATTTAAAAAGCAAACACCACTATTGAAAATTTGGATCTGACTTTGTATATAATTATTCATCCAATAAAAAATGTTTTCTGTCTTTTCAAAGCCTACTGGGAGCTAGATACTATGTCAAACCTAAGAATATGGGGATGAAAAGAACAGGAGGCCTCTTCCAAAGGGTCCACTCTCCATAGAGGACAAGACAAATTCCTCCTCCTCTTTTCTTTCTTCTTCTTCAGTAGTGAGCAAAACATATGCACCAGGCATTAATTTCATCACTTCTTGCAACAGTTCTAGGAGATAGGTAATATTATCACTATCCCCATCTTATAGATGAGAAAACTGAAACACAGATAGATAAAGAGCTTGCCAAGGTCATTCGTTAATAAATGGCAGAGTCAGAATATGATCCCACATGGCCTGGCTCTAGAGCCCCTGGCATTGACAGTTACAACATGCTGCCTCACATCAGCATAATGTCAGTGGCAAATTATCAATAAAACAGTAGAGATGAGAGAGAGGGTGTGCAGCACAGGGTGCCATGCAAACATCAAAGTGATAGTCTCTTTTAAACAGAATGGCTAATGCTCCCTGATATGGTAACATTGTATCTTTATATATATTAATCATAAATAGCTAACATTGACTATCTCCCCACGTATGTTATCTCCTGTTGCATAGCAGTCCCAAACTTAATGGCTTGAAATAATAATCATTTATTGATACTCACTAACCTTGGGAGTCATGCAGGTGGTTCTCCTGGAACAGGCTGGGCTTAGGCATCTGTGGTCCACTTGGACCCAGGTAGGCAGGTGTCTGGGGCTCGGCTGGCTACAGGCTGTGCTGCCTCAGTCCCTTCACATGCACCGTCTCCTCCAGCAGGCTAGCCCAGGCGTGTGCACACGCGGGTGGCAGGTTCCTTGAGAGATAGCAAACGAGCAGGGCGTTACGTCTGTTGTGTTCCACTGGACAGAGCAAGACACAGGGAATTCCAGGAGGATCAAGGGGAAAAGATTCAAGGGAAAATAGACTCTACCTTTTGATGGAAGGAGCTAGAAAGTTACAATGGAAAGAGACTTGGACACAGGAAGGATGGAGAATTGGGAACATTTTTGTTACCAATCAACCACAACACACATTGGTCCATATAAGCCTCACAGCAAACCTCTGATGTAGATAATATCACTGTACAGTTGACCCTTGCTATGCACAGGGAATTGCTTCCAGGATTCCCCTCAGAACCCCAAATTTGTGGATTCCCAAGTCCCTCATGTAAAACAGCTCCCAGAGGGCCAATGTACTTACTTGGTAGCTGAATAAACAGTGGAGCCAATGTTGGCACCAGGAGTCCCTTATGCCAAAGCCTGCAAGGGGCAACAACATGTGCACCCAAAGCTCGCAGGGGAGGAAAGGCAGGGAGTAAGGATCCTTGGGTGCCTCAGTGTAGCAGGAGTACGGCCGTGTGCTGTGGGGCACCATGAGGCTGCAAGGTGAACAGGGTCAGAACGAGGTACCTGGCGGGATGAGGGGAAGGTGGTAAGAACTGTGAGTAGCGGAAGGTCTGCCGTAGTCCAGGAGAGAAATATTGAGTGGCTGAACCGAGGCTGACACCAAGAACTTTGATTAGAGAAGAGAAGGAATGAGAGAGAGTTAAGAGGTGGAGTGGACGGGACATGCCACCGACTGGATGTCGATGGTCAGGGCAGGGGAAGATTTGAGGAGTGTGAAAAGATGGAAATGACATTGACAAAGTAGGCACGTTAGCAGAAAACAGGTTTGTGAGGAGTTGTGGGCAGGTGGCAATGACTCATTCACCCCTTACTTACCTAATAAAGATTTTAGTGCCCATCACGTGCAGGTAGTGTTCTGGGCACTTGAGATACGCCTGGGACTAAGCAGACAAAAATATCTGCCTCGTGGAGCTTTTATTTTAGTGAGGAGAGACCAGCAATGTGCAATAAACAAAGTAAAGAAGAAATTTTGATAGTGTGATAGAAGGTTATAATTACCTGTGTATTAGTTACCTCTGGGTGCTGTAACAAATTACAGAATGATGACTGACTTATTACAAATATTCATCACCTCCTGTTAGCTCTGGGCACTCCGTGGGTTATTTTGTATAAATCTGTTAACCATCCCAGGCTTCTGATATTTCCCTAAACCCTGGATTTTAATACTGCTGCTAAATTCACAGCACATTCAAGCTGTCTTTTGACAGATCAAGTTCCAATATCAAGTCGTGTGCCATAGAAAAATAAAACATATTTAACTGATTTGATACAGCTATTAGACACCATAACCAACAAGAAGACACATCTTCCCTGCTGAATTGAAGCTTCAGCTTTATTATTAAGAACTAGACTATGCTGAAGTAGCCAAACCTGTCGGGTGGTTATACGCAGAAACAGAAGTTCTGCATCAGTCACGCCAAGACAAAGTGTCATTGTATCTGGCAAACAATTTTTAACATTGAATGGATACTGCAGATTGACCACGCCCGGTCAGTCCAATCCATTGGGTACCTGAGCAGGTATTTCGTAGCTGATTTCTCTCCACAGGCATATTTGGCCTCATGTTGGCCACACGTTTATGGCTAAGATGGCTACTTGGAAATTCTTGCCATTAAAAAATTTCAGACCAAGTTAACCCCCTCCATGTTTTATGAAGCCAAAGTCCCAGTTACAAACATGTACACGAGTGTATGTGAAGATTGTGGTCTATTCTCATCTCCACATCC
>CM052436.1:7364965-7393380 GCA_028533085.1 Varecia variegata | reverse complement strand
TAGCTGATTTCTCTCCACAGGCATATTTGGCCTCATGTTGGCCACACGTTTATGGCTAAGATGGCTACTTGGAAATTCTTGCCATTAAAAAATTTCAGACCAAGTTAACCCCCTCCATGTTTTATGAAGCCAAAGTCCCAGTTACAAACATGTACACGAGTGTATGTGAAGATTGTGGTCTATTCTCATCTCCACATCCCGACTTCTGTCAAAGTATCACTGTGGTTCATGTTATGATCTGAATGTTTGTGACCCCTCAAAATTTGTATGTTGAGATTCTAACCTCCAGTGTGACAGTGTCCGGAGCTCAGGCCTTTGGGAAGTTATCAGGTCCCGAGGGAAGAGCCCTCATGAATGGGATTAATGCCCTTATGGGAGCTGCCTGAGAAAGCTCCCTTGTCCCCTTTCTGCCATGAAACCAGACCCCCCACCAGACACCAAATCTGCCAGCACCTTGCTCGTGGGCTTCCCAGCCTCTAGAACCAAAAGAAATAATTTGTTGCTGTTTATAAATGTCCCAGTTTATGGTATTCTGCTACCGCAGCTTGGTCAGACTAACACAGCCCACTTCTGAATAAAGGTGATGAGGTTCGCTTCCTAAGATGCAAAGCAGGCTTCCATCAAAGGATGGCCTCTGCTCCACCTGCCTGGGCTTACCTTAGGCAGTGGTCCACACCTTGCTGCTTCCTAGACTCATCTGGGAGCAATTGCTGAACATCAAAGGCTGTGCCTTCCTCTGGCCAGTTGACTCTGACACTCGGAAGTTGGAGGCGAGGGCAGGACTGAACTCTCCAGGTGACTGTGAAGCAGGAGAGGGTTGAGAAATGCTGATGTAAAGCACATGGAGCCCCTGTTTTGATCAACATCGTGGCTAAGGTTTTAACCATAATTCAACCGTGATCCATGACTTTTCAAAAGTTGACTTTAGATATCTTGTATTTAACAGAGACTATCTAATAATGATGATGAATTGGCCATGACGGAAGCCAGCATTTACAACCACTGCACTGGGTGCTGTACATCTTCTTATGTAATCCTCACAGCAGTCAACAAGGTAGCTTTTTACTACCTCATTCTATGGATTAAGAACCTGGGGTTCGGAGAAGAAACTTGCCCCAGGCCATATTGTAAGTAATGGAAGTAAGACACAAATGCATGTGGGTCAGATTCCAAAGCCAATACATCCACAGGAATGCAGTCCAGGGCTCTGAGTGCGGTGGGTGGCTTGCACAGGGTCGAGGGCTTTCCAGAGGCAGTGAATCTAACCTGTGGCCTGGAGGATAAGGTGAAGCCAGGGTAGGAAGGCCAGATGGGGGTCCTGAGAGAGAGAGAGGGGGGCATTAGAGAGGGCGCAAAGTAGGAGGCAAAGAGTTCCTGGTGGGGGGAAGAGCGTGTGCCAAGCCCTGGAGTGAACCAGAATATGCTGCTGATCCAGGAGAGAGTGAACATGGGATGTGCCCACCTGGCTCAGGCAGAAACGACAGAGCACTGGCGTGAACACGTTAGAGGATCTATGGAAAAGACAGCACATCCTGAGTCCCGTAGGAAAAATGCTCACAATCAAACAGCGATGTGAGAGAAGCTCCTTGCAGAAACTGGAGACAGAAGGTCCTGTTGTTAGGACCATGCAAGGTGTTCATCTCCTAAGATAATTGCCACCATCTGTTTTAGAAGCGGATCAGACGTTATCTGCTGCAATCCTTTCGTTTAGTTGAAGAATCTAAGCCTCAGAGAGGGTCAGCGGCTTGTCCAAGGTCCTGGCAGCTGCCCAAATGGCCCCAAGCTGGGCCTGGGGTATAGGGTGGTTGATCCCAGAGCAGGTCTCTGTCATTTTGCCCCACTTGGAGGTAAGTCATCAGAGAGAACTGAAATCCTTTTGTTTAATTTAAACGGCAAAGGATAATGAAGAACAGGCACAGCTGCCTGCTTCTCCACGGCCCCCTCCCCTCTGACGTGGGCAGCTCTGACCTTGGTGGTCTTTTACCCGGGCACCCAAGGCAGCCACTGAGCACACACATATCCGTGTGCATATGTGTGTGCATGCGTGTGTGGACACTGTTGGTAGGAAGAAGATCCCCTGCATTCTCAAGTGGATTTCCATAACTTTCAAAGGGTCTCTGGCTCCCAAAGAGGTTTTCCAATGACAAAGTGTTTTCATTAAAAATCCCAGGAGGTTCAGTGTTTTTCCTCAGCCGACATATTCAGTACTGTTGGGTAGCTTTATTTAATAGCATTTTTGGATCTGGTTTTGCCAGTGTAAAGCTGGCTATGTCTATACACAGAAAATAGTCCAAGGGGCAGAATTCTCAATCATTATTAATGACGATGGCCAGTGCTTAGCAGACACTTACAGTGTATCACCTAGGATTCTAAGGCCTTTTCTTGTGTCATTGTATTAAATATTTAATCTCAACAGTACTCTGTGAGGTGTCATTATCATTTCCGCATTACAGAGTAGAAAACTTGAGAACAAAAGATTAAGTTCCTTGCCCTGGGTTGCCGGTTCTCAAAGTGTGATTCTTGGAACAGCAGCATCAGCATTACTGGGAAATGTGAATGATCAGCCCCGCCCCAGATCTAGTGAATCAGAAACTCTGGCAGTAGAGCCCAGCAATCCTCTTTGTAATGTCCCTTAGGTGATTTTGATGCCCCAAGTCATCCAGTTTGAGAACCACAGTCCTAGGGATTCTTGTTAGAAAATGAAGCATTTTATTTACTGCTAAATATAGCAGCATTGTCCCAAATCACACAGCTGGTAAATGATAGAGCTGAAATTCAAGCCAGGGAGCCAACTACTACTTTACTCTCTCTGATTTAAACAGTGTAGACGCAGACAGTCTAACTAGGTTATTGAAGCCTTAATCCCCACTGGGACTTAATTTTATGACTCTCATTGATCAAGTAACCCTTGGGGTCAAGAACCTCTGCCCAGCTGTCCTCGTTGGTTTGTTTTGCACCATTGCCTTTTCAATATGGGTGTTCAAACTCTGGTGAGCTCCAGGTCTGAGCTCTATAACCTTAGGTAATTTTTACAAGTGTTAAGAAAAGGCATTTAGGTTCTAACTCCAAACCCACCTGGTACCAAAAAAAAAAGTTATTTTTAATCAATAAATCAAATCATGTTTATAAAAAAATTGACTCTTATAAGACAAACCTATAAGAGCATTTCACAAAGGCAGCCAGAGCCTCATTTTAAATGCTTCCCTGGTACAATGAGGCACAGTATTGAAAGATGAAGCTGGGATTTGGTGTGAGTGACGACTTTATTCCAAAGCCAACCACAATAGCTGGAAAAACCTTGTCCAAACTAAAAATGTAAAGTACACTGCATGTACCCACAAATGGCCCTCTCTGTTGCCTTAAGCCTTGGTTTAATCTCTTTGACTTGACCTCTTCCCTACAAACTCGTTCTGAGGTCTTGAAAATACACAATACAACTGCAAGGCCACAACTGGGGAATAAAGAATAAGGCTCAGAAATAATGACTTGAAAACGGAGTAGGTTATCTCCCATTTTCAGTTTATAAGTTTGATAAATCCACTGGCTTTTTGCATTGGAAAGAACACTTCCAGCAAATTCCAAACAATGCACAAGTCAGTTCATATGTAACTTACTGTTCCGATTGTGGATGCGCCATCCAGCGCAGGGCAGCCTGGGGACAGCAAACACCCGGGGAACTGCCCGCTATGGAGTGTGAATTGCCTCCTACCTTGAGATTAGCAGGCCCTCCAGATCAGGGAGTGGGAGCAAACATTTTTTTCTTTTATTAATAAGTCCCATTAAATCCAGTTCCAGCTTTCGATCCTCCCTGCCTTTAAGGAGTGTCACCCAGCACAATGACACAATGTTCTGCTTGTTTGCATTACCACACAGGAAGTGCAATGGGGAAATGGGCTGTTCATAAAAAATGAGTTCAGACACTCAGTATAGACGTGACAAATACCGAGCTGATTTCCATGTAGGGAATTCTGGCCTCATTTTATGTGAAAATAAGGTAATAAAACAAAATAAGACAAAAGGAGATAGGGGACTCCATTTTCAGCTTTTTAAACAATGCAGACCTACTGATATGCTATAATAAATCACCCCTACAGTGGAGTTGTTTTTTTTTTTTTTTATATACTTTCAGTATTTGTGTGTTTGTGTGTGTGTGTGTGTGTTCACAAGAGCTGTCTGGAAAGTATCCAGCTTGTAATATGTTCTCATTATAAAAACAGTGGCTGGGTACTTTCTGGACAGCGTGTGTGTGTGTGTGTGTGTGTGTGTGTGTGTAGAGAGAGGTGCCTCTCCACACACTAGTATAAAACTTGGATTTTTCAACAACCTGATGACACCAAAAAGGCCTAGGCAGTGGCTACTCCATCATGATGGGTGTTATAGTGTGATTTGCACTTAGTAGAATTAAAACAGGTATCATTTGATATTAATTATTAACCTCAAATTAGAATATCTTAAAATAAACTTATCAAGTATTAGCCATTAAAAAGATAAATGGAAGAAAAAAATGAAACTATACGTAGAATAGTTATAAGGTAAAAACTTCACCAGTTAATTTCCTCTTTTAAGAAAAATCAGTTCTATTCTTTCTCTCTGTACACAGGTACAGATATAGATATATAAATACCTGCACACACACACACACACACACACACACGTGGAGAAACTGCTTCTCAGCTGGAAAGAGTAACACTGTGCTCCATTTAACTGCCACAATCATCGCATGATTAGGCGAATAGTTGGAAATATCTCTGAACAATCAGCAGGACCAAGGGTGAGAAACACCCCCTCCCCCGAGGATGCTGAAGATTTGGGAAGTGTTTTCAACACATAACCAGTCATTTGTATTTGGCAGCTCCATTTCAGATGGAAAGAGAGGAGAAAGTGAGGAGGGAAGACTCGAAGAGTCGGATTAACAGGGCAGAAGCAAGAGAAACAAAGAGGTGAATTCCCAAACCGTCTGTTTCTGACACTGGGGCTGCTCTCATCCCTTTCTCTTTATCCCAGTGATACCCTGGTGCCCCGTTCATTCTCCCCAGTTGTGGGATTTCGGCTGGGCTTTGATGCCACGTGGAGAAACAGGCCGAGTCCAGGCCAATACAAACTTTCTCATACAACTGTCTTCCCACTCTCCCAATCCTGCCTGCCCTAGCCTTGGCTTCCAGTGGCTTCCGTAGTCTTGATTTAAATCACCCTAAATCCCCATCTTCTGTTCTACTTGATCCTAATGACTAATCTGTTCTTCTGCCAAGAAGAGATGACACTTCCTGTGGTCAAAATTAATTCATTCCACCCATATTTATTAAGCATCTTCCATGAAGTAGACTTTGGGCAAGCAACTGACACAATTGCTGCCCTTGTGAAACTCCCACAAACACAGCACTCGGCAGCTCCACAAGAACACAGACAGCACAACTGTTCTCATCTGAACTTAGAATATATATTCTCAAAGGACCTGGACCAAAAAAAAATTGTTTAATGCATTAATGGACCCAGTAAACTATACTGGTTGAGAAATAGTCATTTAATTTACCAACCTCTATTTAATGCAAAGATTTTTTTGGGGAGCGGGGGGAAGAAGTTAATTTATTTTTAATTCTGTCTTTCAGGCTCGTCTGACTATCAGAATTCATTTTTGGATCTAATCACAAAACAAACTTGATTACGGTGAACCCAAATTGCCAAATCAGATTTTTTCTACCAAATAAGTGCAATGGAAACAGGATCTCTTCTAAATGTGAAAACCACACTCTCATGCCAGAATTTTAGGGAATTGGAATTTGACTCTAATGACTATTAATATCAGGGATTACTGTTCCTTATTTGTTGAAATGTCTATCTGTAAGGAATAACTCTAAGATATTTGCCTCAAAAAGTTTTTAAAAAAAAATACTTTGGAGAAAAAACAAAAATAAAAATAAGTCTTGTGTTAAGGTTGAGATAGTTCAGGTAATTATGTTTCTTTCTCCACAGATAATCATATTTCATAGTGAAAAAACATACAATAGCTTTTCATCATGTGTTTATACATTCCTTTCTCTGTTTTGAACAAGTTGTATAAGTTCACAAAATAGGAGTATGTTCTGTGTCTCGTTCATGCTTTTTTTTTTCATTTGAATGCTTTTGATTTGTTTTTATTGTTGCTCAGTTGAGTAACTTTATAATATCATAACATTTTGTAGGAAAGTCTTCCTAGATGAATGAAATCTTTCTGAAAACCTAAAAATCTTACCTTTGCCAAGCTAGACTTACTGGCATGAAGAGTGCACAGCTTCCTGCCTCTGACCCATAATTTTATATGTGAAAGTCATCATCAAAGCTTGCAGGACAACTTGTGTTGAGCATTTCCAGATACCAAACCTCCCCTCTGTTATTTCAAACAGTCAACAGCTGCTCAGCCTGCTGTTCCCATCACCGTTCATGATTGCGTTAGACAAAAATCCACCTTTAAAAAAATGGTGAAAACTGAGACGAGCAAAGCAACCATTGGCAGCTAAGAGGCATTCTGCTGTTATCACCCTCAGCTCACAGTCCTGGGTGTGTGCCCAGCGGGGACTGGATTCTCTGTACAGCAAGGGAGCAGCGTCTCAGCTGACTTGCTGTGAATGTCCCAAGTGAGTCACTGCCGTTAACTCCATCAGCGCCACTTGCTGTCTACTCAGACGTTTCTGAACAGCTGCCTGGCTCTGCTGCTGGCTTCTAACTGGAAATATGGCCCAGTCTGACTCAGTGGCAGAAGGCAGGAGAGAAAACACACAGGCCCAGTCTTAAGCAAGATCAACGACTTTGTATTTTTCCATTGCTTGGGGGGGAAATAATTTCTGGAGTAGAAGAAATACTAAACGCAATTGGTTATATTCTCTCTATTTCATATCTTAATATTTTCCTCATAAAGTTGGATTGGGGTCTTATATTAAAATTCTGTGCTGCTGTGAAAGTTGTAGTCCTTAAGAGGTCCATCCCATTTCCACATTTGGTTTGTTTTTTAACGTATCCATCTTATTTTCCAAACGTAAAAGTGAATATTTCCTTTATTCTAAAAATATTTTTCATAAAATTAAAAATCCATTTTGAATCAATCAACATTTTTGGAGCATTTGCTAGAGCAGACTTCTGGGCTAGACATTAATGAGGATTCTGAGAACTATCAGACATGATCCATGGATTCAAGAATTTATAATAAAATGAGGAGAAAAGTCCTATTCAAATGGATGGCCCAGGGGCAGTATGACAGAGCGTCAAATGCCTGCTACAGCTCCTAGGATCTACAGGAACTCAGAGAAAGGCCCTGGGCCGGTAGTTTTAAATCTGGAATGATGGTAACTGATAGTAACAACTGAAATTAAACTGACTTTATAAACACGGATGGTGTGTCATAGCTGGGCACACAGCCCAGGTGTCTAAGTTAAAGACTGAAATATGCTCACATGGCCCCCGTATTTCATTTCAGGGGAAGTCTGTGATTTATGTGCATTGTTTTGCGCATAAGCACATGCATACCTTTTTAAAAAACATTCCTATATTACCAGAGATACTGAAGAGGAGACCGTGTACTTCTCCTGAGATCATTTATTACCCATTGTGTGGACAGTGAACAAACATACATACGGCAACCCAGGTTTCTGGGGCTTACCAAAAGGAAGATAAATAGATGAAATAGGATGAGAAGAGTTCTTTCATTTTGAAAGTTCCTCCTACCTACTATTTTTATCTCTTGAAAAGAGATTTCAGAGGAGTCTAAAGATTAATTCTTACATTGTTTTGTGATGATAATAATATAGTTTATAGATTTGTAGATTTTCCAACACAATCTCAACATTTATGAAGATTTTTCCTAAATGGTAAACACAGAAATGTCATTGCATGATCATTGATGCTTTACCTCTCTCTACCTTGTTTACTCCACTTCATTGTAGTTTGGGGTTGAAGAGAACGTGTTCTCCAAATATTAGGACAATGCTTGCTACTGAATGTATGCCTATACTTAATGAATCCTAAAGTCATTGATTGAAATTTAACCACAAATCTAATATAAAAAAATAAGCTCAAGGTTTTAATCCTGAGAAGGCTTGAAAATATTAAGAAATAATATGTCCATCATGCGATCCTCAATAATAGGGGAAAAGATATTAATTGTGGAAAGGATGTTAATTACTTTCTAAATGTCATTCATTCAGTATGTTCATACTGAATTAGCAAAAGAAATATCTATTATCTCTCAATGGTTACTGAGACAAATAAATATTATATTGCTGAAATAATTAAGTCCTTAAAAAAAAAAAAAAGAAATAAGAGATCCAAAAGAAATGCTTTGATTTAGGGCCCTAAAACCAACTAGCAGTTTTCTCCATAATTTCCCAATTCATATCTAAGACTGTTTGAATAATTAATAAAGTATCATCAGTTTTCCCAAGACACCAAAATCACACTTAATTATACGTGTGATGTATCCAGATTTGGGTATAATCAAGTGTGTCTTAGACCTTATCTGTGGGCTCGAGGGGAAACAAAAGGGCTTTTCTCCAAGTGAGGAGGTAAGCCAGAAAGGGAATCCTCTCTGAGGGGAACTGAGAACTGTGTGGTGCATACGGGCAATGGATGCAGTTACAGGTTGACGCATGAGTAATCCTGGTCTAACACCATGGCGCAGTGGTAAACACAGAAACAGACAGGGAAACAAGAAAGGGAAATAAGAAAACTGGATCCTACAGAGAAATGTCTTAAGACAATAGTTCATTCTACAGGGGTGAAGGGATATTGAGAGGAATTTCCAAAGGGGAGGTAACAATTGAGCTGGGTTCTCAGCATGTCTTCTCCAGGCTGATCTGGGCAGAGAGCGAGAGGGAATTATAACCAGTAAGAGCGGTATTCATCCTACAAGCATTTGTTGAAGTTCCCATTATGTGCCAGCTGGTATTCTGAATACTGGAGACAGCATCGTGAACAAAACCAAGCTCTACACTCATGATGCCTGCATTCCCCTGTGCAAGACACAGAAAAATAAATGAATGAAGAAATAAATAGACAAATGAAATACAGGTCTATATTCTAATGTCAAACAGTGACAAGAGAAATAATGTAGGGTCAGGTGATATTATTTGCAAGTATGTGGAAGCATAAAAATGCAGAAGACTTTCATTAATTAGCAAGATCTGATTGTCCCTAAAGCTCAGTGTGCTGAGCGGGGTTGGAGGTGGGATGGGAAGAGAAAGTGACTAGAGAAGAGGCAGAATATTCCAATTTAAATCTGATATGATTTTATAAGCCCTGCTATGAAGTTTGGGGTTTCTTTTGTAGCCATGGAAGGATTCTTAAGTAGGGGAATGGCACGATAGGATCTGTTTTTATATGGATCACGTTCATGGCAGTGTTGGGTGAATGACTCTGGAGGTAGGGGCCCTGGATAGGAAGCTGTCTGCTGTGTCCTACCAGTGGAGTCGGAAGGACTGTACACATGCTGCCATGTGTCTGGTAATCTGAGCTCTAGAGAGAAGGACTCCTAGGCCAAGTGAGTCACTTCAAACACTTAACCTGGTTGTGATTAACATGCCCATTGGTCCTGAATTGAGGGGTTGCTCCTAATGCCTTACTTTACTTGTCTGGAATTTCTGCTTCTGGTAATATCAGAGTAGCTCCCATCAGAGAAACTGTATCACAGGTAACAATGATGAACTTTGGACAAAATATAAAAATCAATTACTGAATACACTAGAGAGAGACCAAAGGCAGGCAAAGGCTGAGAGAGAGGCAGTCGATGCTTGGAAGAGGGAAGTAACAGGGATAAGTTTTCTGCTTTTTACATTTTATAGCCAGAGAGCAGGTCTAAGTTAGGGCTACACTAGGAAATTAAAACTTGGATAAAAAGCAACAGTTTTACAAGCTTGAAGAACCAGAAAACACATTTTGGGAAGATTAAACAGGATGGAAGGCAGGCAGAGAATGATATCCAAAATTTCATGTAAACCTTCTGCCCAAAGTTTTGGATGAACTTTGAACTACAGGGTAGACTCTAAGAAGCGAAGCCGTGACTAAAGAACTGAACATAGATTTCAGCTCCTGTCCACCACGGAGATGACAAAATTTAGAATTCAGTTCTGATCAACTTCATTTTCTGCTTGAAACAAAATAATCAATACTCTTTGGAAGAATATAACAGAATTCAGGGTCTCTAAAATACATCACTCTCAATGTCTAGGATTACTAGATATGCAAGGCAAAAACTACTAGATATATACGAAGAAAAGAGAAAGTATGACACAAACCCAAGAGAAAAGTTAATAATAAAATCTGATCCTGAAATGACTTCAATATTAGCAGACAAGGAGTTTAAAGTAGATATTTTAACATTGATTTAAAATATTTAAAAAGTGTGTAATAAATGAAAAAATGCTAAATAAATCTCAGCAGAAAAATAGAAACCATACATAATAGCCAAATAGAGAACCTAGAACTGAAAAATATACTACCTGAAATGAAAAATTAACTGAATGGGCTTAACAACTAGGAGATGACACAAGGAAAAAAAGTAGTAAGGTTGGAAATAGATCAATACAGTCATAAAATATGAAGAATAATGAGAAAAATAGATCAGCCTGTGGAAAAATTCAAAAATCCTAAAATCCAAGTAACTTGAGTGCTACAAGGAGAAGAGAGAGAAAATAGGGCATTTTTTTTTACTTGAGACAGAGTATCACCCTGTTGCCCAGGCTAGAGTGCCATGGCATCAGTCTAGCTCACAGCAACCTCAATCTCCTGGGCTCAAGTGATCCTCTTGCCTTAGTCTCCCAAGTAGCTGGGACTATAGGGATGCACCACCACATCCAGATAATTTTTACAATTTTTAGTAGAGACGGGGTCTCACTGTTGCTCAGGCTGGTCTTGAAAGGGCAAAATTTTTTTGAAGCGAAAATGCTTAAAATTCCCCCAATTTAGTGATAGACATTTACAGATCCAAGAATTTCAGAAAATTCAATCAAGATTAAATGAAAGCCATAGTAAAACCCACTATGGTAAATCTAAAGAAAACCAAAGATAACAAAAAGTTCTTAAAGCAGCCGGAAGAAATAACACACTATATTATATATGTGTGTGTGTATATATATATATATATATGTGTGTGTGTGTTTGTGTGTGTCTGTGTGTGTGTATATACGTATATGGGACAAACGATACAAACAATTGCTAACTTCTCATCAGTAACTATGGGAGCCAGCCTGCAATGGATTAATATCACTGACATGATAAGAGGGAAAAAAAACTTTTCAAGTTAGACTTATATACAGCCAAAATAATCTTCAAGAATTAATGTAACATAAAGACATTTTCAGATAAATTAAAACCAACATAATTTGTTGCCAACAAGATATGCTGTAGAAGTTCTCCAGGTTGACACTAGGTGGTAAGTACGTAGGTAAATAAAAAAGACTGTATAAATCAAAAAATTATGACTTTGTATTATGAGATTTATAAAGTATGTGGATAATAATATATATGACAACTATAGCAAAAGGATAGGAGAATGGGTAAATAGATTCATATAATTGCAAAATTTGTATAATTTACATGAAGTGGCACAATTTTAGTTCTAAGTGGACTGTGAAAATTTAAGAACATGTATAGTAGTCCTTAGAGCAATAACTAAAAATGTAATACTGAAAAGCCAATAAATAAATTAAAATCATTTCTTAAAATATATATAATTAGCTCCAAATAAAGTAAGCATAAAGCTTCAACCTCTTGCTCTGTATGTGCTCCCTGGTGATTTTATTTACTACCATTGATTCAACTGCCACCTTTAAGATGACCTACAAAATGGCAAAGCCCATTCCTCTATCTGCAGTCTACATCTCTCTCCTAAGATCCAGAAAATATGTCTAACAAAGAGACAAAAACGGGAGGCCCATTGGCTAGACACAGTCTTTGTATTTACTTCAGGGTGTTTGGAATCCACATTTCCAAAGTCTCTTGAAAAAAAAAGTGAAGATCTGGAACAGAGATGCTGAATTCCTGCAGCAGCCATTGGCCGAAACTAAGTACTGACTCTGCTCTTTAGTCTGGGTACTTGCTGATTCCCTAATCTCTACCACTCCTTACACACTGTGTCTGTCTCCTTTACCTAATGATGACTACTGACTGAAAAAAACAGTGAATGGATTATGTCATTACATCTGCCAATATCAACACTGTCAACCTTGTCATGTCATCTGCGAAGGCATTAGCTTTTTATCAACCCAGTCGCACTGACCTAACTGAGTTTGAAGTCAACAAAATCCCTTTTCATAAGGAAGGGCAATGTAAATAAGTCTTTCCATTTTACATCTGGTTGCTTTTCTGAATTTCAGTGCAGACTTTCCTAGTTATCCTCAATAGATTTCATCTCACTGGTTTCAGCCCATCATCACAGACAATTTAGATATTTCAGAATCCCGATGTGGTCATCTGCAAGAGTAACTTTGCTTCTTGATTCTACGTCATTCAGAAATCTGATATTACCCCTTCTGCATTTTTCAATTTAAATGGAATCAGTCTTTGGTGACAAAGTAGGTGATGTCTAATTAGTGCCATTTTGAAATAATTCAGCCTAGGAACAAGTGCTCTCAGATGATAGTCTATCCTCACCTGGAGCTAAATCAATGTCCAGAGGGCATGACTTTATGATTGATATTTTTTATTCATGTTTTCCTGTGGACCCTAGTACTTCTGTCATTTGACAAATTTTCTAATGTCCCCAACACAAAGAATACGAGTTGATAGTCAGGAGAGAACAATAGGTGATCAAGAGGGAGAAATTGGAGGTGCGGGTTGGGCTCTTGTTAGTGCTCAGACTTAGGCGGTCTCCGTGGGACTGTCTGATCCAAGGTTTCACTGATTCTTGCCCCTGGGAATGTGGGCATCTGGGAACGGTTCGCAAATGTTTTCGTACCCCTCCCATCTTCTTCATCATAAAGAAGAGCATTCATTGAGCTTTCTGTTCTTTTTCCTGGCACCTTTTGAAAGAAAGGCAAGAATTAATATGCATTTGGGAAACAAAGGTTACCACATACATATTCAGATTGTCAAACTATATTCAGAAAAATGAATAATTTTGGTGCATATGTGTAAAGGTCTTGGCTCTACGCCATTTTGCCATGAGTAGAGACCTGTTTCTCAGCTGTGCCTCAGGTTTTGGAATGAGGAAGAAAGTCTTCATAATTTAAGAAAAACTGAAGAATTAAAGACAGCAGAAAATAAGGACCTATCACCCTGAGCCAAGGATTACCTGCTTCAGTCTTTCAGTGAAAGATCAGCCACCTTTACCTCCAGCTGGTCCGGGAAGCTTGGAGAGTTTAGGTACAGCATCCTGAACTAGGGGTGGTGTCTCTGGCCTATATAAAAAAATATTTAAATGGGCTGCTGTTGTTCCTTCCTTCTTTATGTCCTTAACTCTGACTACCAATGTTAACGTGTTGAAAGAGAAATCAAAAGAAACCGGTTTAGAGGTTTCAGACATTATGTCTTTGATGTCTAAGGAAAGCGTCCCGAACTATTTAAAGCATTATATTGTGTTTTTTATTGAAATATAAAATCTACCACAGGAATCAGCCACCAAACCATAAAAGGTGCATCAATCCCTACAGAGATTGTTAAAAAGAATATAATCAAATGTAAGAAATAACAATAAAGCAGCGTGTGCGCAACGCTTCTCATCTTTAAAGTACTTTACAAGCATCGCCTAGTTAGTGATCACGGCTCATCACTGACACCCAGGTGTGTGCTGTCCATCCCATTCCACAGATGACGAACCAAGAAAGGTGAATGGGCCACCCAATACTGTGGTAGCAGATACTTCTGATACTGTGGGTGTCCAAATGTCCTTGCTGTGACCATGGAGAGATTGTCCCACTTTCTGAAAGCACCCAGTACCCCAGCTTCCCTCTCCAGCCTGCTTCTCCCACTCTTTCTCCTTGGGCTTGGAAATTGCACTCATTTCCAGAGCTCAACTATTGTCCACGTGTTGTGCCTCTGAGACTCAGCTGGAATTTCTAGCTGGCCCTAGATCTCAAGTGTTAAGGGCCTCATTTCCACCTCCTCACTCGACCATTTCCTCCATTCTGCCAGGTTTGCCAAAAACTTTATTTTCTTCATCACTTAATTCATTGTTTCTCCCAGATCTTGGGCTCTCTGGCTCTTTACCTCTGCTAAATGTACCAGTGAATTCCTTGACTCAAAACCTGAGGTTATTCACAGATGCCCCCATTCCTCCTCTCTCACAGGGATAGTGTCCCTGCCCTGGCCACGACCAGCGGTGTGACTTCAGGTCAGTTTCTTGGCCTCCCTGAACTTCTGTTTTCTCTTCTGTTAAATAACAATAACAACATTAGATTGTTGTGACAAATAAATCACAACAGAGTGTATGACATGTAATAACCACTCAATGTGTGTTAATTACCACCCAAATGTTTCACACTTGAGTTTCCTTTTCTTTAACCCAGCCAATAGCTTAATTCGCGTCCTCTTTCCTTCTTTGTTAGGTGATTTTTAATCACTTGCTATTACGGACTGAATGTCTATGTCCCCACAAAATTCCTGTGTTGGAGTTCTTTAACCCCCTGTGTGATTACTTGGAGATGGGACATTTAAGGAAGTAATTAAGGTTAAATGAGGTCATAAGAGTGGGGCCCTCAGCCAAAATAATTAGTGCCCTTGTAAGAAGAGAAAGAGAGACAAGAGCTTGATCTCCCTCTGCATGCATGCACCGAGGACAGGCCAGGTGAGCACACAGCAAGAAGGTGGCCGCCTGCTCACCAGGAAGAGAGCCCTCACCAGAACCTGACCTTGCTGGCACCCTGACCTTAGACTTCCAGGCTCCAAAACTGTGAGGAATAAACTTCTGTTGTTTAATTCACCCAGTCTGTAGTATTTTGTTATGGAAGCCCCAGAAGAGTATCACAGTTCCTAACAGGTATCTCTTCCTCTATTATTGCCTGTGTGACAGTGTTGACACTTAGCTATATAATATGTATTCTCATTCTTCCCAACTGATAGAACTCTTGGAGTAGCCAAGTGCCCAGCTTAAAAAAAAACAAAACAAAACACTTCTCCACAATTCCTTGCATTACCATCCAGTCTAGCCAATGATTTTAAGCAGATAACCAAGCAAAGGCACTTCTGTTAAACCTTTTGTTTTTCTCAAAAAAAGGGATTTATTCCTTGGACATACGAGTTTGAACTTGGCCCTTCCCCCCTTCTCGCCTAACACTCTGATGCGATGTTGGGACCTCGAACAGTTCTTTTAAAAATCCTGAGGACTGAAGCATCCACTAAGTTAACTAGGTGGATTCAGGTCTTAGACATCTTCCTAGAATGTCAACTTACCGACTTCTTGTTTCATTTGAAAAATAAACTGTTTGTCTTTAGTCGCATTCTGTTAGATGTAGAAGTTACAATCCTAACCGATAGGGCTTCCAAACTATTCTCCCTGTTACTGCCAGAAAAATCTTCATGTAACAGTTTCCATTTGATGGCTCTCTCCTCCTCAAACCCTTTTACCAGCTTCTCACTGTACCTGGAATAAAGCCTACCCCTGAAGACAAGAGGCTTGTTTGCCATGAGTCTCCTCCCCTCCACCCCAGCTCACATATTCTACAACACCATCGAGAAAGACTGTGCACCCTGGACACACCCAGAGCCTTCCCATCTTCCTGCCTTTGCCAACACTCTGCCCCTGCCTGCAATGCCCTTTCCTTCATCCATATGCCAAGATACTACTGGTCCTTCCACTGCCAGCTCAAATGTGGCCCTTCTCCAAGGTGGCAATGTTTCTTCTTATAAGGAATCTCCCTTATCTCAGGCCTTCCTCAGTGCTTTGCTTTTAGCATGATCCCAGACTGTTTCACACTCTGCTGGGAGTTAGAATGAGCAGCACTGCCGACAGTCCAAGCAACATCTCACGGTGGGCGAAGGCTCAGGAGCCCCAGCGCCCAGTCTCGATCACCCCCATTGCATGATGTGCTTGCGCTCTGTATTCTCTCTTTTTAAAAGATCTGCAAATTGGGGGTTAATGAGAGTATCCATTTCCTAGCATTGTTGCAAGAATTAAAAGAAGACATGCGTGTAAAATGTTTACAGAGTGACTGGTGCATAGTAATCTAAAATATTCTTTAATCTTCTTTCTCTTCTAGATAAGAAATTCTCCAGTAGCAGTTACTGTCTTGTCTCTCTCTATAAAGACTCTCAGTCTGTAGCTGGATGCCAGGTAGCCACACAATAAATATTGATTAAATTAAATCAGTATTCTAAAATTCTCATCAGAATTTCATTTTGCACAGTGATACATGGAATCTGACATGAAACATTTGGACTAAACTTAGGTCTCTTCGACGTCTGTGAACCTGTATGAATCTATGAAATTCTCATGTTAGAATTCCTTTATAGTTTTCTTCATATGTTCTTTATATTTCATTGTAGCTATTAATTTATTTTTTAAGGCTTTCACCCATGCATTATGTCATTTGTTTGTTAAATTAAATCTCTGAATAGTTACCTAAAGAAGGAAACCATTGTATAAAATAGAGATTTGAGGTGCTGAGAGATGGTTCAGGTAGCAGGGACCTATACCTAGGACTAAGGACTCCCTGTCTAATGTTCTTTCAATTTAAACAAAGTCCTCTGACCAGAATAATGGTTTTGAGTAGTGGTGACCTCTCCAAACTTACAAGCCTGAGCGGATATTCCCAACAATGAAAACTTGGTCAAAGCTTTTCAGGTGTGAAAGGTACAATCAGGTAAATTAACCATGCCTGGTCAATGCAGCCAGGTTTGGCTGTGGAGTCACATGGACGTGGATTCTATCCACCCACGTGTTGGCACACGGCCTCAGTCTACTAATCTGTTAAATGGGGATCTTGATATTCACCTGGCAGATTTCATGAAGGTCAAAAGAGGCAATGTGTGCGATGTACATCACGTGGCACCATGGATGCTTGGTAAATGTTTCCTCCCCACCCTCCACAACACTTGTAATTAG
Organism: Varecia variegata; assembly: GCA_028533085.1. NCBI lineage: Eukaryota > Metazoa > Chordata > Mammalia > Primates > Lemuridae > Varecia > Varecia variegata. The sequence continues at coordinate 7,376,378 of CM052436.1, read as the reverse complement.
AGCATGTTCTTCCAAGATCACTACATGCATTGGTGTAGATTCTTCACAAAGCCAATACATCTTTGTAAATATATGAGAGATGGAGTTACGGTATAAGTCAGGGTTCTCCAGAGAAACAGAACCAATAGGGAATGTGTGTGTGTATACATCTATCTATCTATCTATAGAGAGATATTTATTATAAGGAATTGGCTCACATGGTTATGGAGGCTGGTAAGTCCAAAATCTCCAGTGGGGGCCAGCAGGCTGGGTATTCGGGAGAGCTGATTGTACAGTTGAAGCCTGAAGGCCATATGCTGGAGAATGTTCTCTTGCTCAGGGAAACCAGTCTTTTCGTTCTAGTCAGGCCTTCGACTGATTAGATGAGGCCCACCCACATCAGGGAGGGCAACTGCCTCTTTCAGAGTTCACCAATGTAAATGTTAACATCATCCAGAGATACCCTCCAAGTTGACACATAAAATTAATCACAAATACTATCAAAAAAATGCTTGGTGATTAATGAGGCCAAGAGAATAATTGCAAGTTGTTAAGCAAGTTGGTATCACTTGTGACCAATTGCTTCCTCAGAATATAAATCAGGTGATGCCTTTCTATAGAGAAAGATGGATGATGACCAAAATTATTGTTCACTTTCCTACTGTGGGTTCTGACAAGGATTAGGGATCCTGGTGCAAAATTTGAGATATTTGTGGCAATCTGTTTCTAGAAGTTTCTGAAGTTTCTAGAGAAGATACAAGTCTGCTTGATACCTTTGTGCAAATTCTCCTCTTGACAAATACTGGCAAGTGGAGAGCAGGCTGGATTTCTTTCTTCCCCCATGGTACACAGCGATCTGGTGATCTCAGACCCTTTTGTGTAGCTCGTGTGTTCCACCACACCATATACACGAACTGTGGCCTTACATTACATTATTGTCTTAACCTATATGTTCCAATGAGGATGCAACGTAAGGTTGCACCATTCACATTTGAACAGATGTTGGTTGTACTGATTAACAAGCCAAACATAATAAACCAGCCTAATTGAAGTGGAATCCGTTCTTAATATCAGGCAGATGTTTGCCCTGTTCAAAATCCTGGGCACATTTCTCAGGAACCCATGGTAGGGTCTTTAACCAAAACACCAGGACACCAAGTTGTGTCAAAGCAAAATCCCTTACATGTAATTGAAGTGAATTCATTTTATTCTGTTACAAAGCTAAGGAAACAAAAATGCCTTTTTCTCAATTAGGATCACACTATGAGTTTGAAGAATATAAGAAACAGCAATTTGTGGTTGAGCTTAGAAGACATAGAATATTTTCTCCGTTGGACATCCTTCAGCCTTTTGACCGTTGAAATAAATATCATAAGACAAAACCTACCCACCCTCTCACAACCATTGCTCACGTGTGGGTGTGGGGGAGGGGTGGGCTCTAACAGCCAGAGATCAGTCCTGGAGATCACCTGGGCAGCCCTCGCTGTCCCCACCAAAACCACCACCAGTAAAAATAAGAACAACAGCACCTCCCACGCGTACAGTGCTTTGATTTTCAATATGCTTAACTCACGCTCTTACACTTAAAGCTCTTGAACACTTACGTGCCTATAAAACGAAGCAAAACACACACGTGTGAAGCAGTCATCATTCACATTTTGGAAACCAGGGGACCGTGACTACAAGAAAAAGGGGATTTACTGATTTGCCCACAATCACAGCACCAGTAAGTGGCAGAGTTAGATTTGAAACCAGACCCTCTTCCACATCTAACAATCTCTGGTCCAGATTCCACGGCAGCCACAGGAGTGGGGTGGGTCTGTGCCTCCTTATCTTGCTGATCCATCCTCCTCCATCCAGGCCTCAGTTGAATTCATTATCCCCTGATCACCTCCAGATGCAATGGGTTTGCAGAGCAGAAACACATCGTTCGACTGGCCGCTCTCAAACCCATCTGCATGGACTGTGCCACCTCGTACTGGGGCCAGGAGCAAAGTAATCCACTCCCACTCCCACGTGTCCTGCTTGGGTCCCAACACTCCTGTGCCTTCCCTTCTACCTAAGGAGCTTCCTGGATTCGCAAGAAGCATCCAGTGCACTTTGGTCCCTCACTTTGTCTCACACACTAACATCCACGTATTTCTGTCACCTTTAAGGAGCATTATATTTCTGTGGTTGTTTTTTCAAAATTCCAAGACCTTCCTTGAATAATTGAGGAGGTATTCAAATTTAACATGCAATAGTATTACTCAAGTATATTGAACAAAGCAAGTGTTGAAATTGTTGGACTAGTTTTTTCCTCACCCTACACCTACTCTTCACCCTATTGAACTTCTTTGCCTCTGAGCACTTCTAAACTGCCGAAGATATTTGCCATTCGAAACCCTGTTACTCACATCCGCTGTTCCACTACAGCAGCAGAAATGATATCAAGTAGGTTTATACATTTTTTTTTTGTCTTTCTGTGCCTGGTTTATTTCACTTAAAATAATGTCCTCCAGATCTATCCATGTTTCTGCAAATGACAAAATTTCCTTCTTTTTCATGGCTAAATAATATTCCATTGTGTACAGACACCACATCATTTTTATGCATTCATCCCTTGATAAACCCTTAAGCTGATTCCATATTTTAGCCATGGTGAATAATGCTTCAATAAACACTGAAGTGCAAATATCTTCTGGTTACATTTTATGTCTTTGCCTCACCCAAGCGAGGTTTAGAGGCATGCACTTCCCTCTACAATGCTACAGATTTATACATTTTAAAGGCCAAAGAAAATTGGCTGAATATTTTTTTCTTTTTAAAATATACCCAGTATGCCCACAGGTTTCTCAAGTAGACCACATTTTGATTTTAAAATATTTTTCCCTCTTGAGGGAAAAAAAACACACACACACACACACTGAAACATCTAGAACATTTTCCTGGCCCATTCTCTTTGCACAATACCCCACCTAATATTGTGAGGGATCGTAGGCCTAACTAAATACCCCCAACTTATGTTGAGTACACACCCTCCAAACTCCCCAAACCAATTAGGCATTACTGAGAGAGTTTTGCCATTCAAATGTTTTCCCAGTTGTCCTGTCTTGGTCACACCCACAAAACAAATGCAAATGTTCTAGAGCCAGCAGGATGGGCAAATACAGCTCTGCTTCCAGCCAGCCTCTCCCAGGACAGGCATACACTTGGCCTGAAGCTGTTTTGCTGTTTCGTACAAATGGAAGCCACTCAACTGCTTTTACACCTTATTTTAATGCCTTATTATTTCAAAGGGATCTCTGTTCTTATTGACAATAATTACTGTTAACTCCCCCATCAAGTTCAAAGTCTTTCGTGATGATGAAACTTCTTCTAAGGACTAGCCGATTAATCCAGCTTGTTATTAAATTAGAACTATATTCTTGACCTGTTTTAATGGAGGTTTTATTATTGTTTTCCTAATAAGCTTAACTATCACCTTGAAATCACATTAATATTTTCCTAATCTCTATTATCTCTATTAGGAGTCTATGGTTGCACTCACTATTAGATGGGCATTTAATGTCTCCTATAATTTGGCCCCAAATTATCAAACTCAATTTCAACTTCCTGATTCCCCTCCTCTATCCTCCAACACCCCCAATGCACTTGAACCCTCTGATCCAACCAAATAGCTTTACGCTGTGCTGTCTGAACACACAACATGTGGATATATCAGCCTCCTTGCCTTTACTCTGCAAGCAATGGCCTCTCTCCCTTCCTTTCTCTGTCCTCCTCCTGCCCACCTTTGCTGAGTCTGTCCCGGGATCTCAAAAAGCACCCATGGCTCCTCCCGCCCATGTAGCACCAGTACACAGTGCTTGGCACTAAATTAAGACTTAGTGTTTATTCCCAGATCCTGACTTTGCAGCTAGATTATAAACTTCAAGAAAGTGGGGTTTGTTCCTATGTATTATTGTGGCCTCAACATTTGAAAAGGAGAAGGACCACTAGACCTGGAATCTAAGGAGGTGGCAGGTGGTGTACAGTTCTAGCTTCCGTTTCTCAACTCTACGGTCTTGCATTAGTTACATACTCTTTTCTTGGCTTTAGTTTCTCATTCATATATTGGAGAAAACACTTTTTCCAACTACCTCACTGAATTGCCTCAAGGAGCAGATGTGTTGGTCTGGCAGAAAGCCCTGGAGCTGTCTTGGGTCTCCACTATCTTCCTCTCTCGAATCCAAGTCATCTGTGAACTCTGCTGGCTCCCCCTCTGCAAGGTGAAACCACTTCCACTTCCTTCAACACTCCCACCCCAGCCTGCGCCCCCAGCACTTCTCACCTGGCTTGCTGCAATAGCCTCCAAACTCGTCTCCCTGCTTCCACCCTTGCCTGGTGCCCCTACAATCTCTTTCCAAGTGATCTTTCAAAGCCTATGTCCGGAGTGTCTTTGCTCTGCTCAGAACTCCTGGTGCCCTGTGGTCTAGCTCAGGATGCAATGCAAAGTCCTCACCAGGGCCCCTCTCAATGACTCCCTCTCAACCATGGTCTCCCTTTCAACCACTGCTCCAGCTACTGCCTCCTCCTGCTCCTAGAACATCAGAAGCACACTCCCTCTCAGAGCTGGGATCTACTCTCCCTCTGCCTGGCAGTCCTCCTACTCCAGGCAGCTGCAGAATCCTTTCTCACTTCTTTCAGTTCCTGCTGTGTCTTCAGGCCACTTTGACCAAGAGGCCTTCCAGTTGGCCCTGTTTTAAAAAGCACCCTCATCCACACACTCCCTTACCATGATTTCCTCCTCTTCAGAGTTTTCATCACAAATGATGTAACACGTATTTATGTGTTCATGTATGTAGTTTCTGTCTGCCCTCTGCTAGAACATTTGCCTCATGAGAGAGAGCAGATGACTTGTTTTGTTCACTGTAATATCCCCAGCACCGGGAGAGTACCTGGAACATAGTAGGTGCTCAATACATGCCCATCAAATAAGTGAACAAATGAATGAGTGATGATAGCAAGTTTATATGAAACTCTACAGTTTTAATCCATGGTTCTCTACCTTGGTTGTCCATTAAAATCTACTGAGGAATTTTAAAGAATGCTGATGTTCAGACCACACCCCCTAGAGCAATTAAATCAGACACTCTTGGAATGAAGCTCAGATATTGGTACTTTTTAAAAGCTCCCTAGATGTTTCCAATGTATAACCAAGGTTAGGAAGCACTACTCTCGAGCACATAAAGTAGTGTTTGTGTTCTAATAGTGTTTGCGTTCCCAGCTAGCACCTTGCTAGCAAAATGCCTTGTACATTTCAGTTGCTTCATAAATACTTCTTGATCAGTTGATCTAGGAAATGATGACTTTCAACGCATAGAATAGTTTGTGCTCTGGGAAAGCCTCAATACTATTTTACTTGGTTGGATTTAGATCTCTATCTTGTTTGGGGAATGGAACCACAAGAATGGAGTAGCTACTCTCTGCACTGTACTCTGCCAGTTACTGAAGATACAAATCCCATTTAATACCCATGTAATGACGATAATATTTTTCATATGGTAAACCAACGTATTTTTTTTTTTAATTCCTTGCAAATCATTTTGCCCTGTGGCTCCCCACAGATTGAGTCAGAGGCATTTATTGCTTGGGGGAAGGCAGATACTGGGTGAAACAAAGACAACTTTGTTCAGCTTTTAGGAGCAAACTAGATTTGTTAAGCTCAGAGGAGACAACAGTCTTGAAAGCTAAGCTGTAGAGAGAGAAAAGAATTTGATAAATACCCAAAGATTCCCTTTAGATAGAGATGAGAAAACATTCAGGAATGACCAGTAGGTTCCCAGACTTTTTTATTTCAGGACCCCTTTGCAATATTAAGAATTACTGAGGCCCCAGAGAACTTTCATTTGTTTATATAGGTTATATCTATCAATAGTTACCATAGTTATAAATTAAAATTGAGAAGTTTAAAAATAGTTAATTCATTTTCATAATAAAAATGTAAAACCCATTACATGTTAATATAAGTAACATATTTTTGTGAAATAATTATATTGTCCAAAACATTATATACAGAATGACTTTTTTTCCTTTATAATTTTTGCAAATCTATTCAATGTCTAGTTTAATAGAAGATAGTTGGATTTTTATATTTGCTTTCACATTCAATCTGCGGTTTTGGTTGAAATATATGAAGAAAATTCAGCTTCCCATACATATATAGTTCAGAAAGGCAAGGTATATTAACAGCCATTTTAGATTATTGTGGAATTTTTCTTTGATATCACACCAAAACCATACCAGTGACAGTTCCTGAAAGTTTAGTTGCAATATGGAATCTGAAACTATTGCAGTGAATTTTCATATTTTGCTGTATTAAACTTAATTGCTCCATCTTCTGCTTTGAATAGATCTTTTATTCATGTATGTTTTTGTAACATCGTATATTAGCCATTTGGAAAATATTAGTTCACTAAGTTATAGAGATCTTTCAAATGTTGACACATTTCATTACTCAATATCAAAAAATCACATTGGTTAATATCACCACCCATCTCATCAGAAATGTTTTTAAGCACTTGGAAGTAGGTTCATAGTGGTAGAAAGAAATTTCTAAAACTGTATTTTTCGCTTGAAAGCTCAAATTTTATCATTGGCAACAAACGCTTGTGGCTGTTTTTTCTTAAAGCTTGTTTTGATCATTTTTGAGAAAATGTCTCCCAAATACCTAAGTCTGAGTAACTGTAGTTTGTCTGTCAGTCATTCTTTCAAATAAGAGTTGTGTTCCACGAAAAAATAGGCTGGTTCAGAATACTCACAACTTGCCTTTACTCCTTGAGACAACCACTGTGGCCCAGCACGTAGCAGAAGTGCTTTATGCATACTTCCTGTCTTGTTACATAAAATATTAAAAAGATGTGTACTCAAGGTTTGAGATTTAATAGCATTAATAATTTCATTGCTTCATCAAGTACATTATTCAATGAAACTGACTTTTTTTTTTCTTTTGCACTGTGAGTGGATGATGGCAAAGAATACAACGACAATGACGACCAGTAGTGTTTAGTGCCACTGAGTTGATTGTTGCTAAGGTGCCAGCAATTTTACCCATCACTGTTTTTGCAACATTAGTGAAGAATGTCAACGTATTTTTTAAAAGGCAAACAATGTCTTAGTATTTATTAAAATAGTTTTGTACCTCATGGACCCCCTGCTAGGGTCTCAGAGACCCCCTGCGGTCGACATACCATACTTTGAAGATTCCTGTCCTAGCAATTAATTATAGAGGATTTTGTATAAAGGAAGCCCCATTCCTTATAGGCTTCTGGAAGGAGGGAAGCACTTCTAGTCCCTTAAGGGTGGAACAAAAAGGAGAGAGGAAATAACTGGAAGGGTGGGGGCATAAGGCAGAGGCATGGTGTTTGAAACAAACAGAAAGATTAAGGAAGCTCCCCAAGTAAGAAGCTCTTTTTCTCACTTCCCAGAGCATAACCCAGAAAAATGTCAACCTCCTGAGAAAAGCCTGATATTTCAGCATGGCATGGCATGGGTCCAGCATGGTGCTGCCCAAGATGTAGATTAAAAATGGCTAGTGCATGACATCAGACTTAATAGTGAAAGACTGAATTCTTTTTCTCTAAGATTGGAAGCAAGGCAAGGATGTCTACTCTCACCACTCTTATTCAACGTAATACTGGAAGTTCTAGCCACTGCAATAAGGCAAAAAAAATTAATAAAAGGCATGTAGTTTCAAAAGGAAGAAATAAAACTACCTCTATTTGCTAATGACATAAATGTGTACATGGAAAATCTCAAGGAATCTATCAAACACCACCAACAAAAACTCCTAGAACAAAAAAGCAAATTAAGCAAGTTTGCCAGATATATGATTGACAGACAAAAATCAATTGCATTTCTATCTACTAAAAATGGACATGAAAAAACTGAATTTAAAAACACACTACCACTTACAATCATGTCAAAGAAAACTAAATACTTAGGTATAAATTTAACAAAATATGCATAGGATTCACATGCTGAAAATTACAAAATACTGATAAAATAAATCAAACAATGCCTTCATTTATGGAGAGACACATTGTGTTCATGCATCAGATGTTAATTCTCTCCAAATTGGCCTATAAATTAGATGAAATTCCTATCAAAATCCCAGCAAGCTTTTTGTAAGCATAGACAAGTTTATTATAAAATGTATATGTAAAGGCACAAGTCCCAAAATAGCTAAAATAATCCTGACAGAAAAGAATACAGTGGGAAGAATCAGTATCTCATATTAAGACTTACATAGCTACAGTATTAAGACTGTAAGGGTCAGACAGTGAAACAGAATAGGGAACCCGGAAATAAACCCATAAAAATATGTGCAACTGATTTTTTTATAGAAAGTTAATTTCAATTGTGTTAAAATATGTAAAATAACTAATAACATAGTGAAATACAGCAATTCCAATTCTGATCATCAGTGATTCTTAAAGATTTAAATGTAATTTACATATCAAAAAAATTACCCTTGTAAAGTATATAATTCAGTGGCTTTTATTATATTTATGAAATTGTACAACTATCACCACTATCTAATTACAGAACATTTCCATTACCCCAAAAAGAAGCCTGTACCCATTAGCAGTCACTCTCCATTTCCCCCTGAACCAACCCCTTTCAACCACTAATCTACTTTCTCTCTGTGGATTTACCATTTCTGGGCATTCATGTAAATGGAATCATACAATACGTAGCCTTTTGCATCTGGCTTATTTCACAGGACAGAAAGAACCCAGAAGGCAGCCCCTGGACCCACAGTGGTTCCAACACCCACCACTTCTACCCTGATGACCATGATGAATCCACCAAGGATTTTGATGGCCCTGGAAAGAAATCCCAGATTGACTGAACTGGAATCCTCAGAAGACTGACCATTTATTCAAAAGTGACTGAGTTAACCTGAAAGAAAGTGTGTTAAGCCAGACAAGTCTAAGATAATCCTACTGACCAGTTTGACTTTTCTTCCCCTTTCATGGGGGAACAGGGAAGCTCTAAAACAGAATGAGATCAGTTATGGAAAATAATGAACATTCTATTTTGTTTTGAGAATCTGAGTCATGGAACTTAAGCTCCAGTCTTCTCGGCTCTTCACAACCCCTGTGTCAATGAGAAAACTGAGGCTCACAAGTGTTCAGTGATTGCCCAGTGTCACATGAAAATTCAAGTCTGTCTGTTTTCAAATCCTATATTCTTTCTGAGCAAACGCTGACTCTTGCTAATGAGATTAATATCAAAATTAGATGCCTTCCATAAACTCTAACTAAGAAGGGTCACATAGTATAATATCTCACACAAATGAAGCTCTGTAATTTTTATAGACTTATAAAAGCAAAGTAGGACAGTACAAAACTGTCTAATTTTCAGAAACTATTTCCTAGGAGCTTCTAAATCTTCCTACACAAAATTTGAAACTTTTTTTTAAAAAGAGGATAGCATTTTAAAAACTACAACCAGTACTCAATTAGCACATTACTTAGATGCTTCTTTATAATCAGCTAGTATTTATTGAACACCTTCTAGGTGCCAGGCCCTGGGATAAGCACTTTCCACGTATCATCTCATTCCAGTTTCATGAACACCTTGTAAAGAAGGCTAAGTAGCAGAGCCCCAAACATACTGTGACTCAGTGACAGAGCCCAACTCCAGTCCCTTCTGCTGGCCTCCAGAGCCCCCTCTCTTAGCCACTACACAGCCTGTCAACAAAATACCCAATCCTACAAAGTTTGGGTCTTAAGACCTTATTGGGGCTGAAAGGGGTGCCCGGGTGGAAATTACAGAGGGGCACCTCAGAGTAGCTGATTTCACTGGTCAGACATTTTAGTTTCTTTCTTTGTTTTATTTTAAATGGAAAACAGCAAAACCAGAATAAAATTTATCTTGATGGCATGTGCATGATAATTCAAGATGCATATTATAATTTATTATTAAATTCTTAAAAAAGAAGTACATGAAAGTGTGCACACACGTGTCTGTGTGTGCAGGAGTCTGTGTGCACATGTGTCTGTGTGTGTGCATGTATGAGCATGTGTGTGCTTGCTGAGGCTTCCTTGCTGACATGTTATTTTGTTTTGAAAAGATAATTTTTGTGATTCATTGTCCTTGGAGGAATTCTAGCATTAGAACTTTCAATATGTAGGTTATTGAAAAAAAAATTAAGCCATGTTTCTCTTGGGTTTCAAATTCATACTACAACCAAACATAACTAACACAGGTGTTACAGGTTGAATTGCATGTTCCTAAAAAAGATGTGCTGAAGTACAAACTCCTAGTACCTTAAAGTGTGACCATATTTGGAAATAGGGTTTTCACAGATGTAACCACATTATGATCAGGTGTTTAAGGTAGGCCCTAATCCAAAGATGACTGGTGTTCTTATAAGAAGAGGGAAATTTGGACACAGTCTCATGGGAAGATGCCACGTGACAAGAGAGGCAGAGATTGGAGTGATGCAGCTGCAAATCAAGGCTCCCTGACGGTCGATGGCCCCCCAAAAGCTGGGAGAGGCAAGGAGGAATTCCACCCAGGGTCTCTGAGGGAGCACGGCCCTGCTGACACCTTGGTGCTGGAATTCTGGCCTCCATAACTGTAAGAGAAGAGATTTTGTTATTTTAAGCCACCCTGTTTGTGGTATTTTGCCATGGCAGCCCTAGGAAACTAATCCACAGAGCATCAGGCAGGAAAGGGAGGGTGCTGTGGGAAGAGGATCACGCACTGTTGAAAAGGAGAAGAGAAATACCAGTGACATGGGAAAGAGGTGACGTGTTCTGGAAAAAGAGGAAGTCTTGATGCACCTACTTTCTTGTTTTGATTTTCTTAGAATTCAAAATACGGATGCAGAAGAAGGTTTGTGTGAATTGGGCATCGCAGACATAATCAAGGAAAACCATCCACAAATCTTGCTGTACGTATGTATAAAGTTTAACCAAAATGGTTGCTGCAACTCATGAAATGGAACCAACCACTTATCATAATTACTAAAAAGAATGTCACATCATGTGTGCGTGAGTGTGTGTAATGTAGTCAACTCAACAGCGTTGAGCCTCACGAAGAAAGAATGTGTTTTAGGGAATTTCCTATTGGAGGTTTTTCCACTCTGGATCTCACAAGTTGGCAATGTTGCCCCCAATTCTAGTGTCTCAATACAACAACCCTCAGAGTTCTTTACATCAGACATGTGTGGAGATCATAGAAGAATTGGATAATTATTACGGGATAAACCACAAGAGGAAGTATGTATTATTCACCATACAGATTTACATAGAATGATCTAGATAGGGCATGGGGCAGGTCCTAAGTGAGTCAACATTTTGTCCCCATGAGGGAAGAAGAGAGACGCTTTACCAGGGCCACCCGCAGAACAGTCTTGGTGGAGGGTTGGGCTGGGGGCCCTGCTGTTACCTTATTTGTCCGC
>CM052436.1:7330301-7364465 GCA_028533085.1 Varecia variegata | reverse complement strand
GTCCCCTGGGGCTCGTGACCACCCTGGGCCTATCAACTGGGGCTGCAGATTAGAGTCACACAGCCAACCCTTGCTCACCCCTGTGCAGCATCCTGTAGGATGGAGCCTGTGGCTAGAATTTTAACACTTGGCCTGATAGGCACATATATGTATTAATACTTGCCACAATGCCTGACGTAAAGTTAATACTCAACAGACAAACTACCATTGTGTATTAAATATTTTCACCAGTACGACAACTCCTACTAGTGATGTCATAGTCCATAAGTGATGTTCATTGGAGTAGACCATCAAATATTCCTTAAAGGAGAACCACAGTTTGGGAATATTAGTCTTCAATTTATACTTGCCCAATGTTGTTTGGAATATGTGGATTATAAAATACAAAATTATTAATAAAAGGACACTGTTAGCCACTTTATGTAGTAAACAAGAATGCATCATTCAAGACATACATACATTCTAACTTTTTTAAAAGAAAGGGATAGAGTCTTTGATGTTAAAACTCAGTATTTTATACCTGAATGTCCATCTGTAATGGACAGACTCGAGTTGACATCCTGGACCCCACCTCCTGGTATTCACACCTGGTGTGATCTTTTCTTCAGTAGGGACAGCACCTGTGAATTGCTAACCAATAGAATATGCTAAAGATGACAGGACATATGGGGTTAGTTGATATAAAACTATATCATCCCTCTTGCTATAGTCTCTCTCTTCCTTGCTGGCTTTGAGGAAGCAAGTAGCCTTGTTGGGAAACCCCGCACAGTAAGAAACTGGGCACCCAGCTAGGAAAAAAGGGCAGGTTCCAGCCTGCAAGGACCTCCAGCTCACAGACTCCATAAAATGAGCTCCCTCATCCCAAAACCGCAAGGAACTAAGTTCTGCCAACAAGGATGTGAACTTGAAAATGGGCCCTCCACAGTTGGGCCTCAGATGAGACCACAGCCCCAGCCAACTTCACTGCAGCCTAGTAAGACCCCAAAGCAGAGAAGCCAGCTAAACTGTGCCCAGACTCCTGACCCACAGAAACTGAGATGACGAATGTGTGTTGTTTTAACCTTCTAAGTCTGTGGTAATATTGTTCCACAAAAATAGATAGCTAATACATCATCCATTTTGTCATTTAACTAGCATCTATTAAGAGCATACAGGATTATAGGGTGGTTCTGGTTTTTTTGTTTCAAAATATTAAGGAGGTACAAATGATTTTATTATGGGGATAGTTTTTATGATGCTTAAGTCAGGGCGATGAGTGTCCATCACCCAAATAGTGGGTAGTTCTGCTTTTAATATTTCTTAGAAACCTCGGTACCATTTTCCATAATGGTTGTACTAATTTACATTCCCACCAACAGTGTGTAAGAGTTCCCTTTTCTCCACATTCTCACCAAAACTTGTTACCTTTAGTCTTTTTGATAGTAACCATTCTAACTAGAGTGAGGTAATATCTCATTGTGGTCTTAGTTTGCATTTCTCTGTGATGCTGAGCATTTTTTCATATCCCTGTTGGTCATTTGTGTGTTTTCTTTTGAGAAGTGTTCATTAAAGTCTTTTGTCCATTTTTAAATCAGACTACTGGAGATTTTTTGCTATTGAGTTGTTTAAGTTCCTTACATATTCTAAGTATTAACTCTTTGTCAGATGTATAGTTTGCAAATATTTTCTCCCATTCTGAAGGTTTTCTCTTCACACTCTTGTTTTCTTTGCTGTGCAGAAGTTTTTTAGTTTGATCTAGCAATCCCACTACTGGGTATATATCTGAAGGAAATGAAATCAGTATGTCAAAGAGATATCTGCACTCCCATGTTTGCTGCAGCTGAGGTATGGAATCAGCCTAAGTGCCCAACAACAACACATGAAAGGATAAAGAAAATGTGGTGTATAAACACAATGGAATACTACTCAGCCATAAAAAGAAGGAAATCCTGTCATTTGTGACAACATGGATGAACCTGGAGGACATTATGTTAAGTGAAATAAGCCAGGCACAGAAAGACAAATACTGCATGTTCTCACTCATGTGTGGAATCTTTTAAAGTTGATTTCATAGAAGTAGGATATAGAACAGCAGTTACCAGAGGCTGGGGAGGGTAGAGAGAGGAAAAAGAGAATGGAGAGGAGAGCCAATGGATACAAAGTTTCATTTAGAAAGGAAGAATAATCTCTAGTGTCTTATTGCACAGGAGGGTGAATATAGTCAACAAACAAGTGTCGTATATCTCAAAATAGCTGGAAGACAGAATTTTGTTTTATGTTCTCCCTAAAAAGAAATGATAAATGTTTAAGGGGATAGATATGCTATTTATCTTGATTTCATCATTACAGAATGTATACATGTATCAAAACAGTACATTTTACCCCATAAATATGCACAATTATTATGTGTTAATTATTTTTCCATTCTTGGGATACTTCACTTAATAGAACGGGTTCCAACTTCTCTCCAGGAGAACCAAAGAGATGCCATATCACCGTTATTTCTTATAGCTGAGTAATACTCCATGGTATACATATACCACATTTTACTAATCCATTCATGAATTGATGGGCATTTGGGTTGTTTCCATATCTTTGCAATTGTGAATTGCATGTACTCACCATAAAATTGGTTTCTCTGATCATCACCTAAGTGCACATTTGGGAATAACAACAATTGGGTATCGGACAGAGGTGGGGGGTGGGGGGAGGGGATGGGTGTATACCTACATGATGAGTGCGATGCGCACTGTCTGGGGAATGGACACGCTTGAAGCTCTGACTCGGGGGGTTGGGGGGGGCATGGGCAATATATATAACCAGAACTTTTGTACCCCCATAATAAGCTGAAATAAAATAAAAATAAAGAAAAACATAAAAATAAAAAAGGAATGATTAGTTAAATAAAATAAGAACCCTACAAAAAAAGAGTATACTATATGCCAAGCAAAATATTGGGCACCAGATATAGGACATTATTTAGTTATTAATCAACACAAATATGACCAATATGAAAGCCATCCCTCATTCTACATGTAGCAGTTACTGAGACACCAAGACAATGACACAGAAAATCTGAGATAGCACAGCACTGGTACCACTGATCTATCTTATTAATGTTTTTTCCCATTGACTATTTCTCTTTAAGCAAGATTAAATGTTCATGGCAAAACATACTTATTTGGTATAGCTATTGTATCTAACTAAATTATCATATTATAATAAAATTATTAAGTTTCAAAGTCTCTGCAAGAAGTCTGAGAAATGTCACATCACAGAAGGATAGGCATGGGGATGACCCAGTATGGCTAGACATACACTCCTGTAGCAAACTGTGTTGTCTATCAGGTCTGGGGTCAATACAGCAGGCAATCTTCCAGAAAGCTAGGTTGGACGCATATAAAATATCTTTTGTTATGATAAGAACTATTCTGGATATGAAAGTAGATTTAATATTTCTGATTATATGTATTGTATACTATGGTTAAATGATTCTGTATTTCTGTGGTTAAATAATTGGAGCTGTCTTGGTTTTTAGCAACTGTGGATTTTGTGGTTAGATTATGTTGTCTAGTTTTGTTTTAACAGCTGTGTCTATATGTATATGTGTTTGTGTATTTGTAGGTGATTTTTCACACAAGTTATAGGTCATTGTAACTAAGCCACAAAAACCTATGATATTAGTCTCTATGTGGAAAGACTTCATAAGTCACTCCCACTTCTGGTTTTTATCTTGTCCTGTGAATCATTAATAGGGAACTCAAAATTGCTTCCAAGTCTCATAAGCAGAGAATAAAATCCTTATTATTAATTTTTAGAGATAATTTCCATGAGGGGCAATTGTAGAATAGAATTACCCTCCTCCATAGAAAGTATAAAATTTAACTCTTCGACATTAACTCTGATGTTTTTAGTTCGTTTGTAAGAATAAATTTTTCTAGGAAACTGAAAAGTGCAGTTTCATTATCTTGAACTTATTATTTTTCCAAATCCGAAACTTGGTATAAGTTTCTTATTTAGTTTATGCTGTTCTTATGTTATTTTGTTGTATGTTTCTCAATTTTTAATTTCATAAAAGTATAGTTTCCTCTACAAATAAATAAAACCATACAAATAAGAGTTCCGTGTTTGTGTTTGTGCCCTGAGTGGGCAGCATGGAGCAGAGCCTCTTGCTTACCCAGGGTGGATGTGGAGAATGAGTAAGAATAAACAATTGTCCAAAGCTAATGGGATTTGGGGTTTATGTTACTGCAGCATACCCTGGCACATCCTGACTGATACATTAACCTTTTGAGATCAATGTGTTAAGGAAAAATTGTACAGAAACAAAAATGTGGTAAATCAAATATTTTACATGCACTCTTTTATAAGCTATTCAGAATAACTTATTGCCAAAAACATCTCTTTACAATTTAGTAAATCGTTTATATGTTGAATCATTATGGCCTAACATGGATATTCACAAAATTTTACAGAATCTCAGCAAAGGCAAATTAACCTTTACAAATTTTTGAAAGTCCTTTAACTAATATAAAGTTTTAAAATAATATGCCTATCAAATGATGATACCATATTTATTGAAGGAGAATTTATTTTTCTTCTCAATATGTTTAAAAGAATTAATTATTCAGAGCATCTTGAGGAAATTGCTGAATTTAGGACTAAGGCAGATGAAATACAAGGTATGTCAGGAGCATTTTGCAGTACCCAAAGGTAAGGAAGTGTTGAACTAAATAGATAAATAGATAAATGGATAAATGGATAGATGGATGGAAGGATGGATGGATTGATGAGTGGATGGATGGATGGATGGATGGATGGGTGGGGGCATACTGAAAGGATAAGGAACAAACCTGAAAGGCCTCCCCATGGCTATATCTGACACAGTTTGAGCAACAAAATATATACCATGTTATTGGATTATAATACAGAATATAAGATAAACACTCATGAGTCCATATTGAAATAAATCATTAAATAAGTACATAAATGGAGGAAAAGGAACAAATCTTTCTTCCAGAAGAATTTCAAATCATATATAGAGATACTTCCCCTTCCAGGACGTGGGTCTCCATTGCCACCCCTCCTCAACCTTGAGAGTAGGCTAGACTTAGTGACTCACTCTGAAAGAATAGAGTACGGAGAAGTAAAAAATATTAACAATTTAATAATTCTCAACAGTGGAGAAATCTAAAGACACTACAACACTACTTTAACCAAATGATGAAAGTTACAATCACCTGTGATGTCATATGGATACCACGTACCTCCTAACAAAAGGTGAGGAGAAAAGGCACTTAACCTCTGTCCTATTCTTTCCGAAATCCCATGATCCTGTAAGGAAAATAACAGATAAATGTAGACTGGGAATCATTCTATAGGATACCTGGCCAGGAATCCCCAAGACTCTCTGGGTTATGAAAAATATGGAAAGACCAAGAAACAGACAGTAGGAGATTAGAGAGACACAACAACTGAATGCAGTGTGGTGCCTTGGATTAGATCTCAGAACAGAAAGAAGACTGAATGGACGAGCTGGTGAAATACAAATAGGATCTGGAGTTTAGCAGAGAGTAATGTACCAATGTTAGTTTCTTAGTTGTGACAAATGTACCATAGTGACATAAGACGTTGACAATGGAGGAATCTCAGTAAAAGGTATATGAGAACTCTCTGGACTGTCTTTGAAAGTTTTGCATAAATATAAAATTATCCAAAATTAAAAAGTTTATTTTTAAAAAAGGATCTGTTAAATGGAATCATTCACCTTCCACATTTATTGTGCCATCATATTGACCAGATGGTAGTCATGTTATTTCTTTGTGTAACCAACTGGTCACCATAAAGGCAGCATTTGGGCTTTGCTCCCTGCCACCTGTTAAGGGTACGTAGTTGAAAGTAAAGAAACGAGAGTGTTGTATTTAATACACAATGATTGAGCATAAAAGCTTGCATTAAATTACAGAATCAATTATGAAGCTATATTATAGTGATTTTAAAGAGAATTTTAATCAGTGCACTGATGTCTATTGAACTTAATTATACATGAACACAAGACAAAAGTAATGGCTTTCTGTGACCAGGGCAGGATATTTTAGTTTTTACATGTAATCAGCATACATGTAAATAGACTCTATTCAGTAAAAAAATAAATTTAGAATATTATGTAATCTGTGGAGTAGAAGGTGTATTAATAATAAAGAACTCAAAAGCAAATTGGAAATGAAGAAAACCTGTGGCCTAGCAAATTGAGATTTCTCCTTCTCCACCTTATGTTGAAGAACATCAAAATTCACACCTAGATTTTTTAGATGCCAACTAATTCCCTAAAACTTTCTGTCATATTTTCGTATTGTTCTGTTCATCTCTCTATATCCAAATGCAGTGCTTGGTAACTGAAGGGTTAAGAATATAATAAATAAGTAATAATTTTAAAATTTTAAAATTATTTTAAATGTTGATAATGTTTTATGACTATAAACACTAACATTCAAATGGACAAACGAAGAAATTTTTTTCTATCCTCTAAATGTAAAAGCTTTCTGAATTCTACACTCAAAATTTAGGATGTACCACTACAACACAAATCATAAAATTGAATTATAATTCGAGGAAGGAAAAACAAATAAAAGTTGTATGCCTTTACCTTCAATGACTTTAAGTTTGAAACCCCACCCCATGTTTGAGGTCCATTTCTAATGTTTCCTCCTTTGTCATGACTTTGATCTTCCCTATTGCCAGCCAAGGGAAAAACCCCAAATCTCTTGCATAGTTCCTTCACATTTAATGGCATGCACTTATTATTTCTACCACGGTCATATTGTTGTATGTACGTGATTCCATTTCCAGACTAGACAATGCATTTCTTTAGCTTTCAAGTCCACTGTTAGGGCATCTTCAACACCCCCTGCACCAACGAGAATAAACTCGGGAATGTTTGTGGGATGAGGGGGAGAACGAATGCTTCTTAGAACCCAGGCCCTCCCACACGACGTGCTTGGCATCACCGACTTCAAAAAATGTTCAGTATTATTTTCCTCGCGCCAGAAGGGCTCGTCTGGAAAACGTCTGATAAGCCCCAGTAAGAAACACTGCACACCCCCTGGATCTACCTGAATTATCTCAGCCTAAAGTTATCCGATCTTGGTTTGCTAGTGAGGCGTGTCAATAAAGTCAAACGCAAGGACGTGCTTTGGTCTCAAGCCTCCGCTGATGACAGCTGTGTGAGCTGATTTAATGGGCTCTGTGCAGATAAAGGCAAGGATTTGCAATGTTAAAAGTGTCTTCGCAGGTGAGAAGACAAAGATCTCTGACATGCTTATTTCTCACCGCTCAGGTCCCCAACCCCGGCCTGGAAACACATCAAAGGCCGCACCTTTCCAGCTTTCCTTGCTCTCAGCCTGCCTCCTCTCCCTTCCCGACTGCACCCCTGTGCGACTCACCAGTCAAACAATGCGGTTATTATACTCCTGGGAGAAGGATAATTACCTCCACGGCCAGGTGCCAGTAGTAAGTTTCCTTGTGTCCAATTACTGTGCGGTAAAACGGCCGAGGCTCTGTTTTTAAATTTTGTTTTCTTTTCTTTAAGCCTTCACTGTCATGTTGCCAGACACTGGCCCCGAGCCCCACTATCAACACGGGGCATCTAGCTGTGTTTTGAACTTGGGTCCCATTGTCTTTCACTCTCTCCCGACCTGGCATCTCATTATATTTCTATCTCCTTATCAGTGCCAATGAGCAAGAGAAATCAGCTGCAGTAAAGCGTGAGCTGCCACCCCACAGGTTCCATTGCTCCAACAGCACAGAGATTGTTTTCATCACTGATCAGCTTAGATGCAGTGATAGTGATCGTAAAGAGAAACGATTGTCTTGAATGGGCTGAGGGTGATTTTAATAAGACAGGGAGGACAGTGATGGGGCCTTTAGCTTTTTGAGTGGCATCTGAAAACTCCCCACTGGCCCTCTCTATTAGCTCACCCAGGATTTATGAAGGAAACACACAAAACACAAGTGAATGGCATTAAGTCCTGGAATTAGGACATTTTGTCTGGGCGACAGGTATGTGCTATAAGATGCTTTGCACCCCTCCATGCTTTTATTTGCAGCTAATGCTAATAATTACAACTAACATTTGAAAAATGCCTTTAATATGCCAGATATCATCTTAAGCATGTATATTATCTAATAGGTTCCCTTAACACTAACAAGGTAATAGTTAATTTCCATTTTGTAAAAGAAGATCTTAAAGCTTGACAAGATTAGCATTCCAATGTTACAAAGCTAAAAAGAAGCAAAAGATAGGTCTGTTTTATACCCATGCTCAAACTCTTAATCACTATATGGGAACCTCTCACCTTCACCAGACTATTTAAGGGGAACCAGTACCTTGACAGCAACAAAACACTTCAGAACACAATTCGCATGCAGTGGGGTCCAGGTACTCCCACACACCTGTGCTGCAGGTGCTCCAGTGCTTTACTTGCCTGGTTGAGCATGAACAAGCTGACTCGTTGAGGTCTCTACCATTTTACCAGGTGTGATAATTAGTTTTGTGTGTCAACTAGACTGGTCATGGGGTGCCCAGATTAAACATGATTTCTGGGTGTGTCTGTGAGGGTATTTCAGGATGAGATTAGCATTGGAATCAGGATAAGGACTCAGTAAAGTAGATTTCCCTCCCCAGTGTGGGTGGGCATTCTCCAACCCCTAAGGGACTGAATGGAAGAAGAGGCAGAAGAAGGAGGAATTGGCCCTTTTGCTTCCTGCTTGCCTGCTTGAGCTGGGACATCTCATCTTCCCCAGCTCTTGGACTATAGATTATACCATCAGTCCTCCTGCTCCTCAGGCCCTCAGACTTGGACTAAATTATGCCACCAGCTTTCCTGGGTCTCCAGCTTGCAGACAGTAGATCATGGGTCTTCTCAGCCTCCATAATCATGTTAACCAACTCCTCATAATAAATCCTCTTTCATACGTCTGTGTACCTATATATCTGTATATGTATCCTGGTTCTGTTTCTCTGAAGAACCCTGACAGGTATACTGGGTGTTTTAAGCAATTAGAGAACTTTGCTAGCCAATAGTATTAACCTATAGATTGCTAGAAATTGTCACTAGTTAACCCATTCCTTTTAGGTAGTCCCCGGGATCTAGTGTGTAGGATCACATAACCCACATGGTTGACAAACCCAAATCACACGAACATGTCAGGATCCCTGTTCCCATATTCAAGCACAGCTTTCCCTTGCTATATATGAACAGCTTCTGCAGACACCGCTTATCATTTGATTTTGCTGAAAGCTAAGTGTCTAGATTCATTTTAGGGTTCAACTCTGGTGATGGCTGGAGTCTCCCAGTCACTGAAGACCCAGAGATGAGCTCAAAGTCTTTTCTATGACTTGTGTAGAGACATTACCCAAGAATTTTTCAAACTCTTATGGCTTTCGAGGGGTAGGGACAGGGTGGGATGGAGGCCCCTGAGCTGGAGGTCAAGGCACAAGGTCTTCTCAGGCTCCCTCCAATCTCCTGACTCTGCTGAAACAGTTATTGTTTGTATGTTTCCTGCAGCTCCATATATATTGTTCCTTTCATGCTCCTTAGACCCAGACTGAGACTTTAGCTCTTACAAGCCCCCATTCCCATCTCTCTGTCTCTCTCTCTCTCTCTCTCTCTCTCTCACACACACACACACACACACACACACACACACACGGACAGTTATGGACTGAAAGTTTGTGTCTCCCCAAAATTCATATGTTGAAATCCTACCCACTAATGTGATAGTACTGGGAGGTGGGGTCTTTGGGAGGCGATCGGGATTAGATGAGGTCACGAGGGTGGAGCCCTCACAAATGGGATTAGTGCCCTTACAAGAGTCCTGAGGGAGCTTCCTCTCTTCATCATGTGAGGGTGCAGCAAAAAGATGGCTGGCTAAGATCCAGAAATTGGGCCCTCACAGGCACCAAGTATGCCGGCGCCTTGATCTTGGACTTCCCAGCCTGCAGAACTGTGAGAAATAAATGAGTATTGTTTAAGCCACCCAGTTTGTGGTATTTTCTTATAGCAACCTGAGCTGACTCAGACATGGACATACATGCTCACTGCTCGCTCGCTCTCTCTCACACACACAGACACACACAGGCTCACGTCTCTCTGTCTCTGTCTTTCTTGGATGCATATTCATTCCCGTTCTCACACATAATCATAGATTCACATGTTCACACCTTGAGACACATGTGTTCATTTCTCTCTCTCTTTCTCACACACCCCTCAAACACCTACACAAACAAACCTTTATATAACATCTTATTACTATTATAATAATGCCTATTATACTACTATAATATCTACACTATTACTATTATAATAACCTATTACTTTGGGGGAAGTTGAAGGGTATTTTATGTCACACTCTAAATACGTGCATTTAAATGTTAGCTTCTTCTCTGACTCAGGGGGATGGGTGGGACATGGGCAATATATATAACCTGAACTTTTGTACCCCCATGATAAGCTGAAATAAATAAACAAAAAATAAAAATAAAAAAATAAAATAAAAATCTCAAAGCATTACAGAAAAAATAAAATAAAATAAATGTTAGCTTCTTGTTCATAGAAGTCCTTCAGACTTTTGGTGATGCTCTTCCCTCTTCTCTCTCCTTCCCTTCCCACCCCCCTCCCCTCCCTTCTCCTCTGTGTCCCCAGAATCCCATCATATCCAGTATAAAGAATCTCAGCTCTCTTTGTTCCTTTGTCTTCTGCTTCCAGGGTCTCCCCTATTTTTTCCTGGCAGCTTTAGGAAGTAGGAAGTTTTATTTATATTCACGTTTTCAAAAAAAAAATTTAGAAAGACTTGAACAATTATAAAGCATAATACTATGATATCAAATAATTCTCCAATCTTGATAATAGAATTAATTATAAATTCGAATTTGTATATTATTCTAGAAAATATAAATGGTTCTTTATCCCATCAAAGAATCTTTAATGAGCTCACAGCTTGATCTAATCTGGTCAGGTGAATGAGTAATATGTTCTCACCTACAACATTCTAGATAAGTAAGATAATCCGTATGTTAGCAATTTTAAAAATAGTAAATTCTTTAATAATACTTTTCAGTCACTTCCCATCATTTGGCGGTTAATTCAACTGATGTTTTCTCTGAATTTTAGCTAAGATCCTTATGAAAGAAGGTATGTCAAAATCACAAACCATACGCTGGTCAGTGCTGTCTGAGGGTAGTTAGGATAATATAGCCTGATGGGTAGAACACGGGCTGGGTGGGTAAATCAATGTGGGTGCACACCCCAACCTGTCACATACTACCTGTGCAACTGCTACGGATTGAATTGTGTCCCCCCAAAACGATGTTGAAGTCTTAACCCTCAGTGCCTGTGAATGTGACTTTATTTGGAAATAGTCTTTGCAGATGTAATCAAGTTACGATGAGGTCATTAGGGTGGGCCCTAATTCAGTGTGATGGGTGTCCTTATAAGAGAGAAATGTGGACTCAGACACGCATACGGAGACGAAGGCCTTGTGACCACAGAGGCAGAGCCGGGAGGGAGTGGTGCAGCCCAGGCCGAGGAATGCCAAGGATCGCAGCCACACCCAGAAGCCGGGAAGAGGAAAGGAAAACTGCTACTTAGATTCTCAGAGGACACTTGGCCCAGCTGACACCTTGTTTTCAGATATCCAGCTTCTAGAGCTAGGAGAGAATAAACATCTGTTGTTTCCAGCCTCCCAGTTTTGGGTACTTTGTGGTCCCGTGGCAGCCAGTGTGTGCTGTGGTAGGTGTGGCAGACCCAGGATCCCAGAATCTGCATCTGTGTAAAGTGCAAACAATAACACTGATAATAGTACTTCCCTAATGAGTTTATCGTGAGGATTCCAGGAGCAGATGTACGTTACATTCTTTGCACAGTATCTGACACTTATTACATGCCCAGTACTGCTTGCTTTATTAACAAATGCTAGCTATTACTATTATCAGACATAAACAGGTGGGGAACCTTCACCCCAGGTAGCTATCATTTGAGTTCTCTCTCATTCATGGCATGTGCACCATTTCTAACACATGTCTACCTTAATGTATCTAACTATATAGTTGATTACAACTGTGTTCTTGTTAATTTCAAGCATTTTGTAAGAAACTTTTCATAAACAGCTATAGAAACCGTTGAATTGTAAAGAATGAGCTTTTAGTCATCACATCAATAGCCTCCTTACCTGTGCTGCATGCTACCCAGACATTTGTTTCATGAAACTGCCTTGATCAGCAAGACTTATCTGGTCCCTTGAGCCTTGTAAGATCTGTGGCTTCTCTGTTTCTTCGGATTCTGTAACCATGGAAATCAACTTCTGCCTTGATGCTGCTGACCAAACCTTGCTCTGGCAAGACTAGGGCTAACGTATTCAACAGACACAACGTGGTCTTCCCTGCTCTTCTAATCCTCTACGATTTCTTAATTTTCTAAAATAAACATGCATTATTTTATTAATTTAAACTCATTGGACACGTTCTTTCCAATACTCAGTTCTAGTGTCAAGTTGAATAGAGACTGATAGAAAGAAAAATCTAAAGGAAAAATCATACAATTATGTTTCCACTGTATATTTGGAGGAGTGCAGCATTAAGCTACAAAATCCTGTGCCCATAATCTGTTTCTTTGTGCCTCAGTTTCCTTAGTTGAAAATGATGGTCATAAAGACCTACCTCTCAGTCCTATGGCGGAGATTGTATGTCATATAAAAACCTATCCCAGGATCTGTCACAAAGTAAGTTCCACATCTGCCACTTTTTTTTCCCTTTACAGCTTTCATGAGTTTTGAACAAATGTTCATGAATGCAAGAGAAAACACAGTCCCAGCTTTGTAGGTAATGATGTTATCTGATTTTTTTTTTCTGAATTATATGGAAGGTAGCCTCTGAAAAGGTTGCCAAGGATCCCTGCCTTCTGGTGTCCACATCTTTATGCAAGTCGCTTTCATTGCGACCAGCTGCCAATGAGCAGAATGCAGCAAAGGGGACGGGAGTGCACCCTGAGGTTAGGTTACAAAAAGACTGCAGCTGCTGTCTTCCACACCCTCTCTTGCTCTCTCACGTGCTTGTTCAGATGGAAGCCAGCCACCATGGCATGAGCTGCCCAGTGGAGAGGCCCGCAAGGCAGGGACCTGAGCATGGTCTCCTGCTAAGAACTATGTAAATGAGCTTGGAAGTGGATCCTTCTCTAGTTGAGCCTTCAGACGACTGCAGCCCTGACTGACACCTTGATTGCATATTTATAGGAGCCCCTGAGCCATTGGCACCCCTCTAAGACACCTGCATTCTGGACCAACAGAAACTCAGAGATAATGAACGTTGTTGTAGTAAGACGTTCTGTTTTGGTGCCATTTGTAAAGTAGCAATAAGTAACTAATGCAGATCAATATATTTTCATGCACTCATTCTCTACTATTTTTATTCTAACTAACCCTTCCAGGTGGCAATGTTTCATTATACTCCATTTTATTGCACACACACTTAAAAATAAAAGTTCGTTATTCTCATCCTAATTGCCCCTTAGTCCTGCATTCTGCAGAGGCCTCTCTAGGTGCTACACGCTGATAAAGGACATGATGCTTTCCCCACAAACACCCGACACTGGTCCTAACCTCACTCCCTAATCGAACTCATGTCCCTGCGAATCTCTTTCAAAACCTGCCTGTTCCCTCAGAGTGATGTGTGTGTGGTGACCACATAGGGAGGCTGTGCAGGTGCGAGGTGCCACAGCTGCAGGGTGCAGTGGCTTCTGGGAGAGTCTAGACAGTTCCGAAGGGCTGTGCTGCTGAATTACCAAAACCAAGGACAACGCCAAGAGAGGTCTGGGAGATGACCACAAAGGGTTGCACAGGAGCAGTCAGGGAATTGTTCTGCCAACCAACACGCTTGTGCCAGAGCCCACTGATTTTTTTTTAAAACCACTTTAATGAGCTAAGATTGACATACGAAAAGCTGTCATCACTGATATTTTTAAACTTGAATTTCTCCCAGGTATGCAATTGGAAGGAAAAAAGAACAATGAGTTGTGGAAGAGTTTTTGCCCCAGCTGTCAAATATTTTACTCTCATGCAAATAAGAATTATAAGTAATTTTGGAAAAAGTGGTCAAAATATAAAAAAATTACAATGAGTATTTTTGGTTTCATTGAATTGAAAAAAAAATACACATTTGCTCACTCAAGTCATTGCCACATTTAAATCATAGAGTAACAATATCTGTGTATTAATGTCCCAAGAGGCAAAATTGTCAATAATTTATTCATCAGGTAATATAGGTAAGTAAAAAGCAGATTTTTAGATCAAGTTTTTTAGTTAACTGTTTTAATGTACCCACACAAAAGGAGCCACAAGAACCCCAAATTGTGCTGATTTTGTTGTTGCTGTCACTTTGCTGACACTTAGTGTCATTTGTCACTAAGAACAAATGTACTCTGGCCACGATCCCCTTGGTAACAGCCACCCCAGAAGGCTCTAAAAGTATGTCCATTTTCTTAGAACTAACTTGTAGTGTTTGTTTTCTTAATTTCCCTGTCTGAGCACAGAGCAGAATTGAGATGTAAGAAAAAATTATCTGTAGGAAAATATTTCCTGTAACTATTCCTGAAACAGCATTATATTTAAATGACCAGCAAAAACAAAAACAAAAACAAAAAATAAGAGTTGCTTTTTTGCCTTCGCCAAAAAGAGAAAAACAATGGAGGAATAATGTCACACCCCCCGGCTGACCTTGGGAAACAGAACCAGAATGCAAAAGTTACGGTGTTCCTCTGCTGAACGAGGCCCGAGTCTAAAGAAAGAAAGAACGGTGGCATCAACGTGTGGGTGGTTAAAGCGATGTAAAGAAAGCAGCGCCCTGGTTGCATTTAGTGGGATAAATAACCTGCTAAATTAACCCACCAGCCAAGGTGTGCCGCCTGTGTGATCCGTCTCCCGATGCTGTTTGGAATGTTGAGACAGCCCCAGAAGGGAAGTGGGCACACGCCGAGTTGCCCATGAGCCATCTGTTTCCCAAAGCTTGGACTTTGCGATCTTGCCCGCTGCTCACTGGCTCAGGTTCCCAGCTGGCACCTGGTCACAGTGTGGAGAGGGACGAGGATCTCCACTGTCCACTGCCTGGCCTGCCGGTGCATTGAGCAGGTACTCGTTAAATGTCTGTGGTGAGTCCAAAAGACTTTTGTCTAGCTACAAAAGGGGATTCCTACTCAAAAAAAAAAAAAAAAAAAACTATAAAAATTCTACAGGAAAGTCTGAACACTGTCTCTTTCAGTTATTAAAGTGTTCAGTTCCCTTTGGGTAACTTTTTATGAGTCAGTCCCCAAAATAAGCCCAGGCACTTGGCCAGGTACATGAGATAAGTCTTGCCATTTCTCTTCCCTAATTCTTTTTTTTAACAATTGTTATTATAAAACCTGACTTCTTTCTGAGGTGCCTGTTTTCATATTTCTGGACCCTTTTCCCCACTTTGTTTAATTATCCTACACATTACAAAAAGTGTTCACTGCCTCCAAAATGTGTGTGTGTGCATGTGTGTGGGTGCACATGTGTGTGTGTGTAGATGTGTGTGTGTGTAAGGTTCTACATGCCTGTGTGCCCATTCACAGGAACATTGTGGGGAAAGCACTGGAAGAAGATTCTGGTGACTTACAGTTTCCCAAGGTGGAAAGGCACTTAAGAACTTCAGTTTTAACATATTTTCAGTCTTTGACATAATAAAACATACACCATAGACAAATGAAGTTTAGCACTCAAATCATTTAAAAATCTTCCTGCATATTATTAGAAAGGGTGATTTCATCAGACATGTTTCTTAAATCAATATGCAATAAAGTCTAAAGTGAGGTCAACCCGTTTAACAATTGACACCGCTGTGGAAATAATAGGGGTGAGGTGAGGAGGGCACAGGACTTCGTATTTATTATGTTTCCGTTAATATTCTGCAGCTAGATGTAGCTTTCCTGGGTCACACTTCTCAACTTCTCCGGGGAGTAGTTTGGGGTTGGAGATGTGGAAGAAGAATACAGAATTTGTTCTTAAATCTTGGACATGATTATTTCTCCCACTTCTTGAAAAATTCATCAGTTCCTTCCAAATCTAAAAAAAAAAAAAAAAATCAAGGATATGCATTGTGTTAGGAATAAGGTACATAGCTCCTTATAAATAAAAAACTTGGTGTGCCATTTTATCAGAAAATGTAGATATTGAGTCAAGAAAAATTTTAAAATCACATACTTTGCATCATCATCACTAAACTTTAAATATATTACATTCTAATCTTAAAATTAAGCAACAGATGACTAATTTATTAGTTTATTGTATTTAAATAATAATATATGATATCCAAATGATAGTTTTAAGGGAGTCCAAAAGGTCTCTATGTACATTCACATACTTGAATGTATGTGTATAGAATATAAATAATATAAAATATTGCTTTATATTAAAAGAACACTGGATATATTTCTTTGTATATTTCCATCTATGTCTTTATTTCCATCTACAGCTACACCCATTTCCTCTGCTGTGTTCCCATAGCGTCTTCTGCACACCCTTGTATCAGCTTGCACCGTGTGTTGTGCTACCACTCCCTTTTTTACTATTTGACTTTCTCCCTCAACTGCTTGTTCCTTGAAGGCAAGACCTATGATTTCTTTTACTGTTGAATCCCCAATCATTGATCCAGTGCCTGGAATCTAATAAGTGTGGATTGAGTGTTTGGGGAAAAAAAGCAAGGAGTGATTCTAGATTTGTCAATAATCATGTACTGATTTTGCATAAGATCCAGGGTGTTGAAGTATAGTATAAAACTTTTAAACTGCACCCAGAAGATAAATATACTATGGATTTTCTGATTTTCCTGAAATTCCCAAGAAAAATGCTTTCAATTAGCAAGCCTTTATTGTTTTAGTAATCTACTATGATAGCATTGTTTCAGATATTTATTGCTGTGTAACAAACTACCCAAGAGCTTAGTAGCTTAAACCAAAAATTTTATTCTCTTCATAATTTGGGGAGTCAAACATTTGGAAAAGTCTTGGCTGAATGATCCATCTCTGCTCCACGTGGCTTTAGCCATGGGGTCCATGGAGCTGGAGGAGTCACTTCCGAGATGTCTCTTTATTTACAGGTCTAGCTCCTTGTGCGTTCTCTTTCTCTCTCTCTCTCTCTCTCTCTCCCTCTGCCCCCCAGCCTCAGTCTGTGTACACCTGCATTTCTTCTTCTTTTTTTAATTGTATTTATTTTTTTATTTCAAAATATTAGGGCGGTACAAATGTTTTAGTTACATGGATACCTTGTATGATGCTTAAGTCGGGATGATTAGTGTGCTCTTCACCAGAATAGCGTTCATTGTACCGAACAGGTACGGTTTAACACTCACCGCCTCCCACCCTCCCCCCTTCTTGGTTTCCAATGCCTTTACATCTCTTCGTGCCCATGTGTGCCCATCGTTTCTCTCCCAATTATTACAGAGTACACATGGTGCTTGTTTTTCCATTCCTGGGATATTTCTCTTAGGATAATGGTCTCCAGTTCCAACCAAGTTGCTGCAAATAACATTATTTCATTCCTTTTGATGGCTGAGTAGTACTCCATGTCTGTGTGTGTATATTGAATTATTTATTGAATATATATATTTATTGAATATATAGAACATATATATTAAATATATATTTATTGATTATATTGCATCATTTATTGAATATATATCATTTATTGAAAATACACACACACACATACACATATATATATATACACACATACACACACACAGACACCACATTTTCTTATTTTCTTTATCCACTCACAAATTGATGGGCACTTAGGTTGATTCCACATCTTTACAATTGTGAATTCTAAACATTCGAGTGCAGGTGTCTTTTGATAAAATGACTTATTTTCCTTTGGGTTGATACACAGTAGTGGGATTGCTGGATCAAATGATAAGTCTACAATTATTTCTTTGTGGAATCTCCATACTGTTTTCCATAGAGATTGTACTAATTTGCAGTCCCACCAAGAGTGTTAAATTGTTCCTTTCTCTCTACATCCACAACAGCATCTATTGTTTTTTGACTTTTTAGTAACACCCATTCTGACAGGTGTAAGGTAGTACTATCTCATTGTGGTTTTAATTTGTATTTCCCTGATGATTAGTGATGTTCAGCATTTTGTCATATGTTTGTTGGCTATTTGTCTATCTTCTTTTGAAAACTTCTCTTCATGTGTTTTGTTCACTTTTTAATGGGGTTGTTTGGTTTTTTTCTTGCTGATTTGTTTGAGTTCTTTGTAGATTTAGGATATTAGTGCTTTGTCAAATGTATAGTTTGCGAATATTTTCTTCCATTCTGTAGGTTGTCTATTTACTCCGCTGATTATTTCCTTTGCTGTACAGAGGCTTTTTAATTTAATTAAATTTCATTTATTTATTTTTGTTATTGTTGTATTTGCCTTTGGGGTCTTAGTCATAAATTCTTTGCCTAAGCCAATGTCTAAAAGGATTTTTCCTATGGTTTCATGCCTTACATTTGAATCTTTAATCCACCTTGAATTAATTTTTGTATGTGGTGAGAATAGGGGTCCTGTTTCATGCTTCTGCATGTGGCTATCTGGTTTTCCCAGCACTATTAATTGAATAGGGCTTCCTACCTGCACTTCTTATACAGTGACTCAGGATTCTAAGAGCAAATTTTCTGAGACACCAGGGCAGAAACTGCAAGGCTTATGTAACCTTCCATGAGAAGTAGACTGTGTCACTTTTGCCACATTCTACTGGCCAAGCATGTCAAAGAGCCCACCCAGATTCAAGGATTGGGGATGCAACACTCTCCATGGGAGGCAGATTAGAGAATTTCTGGCCATATTTAATCTGACACAAGACTCATAAAGGAGACATAGGAATAAGCTCTCTTTATAAAAACACATGGGTATATTTTGTGGACTAGGGTCAGGCATATAATAAATGCTCCATATATTTTTGTGGATTGATTAAATGAACTAATTAATAAAGGAAGGAAGTAGCAGGAATTTTTTCAGTAATGTAGCATGCCTATTATTAACAGTCTTTATTTTAAATGCATAAATAGATTTAACCATGTCAATATAAAT
Organism: Varecia variegata; assembly: GCA_028533085.1. Lineage (NCBI taxonomy): Eukaryota > Metazoa > Chordata > Mammalia > Primates > Lemuridae > Varecia > Varecia variegata. Next base: position 7,345,343 of record CM052436.1, on the reverse strand, counting down.
ATTATATCCTGTATATTTAGTGCAATTCTCCTTCCAGGCAGAAAAATACAGTAATGGAAACATATTTAACTGTGACCAAACGTTTTCTTACTATGTACATGGAGTCTGGGTTGAAAACGTGGATAAAAGTCACTTTTTATAGAGCTTCTTTTTGTTTAAACATCCATCCCATAGCACAGTTCTTATAAATTTGAAATTGGGAGACGTCATTGATTTGAACACCAAACCAACAAAAATCCAATGACAATCAAAATTAGAGTAAAAGTAAAGGATGAATGAATAGTTGTCATTCATCATAGTTTAAAGTCTCCAAATATTTGATTAAACTCCAACGCCAGGCTAGGTGTGGTGGCTCACACCTGTAATCCTAGCACTCTGGGAGGCCAAGGAAGGAGGATCACTTGAGCTCAGGAGTTCGAGACCAGCCTGAGCAAGAGCAAGACCCCATCCCTACCAAAAATAGAAAAAATTACCCTAGCATGGTGACACAGGCTGGTAGTCCCAGCTACTAAGGAGGCTGAGGCAAGAGGATCACTTGAGCCCAGAAGTTTAAGGTTGCTATGAGCTGCAATGATGCCACTGCACCCTCTACTCCAGGTGACAGAGCAAGACTCTGTCTAAAAACAAAACAAAACAAAACAAAAACCTTTTTATAAAACATTTGTTCCCTTAGGTTCTTTTTTTCATTTTTTTGTATAAAAATCCATGCATTTATGATTCATTTTCACTTTACCCAGCAAAATGTTCTTTTGTAATGAGTTACTTGATATTCATAAGACTTCTGAGTCTCTCAATTCCATTTTTGTCAAAAACAGGAAGCTGACTTTTGCCAAGAATAAATGAACTTGAACAGAGAATTTTAAATGTGGTTCAAAGGGTGGAATCCTCAAATCTCAGGCCCATTCTGATGTTGGCAAGACCCTTCTCCTCCCCAGACTATGAAATAATAATGATCTCCTTTAACAATTTAAGCTTTGGGTTCCAAAAAACCTGAATCTGTTACCAAATTTCACTTAATAACAGGATCTTATTTTTATCTTTAGCAAATATCCTGGGACAAGTGTAAGTACCAGAGACAAACTGCATTACAGATTTTATATTTGGGATGATGAACAAATCAATATTTCAAAGTAGAACAGGAACAGATTCTACAAAATAAACACAAATCAGATATTGCTTTGGCCAACTTCCAACAAAGAGGAGACACAAAAAAATTGAGAAAGTTAAGTGCAATATTAAATGATATAATAAAACTTTTGAGATATAAGTTTGAAAACTTAGAGTCTGAACAATTTAAAACGTAAGAGGAAAACCTAATTTAAATTTAAGCATATTAAATACACAGTGCTCTTTTGTCGTTCAATTGTTTGAAATGAGTAACAACAGCAAATGCCAAGTTGTAGATGTTTGAATGAATATACATAGAACCTCTAGTTACAACAGACCAAAGAATATATGAGTTATTTGTGAGCATTAACCAAGTACCTCCTAGATGCCGGAAGATATTTTTCCAAAGTGAATTCTTTTACCTTCCCCTGAAACTTTCAAATGGGCTTCTTTAATCTAATCCATTAAGACAATTACATTTTCATTTTCCCATTTTACTTAGTGCAAAGTCAAGTTCAAGGAAATTCAGTTGCATGGCCAATTGTTAGATCTCTTTCAGACCAGGTCTAAACTAGCAACACATATACATATATGCCTCAAATAATCACAGTCTAGAATCATCATTTATCTAAATAATAGTATTTGAATAATTAATAGTTTAAATTTGGCTTCAGAGGGTAGAAAATAGTAGGGACCAGAAAACAGTAGGTTTGAGAAATATGCATGTAACCATAAACCTAATCATGCACTCTTCCCGCAGCTATTACAGACCTGCAAAGAAAAGCCAAAGAAAAGCAAAGAAAAGCCAACACAAAGAGGGACAGCACACCTGCGTGTGTATGTGTGTGCATGCATGTTACTTCTAACTCAGATAAACTCCTCCAGGTAAATTTAGGCAGTTGAGATCCTGTTCATTTTATAGTTGTTCATTCTTTTATTCAATATTTATGTCCAGCAAGTGCCAAAAATGGAATTAGAAATGCTTTCGGTAGAGACCATTGGCACCCATTGTATATCCATGGCTCCTAGATGTTTCCCAGTGATTTCACCTTTTCTTAAAATGTCTGATTTCTTCAAAGTCTGGCAAAAGGGAATGTGAGTACTTGTGATCTGGGGTACTCAATATTTAATGTGCCTCCTCTGCCCCTAATTTCCCCTCTAGAGAGACTGGGAAATTATATTACTTTTCTATTGCTGCTGTCACCAGTTATCACCAACTTAGTGTCTTAAACAATGCAATCTTCTAGTTCTGGAGGTCAGAAGTCCAATATGGGCCTCCCTAAGCTAAAAACAAGGTGTCAGCAGGGCTGTGTTCCATCCGGAGGCCCCAGGGAGAATCTGTCTCCGTGAGGACACCTGCATCCCCTGGTTTATGGCCCCTTCCTCCATTTTCAAAGCCAGCAATGGTAAACCAAGGGCTTCTCACATCACATCTCTCTGGCCCTTCTTCTGTACTCACCTCGCTCTCTAACTCAGCTGGGAAAAGTTCTCTATTTTTAAGGATTCATGTGACTAGACTGGGCCCACCCAGATAATCCAGCAGGATTACTAGCTCAGTGTTCATGAATTTAATCACATCTGCAAAGTCCATTTTTCTATATCAGGTAAATATATGTACAGCCTCCGGGAATGAGGATGTGGAAAACTTTCAGGGCCCTCATTCTGCCACCAAAGAAGCCACATGGGAAGATGCTGGTATGCAGGATGAAGGGAGTCTGGATCCCTGACTCAACACATAGAGAACGGCCATTAACAACCCCTGTTGAACTTAGAATGAAAGGACATAAACTTTTTTGTTAAACCAGTGGGATTTGGGGATTATTCTACGTGGCAGCTAGCATTAATCTTCCTAACTAACCTGGCAATGGTTAAGAATTTGTTCAGGTTTGTTTTAGCTACAGGAGCTGGACTTTCCATTCCAACAGATATAAATTATATGTATTTGCAGAAATAATGTCTTACTTGTCTTTGGATCCCAGGCATTGAATAGAGAGCGTAAAACAATAAATGTTGGATGGAATCGAATGAAAAATAAGCAAAAACGCACAGACGCATAACAATAACAACAAAAACCTTGACAACTGGGACTCCTAAGCAACTCTCTAAGTGAAGAGAATTGTCTGGGTCAAAGACTATTGGTCTTTCTCGGGCTATACTACAGCCAGGATTTCTTTGAGAATCTTCTCCTGCCCATCTCACTCTCAAGCTAGCCAGTCCACAGAAGGAGCTACAGGCGACCTAGCCAGGCCTCTGGCCAAGGATTGAGATCTATGATAAATGGACCACTAAGGAGCACATTGAGAGCAGTTTTTGTCATTCATAAGGAAATGGCATGGACTTTGGAAACGTAATTCTGAATACAAATCACAGTTCTATCAGTTCTTAGCTGTGTGATCAAGGGCAAGGAACTGTGAGCCTCTGTTTACTCATCTATGAAACAAGATCATTAGCCTATCTTGAGAAGTGGATGTGAGATTTTCACAGAACACAACCGATCTAACACAGTTCCAGGCACAGAATAGGGCTTCATTTGTATTACCCAGAGTCAAGAGAGCCATCCTGACAGTAAAGCAAGAATAAGCTTAGTTTATCCTTCTATCCTGGTAAGTCGACCTAATGCTTTCTCCAGATCTGAAAGACTGGGAGATGATGGTATTCAGGCAGTACTGATTATATTATTCTTTATTCTAGCAATCTATCCGGACCTAGAAAAATTCCAAGATCCATGATTAATTGTAAAACTTTAGATGGAATAACCATGTAGACACTTCATTTTTTATTTTAAAGCCCTGTATTAAAGATGAGGAAAGAAAACACCCTGCCATCATTTAAAAGGTGATGCATGTACTGAGATAGTGGGATAGAGTAAAATGTTATTTGTAAAGCTGAGATCTGTGAGCTTTCAATGTGTGGAACCAAGTTTTCAAAAATAAATAACCAGTGAACATTGTTACGTTTCATTTATCTTCTAGCAGTTTACTGTACATATTCTCAGGTCATATTAGGAGAAAGCTAAAATATTTGCTATCTCATTTGGAAAGAAATAAACCATCTGAAAAGAAGCCAGCAGAATCCTTTTATACGCAACATGAAGATTTGAAGAGGCTATAAATATTAATTTCAAGCCCAGATCACTCAAATATAAGTGCTCTCAAAGTGGATATTGCAAATAATTTTAAGTTATGCAATAGCTCAAATGGCCAAATAACAGGAAATAATTCACCGTTCACCATATGCAATGGCCAGGCTGAGCACAACAGGGTCAGACAGACAAAACCCATTCGGCTATGTCAATTCAGGTTGCTCCAAAGGACTCAAAGGGCCGGCTCAGCTTATTAATCACCATGAGAGCATATTTCTAAAAAATAAACTTTTTATTTTAGAATAGTTCAGAATAGTTTGCAACAGATAAGTTGCAAAGATAGAACATGGAGTTTTCACATACCCCTCACCCACTTTCCTCCATTATTAACCTCAAATGTAATGGCACATTTGTTACAGCTAAGAATGCCACATTGGTAATTCCTATGAACTGAAGCCCACATTTTATTTGGCTTTCATTAGCTTCTCCAGCAAGATCCTCTTTCTGCCCAGCAATACCATCACACATGACATTTGGTCATAATCTCTCCTCAGTTACTTTCTCAGGCTTTCCTTATTGTTCATGACCTCGATTGTTCTGAAGAGTGCCGGTAAGGTGTTTTCTACAACATCTGCTATTTGGCTTGTCGGATGTTCTTCTCATGATTAGATTTGGGGTTATGGGTCTTGGGGAAGAATGTCACAGAGACATCATACCATATGGTGTGCCCTTCTCATCACACCATATCGGGCACGCATGCTATCAACGTGACTTACCACTGGCGATGTTACCTTGACCATCTGGCCAAGATAACTTTTGCCAGGTTTCTCCACCGTAAAGTTACTTTTCCCCACCTTTTGCATAATCTGCTTTTTGGAACCAAGTCACTCAGCCTGACCCACACTCAAAGGGGCAGGTAAAAGATTAAGCTCTACTCCTGGAAATGAAGAAATCTATTTGCAATTCTTCTGTAAGGAAGATTCACCCCCATTTATTTATTTATTCATTCAGTTATTTATTTTTATCAGTATAGACTCAGATTAATATAAGTATGGACTCATTGATATTTATTTTATGCCTTGAGTTATTATCTAATACTATGTTATTTATTTTCTTGCTCAAATTGTTCCAGTTTTGGCCCCTGGGAGTTCATTCAGTTTGGCTCCTGTGTCCCATTTCTATGCCCTCATCCTCCTGTTTTTGTAGCACTTTCTTACTTTCTGTAACTACAAGATGCTCCACACTCCTTTTGTATTTCCCTTTTCCCAGCCCTAGAATCTATCATCTGCTTTTATCTCCTTTTAAAGATGAAAGAAAATTATTCCCTTTAATCTAAAAATGGGAAAATTCATAGATCACTCAAAATACTACCTGTGTTTATTTTTTAAGTTAGAGATCAATGAAAGGATTATTTTGAGTAGCATTTTTTTTGAAGAGGCATTATCTCTACTATTATAGATAATATGAGTTGTTAAATTTTAAGATCTGGTTGGTTGGATTATCCATTTTTGCAACTCTAAATATTTCAGTGGCAAAATTCTAGCCAAAGCATCTGCATTTATATGTGAATGAAATTAGATATTCTGTTACCAGACCCAAGAATAAGTCTCAACTTAGACAGCTACCACCAGAGATAAATTTACTTTTGAGTCTTGAATAAAAATGGTTTAAGCATTATTTTGACGATATCTGTGAGGGTGTTTCAAGCTGAGATCGGCATTTGAATCAGTGGACTCAGTAGATAGTCTCCCCAATGTGGGTGGGCATCATCCAATCCATTAAAGGATTGAAAAGGACAGTCATTTATGTGTTTACAATTCTGTATGGTGGTAATTGGGGCAGTGCTCAGCTGGGAGGTTCTTCTGCTGGTCTTCCCTGGGCTCAGCCATGTGGCAGCAACCAGCTGGCACCTTGGAGGAGCTGAGTGGCCCAATATTGCTTCACTCATATATCTGCTTGTTGGTTCTACCTCTCAGCAAGGCCATTCTCTCCATGCAGTCTCTCATTCTCAAGCAGGATAGCCTGGGCTTCTTGCCCCCAGTGTATACTTAACTTTTGAGTTTGGTGATGTTCAGAGGCAGTGACTTTCATCTCTGGATTCAGACCACAAGTTACATAGAGGCTTGTGCTTTTGGGCAAGTAACTTAACTGTTCTAAACCTTCGTTATGATGACAAAAGGAGAAGAACAGATAAAAACTACTCAATGCAGTATGTGGCAAATGGAAAGTCTCAAAAATTATCAACTACTACAATTATTATTGTTGTTATTTTTGATGTTGTTACTATGTCTGAAATATCCCCTCCCCCATGTGGTCAGATGTGATCATGTGACTGGCTTCAGGCTGAAGGAATAAGAGCAATAAAGGCAAAAGCCATTTGTAGGTCTGACCCATGAAAACTTCTCTATGACCCTGTACACTTTCTCCTTCTAGGTCTGGCAGAGGGAAAACACAAAAATCCTGCAGAGAACCCACAGGCCCTGAGGGATGACTAGCCAAAGAGTGGAAAGGCCTCAGGTCCCTGCATGTCCTTGTGGAAGATCATCTACAGAGCCTCCACATCCATGGTATGAGCAGGAAATGTGTTTTTACAACATTAAATCATAGAAATGTTAGATTTTTTAATTTCAAAATATTATGGTATACAAATTTTTTTGGTTAAATGGATCACTTCTATTATGCTTGAGTCAGCATTATAAATGTGTCCATCACCCAGATAGTGTTCATTGTACCCGTTAGATAGGTTTTCACCCATCCTCTCCTCCATCCTCCCCCATGCTTGATTTCCACTGAGCTTTACTTTCCTCTATGCACATGTGTGCTCATAGGTTAGTTCCAACTTAATAGCGGGTACACATGGTATTTTTTTTTACATTCTTCGGTTACTCCACTTAGGATAATGGTCTCCAGTTCCATCCAAATTGTTGCAAAAGGCCTTAATTCATCCATATTCATTCCTGAGTAGCATTCCATAGTATACATTACCACATTTTGTTAATCCATTCATGAATTGATAGGCATTTGGATTGATTCTACATCTTTGCAATTGTGAATTGTGCTGAAACAAACATTTGAGTGCAGGTGTTTTTTAATAAAATGATTTCTATTACTTTGGGTAAATACGCAGTAGTGAGATTGCTGGATCAAATGGAAGCTCTATTTTTAGTACTTTGAGGAATCTCCATACTGTTTTCCATAAAGGTTGTACTAATTTGCAGTCCCACCACAGTGCATAAGTGTTCTCTCTGCATCCACATCAGCATCTATAGTTTTTGGAATTTTTAATAAAAGCCATTCTAACTGGGGTAAGGTGATCTCACTGTGATTTTAATTTGCATTTCCTTGAAGATTAGTGATGTTGAGCATTTTTTATATGTTTATTGGTCATTTGTCTAACTTTTTTTTGAAAAGCTTCAGTTCATGTTTTGCCCACTTTTTGTGACACTTTTATGTGTCTTGATGATTGCCTCTTTGCATTGAATCCCCCAGGTGTTTGTTGAGCTTCTTGTACATAGATGTCTATATCTCTAGCAAGATCAGGGGAGTTTTTCTCAATTATTTTCTCAAATAGTTCTTCCAGTCCTTGTGTGTTTCCTTCTTCACCCTCAGGGATGGCTATGATTCTTATATTTGGCTGTTTTACATAATGCTCTTTTTCTTGTAAGCTTTGTTCATTCATCTTAATTCTATGTTCTTTATTTTTGACTGACTGAATTAATTTGAAGGAGTTGTTTTCAAGCTCTGGGATTCTTTCTTCTGCCTGGTCTAGTGTATTCTTAAAATTTTCCATTGTGTTTTGTATTTCCATAAGTGGATTTTTCATTTCCAGAAGTTCTATTTGCTTTTTCTTTTAATATGTTGATTTCTTTAGTGAATTTTTCATTCATTTCCTGAATTGTTTTCTTGTTTTCTTTGAGTTGGTTTCCCACTTTCTCTTGAATTTCATTGAGCTTCCTTATAATCCATATTTGGAATTCTTTATATGTCATTTCAATATTTTCATTTTGCTTGGTATCCATTACTAGAGAGCTGGTGTTTTCTTTTGGGGGTGTCCTTTTGCTCTGATACTTCTGGAGTTCTTTTGTTGATTTCTTCTCATCTAGGACAGCTGTCACTTCTTATTTGTGAATTTTCTTTTGTTTAAATGGGGTCTTCCCCCCCACCCCACCCCCACACACACATGTAAGGTTGTGTCTGTAGCATATGTTTGGTAAGAACCTTTGAATTTGCTTGTGGGTGCTTTGATGGTAATCTAGGTTCTGGATGAATGCCTTGCTTATAGGTATCCTTAGTGTGGTGGTTTTCTCAGTTGCTAGTTGTTTGTAGGCTGTAGCAGTGGTGACCTATATGTGTGGGCAGATTCCCTGTCTCTCTTTTATGAGGGAGGATGGAGGTCTTTGAGATCCTTTCTCTTTCACCACCCTGTGGTCTTCTTAACAGTGTGAATTGTATTGGTAAGCCCAGTTCAATCTCTGAGACAATAGGTGGTGCTTGTGGGTAAGAATCAACCACACCTTATATGATTGAGTCAGTAAATGCTGTAAAGGGCTGTGCAAATTTACCCCCATCAGTGGGTAGCTCTTGCCAGAAAGAAAAAGCTATAGTGTTGTTTTGGGGACCTGTAATTGGTTCCAGCCCCTCAGATGCCCCAGGTGGTAGGTGGAGTCCTGGAACTTCCAGGTGAGTCCTTATTTTCCACCATAGCAGAGATGAGTGGGGGGAGTGAAGCTGGGCAGAGCTGGGTTGGGGAAGCTTGCCCTCAGGCTCCACAAAAGCTGTAAGGTAACTGTTTGGGCCGTGGTCAAATTCTGCTCCCAGCCTGCTGGGAAAGCCTCCAGGGAGGGGCTAAAGTGGCCCTACCCAGCCAAAAAGTCTGCTTGTGGAGGTGGGGCTGTCTGAGATTCACAGTCTGACTGTTTGGAGCAGGTTTCACGCTTCTCCCCCTTCCCCTCCTTTGTAGTCTCCCTCTGGTATCTGCCAACAGGCAGGAGCTCAAACTAGCTAAGCTCCGCCACGATGGCACTGCGGGCTGGGAGCTTCCCTGTCCAGGATCTTGCCCTAGGCTGAAAGCATAGCCTTCCTGTGAAGGAGGGGTGCTCCATGAGTACCCCACAGCTAGGACCCACATTACATTCTCTTTTCAGTTCTGCCCATGCGAGCTCCCTTGCCTCTCAAGATTAGTTCACAAATCTCCCTTCTGTGCCCCCAAGCAACATGATCATGTCCTTGGGGTACAGGATCTAGCCTGCAGGCCTGTCTCCAGGTCCCCAATAATCAATCCCTGACCATTCCAGGGAGAAGTGTGCTGATCCTGAGTTTCCTATGGGGTGTTCAAACAGGTTTGGTGTTCCTCTGCCTCAGGGTGTGCCCTGCTTTCATGGAGCAGCAGGGCAAACAGCACTGGGGAGGGTTGGTGAAGAGGGAGCTCACAGTCCAAATACCCCTTAATCCACGGCAGGTCTTTAAGAGAAAAGGTTTGAGCCCCACTCTCTGTGGAAGCCCGGGTGTGGTGTACGCACCAACAGCAGGGAGGCAGCAGCTCCTGAGAGCCCTGGCTCAATTATCTCTCTCAGCAGCTGTGGGTGGGGCAGGGGAAGGGGAGGAAAAGAGACTGAATGGAAGAAAACTAGAACTCTGGTCATCTCTGTCCCTCTCTCTGGAAGGCAGCCTGCCTGGAATGTCCAGGCTCTGGGGTCACACAGATCCCCCAGGACCCACTGGCCCCCTGTGGCTCCCACAGTTTGAGCTGGAGTTGGGAAATGTTTGTGTGGGGATGAGCAAGACAAAAACTGGAGGGCTGAAGCCCCCTGGGGTAGACAAAGGCACACAGTGGGTAGGGAAGCAATATGGCACCTGCCATCTCAGCTCACATCTATGGTGGTGGGAAGCACCGCCAGGGGCTGGCAGCCTGGTGCTTTGTCCTCAGGAAGCTCCTAGTCTACTGGCAGCAGCAGCTTTTGGGCTAATAAGGATAGAAAGGTTCTCCAGCAACTTGGGAGTCTGCTGACTGCCAGAGATGTGAGAAAAGAAGAAACACACCACTCCACCTACCCATTTTCTTGGATTCCAAGACTCCTAGGGTTTGCCCTCTGCCAATATCTTGCTCCTTCTTGGTCTGCTCTGCAACTTCTTCCTATGGAATCTCTTGTAGGTTCTGGCATTCTGACACTTTCCCCTTGGAATTATACCTCATCTATGATTATTTGTTTGTTTGTCATCTAAACTTTTCCTTCTTTCTGAGACGATCTGGCAGCTGGTGTCTCTGGTCAGCCATCTTGTCTCTCTCCCACATGTTGGATTTCATTATCAAAGTGACAAGTGACATTTATCTTAAGACAGACATTGATGGGGAATCTTAAAGGAAACTCACTTGGTCATTGTTTTTTCCTGAAGGAATGAATAGAAACTCACTTGAAATAGCAAAGATTCAGGCAATGTAATTAGAAGTACATGGATATTTTTCAAGAATCCCAGGAAAAAGGTACAACCAGGTCTTATGAGGGGCAGGTACCACAAACTGTAAAGCTATCAATACAAGTCACTCCTTCTGTCTCCCTGGCAGGACATGGATCTTATTTCTAGTTTTCTGCATACTCTTCATTCGTTTCTTTCTGTCTGTAAATGGACGTTCTCTGCTTTTCCTTGTACCTAGGCCAGAACCAACTACCTCAGATGGCCTGAGAGACCTTCTCAGAGAAGATGATTGGCTCAATCTGGGCCAGAATTTACTTCCTGGTCCAGTCAGCTATGTCTACGGGGAAAAATCTCCTGTATGGCAAAGTCAGTTCCCATAGAAAGGCAGGGAAGCAAAAGATGTTTCTATAATAGGAACAGTAGTGGGGTTAGACAGAACTTGGACTTGACTTTCTAGGGTAGGGGTTAGTGGAACCAACACTTCACATTTCATTTTGTAGGGAGTCTGTTGTTTTTATAACCTGCCCCTCAATTATAAAAAAAAGCATATTTAATGGAAGAGGCTTCTCTTATAATTAAGACTATATTTGCAATTTGTCCTTTGAAATTTTTTAATCAACTTTATTTTTTTAGAGCAGTTTTAGGTTCACAGCCAAATTGAGAGGCAGGTACAGAGATTTTCCCTACACCCCCAGCTCCCACACCTGAATAGCATCAGCTTTATCAATATCCCCCACTAGAGCAGTGTATTTGTCACAACTGACAAATTTACTTTGGCATAATCATTACCACCCAAAGTCCATAGTTTACAGTAGAGTTCACACTTGCTGTCCCATGACATTTTATCTTAATTAAGACATTATATTCTAAGCTGATGAGGCAAAATTTATCATTATATCATCTTTCATCAAATGTTAGTTTTGTGCTGTTGAATCTTGCTTAGGCACAAGGTAGAACATTTTGATGACATATTTGCAATTTCCTGCTGGCCTTGACTCTTCGACGAGAACAATTTTTCAGACTCCTATCTCATTACTTCTAGCAAGTAAGAATCATGCAGAGTGTCTGCAACGCACTGATGCTGTCTCAGTGCCGAACAATGCTATGTTTTAAGCTTCGACACGTGAGTATTTCCTGAGTTTCCTCTCAAGCTCCCCGTTGGAAAGATTTTATACTTTGGCTCTCAGTGGGAAGCCACCTCCAACTCCTGGCTGGATTACTCTGCCACATTAGGGGCCAGTCTGCAGAAGCTGTTTATCTCTTGGAAGAATATGAGCTGTTGTTTCCCAACACGCTTAGCACTCCCTTTTCAGGGACATAAACTGTCATTTTCTGTAAGTAATTTCCACGGAATTGCTGGTGCCAGATAACTGAGGATGATAACAAGGATGGGAGGGCTGCAGTGAAGAACTGTTTCTATAAAATGTGATGACCTAGACTTAGCTTGCACAAGCAGGAAGACGGAAGACAGTAGGCAGGAGCAGCACCAGAGAAAGGAAGAACCACAGACTGATCAGAGAGAGAAATGCCGAGGGTCTTTCTCCAGCAATACCTCTCTGATACAAAGGGGTGGGGGAGCTGACAGTGATCGAAGCAATGTACAAAGATGGCATCTCTTAAAAGTGACTGAGAATTTCTGCCTTCCTTTTGAGGCTGTGAGTGTGAGAGGCAGATTTCAAATGAAATCAAGAAATTAAGAGATAACCAGAGAGGGGAGAGCTTTCAGAAAGACTGAAGTTGCTGCCTGTGACTGAGGCTGCGGCCATAGAAACAGGCCACATGCCACATGCCACATGCCACAGAGACCAGTGAGAAAGCAGAACCCAAATGGCTCCCCCATTTCGACAGCCAGGGCAGGTGGAAGAGAGAAGCTCAGGAAGAGAGAGGCGTAGAAATTCCAGCCTCCGTATTTCCATTGATCAGCTGTCCATTGTGTGCTATTTGCTATTTTCAGCTTCCTTTCTGATAACCTTGTGGTAAGAGTGCAAGGCTCGGGCCATGCCTTCCGCATCCTTCAGAGAGTCCCAGGGGCACCAGGCAGGCCAAGTTTGCCAGCAAACTGGTACAGCTCCCGGTTGTCGGCACTCACCACAGACAGTTTACCAAGGGCCGCATGTCTTCGCCGGAGCCCAGGAAGAAACTGCTTCCATCATTATATTACCAGAGAGGAAACCGAGGTTCCAAGAGGCTGTGGGACATGGCAAATGTGGGATATGGATCTTGTTCTGTATGACTTCAGAGCCCACCCGGAACCACAGAAATCTACTCCTCCTTAATTGTGTGGGAAAATCAAGGAAGTTGATAATACACTCGATTCTTATCGTATGAAAGGTTCTGATGTGGTACAATAATAAATAGCTATTTGGTTCTCACTTCTTTGCTCCAGCTTCTGACAGTTCCTGGAGGAGCTGCCTTTGGCTGGGACGGCTGGGTCAGAGCAGAGCTGCCAGGCGGCACTACAGCGGCACGTCCACAGGTGAGAACCAGAGCCAGGTCCAGCTCATTTAGGGACTTCTAGGAGTCTAGAGGAGTGGGTGCATCCTGGCGATGAGAATGGTCCAGTGAGGGTGCAGATGTGGCAGCAGTGGGGACTTCCCAGGCTTGAGAGTGAGGGCCCCGCTCCTACGGCAGCGGCACTGGGTTTGGGATGCAGTTGGGAGAGCTGCGCACTGCACAATGGTGGGAAGGGAGTGACGGCCTGAAAGAAGTAAAGACATCAGGAAGAACCACACCATTCTAGTGCCTTTGAAATGCTATTTTTCAAAATGCACTGGTTCCCGCTGCCCACCCCCAACATTTTGAAATTCAACAGGACAAACATTATTGGCAAACATTTGCTGCTGACTCCCTAGGAGGAGATTTTGTTATCTTATCAACCCAGCTGACTCAGAGAAACACACGTCAGAGAGAGCGCAGATTGGATGGAATCTGGGTGTTTCCAGTCTGAGATTGTGATTCTACGAGGACATGACACACACGTTGATATAGCCCATTGCCAGGCTTTATTATGTGAGCCCCTGCCCCCCAAACTCAGCTTTGGCTGCCACAGCACTGGACTATAGGTGACTCTTTTACCTCTAAGTCTTCCTCATCCTGGGAGTACCCCTGTGGTCCCCAGCCTCCTCTGCCTCTCTGTGCAGTGCTCTTGGCACCTGGTCATTTAATAGCATGGACTCTACAGAAGACCTTTCTGTGCACCTTTGAAGTGGTCTGGACGCTTACACCCTTCAGTTACTGGAGCTTGTGGACAATGTATTATTATAGAAAACTCATTCCTGCTTTCTTTGGAGTTTGTGGGTTTTAGGAGACTAATTCTAGTAGGGCTAAGAGCCTGCAAGGGTAATTAGTAGATGAGCAAGCCAATTAGTAGATCTCAGTACAAAATGGCCCTTTAGGTCATCGGTTGCTCCATGCAGCCAAACCCTGTGTGGAAGTCCATCCGTCCCCTGCAGACCACTCAGAGCACAGCACGGGGTGGGAGGGGGGGCACCACACTGGCACAGCCCACACTGCCAGGGAGAGCTGTCCATTGGGAACAGCTGCCTGGCATCTGTGTGTCACCCAAGAGAGGTGAGAGCCACCCATGCAGTGGGAGTTGCTAAGCCCAATATGAACTGCCACCTAGGGACATTCCCACCCTTGGCCAGTGTTCCTAATACTTCTGAGCTTCCTGAAGTGGAGAGGATAATGCTATAGAAGGGAAAGCCTCAGGCACCTGGTCATCTGCAGGATACAGTGGGTCAAACTCGCCATGTTAAAAGTGGGAACTTGTTTAGGGCATAATTCCACTCATATCAGCTAGAGACTGGCAACATCTCCCTATGCAAGGGGTAAGCAGAAGGCGCATGGGATTTGAGTTTAAGCCTAGGATAGACAGAGCTCCCAATGACCCTTGGTTCCCATGTCATATGCCTTTAGTTCCCAGTGGGGAACTTGGGAGGAACCACCACGTCTAGGCAATGGCACCCTGTGGGTGCGGCTGCATGGAGGACACCCAGGGCAGGCGCAGGATGCAGGGAGGAGCTGAGCAGCAGCAGGGCTGCCGTGCAGTGAGATCAAGGGGCTCCAAGAAAGGTCACTGTGTCGTGTCCATGCTGGAGACACCCAGCTGCAAGCTTTGTCAGCCACGGACATCAGCAATCAGTGTCAGCAGGGTAGACCAGGCAGGATAAGGACGTGTCCAAGGAGTCAAGAGGACCCAGAGAAGAGAGAAGCTTCTATATCCAGGTGGGGTGACCTCACCCACCACTGCCCTGATGACAAAATAGACCACCCACTGTGCCCAGATGCCATCTTGGAGAGGAAAACTTGGCTGGCCAGGGGAATGGAAAGAGGGGGAAGTTTTAGAAGAAAAACCCTGAAAAAGTTGACATTTGCCCACAAGAGTCAGAGGAATAAATTAGAAGGAGCCAGATATTCAAAGTATCCAGGGAAGGACA
>CM052436.1:7290508-7329801 GCA_028533085.1 Varecia variegata | reverse complement strand
TTTTTTAGGGGTGCATGATGTGATCTGATGTATGTTTAGATAAGAGCATTCTGGCCACTCTATGGAGACTTCACTGGGGTGGGAGCAGGTATCGAGAACAGAAGCAGGGAGTTCTGCAAACAGCCTGTTCTGCAAACAGCCTCCAGCAGCATTCAGCAGAGAGGATGGCGGTGCTGGCTTAGAGTGGCTGGGAGCTGCAGGCACAGAGATGTGGCCACACCCTGCTAAGCCTCAGTCCAATTGCACTTGACGTTCCCCAGGCTATTCCCACTGTCCTTCCTGCTCTGCTTCCCACCTCCATCCCCACTTCTTTCCTCAGCTTGGGATGCTCGTCCCTCCTATTTTTGCTTTCAAAATTCCACCTATTCTTCAATGCCCTCAGATTTATCCTGTCCTTTGGCAAAGTCTTTCCTGCTTGTCATGGGTGGGTACAGCTTTCCCGTGCTTGGAAACATCAGAGCACTGACGACACAGGCCCCAGCCCCTGCTCTGACTGAGCCTGTCCTCCTGCTCTGCGTGAAGAGCTGCTGGATGACTTGGGCCTCTTAAACATTTCCCTGGACCCTATTTCAGGTTAGCACTTACTTAGTCCATCTCTTAGATGTGAGTACTCAAAAATAGTCATTGAAGGAACAAAGGATTGACTATCTCTGTCTTTGCTGACGTGGATCTTTCTCTTTGTTTAACATCTTACTTTTATTTGCATAACCCCACTTCTTTGAATATCATTTCCTAACCAACTCTGTGGAGGAAATACAAAACTATTCTTTTAAACATAAGATCTCTCCCTGGTGGGCTGCATTTGGCAGCAACAATGGTCTGAAACCTCTGAAGGCTTGGTAAGAGCTGTGGGGAAGTGTGAAAAGTGTTCAATTAACTCTCGTTGTTCAAAGTAAATGGAGGTACTTAAGTCAACAATCGTGTATTTTCAGTTGGTCTTATGGCCAGACTGTGAACTCCTTAAACACAGTTTGTTCATCTCAGCACACGCGGTACAGCAGGTGCCCGGCACACAGTAGGCTCTCCAGACACATTGGTTGAATGCACATATAGTCATGTGAGCATCGAGCCTTCTGGTGGAACTCTTGGAAGGGAGTAAGCCCATGGTGGCAGCTCACTCTAGTTAGGGAGCCCACCAAGGGGCAGGCCTCACCACCTTGGAGAAAGTAGCACTACCTTCTTACTGCCTACCCTGGTCGAATTTATGTGTTAAAAGTGCATCAAGGGGTAAAAATGTAAAGATAACTATGACCTGTCACTTGCCACCATGTAGAGTCACCATTTTCCCTCTTCATTCATCCTTTTCCTTGCTCTATACCCTTTGTCCTATTTGTCAGGACCCCTCCCCAACAAGGGACCAGAGAACCATGGGTTGTTTCTTTCTTTCTGTGAAGGTTTTTCATGTACTTCATTTGCAAATATTAGCATCGTGTCTATTTGAGCCATTAGCTTGTCTTCATTTGTGGTGTCTTCCAGCCCATTAGTCACAGTCTTAATCTCAGGAGCAAAACTGAGAAGGTCCCTGTGCAGGGAAGCTGGAAAGGAGGCTCCCTGTGCAGGGTGTGCTTGGGCCGCATCTCCACGCGTGCGCTGTTGTTTGCGGCCGTCCCTGAAAGGAGTGCTTCCCTCCTCCTCCTCTTTGCCTTGTGGTGATGGGAGGGGAGGGGGTTCCTTCTATTTTCTGCAGCTGTTTACTTAGGCAGGCATCAATAATTCATGACATCAGCTCCCTTCCTGAAAGCCCAGGTGAGGGCAAAGGGCCTAGCATCGGGCCAGCAGCTCATTTGCTCCCTCCTGCAAGACTCCACCAAGAGCGCAGGAGGCTCCTGGCTGGCCAGACCTCAGCCGCTCTTGGAGAGGGGAAGGCAGGAAGCATTGACTTTGAGCTGAGATCTGCTTTTGTTTTCTTTCTTTAGCTACTTACCAGCTTCCCTTAATCTATGAGAATGCCAGAGGCCACACCTGGGGTGAGGCCCCTTGGAACGTTCTGAGCTACTCAGAGAAGCCTCCAGTCCCAGCCACACCAGGTAAGGGACTTTACATTTATTCTTTCATTTGACAAATATTTATGAGAAACTCAAAGATGAAAATGTGGCCGTGAGTTCAGGGAGGCAGAATTCAAGCCTGAGCTACGCTTTATTTGTATATGGGGTCTGGAAGGAAACTGAGACGTAGTCTTGCCTCTAGGATGTGTGTAAGTTTCACGACTGCAGGGATCTACCCTCTTCTTTCTGAAATAATTCAAGGTGCTCCATCTCGACTGTTGTTCTTTGTTCTTAGTTGCAACTGGTTTCTCCAAGAAGTCTTCAAATATCTCTCCTTATATTCAAAATGCCTCCCTAAAAATAAGACCTAAGTGGTCTGAGACATCGTTGGGGATTTCTAATTCAAATTGTGAGAAATGCTTCCTCTTCTCAGGATAAAAGCTCAGGCACAGTTCAGCCATCTCTGCCACCCTTTCCTCCCTGCCCCCCGCACACCCCATTCCCTACATCCAGTCAGGACACTTGACCACCCCTGACTGGGATGGACCATCTCTATTTTCAAAGATGTCCAGAGAAAACTCAAGAACTTTCTTTGCTATCCCCACTCCCTTGTGCCCTGATCCTCCCTGGCAGAACGACCTTCTTATATCCCAGAGCACTCAAGGGCTCGTCCTCTCTTTCATCTCCCCAAACCATCAGTGATGGATTGTTTGTCACCATTCTCCTAACATTAACACTTTCATTAACTTGCAGACATTTTACAGTTGCACTTATAGTTTCGCCCCTGTGACCTAGCTCTCTCCTGCAGTTGTTTAAGTGAGCTCTTCCTGCCTGCAGACTCTGTGTAGTGAATGAATCTAATTTATGCTGCAAACCATTGCTGGTCTAGTCTGCCCATGGCACAGCTCCGATCAAGCCACTCTGCAACCCATCTGCCACCCATTCCCACCCCACCACCATCAAAGGCACATGGCTGGTAAGCTGACTGGAGCGAGGTCTCTCCAGGGGGCCCGACCTGACACTCATGCCTTAAATCAAGCCGAAGGCATTCCTGAAGCGTCCTGTTGCTCTCTGATGTCTCCACCATTCTCCTTTTGGGACTCTCTCCAGCAACATGCGACCCACCCTTCCCCTTTCTCCCTGTCAAAACCCCATCCCTCCACTGAGTGCCACAGGGGAATGAGGTTAATTATACAGGCTCCCTACCTACTGCTCACAGGAGGTCCAGTCGGGAAGACAGACAGAGACATTTCAACACATACAGTGCTTTGGATGCTGCTGTGGGGACGTAGCATGGGAGCCCTTAACCTTGTGGAGATGAAACTTTAACTAGTTCTTGTTGCCCAGGGAAGAGTTAGTCATATGAAGAAGTTGGTGGAAGGGTGTTCCAGATAGAGGGAACCACATACACGAAGGAAACTAAAAACAGTGTACTGGAGTACGTAGCAGGTAGTTGAGAAGGGCCCAAACTAGCCATTAGAGGGAACTTACCACACAGCAATTGGAGGGTGTCCTGTGCTTTTCGCTTGTCCTGTCTTGTTTAACTCACCTGATGCCCTGTGAGGTGGATATTGTTATCATCAAAGCTGTTTTACAGATGAAGACAGTGAGACACAAAGAAATGGAGTGACACAGCCGAGCTGAGCAGACACTAAGGAAAGTGTGGATCCCAGGTTGAACCCAGGAATCTGGGTCCCGAGCTGGAACACTACGTACGTAGCTTTCCTCTTCAGTTGAGACTGCAGTTGCAGAAAAGGCCACGATGGCTTCAAAGCTCGGTAGTGAGCGGATTCCAGGTTTGGCTCTGCATCAGTGAGTTAGTTGTGCAACCCCAGATGTGCCACGCAGATGTGCGTTTCTGGGTTTTAGTTTCTTCATCTACAGCGGTGTTTCTCGGCAGGAGGTGGCGGTACTCCCCGGGGCATGTTTGGCAATGTCTGGACACATTCAGGCTTGACATAACTGGGGAGTGCGTTCGGGGTGTGCTGTGGAGCCGAGCAAGTGGAAGCCAAGATTGCTTCTCAACACCCTACAATGGGCAGCAGCCAAGCACCCCCACAAGCATCTCTAGCACGGAGGCTGAGAAACCCTGCTCTGTAGAGGGGGCTTTGTCACGCACACATGCAGCCGACATCACCCGCTATTTTGAGTGTTCCAGGAGCTACCACGCATGAAACTCCCACGGCGGAGACTACTGGCTTCAACTGCACAGTTCCCAAGGGGACCTGATCCTCTCAGGTGGATCTTCTCAGAGTTTGCTTCAATGACAAGATCCACTTCTTCCATGAACCCCAGGTTTTCTTCCAAATAAAATCCTGCAGGGCCGCACAGCTGTGGTGGTCCCTCGGCTCCCGTTCTGCGGGGCTGCTTTCTCCTGGAGGTTGCACCTCCCTCCCTGGACTGTGCTTCATCTCGCCTGTTCCTGGCATCCCTGCTGACGGCTGGACTTACTGGGAGACCAGGCCCCAGCTGAAAATCCTCAGCATGGCCCCTCCACGCTCCCCGGCCTGACCCAGGCCCGCAGCAAGACAGTCAGACGTTTCTTCTCTGCTTAGCGTGCGTCTTTCTTTCCCCAGTTATCTGTATTTACTTTGAAATCATTTCCTCTGTTTCGCTCGATTTTCCTTTGAGCCCAATTGCCTGCTCAGTCCTCTGTCCCTTCTGTTTATTTCTACTTCTCATTTTCCCCATTGATCAGATGCCCTGGAAGTACAGCAGGAACAGTGTGTTCCCTGTAATATTTGGTTACACTTAATATTTCTCAGCAGAACGTTGCCTTGGAACAGCAAGCGGTAAAAATCCAGGCCTGTTATGCTTACACTGGACATGGGCTTCAGCACAGGCTCCGATTCACGTCGGATCCATTCCCTCCTTAAAGGGGAAGCAACTCGGCTGTAGCAGGACTGTGCCCGGCACGCGAACCGACAGGCGTCCCTACGGAAAGCAGATTCCTCAAATAAGCGAGCGGCTGTATCGCACATTAGGTGCTTGGCTGGGTAAAGATATTGCAGCCTACAAAAGTGCCAAATGAATACGCTGTCTAATCCGACCACTCTCCTTAACAGAACAGTTTTTCTAAACTAGACTTTGCCATTTTGTTTTCAGACTTTGTCATTAGTGTTACTAACACTGGTTTTTCCTGATGCCACTTTCTGATTACGTGATTCAAACTGAGAGCTAATGAAACCCCTGTGTGCGGTCGGTAGTGCTTGTAGACCTCTCGGGGGAGCTGACGGAAGCTCCGCACCCTTTCTCCGGAACTCCAGTGCCCACGACATGGGCTGTTTGGAGCGTTCTGGGTGCTAAAGTGACTAAAATTCATGACTTAGGAAAGCGTTCACCAGAGACTGTAGGCTTAAACTGCCAAGGGACCCACCGCTTCTGCGGGAATCTTCTCCAGGTTTGCTGCAGTGACAGAATCCACTTCCTACATGACCCTCAGGTTTTCTTTAGAATAAATCCTGCAGGGTTTCACTCTCAGCAGGACCCCATCCACGGAGGCCACAGTTTCGAACGTAGGGACTGGTCTCTGCCTTCCCGGTGTGGGAGATACTATGAGGAAATGCTGTGAGTGAAGCACTGGCTGTTTCATTACCTAAACAGAAAACACCACCACCGCAGGCTCGCACTTCAGCCCATCCACAGTTCCCATCCCGGAGTTTCTCTTTGCGTGCAAAGACGTATTTTCCTGCGTGGTTTAAAGCAGCTGGGCACACGAATAAGACGAAGAAAGACATTGAAAACCAGGAAACGAAGAAAGCAGTTGAAGACAGAGGTTTTCTGGGAAACTGTCCTCATCTCTCACCTCAAAGGATGGGGTTAAGAAGGGATCCATCAGGCACCGGGGAAGCTACAGGGGCAACTCTGAACTGAAGTCTCAGATATGTGAGGACTTGGCCGTAAATGCCCCGGTGAAGGCCTGGAAGCCACCACTGGAGCACGGCTCCTTCACTGTCACCAGAACCTTGTCTAGGTCCTGCTCTCCTTCCCAGAGTTGAAGAATATTTAATTATAAGTATCTGCATCCCTGTCCCTACCCCAGCCTTGTCAGAGGGCGGGCCCCTCGGTCTGCAGAGCCGGCCACCAGGCCTTTGTCACATTGTCACGTGGAGCGGGGCAGCAGCTGATGCGGAGCTCCCAGGTTGCCCCTAGTAAGACAAAGAAGAGGGAGTGGGTTAGAGGGTGGGCAGGAGAGGAGAACCACTGAGGAGGTGGAGAGAGTAGGGGCTGAGGAAGCTGCAGAGGGAGAGGGGAGTGAAGGAAGCAAATAGAGTTTCTTTTTAATTAAAGCTCCCCTTTACTGAGGCCTCTAGAAGCTTCCATGTCATCTACAGTGATCAGAACTGGAGAACAAGACACCAGGTGGTCAGATAGCCAAAGAGACAAATTCCTTTGAACTCTATCCTTAAATGCAGCTGAGGTGTTTCACGTTCTAGGCAGCTTGGACCACTTGATTCAGTGGTCCCAGTCCCCTTAGGAACCCAGGCATCCTCACTAAGTGTAATAGAAGTAGCGCCACGCACATGTCTGGATTTCTCTTCATTTTCCTCTCCTCTGATCAAGGCAGGGAACTCGTGGTTTAAGCAAGAGGAAGAAAAGGGTGGGAAGTGAAGAACTGTGGGCAGAGCAGGGCAGGCATGGAGGAGGCAGCGTCTACCTAGACAGGATTTGCAGACCCCAGGCCCTGGGCTGAGGAGGGGCACCCCTTCCCCGGTCACCAGCCCGTCCATTTCACATGGCAGGAGAAGCTGTTTCCATACAGATGAGCCCATAATGGAGGCCTCGGGACCCTCACCTCCAAGGCGGCACTCCGATCATATGTCAGAGGAAGAAGATCCTAGTCCTTTTCTTTTCACCTCCCCCCGCCTTTTAGCTGCTTGGTGCCTCGATTTCAAAGCTTTTCTGAAACAAACATGAAGTCGAAAGGATAGACTTCAATTATTTCATCTTGTAAAGGTTAAAAAGGTTCTTGTAAATGACGGATGCAAATACTGGAAACCCAGTTAAAACAACTGGATACCAGATGGCAGAGGAAAGTGGTTTACTGTAAAGTGTTACAGAGTAGGAGCTCATTTACAAGAAGCAATTACACAAACAGCCCTGAGTATCCAAGATCCCATAAAAGGGCGGCAGGGTGGAGGCACAGGATCGGCTGCACATGTATGATTTCTGCATCATAATATTAACAATGCAATTGGTCACCTCACCTGTTGCCCCTTCACCTGCTTCGTGAGTCTAAGTCCAGGCTGACCTGCCAAGCAGCAAAGAGCCGCAGCCCTAAACAGAGACACTTTCACTTTCTCCATCCCTTAGCGGCCTAGGGCAATTTCCTAATAAGAGAAATTTAATGATATAAGGGAAGTATGCAGCTGTCATCATCAGTGTTGAAGCCTGGGGAACTTGGTTTTTATCTCAGGTCAAAAAAACAGGAGAAAAATCACTTGATGATCTGTGATGCCTTTTCTTCCTTGATGTCTCTTTAAATTGAGAATGAGCATAATACAGTCTGTTATTTATGTTCATTCATAGGTGTACTCTTACATATACGTAGACAGTATTTGAAACACAAAAGTGGATTATAAACCTATAGCTGTGACGACATCGTTGTTTCTTGCTCTATACTCTGATCAGGTCTGCACTGGTCTGGCTGCCCTCCTACACACTAAGCCTCCTGATGCTCTGAGCCCAAGTCCCTGCCATAACATCCCGAAGGTCAGTTCTCTGTCACATCTCACTTTGGCTAGACAGGGCAGGCCTTTCCACCTGGTTGACAACTTAACTGTGATCTGTGCCAGAGAGAGACCATGCACCCAGCCAGTCTTGGGGCAGGTGATAGAATGTATGTTCGGGGAGGCTTTCTATAAGCCCATACACACCTCAGCGGTTACTCTCCATCGGAGCCTTTCTTTGGGGAAAATACAGTCAGACAAGAAGGTAGGTAGCACATTGCCAAGGCAGTGAGAGAAGTTCTTTTGTGCAGGTGGGACTTCCAGGGCCTGGAAATCTCAGTAATCACTCTCATGGCCGTACAAGATGTCTGCCTGCAAATTCTCACCCTGGAGAAAGCACAATTAGAACCCAATCTGCCATGCCAACACGTACACCCTACGAGCGCCCACAAAGCCCAGTCCAACAGATGGGTTTCAGAGCCCTCAGAACACACTGAAATGGAGCTGGCAGGTCAGAACCACATGGAATATGCATGAGAAAACATCTGATCATCAAATGTTCTTCGGTTGATGAATGGATAAACAAAATATGGTATATCCAAGCAATGGCATGTTATTTCTCAAAAAAAGGAATGTAGGACTATTTCATGCTACAACATGGATAAAGCTGGAAAACAAAGTGAGACATAATTCATAAGAAATATCCAGAATTGGCAAATCTGGAGAAGGAAAGTAGATCAATGGTTGTCAGGGCAGTGGGTGTTGGGAGCATGGGGAGTGACTGCTAATGGGTATGGGGTCTGTTTCTGGGGTGATAAAAATATTCCAAAATTAAATAGCTGTGATGGTCGAATGACTTTTAAAATATCCTAAAAACCACTGCATTGTATACCTTAAAAGGGTGAATTTATGGAATGTGAATTATATCTCAATAAATCAGATAGCACGTGACAGGCCTGCTCCACAGGGTCAATTCCCCCCACACCCATGTGTGGGGCTACCACAATAGGACACTGTGTCTAGTAAGTTTCACAAAAACCTTCCTAAAACTTTTTATGACAGATTGATTTAGTGTTTTAATTAAAGCTGGTTTAAATGAATATCTTTTTTCCCCCAAGGAGGAGACACATCCTTGTGCATTGCAAAGCCAGATTCAAATTCCTGCTTTATATTCAGTGGGAGTTGAGGTTGGGGGGTGTCAGGGGCCCGAGTCTGAAGCCGGTCACAGTTTGCTTGAGCTCTTGAGCTTCCTCAGAATGAAGACCCACAGTCTGACCCACCCCTTCCATCAGAGCCGGTGGAGCCTCCTCAATCTCCCTCCTCTTCCATCCTTCTGAACCCCAATCTGTTAAGAGCTCTGTAGCTGTGGGAGTCATTCCCTCCTCCCCTATTTTGCTGTTCCTTCCCAAGGCTACGAGTCTGCTGGATCCACAAGTGAGGCCATTTCTGTGATCTGCTCTCCTTCTGCCATGACCAAACCTCCCGGGGATGTCAACTTGCTCCCGACCTCCTCAGACTGAGATCCATCCATTCACCCCATCTTTCATCTGACCAGAATGTACTGAGCATTTGCTGTGCACCAACTGCTATTCTAGGAGCTGGAAGTCCAGTGGGGAACAGGACAGTCAAGGAACAGGGTAGGCAACACACAAGCAAACAAACACCAGTAGAGGCCCAATTTGGAATTTTCTACCAGTCAGCCCACAATGAGCACTCAGACCCACCAGCCCCCACCCCTTAAGGTGAATAATTAGATTGCTTCCTTTTTCTCACAGTAGTGAAACTCCCAGGGCTCTGTTGCCTTTCCAGACACATGGTGGATTGTACTTTCCTGCCATTTCCAATTGGCTGGAGTCACGTGGCTAGTTCTGGCTAATGGGCTATATGAAAAGTGCTGTATCTCTCCAATTCCTTGCTGCAGCAGTTGTAAGAAAAAGGTCTTGTGTGGACATGGCCAAGCCCCGAGATTGAAGTACTCTGTGTTACTAGGTTGCTACATGGAGGACAGTCACCTTGGAGAGTTTCCCAAAGCCAAGGCAGACTTTGCCTGAGTGAGAAAGAAACCTTTGTGATACTAAGCCGCTGAGACTGCTGGTGTGTTTGTTACAAGCAGCACAACCAGGTTTACTCTCACTGGTACATCCACTAAGTAAACAAGGTTACAAGTTGCATGTAAGCACTCCAGAATATTTTCTGGAAAGTTCTGACAGAAGAGCAAGTCATAGACTACATCAATGATCTAACCAGACAAAAGCCTATTAATTGAGGGGAAAAAAAAACCAGAGGAGTACAGATTGATTACACTTCATATCAAATTTTGCTTACATGATATAAACAGTTATTCACATAAGTGAAATTGCAATTACAAATGTTTTAATAATCAGAGTCCATGACATTGGACATTCAAAATGTGCTCCTGTTTCTTGAAGTATTGGAGGGAAGGCTGATGAATTCTAAGGGCTTCTCAGAGTGGCTTCTCATCCCAAATATAGTGTTGTATCTGTACTCTGGGCCCCCAGTGGTTCACATTTGATATACGCCACCCAAAAATAGCTCCACGTACCGATGGAAGGAGTGACCTTGGGCTGACAATTTATTTAGGTACCAGCGAGGCCAGAATGTCCTGTGTCTTTTTAGGCTACTCTCCACATTGATTCTGGTCAATAGCCTGTTTTAAGAAAAGCTTAAGCCAGATTAAAAAAAAATCTGCCTTCCCTTGAGTAAACAGGGTAACCTGACAGCTCCAGTGAGTAAATAATGCACTTTTTAAAAGCTTTTCCAAATAGGTCTTTATCCTGCAAGCTGCTTTTATAAGCTACCACTCTTCCTAATATCCATTTATACAAAACTCCTTAAAAAAATGTTATGGCTTGAAAATGATAGACATCCTATTGAATCTAGGTTTGCTGGATTTTCTTTTTCTTTCTTCCTTTTTTCTTTTTTTTTTTTTTTTAAGAAAAGTATTTTTTCCTTTGGTCGGAGAAAAAGTCTTTCTTGAAATACTATCCTCTCAGATAAATAACGGCAATAAAAGTAAATGGAAAGTGGGAAAGAACATGGTTTCTTAGTGCAGTGTGCAGCACTTTCTAATTGGAAAATGCTAAAAGGGAGTTTTCCTTGGAGGCCTCCCATTTGACTTGAGACCAAACAAAACAGAGATTTGCTTATGAGCATGGAGGGCTCTGTTTCCCTTGTTAAAGGGGAAGCTAAGAATGGAAGAAAGTGCTAAGTTATAAAACCATATTATAGTAATAATTTGAGCAGGTGGTTTTTACATTATAAATTATAGAATGAGCAGAACCTACCTTTGAAGTCATCTAGGCTACCCCAGGTGGACACTGTTTCTCCCCCTACTAAAAGTCTTGTTGAAGAGCCCAGGAACCTCCAGCCCACATTTTTTACTCTTGCTAGTAATCTGCTCATGTCGGAGCATTCCATGTTGCCACTTAAAAAGAAATGCAGCTAGCTTAGCTGAGTTCTTCTGGAATTTTGTGAGGCATTCATGCACCTGTGACAGGAAGAGCCTTTTGGGTTGCTGATGGCTTTGAAACCAGAACTTCCATAGTTCAGGCCCTCCTGAGGTGCTGTGGTCCTGTCACCTGGTCAGTCATCAAAAATGGATATTGTCAGTCTTTGTAAAGGTCTTCTCATTTCCCTAATGAAAAGTAATAATTCGGTAACGTTTGTATAATTAGTAGTAAAGGATTGTACGGTAGATAAAGACGGAGTGTGTCTGGCCTATGACTTAACACCACCATCACCTCTGCCTCCCTCTTTCTTTCCTTCTTTCCCACCCTCTTTCATTTTCTTGCTACTTTTGCCTTTTCATTTTACATTTTTATTCATGTATGATATATGTGTAGATGTTTATTTATCATAAGCGGAGCTTAAACAGTTTTCCAAACAAAACCCAGCAATGTACGCAGCACCCAGCTCAACAGAAGACCGTGAGCAGGGCCCCAGCAGCCCGCGTGGGCAGCCGCATCTTGACTTACAACACCATGAATCGATTTTTCCTGTTTTCTTTTTGATAGAAATGGAATCTTCTAGCGTATAGCTTTTGTGTCTGACTCCTTTCCCTCAAGCTTACGTTGGTGAGATTCATCTGTTGCAGCATGAGTTGTTCTTTCCATTTTTAAATCTATCCACCTCCCCCCAAGTCTGGGGTACATTTACCTCCACCTTTTTGGCTGGGCCTTCTCTTCTTCTCTTCTAATTTGCATCTTGGATTTCATTACCATCTTCTGATGGACACAGCATGTTCCTCCCAGACATGCAGGCTGATGACTCCCTCCGGGATCCACCCAAACAGGCATGGCTGGTGTTGGCCACACGTGCAGGGGAGGTATGACACTGTCAAAGGTCCAATCTCGAGTGCTTTGCTAGAGAGGTAGCAGGTATCTCTGAGGGTTAACTTTATGTGTCAACTTGGCAAGGCCACGGCACCCAGATATTTGCTCAAACATGTGTCTGTGAAGGTATTTTTCAGATGAGATTGACATTTAAATAAGTAGATGTTTTTGAGTAAAGTAGATTCCCCTCCATAATGTAGGTGGGCCTCATTCAATCAGTTGAAGATCTCAATATTAAAAGGCTGACTTCACCTAAGCAAGAAGGAATTCTGCCAGCAAATTGCCATTGGATTCAAACTGCAGCTCTTCTCAGGGTCCCAGCCTACCACCCTCCCCTGCAGAGTTTGAACTTGCTAGCCTCCACTGTGTCATGAGCTAATTCCTTAAAATTAATCTCTCTCTCTCTCTCTGTATATATATGTATATATACACACATCCTATTGGTTGTTTCTCTGGAGACCCTGACTAATACAGCATCCATCCCCACTCCCAAACCCATGTTGCTAATTGACCAAGACATCCCTTTCAGCTGAGCCTACAGAATCTTCCTCAACTCAGTCCTCTAGATATCCATGATCAGCCAATGAGCAAGTTGAAACCTCCTTGCTCTCCCTACACTAGAGCAACGATGCTCAAGGGGAAAAGGTTATTTTTCCCCTCAGCAGACATTTGGTAATGTCTGGAGACATTTTTGTTGTCACAAATGGAGGAGAGGGAGCTATTGGCATCTAATGGGAAGAGATCAGAGATGTTGCAAATGGTCCTCCAATGCACATGACAGTCTCCCTCAGTAAAGAATTATTCTGCCCCAAGTACTAGGGAGTACAGAGGCTGAGAAGTATTGCACTAGAGACATAATCTATGGTCTTGAAAGTTTTGGAGTCACCCAGGCTCAACTACTAAAAGGCAAACATCTCTTGGATAGGAAGTACCTTGGTCCTTATACAGCAATTTTATAATATATGCTTTAGAGAGAGTTATTTATTAATGAACAACCTGAAAAGTTATTTTAAAATTCTGACATAATGTGGCTATAGCACACCCTTTCATTTATTATGTGTGTGTGTGAGCAATTATTTTTCAGCCTTGTCTTCTCTTAATTCCTTTCAAAATTGAGTCTTCTTTTCCTTCCACAGACTTGAACATGGACACCTTCTTCCTAACATACCAAAACCCACACCACAAAATATTTACCAGAGTCAGCAAATTCCCTTGGCCACGGGGAACGTGCTACAGATGCTGGGCAAGAGTAGATTGGAGGAAACTACTAAACAGCAGCTTCCTGTGCTTTGCCATCAACAATAACAAAACAAAGCAAAAGAGCAGAATAAAGTAGTGAATATGGATTTTCTCATTTCTGGCAAACAAACGGCTTTCTCACCGAGATTCTCCCAGCTCAGTGCTTACCACTTGTTTGGGCAGAAGCCCAGGAGGTGTCTCTAAAGATGTTAAGCATTTAACACTTGGTACAGGAAACCTGACCATGGGCTTGCTGGAAGAGGGCTCTGTATCTCTCAAGAATGTACTTATATGATCACTAGGAGTTTTTGTAAGAACTTTTATCTGCTATATTCTCTAAGGCTCAGTACAAAAATGGGGTAGTATAGTGGTCCCCAACCTCTTTGGCACCAGGGACTGGCTACATGGAAGACAGTTTTTCCATGGATGGGGTTGGGGGATGAAAGGGGGACGCAGAGCTCAGGCAGGGATGCGAGTGATGGGGAAAGGCTGTAAATACAGATGAAGCTTCGCTTGCTCGCTGGTGCTCACCTCCTGCTGTGATTCCTAAGTTTCATGCAAGACAATTTTTCCATGGATGGGGGTGGGGAGCTCAGGTGGTGATGCACGGCCCTGGAAGGGGGGTGGAGGGCCACAAGGGTAGTAGGTAATTTACTGGATTTTTTAAAAATCAAATTCCTCTAAGTACAGTGTAAATTGTAGTAATTTAAGATATTCATAACATAGGACATGCAATGTGTGTGGAAAAGAGGTGTAAGTTAGGGGAAAATGTAAACTGATGTTTTATTAATATGGAATTGCACTGTATTTTAAGGGTATAATGTTAATTTCCAACAACCAGAGCAGAAAGGAGTGAGTGATTTCTTTTTATAGTGAACAAGGTTCATAAGAAAACTATGTGAATATTCTCTGGAGACTGTAAAGACAGGAAGAAATCAAATAAAAATAAATCAGCTTGGAAATTCATTAATGTTGCTACAAAATATCAGGAAATCAACTCTTGAGAAATGGACACATTCAAATCATTACGATTACTGCTTTGTCTTCAGTTACTTAATTGTGTTGCCAATGAGAAGAAAGTGATTTACTTTTCTTTTTGGTATTTTCAGAACTGTCAGTGATTAACTAAATAAATAAATATTTAAGCAAATTATTTTTATCTCTTCCTGTTACAGCTAATTGTCTTCAATAGATTTTATTTCTAAAAGCTGCACATAAGAAAGGAAAGCCAACAGACCAAAAGACTCAGCATTTTGTCTTGAATTTCAGCTGTCCTTAAATCTTGATAAGCAGAACATCTAATGGATGAAGCACAACTATGATGCTCAGAGCTCTTAGTTCTCAATCACAATTGCATTGCACATTGTCCATGGAAAAAACTTAAAACATTGTCCTGATTTTTCAACAGATGTCTAAGAATGCTCTAAAACTGTGCAACTGATTTGTGTTCCAATCATGCAAATTGCAAAAATTGTTGGTGACACAAAACATAGCTAGAAAGGTAAGGTGAGGTTGAAGAGAGAGAACAGTGTGCCTGTATTTTGGATTATCCATGGACTCAACTGACCCATGGACTAAGAAGCAGATAATCAAAAAGTAACGGCAGAGAGGATCTCAGCAGATACACCCGTGTTGTGGCAAAGGCAAGGTAGAGAGCTGAGGTTACAGCAGGTACAGTTGAGTAGGGTTGGCCTTGCTGTGAGTCACCTGGTTCACTTCTGCTTTTTGTCATGTAATACCACAGCTTGAACTAAACTCATCTTTTGAAGTGGATCTGATGAACCTTGCTTATTGGCAAATAGGCATAGGTTGACCTGCTCCTGTTGTATCACTATCTCTGAGAAGTCAAAATGAAATCTGCCAGACTTTCTTTTCTACAGCGAGGAAGCATTTTCCTACATTAGCCAATATTGTTTCCTCATACTGACAAATGTCCTCATGGTGATCCATCTGGTAGCAGTGCCATTTGTGGTACTCAACACTCCCTCCTTCAGATTGACATAGCACTCCATTGACATCAGTCTAATTTCTTTCAAGTCTATTCCTCAAATTCATCAAGTAAATTAATGTTGTGGCCAAGTCTTAGATTCTAGAGGAATCAGATCTGGGTTCCAATTCTGCCTCTTACATCTACAATGATGTATTCTTGCTTGAGTCACCTAGTCCTGAGCCTGGTTTCCTTACCTTTAAAAGGGGCATAATACTAGCAGATATTTATTGAGTACTTACTATGTGCTGGGTTCCACTCTCAGCAGATGCAGTAAGTCATTTAATTCTCATAATAACAAGCCTACAAGACAGGCACCCTTATCATGCCATTTTGTAGATAAGGAAACAAAGGCCCAGCACCCACATGGGGAGTGGCAAGCCAAAGCCTGTGCACTCACAAGTGTCTGACGCTGCCTCTCTCTAATTTCTGAACCACTTTGCTTCTCACTAGGGAACTGCTCTGGTTCATACCAGCATCTGTGTCACAGTATTGTTCTAAGGAGGAAACAAGGCAGTGCACACAGCACACAGCAAATGAATTCACTCAAGGACTTATTCATTGATTCAACCAATGTTGATTGAAGGCCCCTTGTATGTCAGGCACTGCCCTAGGTCCTGGCTATATAAGACAATCAAAGTCAATGTCTTCCTGGAGCTTGTAGTCTAGAAACGAAACAAACCACAGCCAAATAGATGTATCTTCGATGAAACATCAGTAGTGACATGAAGAAAACTAAAGCAGGGGGTGGAGAGTGACAGTGTGGGGGGAGGGCAAAAGGGGAGATGCTTCTGGTACAAGGAAGGACATTGCCTTTGAGCCAAGCCCTGACTGACAGGCAAGGAAGCCAGGGGAAGATCTGAGGAGCATTATTATTGCTTTTACAATAAAATTAATTATGTGCTAATTTCTTAGCTTAGCCACAGAGAGTTCTTGTCACCAGTGCCAGCCCAAGGCATAATTTCTTACCCCATCTCAACACACTAACAACAAAAGAACATCTGAATATGCAGGTGGAAAAGGAAAAGTCTATTCTGAAAGGTAGAGAGAACCTAGTCACACAAACTCGGAAGCTATCATGAATGAAAAGAGAATGTTTTCATTTTTCATTGATCACTATAATTCACCAATTCTCCTGAAAACAGAAACCACAGTTGGGTACAGTTTTGTTGGTTTCACCTAATTCTCTGACCCTGACTCCTGAGTGGCTGAGAGTATGTCATAGTCGCAGTACGTCCCACCTCTCTTTGTTCCATTTAAGGAAACCCAGCCCATTTTAAACACCCTCTTCCCATCCAATCTCGAATTTACAATGCTTTTCACTGAAGATTAGAGTTAATGCTTTTTTTCTAAGACATTTGTCACAAAAGAAAGCTTAATTTGGGGCTCATTTTCTCCATCCACACAATTGTTCTATAGCTTTACTTTCGGGAAGTTTGTTTCTCATGAATGATTCATGTTCTATGGGCACAGATTATGAATTTGGAGAAGCAAGTCATCTAGGAAAGGAGAAGTACCTTAGCTTCCTGAGGCTTTACCCATATTCAGCATAGTGGGTTGAATAGTGATTAAGATGTGTCCATATCCTAACCTCTGGTATCAGTGAAATTGACCTTATTTGGAAATAGGGTCTTTGAAGATGTAACTAAGTTAAGGATCTGGAGATGAAATCATGCTGGATTAGGATGGGCCCCAAATACAATGATAAATGTGCTTCAAAGAGAAAGGAGATGGAGATTTGAGACACAGGGACACAGAGGAGAAAGCCATATGAAGACAAGGGCAGAGATGGAGTCATTCAGCCTCAAGCCAAGGAATGCCAAGGAATGCCAGTGGCCACCAGAAGCTGGGAGAGATACATGGAACAGATGCTCCACAGAGCCTTGGGAAGGAGCCAACTCTGCCAACACATGGATTTCAGATTTCTGGCCTCCGAAATTGTGAGGGAATAAATCTCTGTTGTCTGAAGATACTGAGTTTATGGTATTTTGTTACAGCAGCCCTGGGAATCTAATATACTTGGTTTGGATCTTTGCCATGGGTAGAATTGTTAACTAATTGTTAAGAGTCATTGAGTTTCTTGGAACAATGGGGAACGTGACCCAATGCTCAGGTCAGAATGTAAGTTTTATATAGACTTTCCTGAGAGAGGAAATGACTGTGGTGGCCACTGTCCTTGTCGACATAGTACCCCAGGTGCTTCATCCTTTCTCCTAGAGAGAGACCCTGGTCACAGTTGGAGGTGGGCTTGGGATGCACACTGAGCTGATCACAGTACCTGCCTCTGAAGCCACACCAGTTGGTAAAGACAGAGGGGTTAAGGGTACACACACTAACTGGCTCCAACTGGAGCTCTTCCTTGGAACTTTTTGATTCAAACTGGAGGGACTGTTTAATCCTTAGGGCAACTTTTCCAGCAAGTTAATTAGGCGTGATGTCTGTGAACCCAGAGCTCCCTCCAACTCTTCCTGCAGGTAAACCCCAAACGAGAAGCTGCGATCAGAACCATGACTGTTCTCAGTGGGCCACTATTGGCATTTAGATGTGGTTCCATACGGTGTGGCCACCATTCTGTGCATTGTGGGACCGTTAGCACCCCTAGCCCTGCCATTCAAATATCAGTGAATGCCCTCCAGTCACTGTAACAACAAAACACCCCTAAATATTTCCAGATATCCTGGAAGGGGGTGTGCTGAATAGCTCCTGGTAACAAGTAGATAAGCCTCAGAATTAACATCTCTGGGCTGACATGGCCTGACAGATTGATTACAACAAGAATGACTGGTTGATGGCGAAACTAGACTATGTGGAAATCCACTGGCTGTGAGCCCGTTTACCTCTGGAACCCTCTATCTGTATTTTTTAAATTAAGAGTCACCAACTCCCTTCTGATTGACAATTGTTCTCAATGTGTTTCTATATTCAATCATTTTACAAATGAAGCTCACCCCCTGGCGGCCCAGTCCATCTCTTTAGGGTGACTTTGAAGACTTTTGTCTTGATCCTTTATGTTTTGATTAATAGCTTAGCTCTCAGACAGTGGTCTTACTCTAATTCTTTGAGGGTCTCTAATTATTCCAGAGTAGGGGTACACTAGAGAGGTAAGAGGGGAGACTGAATCACAGAGCCAAGAGCCAGGTCCCAGAGGGCTTGCCAGACAACATGTCACGGTTGACCCTCTCATCAGCAGCCCCAAGGACCAGGGAGGGATGCTGGTCACCGTGCTCATCAGGTGTAGGTGGCCACACAAAGGCAGGATTAGCATCTATAAAGATCTGGTCAGGGAGGAAGAGGCAGATGTGAGGATCTCTGAGAACTGACCAAGGATGTAACTCAGGCAGTAGCAACAAAACCAAAGAGTAAAGATTCCAAGGATAATAGAAAGTCAGCACTTAAAGCACACAGACCAGTTGGACATAGAGAATAAAGGAGGTTGTCTCATTAAATTACATTTTCTAGATAATTTAAATTAGAATAGAGCTAAATTCCTCTGATGCTTTTGGGAGGTTTTCTCTAAACATTTTGGGTGTATTTAAAGAACATGATAGTGAGATTATATCCCAGACAATGATGGGGATTAAGCAATTTGGGAATTGGAAGGCTCAGACCATCAAATATTTCAAAATATTAGCTAAGAAGAAGTGCATTCTGGAAGTTTATGTTCATTATCCCCCTGAGAGCAAAATTTTTAAAAAAAAATATTCTAACAAATCTCAGTGTTCTTTCCAAAGGCAAACGTTAAAATAAAAATCAACATAAGGCATTTGAAAATCATCAGCAGCTGAGAGGCTGGCCTCACTCACATTGCAAGCCTGCCTCCTCCTTGCAGCTGAAATGGGCAAACAGAAGGTACAAGCCTCGTTGTACCTGCAGAAGGGAGAAAAAGAAACCAACAAATCTAGTATTTTCAAAGTTTCAAACATTTCTGTGTTTAACAAGTATTGGTGCCCTGATACTGGATTTCAAGGAAGATAGTTCCTGAATCAGGGGATTGTGGGACCGGGAGGGGGAAACCCCGTTGAAGTACCACAAAGAGATTTTGGATTATGTAAAGATAGAGAAATCGTTTGGCTAATAATGAGATGTCTGGAGACGTAGTTCTAACTAACTGAAAAAGAGGTTTTGGGGGAGATAAGTTAGGAGTGGGGGGAGAGGAAGCTCCCAGAAGGCAGGGCCAGGCCCCTGGGCTGGTGCAGAGCTTCTGACCAGCTGCTGGATGCAGCTGGATGCAGCTGCTGACTTGCTTGGTTTTGCCCTTGTAGTCTTAGGATATATTGAATAATTTTTCAACACTTAAGAATGCAGATATTTGACATAGAGACATAGATTTCAAACTCCTTTAGAAAACCCTGAAGGTCTGGCCACACCAGACCTTCATTCCCATAAGTCAACAAGAGCAGGTTTGGAGGAGAGGAGAAGATGACCTCTCCAGCTGGCCTCAGTGTCACCTCCCTGCAATCACACCTCCCTATGGTCCCACCCAGCCTGCTCTGCTCTCATTGCATTTGCCTTGGGACCCACGGATTAGAGAGCAGATGACCGGCTGTTGACATGACGGGTGAGGGACAATCTTTGAGTGTAGGCAGAACTACGGGGTGGCCTCCGTATCTAGATGTGGAATGTTCTTGGGGAGCAGACCATGTGTCCCTACAGGATGAGCTCCAGCATGAAATCCAGCATGGCTCAGGCATGTTGAGCACTGGAAGCTTCTGGAAACAGTCCCCTGGATGGGAGCACTGGCAACTCAAGATGGGTA
This sequence comes from Varecia variegata, assembly GCA_028533085.1. Lineage (NCBI taxonomy): Eukaryota > Metazoa > Chordata > Mammalia > Primates > Lemuridae > Varecia > Varecia variegata. Next base: position 7,309,813 of record CM052436.1, on the reverse strand, counting down.
CCTGCAATGGAAGCCAAGTGAGCTTCTCAAAGGGGTGTCGTAGGGGTGGCCACGTGGCAGCCAGACAGAGAGAAGAACAGGGAAGACAGCACACACAGGGCCACGGAAAACACCATGTTGTGTGTTGGAGGCCCGGGTAGGAGTTTAAAGACTCTCATGTAGGTGGGAGGCTTAAATTATTGAAATGTAAATATTAGAATAAAGGCGATGGATGCCTGGACATACCAGATGCCACTTGTTAAACTATACATATCTTCAACTTAGAAATTCTACTTTTAGGGTTTTTACCCTAAAAAGAATTTATGGATGTGTGCACAGATTTTATTGAAACTATTGTTATTTAATTTAATAACAATTATATAAAATGATGTGCTATAAAATCATATATAATGATATGTGGATATATAAAATATAAATTATAAAATGATTGTTGTTTAATAACATGTATATAATTATTACATTAATTATAATTTCTAATGACAAAGAATTGCCAGCTTTTAAGATCTGCACAGTAGGACATTGTTTAAAAATTATAGCATCCACGGAACAAATTCCATGTAGCCTTTAAAATTCTATCCAGGAAGTTCTTTAGGAAGTTTAAAAGCATGTCACAAAAATAATATGTGTGATATAATGCCATTTTTATTAAAAATATAAACATACGTGGGGAAAATATTGAAGTGTGTACATTATACATTGGTCTCCTGTGGCTGCTGTAACAAATGATCACAAACACATGGTGGCTCAAGACAACAGAAATTTATTTTCTTACAGTTACCAAGGCCCTAAATTTAACAGTTTCACTGGGCCAAATTCAAGGTGTCAGCAGCACCACACTCCCTCCCAAGGCTCTAGGGGACGATCCTTCCCGCCTCTTTCAGCTTGTCATGGCCCCAGGGGTTTCTTGGCTTGTGGCTGCACCACTCCATGACCTCTGCCTCTGTCTCCCCAGTGGCTTCTCTCATTTGTGTCTACGCTCCCTCAGCCTCTCCTTCGTGGTTGGATTTAGGGCCCACCTGGTAATCTGGGATAATGCCGCTGTCGAAATCATTAGTTCAATCACCTCTGCAAAGTCCCTTCTTCCTTGTAAGGTGACATTTACAGCTTACAGCGATTAGAACTTGTTATCTTTGGGGTGCCAGTATTTTATCTGCTGTTTTCCTAAACATTAAAAGATATTTGTCTTTTCTGTTCTTTCTTATAATAAGTATTTGATGATGTTAGCAAGGACAATTTATTTCAAGTAGATTATAGTAAATGAAAATATAGTTATGAATTCTTACTGTGTACACAATCTCATGAGTTTTTCTGCCTAGGAGTCAAAAAAGAAATAAAAAAGTACCAACATAAAAACTCTGCTTGCCCTTTAGAGTATTAAAAACTTTCTTTAATATTTAAGACTTAAAATACATTTAAAAATAGAGTCATACAATATAATTGATTTTATCAAAGACTAGGTTGAATATTATAGAAAAATTGTAAAATTTTTAAAAATTCAGGAAAAGGGAGAGATGAAGATGCACTATAGCAGATGGCGGTTAACTGCAAAAACAGGGAGGGGTGGTACAAGGTGAAAGAAAAAAATAACTATTTGATAGGTAAGTGTGGGCCCAAACTCTGATGGGCCTTTAATATTAGGGAAAAGATTTGTTAATGGCAAAATTAAATTTGCCATTAAAAACAGGAACTAAAATAAGCATCATTTCCAATTCTGAAACTTGAATGGCAAATTTGATACATTTCCAAAAAACACAATAAGGCACTAGAATAAAGAAAGGTACCAGAGAAAGCCCCCCACTTGCTTCCGTATTAGCTGGTAGCTTCTGAGTTAGATGTAGAGGGAGATCCATGTGTTAAACAGGTTTCTTGTCCTCAGAAATGCATAGTTCAGTAAGAAAGGTAGATTAAGCAGTATTGATGTCAAGTACTATGCAATCAATGTTAGGAAAAGCACAAACCGGTTCTCCCAGAATTCCAGAACTCTGCTTGACAGGGTCACAGGACAGAGGAGGCTGAGTGAAGACAGAGCATGAATGTTCTGTTTTTGAAAAATTAGAAAGAAATAGAGATGGAAAAATAAGAATAGTGACAGCTAACATTTATCTAGTCATGTGCCAGACACTGACCTACGATTTTTTTTTTTAATAAGTTGTTAGGGAGGAAAATCTTTTCTTCTATCGTCTGAAATTCAGTAACTGACGGCCTGGGAATTAAATTAACGAAAAACAGAGTAACAGGAGAAAGGGCACAAAATTTTTATTAATATTTACATGCACAGGAGTTCATAGAAAAGGAGTGAAACTTAAAAAGGCAGTTAGACGTGGGGGCTTATATACCCTTTTAACAAAGGAAAGAGGATTTGGGCTTCAAGGATGACAAACAGCGGGGAGTGACGAGGACACACTGCAGGGACTAACAAGACAAGGGCAGCGTTAGCAAGCTCTGCGCATGCGCACTCATCCTGCTGTGCACTCTGCCCTCAGTGGAAAGAAGGAGTCGCTCTTGTCTCCCTGCTGGGAGGATGGTGCTTCCTCAGAGAAGTTTCTGCCCTGCTTTTAGGCCCATAATGGGAGGTCAGCGAACTCTTCCCAAATTTGCTGATTCTCAATTGCTGTGAGCTCGAAATAATCCTATGCCAAAGTGCCATCTTTTAAGGTAGCATCTTCTGACCCACGCCACAATATATACCTGTAATCCTCATTCCAGTATGAAGTAGGCCTGGTTGTTGTGAGGAAACTGAGGAACAAGGTGATGTGCTCACAGGCCTGCCTAAAGGAAAGGGAGCTATTCACTCTGGCTGGAGGGCGGAGCAAGTGGTGTAGGGATCACCCAGACTGAGAAACTTCTAAATGCACTGCCCTCCTCGGTTCCATTTGTCAGGGGAACTAGATGGCTCCACCATTCTTCAACTGCTTCCTTTTCCTCCCAAGTGGAAAAACGTTCAAGGAACATTTTAATGAATCGATAAAATGAATTGAGCAAGTGAGGATGGCAAGAAACAAGAGAAAAAATGCGAGAGGACTGTGACGATGACAGGAATTAGAGAAAGTCTACTCTGGTGCTTCCATGTGCTGTATTTGTGAAAAAGAAAAAGTACTCTGTAAAGTTGTGTAAAAATAAATAGAGCAGCAGTATAATAATAGTCCAAGCTGTAATTTCTTACCCTATGTAGACCTGGAAAAACATGACCCAATAGCCTAGGAAGAAAAGAAAGAAAATGTGTTTGTTCAATACACACACACACACACACACACACTGTCTCTGTCTCTCTCTTTCTCTCTCTCTTTCACGTAATTGTTGAACTTCATAGGACTAAGAAGTATCAGGAAGAAAGCACAGAGAGGCAGAAAGCTCATTAGATTGGAAATTTGGCTTACGTTCTAGCACTGATAACCAGCTGACCAAGACAGCTCTCAGAGTCCAAGTTCAGGGATCTCCATTTGATTTTACACAGCCAAAAAAATGCTTGAAATCATCGAGCCCTGTCACCAGTACCTTCTGTCAGTCTTGAGAGAGGCATGGTAACAGAACACAGATTCAGAGAAGCCAAAATCCATACCTGCTTTGGGAAAACCATGCAATGCCTTCACCTGACTCATTCAAAACAGGTTGGTTGTGTGTACCTAGAAGCCCCTGTGTTGGCTCTGAGAAGATGCAGGACTCTAGATGTCAGAGTTCTTGCCTTTGGGGGCATTTTACTAGTTTTCTATTGCTCTGTAACAAACCTCCACACACTTGGCAGCTTTACACAATATCCATTTATTAGTTTCCAGCTCTGTAGGTTGGAGTCTTGTGGCTGCGTTCTCTGCTTGGGGCCTTGCTAGGCTGGCTTCAAGGTGTTGGCCATCTGTGTTCTCATCTGGAGACTCTGGAGAAAAATCTGCTTCCACGCTTACTCAGGTTGTTGTCAGAATTCATTTCTGTGAAGTTGTAGAACTGACGTGACCACTTCCTTTCTGGTTGTCAGATGGGGACAGCACTTTGCCTCTGGAGGCCACCCACATTCCCTACCACACAGCCCCCTCCATTTCTAAAGCAAGCAATGAACAAATCACACTCAGTTTGACTCTCTGGCCAGGGAGAGACCAGTACCTTGAAGGCTCGCCCGATTAAGCCAGACCTGTGGAGGATAATCTCTCTTTCTTGAAGCCAACTGATTCAGACCTTAATCACACCTACAGAGTCCCTTCCTGGAAGCAGCTAGATTGGGGCTGGACTGCACACCAGCAGACAGAGATCTTGAGGCCATCTGAGAATTTTTCCTACCATAAGCATCTGAAAAATATTTACTGCATATTGAATAAATGACAAAACAAACGAAAAAAATTCTGGCACCTCATTGAAATTATCTTCATCAGTGAAAGGCAGCAGAGCTTGTTATAATCCCATCCCACATTATGCGCTTAGGGTTCCATTGCCTGCAAGAGCCTTTGCTCACATTAATTATTTGTTTTCTGTTAGAAGCAACTGTGTAGTGCAAACCCACAGGGTAAGTCTTATTTATTATTCCTGTCCCCCAGAACTCCGTGTTCTTAACTTCTCCAGTGCTCTCTTCACTACAAAAAATTACAGTTTCATTAGGACTATCTTAGACAAAGTCTTTGGTGACATTGCAACAATGTGGAGAAGAGAAATGGGACACCGTGGAACCCATTTGGACCAGGGCAGCTTGGGGCTGGAGGTGCTGACTCACCTGAGAAACTGATTCTCTTGGTAGAGCCAGGGGTCTTTACCAAGGACGCATCTCTGTGATCTGGAACCAGGCGGGAGGCCTCAGCAGAAGATTCAAAGCCAAATGAATCATATTATTGGTGGTTGGGCAAGTTGTCACTGGTGAGATTACTGCTTAGGTGGCAAAGCCCAGTTATCTGCTGGGTGTGTCTGTTATGTCCTGGATCCAGTGTGGAATGGCAGTAGTGAAGTTAGCCAGTCATTTGCTGTTTTCCCATCACTGCAAACCTATCCACTAATTGAACATTAGTCAGGAAGGAGGAGGGTGGGAAGGTTGAGCCTTCTAGGGACCAAGTCTGAGGATTGATCCAGAGGCTTGGGCTGGGTCACAGGATCTGGATGGGAGACTACCCCCTTGGTGTTACCAAGGGCAAGGTGGAGGTGAGAAGAAAAGAGTCCATGCAAAATTGACAAGGGCTATTCCGATGGGTCTCACTGCCCCAGAAACTCTGGGTCTTCATGCTTTCTGGGCATTCTGTTGACTCCTGAAAGGTGAGCCCAAACCAACCAGAAGGCCATCCACCTGGTTTCAGTCTGGGTACCTCTTCTATTAACCAGCTCTCTTCTCACCCACTTACCACATTGGGCCTCACTTTCCTCATCAGTTTAACACCAGAGGCTGAGCTCTATGATTTACATCACCCATTCTGGCTATAAATTCTATATTTTATGAAGAGTTTGTGTGTTCTGGACTATATTAAAGTGCCACTCTCTGGGATTAATACCAGTACATGGCAGCCTTTTTGTATTCGTTCCTTTTTCTACAGTTACTGCCCAATCAGCACTATAAAATATTCAAATCTTAAAATATAATTCATTGAATGCATCTTTTTTTAGCGCCAGTTGGAACAAAAGTACATACATCAGTAGTTAATTGCTTGCATGTGGAGCAACAGTTACATGCACATGGGAATAAGCTACAAAAAGTTATTTTAATAGAATGTTATTCCCCCAAACAAACTTAATTTGAAATCTGGCACCAAACTATCATTTTGGCTCATTCAAAACACTTCCATAGTCAACCATGTAATCCATAACCTCCAAAAGAAGTTTATGAAGTAATCAATATGGTAAGACAGAAAGTTAGGGTAGAACTTCATTCACCATGTTCTGTTTGAGGTATCTAACTGCTTGCTCATATTAACTGTGAATTCTTTGGAAAAGGAATCTTTGCAAGAGAATTTGTGGCATGGTTTGGGAAGAGCATTATAGCTGGTTTACAAAGCCATAGCCTCCTTAGATACCAGGCTAATGAATGGCATGTTTCAGTGAAATCAGGCCGAAAATCTTGGAGTCATCTTTGACTCTTTTCTTCACTTCGCTGCAATCTCCTGGGCACTCCCTTCAGGAGATAACTGGAATCCAACCACCTCTCAACACCTCCCACTCAGTCCACTGTCTGAAGCAACAGGGTCTCTCCCTGGTGACCCCAGCAGCTCCTAAAGAGATCTGCCTGTTACTAATTTTTCTTCCCAAGGTCTGTTCCCAACACATCAGCTGGAGTGTTTATCACTTACATCAACTGAGGTCACTCTTCTGCCCGATGCTTTGGTAGTTCTCCATTTCCCACAGAATCAGCCAAAGTTTGTAGGGGTCCCTCATTTCCCCTACAATCTCCTCTCTTATCCTCTCACCTGCTCAACACCAGCCACACTGGCCTCCAGTTTGTCCTGTGTGCTCCAGCCAGGCTACTGGACTCAGGGGGGCCCCCTGCCCAGACACTCTTCTCTCAGACACGCTCTTGGCCAACCACCTCCCCCGCTTCAAGTGATTGCTCAAATTTCATCTTTGTGAGGCTTTCCCCAACTTTTCTATGTAATACTGCAACTAGTCTCCCACCCCCAGGAATCCTAACACTTCTTACCCAGATCTGCTTTTTTTCCCATAGCATTTAGCAACTTCAGCATAAACCATCTACTGATAATCAATGTTGGTTAATTTCTATCTTCTGCTGGAATGGAAGTTCCGTGAGGACAGGGGTCTTTGTTGTGTTTTCCGATGTATCCCAAACACATAGAGCAGTGCCAGGCAGATAACATCATTCAGATGAAATTTCATCTCGCACTCATGTGAGGTGAAAATCAAATGGAACACTACATTTTGGTCTAACATGGTAAACCTAAATGTGTTCATTTAGACTTTTTCCTATGTTTCTTCTTCTAAATTGTCTAGCAATTATCCAGGAATGCACCCAGTCAAAAAAAATAGGATTCCAGCTAATCTCTGGAATATATTTGTACTGATTACATCAAAGAACCACACATGCTACCTCTCACATTTTTTTTTTTATCTAGTAGCCTCCCTACCACCAAATGAGCAGTTTCTAGATCACACTGATCCGTTGCCTCCTCCCTATAATCTTTAATTTATATATAAATATATTCTGGATAAAGCCTATACACTACTATAATTTAAGGCTCCCTCACGAAATTTGTTCCAATTCCAGAAGGAACAGATAGCACATTCAAACTGGGATGATCTGAGGATAAATAGGATGGGCAGGGTACATTTCTCAATGGAGAAACACAGCTTGCTCCAAATGACCCCACAGAGCGGGAGCTGGGGAGACGGAGTCTGACTCACACTCCACTCTCAGTCCATGTCCTGCTGGGCTCCCCGTTAACTGAGCCCAATCAGGGCCCAGAGACAAGAAGGCCCATTGAGGCAGTCCTCAAAGATTGCCCCAAGGGCAGGGAGCAGATGGAGAAGGAGAGAGAGGTAGGCTGGAGAGGCAACAAAGAGAACACACAAAAAAGAGCTTTGACCCATAGGAAGAGACTCAGTGTATCAAAGCATCAATTCTGCCAGTGGATTTCAGAATTCAGAATACACCTAACATCATAACATCGTGGACATGTACATAAGTGTTTTTAATAATACACTTCTTGTAACCAGTATTTACACTTACCACCTGCAAAAATCAAACAAAAATCCTGATTTTATTCTCATCTCTTCTCTTCTATTCTTTATTTTTAAATGCTGGTTGCAACCAATTACATTGACTTCACAGTTTGAACATCTTTGGCCAAGGCCAATCCCTCCATTGGAAAGGTAAAATCACTCGGACCTTGCAAGGTCAAGAGGCTTGCCCAAATTTATAATATATGTGATCATTTGGAACGATGTGGGTGTGTACACTCATTGGGAAAAAAAACCTCATTTCATCTATCCCAATGGTCTCTTCCAAACCACATGCATACCAGCGTGCTTGGAAAGAAGGAGTTTAGCATTGCAGGTGTCAAGTGATCCTCTATTTAACTATCAGTGGAGAGTTGAGGTCAATACCTCTCACACAGTGGAGCGCCTTGGGACCCAGGGCTGCCTTCTTCAGGAGGAGTGGCTTCAGGGCATGCATGTCCTCAACCCCCAGGTAACGTAGATATTATGATGCCTCATGAAGGGCACTTGCTGGGCACTAGGAAGGTAGCCAATGACAGTTTCTCCGTCCTCCAGCATGGAGACTTATGAGGCAGCAAAGGTCCTAGTCTGACATTTGCACAGGAAGGCACTCTGCTAGCCAATGTTTCGCCCTGGAGAAGCTGGCTTTGATGACTTTGAAAAGGACTCACTCGTTCCCTCTTCGGCAGGAGTTTGTGCGTTTCACTCATTTCAAGTCAGGACCAATAGTGCTAATGATTTTGAAGGAAACCTAAATGATTCCTTTATGCCTGGCCTGGATTGGCCAGGGTTCCACTTACAACCCACAACATGCTCACACATTCCATAGAAAAATAAATACCAGCGTAACCATGTCTGTGCCACACCACTTAAAATGGCCATTTTCTTAAGTACTCATTTTAAAAGCACCTTTGTTATTTCAGCATCTGCCAGTTGAAAGCTGGCTTTTTGTATCTCTAGTGTGATGTTTTCATTGCGGGGACAAAAATAAAACATTAACTCTTTCAATAGTTGGAGAGCTGGTAGATGCTTAAGAAAAAAATGAAGTCAGGAAAATGCTTCATCCCTGCTGGCTTGGATCTCTGTCGGAGTTTCCATGCATGAGAATCTTCTGCTTCCCACAAACCCCCTCCCCCTGCCCCATGGTTAGACTGGGTTGTGGTCTCTTCAGAAGTACTGCCCAAATTCCTGGACAGCTATCGATTAAAGAACTTTGCCCTGGGCAGAAGATTCATTGTCCTCTGCCCATGACATTTTCCTTGCTCCAAAAATCCTGCAAAGATATTTCTTTCCATGCACCAGTGTTTATGAAGTTCTTCTGTATGCTAGGCGGGTGGGGTACGAACAGGTGTGTGGGTGTAGACTGTGGAGATCGGGAGAGGGCAAGATGAATAAAATGCAGTCCATCCTTTAAGGAAGTTATAATTCAGATGCCAAGGTGAGACAGAACGGCTGAAAAGTGACATCACAATCCAAGGCAGCTGTGATTCAGTGGATTTCAGAGGACTGTGACCGAGCAAAGCAGTCTTATGTCTCCCCATACCCAACACCAGGCCCTTCTACCTTTGGTTGATTTTTCTTGCATCAGTGTCAGGTCAGCATGACAAATGCTTTACCATTTTGCTTCCTGGTCACCAAAAAAGCAACCACATTATTAATGACAGCTGCTGTGTGTGCAGGTCGTGGCTTCTCTCAGAGCTAGAGACATCCAAGGCAGGCACCCTCCTCTTTCACCAGACCACCAGTGCTCACCCAATCATATTTGGGAATTAATTTGAGATTTTTTTTTTCCTCCAAGAAATCATGGAGAAAGTGTAACATTTATTTTTTAATTAATTTTTTTAAATTTTAGAATAGTTTTAGATTTGCAGAAAAGTTGGAGTGATAGTATTAAAGAGTTCCTGTATACATCACTCCCAGTTTCCCCTACTGTTAACATCTTACATTACTATGTGCATTTGTTATAACTAATTAGCCAATATTGATAAATTATTATCAACTAAAACCATACTGTATTCATATTCCTTTGGTATTTGCCTGTATCCGCTCCAGGATAACACTTTACATATAGCCATCCTCTTTCCTTAAGCACCTCTTGGCCATGACAGTTTCTTAGATTTTTTGTTTGTTTGTCTTTGATGACCTTGACAGTTTTGGGGAATATTGGCCAGGTATTTTGTAAAATGTCTTTCAATTTGGATTTGTCTGACTTTTTTTTTCTCATAGCTAGACTAGGTGTTCTATTTACTTTTGGGGACATAAATATTATACAAATGTTTCCTGTATATACCTAGATCAAACATGTTGTACTGAAAGATATGTATGTTCTATGAAGTTTGGGTGTTAAAAAACAATAGATGCTCTACAGAAAACATGTTCATTGCACAGGACATATCCATGCAGAGTGACTCACAGTAAACTACACTGTACGTGGTTCCCTAGGCTCATACAGGAAATAGACTTCGGCTACTCTAGGTACATCTGAAAGTTTCTCTATTTTAGCACCCCAGATAACTATAATGTTAGCCATCATATATTACTCAGTATACTTTAGTTATCTGCTATAACTAACAATCTACAGTTTTCAGTGACTTACCAAAATCAAAATATATTTCTCACTCATGCCATAGACACAGTACTTTTAAGTAGGGTTGTTCTCTTTTCAGGGATGCCTTAAAACTCAGTCTTTTTTCTTTCTAAATCTATCATCCAATAGGGCTTTACAGTTCTCATCTGTATTAGTTAGTGGACCAGATAAGAGAGAATATGGAGAATCAGGTGAGAGGTTTTTAGGGGCTAGACCAAGAAATGGCACGAATTGCTCCTGCTCACATTTCATTGGCCAGAATTCAGTCACCTGACCCTATCAACTGCAAAGGAGGCTGGGAAATGTGCTCTAGCTCTCGTAGCAGGAAGGGAAAGAGTGGGGAGTGTGTGCACACGTAACAGACTTTACCACTCTATGAATTTATGTCATACCAAATTTCCATTAGATAAAAGGGGGAAAGTGACTTGGAAGACACATGCTGTCCTTTTCTTTCAGATATTCCTGTTAGATTGTGTTAGTCTTCTCTGAGAATTCTATAGAGGGTATCTTCTATACATGGTCATTACCACACTGACACATCCTTAAATGCTGAAGTCCGTCCTTTAAAGCAACATAGTGGGAGAAGGGTGAAGAGGTGGAAACTGGGGAGAATTATCTCATCAAACAAATATGCCTTGCACCAAATATATATAAAATTATTAAACCAGATGATTGGAAGTAACAACTTATTACCCACATTTATGGAAACAGGAACCAACTAGAGACCCATAAAAGACAGCCGAAATCTAAAAGCATGTCTCAATCCAAAGTCAAATTCTAATATATACCTTTCTGGAGAAGAATGAACTGGGTCTCTCTTTCCCAAACAGAACTACTCTCCCTTTCATTTTTTTTAATGACCTTCCTCAATCTGAGCTATAGTATGTCTGGATGCTAATTGTCTAGTAGTCTAGACAGTGATGATATTATGACCAAGTTATGCACAGATAATCACTGTGTCACTGTTTCCAAAGCTGCCTACACATATTGCTTCACTGGACACACTTGGCATGTGCAATTATTCTCTTGATATTTATTTTCACCATGTAAGTAGAGAGTGCTTACTTAATCAAACCATCCAGTGAACCAAGCATTTTTTTTAAATAGTTCAAATGAAATATGAGAGTCTTGAAGCTAAGAGAAAAAATACTGTTAATGCACTTCATGTTTCTCTGTATTCTGGGGCAATGAACCCTATGGAATTTTTCTTTCTTTGTTCATCAGGGATAGATATTGCCTAGGGCCCTCCAATACATCTACAAAGCATTCTTATCCAGATAGATTGGCTTGCTCAAAGCCATTCTGATAAAGAAGTTCCAGGATTCTCTGGAGATGTCTTTTATGCAGCCTGAGACAATGCACAGGTTACAGTAAAATGGACAACTACTTGGCTTTCTAGCTTATTCAAAATGAAGCATTTGTTTTTAAAAACCACCATAATAATGAAGTATACGAACAGTGATGTCATGACATCCCTTCACCCCACCTGAAGCAGGGAGACTAAAATCAATGCAGAAATGAAAAACAATATGGTTTGGAAAGTGGGAGGATGTTCCAGACACAGTGGATAACAAGGTTTATTTTTGGCATGGAAAGAGAAAATGATCAAAGGGACCTGGAAGAAGTTTGTTTGGCCAAGGAAAAGGCATAGACAGGAGTAACAGGCAGACACTCTGGCTTGGCAAAGGGGTGGGTGTTAATACAGCACGCCTTTGAGGACAGTTTACAGGCTCTGGTGTACTGTTTTACATGCTATTTCCACCATTATACTCAGCCCCAGAGTTACTGTGTTACCTAAGGAGCCTCATTAAATAAAAATCTATGGCTGGGAGGGGTGAAATGGAACCTTCCCTCATTCCTGTGACAGCAGTCTGCTTGTTCTCTCACCTAACAAAAATTCACCTGTGCAGGTTCTGAGCTCAGGCATCTTCCAGGACAGGCGGGGTAGCCCAAAGGGGAAGGAGGTGAAGTAGGGTGCAGTGGGTACCCGGGAGACTGGAAGAGGCTTTTATACACCTCCTAGAAGGGGTGGGTACAGGTCATCAATTACAAGTTTGCTGTGCTTCATGATTCTGAGTGAAGCCAGCCCTTCCCACAAGTGGTGGGTTGAATTGGGGCCCACCTCCTAAAGGTACACAGACTTGGAGCCTGTGAATGTGACCTTATTTGAAAAAGGGGACTTTGCAAATGTAACTAAGTTAAAGATATCAGGATAAGATCATCCTGGATTTAGGGTAGGCCCTAAATCCAATGATGACAGGTGTCCTTATAAGAATTAGGCAGAGGAAGAGTTGACAGCCATTGACATAGGGCCATGTGAAGTGGGAGACAGAGGATGGGGCCATGCGCCTATAGGCCAAGGAATGGCAAGGATTGCCGGCAGCCACCAGAAGCAAGGAAGGGACAAGGAACAAATTCTCCTTCAGGGTCTCCAGAAGGAACCAGCTGGCACCTTGATTTTGGACCTGTGGCCCCCAGAATTGTGAGAGAATAAATTTCTGTTGTTCTAAGTCACCAAGTGTGTAGTAATTTATCATGGCAGCCCTCAGAAACTAACACACCAGACAAGGAACACTGAAGCATGATCACATCCCTGTCCTGATACCATCACATCCTAAAAGTATTTTACTTGTAGTAAAACATAATAATGTACAACTTATCATTTTTACCATTTTTAAGCACATAGTTCAATGGCATTAAGCACATTCACCATGTTGCACAGCCATCACTACCATCCATCTCCAGAACTTTCTGATTGTCTCAAACAGAAACTTTATACCCGTTAAACACTAACTCTCCATTTTCCCTTCCTGTGGCCCCTGTAAACCACCATTCTATTTTCTGTCTTCATAAATTTGACTAATCTAGATACCTCGCATAAGTGGAATCATCCAGTTATTTGTCCTCCTGGGTCTGGTGTCTTTCACTTAGCAAAATGTCCTCAAGGTTCATCCATGTCATAGCATGTGGTCAGTACTTATTTCCTTTCTATAGCTGAGTAATACTCTATTGTATGCATAGACTACATTTTGTTTATCCATTTTTCTGTTGGTGGACACGGGAGCTGCTTCTATATTTTGGCTGTTGTGAATAATGCTGCTATGTATAAGACTGTCTATCTCCTAATTCTCAAAATATTTTACTTCTCTCCCTTGTTCCATCTCTTGAACTCCTTCATCCATCCCTTCCTTCCTTCCTTCCTTCTACTTGGACTGATCCCTGGACCAGGATCCCTCTTACCTTCCTACAACCACCACCTCTATTGTACACTTTCCACCCTCAGTAATGCCCTTTCCAGGATAGTTCTTGGCAGTGAGGACTGCAGAGTGTCTGTATAGACATTTCAGTGAGATGGGATTTGGGGGAAGAAGCCAATAGCTAGTGGGGTTGGGCAGTAGGACAAGGGCCAGGGGACTTTGTTGATACTGAATTTGCACCACAAGCACAATGTGTTTGCTTACAACTTAAATGATAGAGCAATAAAAATAGCTAAGTCTTTTTAAAAAGGGCTATTCCTCACATTTTATATAAGACCCAGAAAGCATCAATTGTCCATTTCAAAGAATCTTATTACTGCCTTTCCTTGAGGTGCCTTCAGAGGTTCACAGGAGGCTTCTCTTCTATCCTTGGAATGTGTACCAAGTTCAAGATAATCATACAATTTATCATCCAATAAATTGGGATGCTTTTTGCAAGTGAAAGCAAAGATATGAACAGTTGCACCAAAGACAACTGGGCGGAATTGGGGTCTGTCTGGGCAAAGGGCGTGTGCCTACCTGCCAAGGCTCACTTCTGAACCTCACTCCAAGCCCACTCCCTCAGCCTGAAGGACCCACACATGCATCTTGGTTACTCCCTCCTGGGAATTTCAAATAGGATATAATCTCTCCAAACATGTACTTTGTGATTATAAAATCCCAAGCTACCGAGTAACATGAGATGGACATTGTGCCTAAGCTACTGATGCATAATGTGTAATTATTCCTTCTCCCTGGTGTTTCCCCCCCCCTGAAAATGACAGAGATAGGTAATGTGAGACAACATACCTATAAAAAATATATTGCTCATTATATCACTTGTGGAGAATCAAAACTTGTTTTATTAGCCTATTGTACATTCTCCTCCTTGTAGCATTTTTATTTTGGGAGAAACTAGTTTTTGCTGGCCTGAAGAATAATCTCACACAAATAGCACAAGTATTCTCTGCTAGGAATAGCAAACACTTACCTCTGAAGGGGGAAAATTCTAGCTTCTATTTATTTATACTTGCTTTTTTCCCTCAACAATTGCTGTTCTCTATAATTTAAATGTCTGCAAAAATAGCAGTTATGTAAACATTAATGCATAAAAAACTATCATTTCAATGTAGCCTGCAAATCCTAGAAGCTGAACATTAAGGAATCATGAGATTTTTTTCCTCTAAGCAAGGGAAGGGAATTCACAATCTTTTTATCCCTAAAACGTACCCTTCAAAGCTTTTCAAGTTCAAATTGTTGAGCAGGCCTGAATTACCATTAGTATTGCATTTTAGTAAATGTTCATTTTCCATCTGCCTCTGGTGAGATGCACTTTTCCTTACCTGTGGAAGACTTGTTTTATTTTTATATTTGCTGGTTTTCCAGTGTTAAGCATAGAGTCTTTCTTTCTCTTTCAACACAAATATTCTTTTTCTAACCATAATATAATACATTTATCCCAACAAGGCTAGCTTTGAAAAAATCTTCAATTATCCCATTGGCTTTCATAAAATCATAGCTATGTACCCACAATGTGGAAAAAAATATCCTCACATTCCGAGTAAAAATTCTTTCCCAGGAAAGTTCATGAAATTATGATAAGACTGATGCAATTCTAGAAGATGTTGGCCTAACAGAAGAAAAAGACAAGTGAAGATATGAGGGGTGGGCTGGTAGAGAAATTTACAAGAGACAAAGCACAGGTAAGCTTTTTACCTGTGGGTACCAGCACCCCCAGCCTGGAGCAGGGATCTCTCATATGACTGCCCAAATTCACAATCCACAATAGCCCACAGTCTGGCCTTACACCAAAGCATGCTTTCCTCCTTGAAATCCTTGGACTTATCTAGAACTCCAAATTCTGGGGATGACATCTTCTGAGACTTCCAGAAGTCCTCATCTCCTACACGCCAAGAGTCACAATGCATTCAAGGAACTTTCTATCTTCTGCACAATGAGCCTTTGAACCCTTTTGATTGAGCCCATGGTCCCTGGAAGCTATAACCATTACAGTAACCATTCACTCCATCTGCATTTGTCGAACTCCCACCATGTGTAAGACACTATGCTAGACACAAACATTTACTCAAAACAGTGGATAGTCTAATGGGGAGGAAGACATGTCAACAATAACCACAGAATCTAACAATAGAGGAGATAGTGAGACAACATGCAGAGCACAAGACTGGGAGAGCTAGTTTTGCCCAGGGAAATGGAGAGAGCTTCCTAGAAGGGCTATCCTTTGAGTTGGACCTTACAGGATGAGCAAGAAGATAGCTGGTATATCAGGCTAGTGGCCAGAGCAATATGGAAGAACATTCCATCTATCCTGATGGAAAGCCCAGAGGTCTAATGCTTGAACTACCCAAAGACAAGTCAATACTCTTCTAAGACTGGAACTAAGGGTGCAGGAAACAAGGGGAAAGATAATGGATTCCAGGAAAGATAGCTTAGAACCCTATGGTAACTTAAGTTACAATTTTGTAAATACACGAATAAATGAGTGAATAATTTTTTTAAAAAAAGATTCTTCCCTCAGGGAGTATTCAGAAAGGAATGTTTAATGGTCTCAAAGAGATAGCTCATTTTATTGGTGGTGTTATGGGCATTATGTCCCCTCAAAATTCATACTTTGAAATCCTAGCCCCCAATGTGATGGTATTTGGAGATGGGGACTTGGGAAGTATTTGGGTTAGATGAGGTAATGAGGGTGGGGCCCTCACCAGGGATTAGTGCCCTTATATGAAGGGACGCCAGAGAGCTTCCTCTCTATTTCTTTCTAACATGTAAGGACACAGCAAGAAGGTGGCTGTCTGCAGGGCAGGAAAAGAGCCCTCACCAGGATGTTGCAGCCTATGGAATTGGGAGAAAATAAACTTTTGTTGTTTCAGCCACCCAATATATGGTATTTTATGGCAGCTTGAGCAGACTTAAATGGTGGAGCTATTTTGTTAACAGTATTTTGAAATTGATAATAGTGAACTTTCTACTGAGAATTTGGGAAGGAAAGTGTCTAAACAGCTAAAATATTTCAAAAATGGAACAATGGCTTTTCTGAAGACCACAAGATAGGAGATCCCATTTTTCAATTACTTGGAAAACCATTTATAGGAAGAATGAACTTGCTAAAAGAAAGCACCAATTTTTGTTTTATTATAAAGTAGATGCTTGAGAAATATGGCTAAACAAACTAAAATATGTGAGGAAACAGTGACCCATGTTTCTTAGAACACAGGTAATTTTCCAATAGACATTAAAGAGGAAGTGATGAAACTTCAGCAAATATTGAATTGAATCATACAAATTTTTTTTTACTTTTTTTTTACAAGTGAATCATACAAAATTGACATTTTGGTAGGCACAGCTGATCTCATGAGAGCAGTTTCATACGGTTTAACCTAATACTAAATGATGTTGCTGTAATTAGATTTTTAACATATGAGTTTTATGTAATTTATTACATTTTATAGTGCTAGAAAAATAAGCTATTAACTGAACACAAATTAGTCCTTAGAGTAGCTTTTTAGAATGTAATTGTTTTTTAAGACTGCGATAAACCAGATCACCAGTAATAATAAAATGGATAATTATGAAATTAACAGAATTTTATCCTTGACTATATTTCAGGGAGTAACTTCTTAGAAAAGAAAATTAAATGTTAGTTGGGATAAAGTATTTAATTTCAAGGTTATTGCCTTGCAATTGATTTCTTTTTAAGAGGAAAATAAGCTGAATTTGTTAAAAGTAAGCAATTGTATTTTTATGTCAGTGGAAAAAAATATTTCTTGTTTTAAATAACCACAGGATCATTAAGTTATATCCTTTGTGTAATATGGGTCCCAAGCCAGGGTTTTAAAATCTATTTACAGTTTCCCTCTTAATACAAGATATTTTTGGAATGTATTCTAATTTTTCCCACAAAAATATTATTTCTTTCTCTAAGTGAAAATTCATAAAAACTATACTTTCCTTAGTATATTGAGTGAGTAAGGCCCAGAGCCAATCAAATCTAATTCTGTCCATAAAAAAATATTTTAAATACACACACCCTGGCATGCACACATATACACAGAGGCATGTGCATGTGCACATGCACACACACACACAGTCTCAACAAGAAATAGCATGCCCTGATAGCTCCTTTTTTTTGGATAGCAAAGAAAAAAGAAAACCCTTTCTGATCAACAATACCACTAACTTAATTGTGAAGTTTTCTTTAAGAATTTCTATTTTAATTTTTATTCTTTTAAAGACTATTTCATTTTTAAATAGGTAATAGATACATGTGGAAAAAAATGTAAAAGGCACAAAAGGATAAATGGGAAAAGTTGAGATTCCTTCTAAACCTCAAGCCTCCCAGTCCCTTTCTCCAGAGTTAACTACTGTGAACGTGTTTCGAGAACCATCCCAGACGTGTTACATAACAGTTTAGCAGCTATTACAGCACTGCCCAGTGGAGCTGCAATGCACTCCACACAGGCAAGTGAAAATTTTCTAGTAGCTACATTTTAAAAGTGGAAAGAAACAGGTTAAATTAAATTTAATAT
This sequence comes from Varecia variegata, assembly GCA_028533085.1. Classification (NCBI taxonomy): domain Eukaryota; kingdom Metazoa; phylum Chordata; class Mammalia; order Primates; family Lemuridae; genus Varecia; species Varecia variegata. The sequence continues at coordinate 7,291,814 of CM052436.1, read as the reverse complement.
TTTATTTTATTTAACCCAATATAGTCAAAATATTATTTCAACATGTAAAAAAATGTAAAAACGTTAATGAGAGATTTTACATTCTTTTTTTTTCTTATTAAGACTATGAAATTCAGTGTATAGTTTATACTCAGCACATCTCAATTCGGATCCCCCACATTTCAGCGTAGAGAGTAGTCAATGTGGTGGACAGCATAGTTCCATAAAGTTCTATAAGGTATAAGAATCTTTAAGAAAAAAATGGTAGAATCTTTTTTTAAAAATGTTTGCATACCATATACATTGCTCTGCATCTTCTTACTATTTCAAACATTGTTAGAGTTACACACCTATAGTACTGGCATTATAAAAAATAGAAAATACAGAGAAAAAATTTTAAATTATCTACAGTCCTGTTTTAGAATTTTACTACAAGGATAGTTCTAAACCTCAAGGAATAAGTATATAATATAAATAAATTTTATTCAAAAACACTTAAGTCTTCACTAAGTTATATGCCTTAAATATGTACAGCATTTCTATGTCTATTATACCTAAATAAAGTGTTTTTTAAAAAGAGGAAATAATTAAAACCATCATTTCCCAAGTAAAAAACAAACAAAAAATCCAAAAACTTACAGGTCTGAGAGTGCTGCCTAAGATGTGAGTGAAAATTCTTATTGTGAGATAAAGGACTTCACTAACCAATAATAAATGTATATTTTTTTGTTTGAAATGTGAAATCTCTCTCTCTCTCTCTCTGGTCTGGTTTCTTACCATCCATATGGAGAGCCAATGGGGGATATTGTCAACAACTTCTTTTCGGTGTTGGTTTATTGTTTTGTTTTATTTTAGTTGGGGTGGGGGAGCCACGTAGTACATTTGCTTGGAGAAATAACATGCTTTGGCTTTGAAAACAAGAGTAAGCAGGTTTAGTCTTTGCCTGCAGCCAACTTATGCCTTCATACAGCTGTGTTTGGATATGTAGATATGGTACAGAAATTTGGAAAATTACCACGTGAAATTATTGTTTATCTTTTCTTCTCAAGGGAACAAAGTTTTGAATAAGCTTTTCATTGATGAATAAAAATCTCAGTGTCTAGTTAACTACAAAGTATGCAACATAAAATCATGCGATTCTGTGCCATGGAAAGAACACCGGGCCTGGATTCAGGAATGTTCTGTGTCAGTCCTCACTCTAACCCCAGCAAACCTCTGGTGTGATCTTGAGACGCCCACTTAACCTGCTGGGCCTCAACGCCCCGTTCCGTGGATTAGAAGGTGGGACCAGGGACTTGTGCAAGAATCCTACAGTTCTTCTTGCCAT
>CM052436.1:7235977-7290008 GCA_028533085.1 Varecia variegata | reverse complement strand
AACTGTCCTATGCAGTACCTACTTTATTTAACAAATGCATGTAAAGTAAACCACAACTGCTTAGCCTGCTAACACAGTAGTTTTGCAAGAATCAAAATTGGAAATCCATTAAGTCCCTTGGAAAAATAAACTTCATCTGAAAGCTGACTGGTTGTTGCTTTTAAATTTAAATTTAAATTTAAATTTAAGTATAGCTTTCATACCAGAAGTTGCCATAAATTCCCCTTCTTGGTAGCATATGAATAGAAAAGTGATCGATTTAAAGAATACTTTCCTGTAAAATGATTTGACAGCATCATGGACTACCTGTGCATTAAGTCACTAGTGTTAGTCTATTCTCAAAGCTTTTTGAACCCAATGGAAAATCTCCTGAGAAAAATATTCTGAGAAATTTTAAAGAATATATTCTGGGTTGTATAAATTATATGTGTTTAATTTTTAAAAATAAGAAAATATTAATGACCATAAACAAAGGAAACAAAAACCAATCCATCATTACACCACTCCTAACACAATTAAATGAACATCGTTACAATACATAACTGTAATTCCCCCAAATAATGTTAATATCTATTAATATTTTGCTATATGAAAATGCCATTTCTTGTTATTATTAACAATTCTGCAAGAATGTTATTTTGACAAAATATTTTGTATATCTTTGTTCCCTTAAAATAAATGTAAAAGTGAGATTTTTCAGGTCAAGTTATATTTTGAAATTCTTTTTATTTAAATGTTTCATATATTTTCTCCAGCCTTTGAGGACTATAAAAATATTAACTATGATCATCTCGTATGGACTTGTATGGATATTTTGCATTCTTTTCTAATTTTCACAATTCAATTTGAAAGATAATTTCACTGCAGATCAAGAATCTTTTTGATGACAAAATGTTTATTTTTACCTAAAAGAGGATTATGATGATGTCGCATCTTAAGTTAGGTACAAAAATTCTCTCTTTATTTACATTGTTGAGCAGAAAAGTAGTTTGAAAATGGAGGGTGGAGATAAGTCGAGTGAGTTAAAAGTACCAACGCTATTTTAGCTGTCTCACTGAAGAGACATTCCAAAATCTTGCCGCACAAGAAATACTTTAAAAGTTGGCCTTAAATTTAATCCCATAGGAGTGGAGCTTGGCAAGCAAATCAGCGTCTTTCTTGTAACCCTAAGAAGTTCACAGATTCCAGTAAGCTTCCATGCATTTTGCAATCCACAGTCTACCTCATGACTCTTTCTTTTGAGTTCATGAAATTTTCTAATTTTCCTAAAACATCATACAAATCCTTTAAGTGCTGTCTATCTCTCAGTCATAAAAGTATCATTTCAATTTACAGTCTCCAAAAGTCCATAAAGCCTCCCCTCCCCAAGGGAAGGGGAGAAGGATCTGGAATCACTTTATGAAGTGTACCTAATAATAATATGACAACAACATGCCACGTTATCATAGCTCACACTAAGCTGAGACAGGCTGGTCAGGACTTGGCTATCTTTGAAACAAAATCACATTCTTCAGGAAGTGGTGTTGGTAACTCAGTAAGCAGCAGCTGTTCCTGGGTCTTTGAAAAAAATGTTTCATCATTTGACCAGTATTCAGTATCCAGTGTTATGTCTCATTATAACTGAGGTCCAACATGGAAAACTCTAGTTTTTATAATGTTGGAAAACCTCTGGACAAATAAAGACATGAAAAAAATTTGCTCTTAATCTGAGGACCCTATCTCAATTTAAATGTACTCTGTTCACATCAATTTCTCTGCAATGTTAATTTGCACTTATTACCCAGAAATTCCATAGACATAAAATGATTGCTCTATTCCTTCCAATCTTTATAATGAGTGTTCCATCCCTGGGCCATTTAAAAGCTTTCTAAAGACCCTTTTAAAATGAAAGGTGATATCACTGAATGTAATGTTTATTTACACGATAGTATGATCCCAGGCTTCCAGAATGCTCAGTATAAATAACAACCCAGAAACATGCCCTGCATGTAATAGAAATTTGAGCCCATCAATTTTACATGATCCTACCAAGGAGAGTGTAGAATGCTAATGATGCTAATGAGAATTTGATGTTGACAGAAGATTCATTTATAAATAAAAATGGCCAGAAAGATTATTAAATCAGAGGATAGTTTGTCAATACCCACCCCACATTAGGTCTCACTATCAAGATGATCAACCGCACTTTCAATAACAAGAATAAATAACAATTATGATTCTATGTTGCACTTATGTAGCACTTTTCATCGGTGGAACTAAAAAGACATGTATTAAATTATCTTCAGAGTCCCTGACAGCCTGGGCTTGAAGTATCTACTTGGAGGAAGAGTCTAAATCAACATCATGTTCATCATCATGCTGAAATGGCTTTAGCCATGCTTGCTCAACCGGTGATATCTCTTACCGCGTACGTCCAGGTGACGCAGATAGGAGGAGGTTGGCACAGTCCAGATCATGCCTCCAGTCTGGTTGTCTCTTGTGCCATTTTTCTGCCAAGATATCTATGGAGCTGACAAGTTTAGGGCTTATGCAATCCAAATACAATTGCTGAAATGTATACACTTCATTCCTTAATTAAGGTCAGTAGAGGTCTTTACCCAATTTTTAGAGCATTATTTATTTATTATCTGTGCACGCTGAACTTGGAAATGATTATATTTAGAAGTGTGACTGGTAAAACTATTCCATGATTTTTTAAATTTATTTTTTATTTCAGGATATTACGGGGGTACAAATGTTTTGGTTACACAAATTGCTTTTACCGTTTGAGTCAAAGTTGTAAGTGTGCCCATCACCCAGATAGTGTGCATTGTACCCATTAGATGTGAATTTACCCATCCCCTCCATCCCCCTCCCACCTGCTTGATTTCCAATGAATGTTATTTCCATATGTTCACATAACATTGATCAATTAGTACCAATTTAATGGTGAGTACATGTGGTGTTTGTTTTTCCATCCTTGAGATACTTCACTTAGAAGAATGGTCTCTAGTTCCAACCAGGTTAATAAAAAAAGGCAGAACAATTAACTCTTTTTTAAAAAAAAAAAATCTAGCTTTAGTGGTAGGAATACAAATGGAATGACAATTCATAAACTAATGTGTTCTCTTCTATTTTGACAGGTGAACTGTCCCAGACTCTGGTACAATATTATAGAAATTTTAATTCATACCAGCCTACCCTAAGAATGGATATGGTGCTGGCATCTGATACAATTACTAATAGTCTCCCCAGCACCAAAGATTGGAGTATTTCTAGTGATAGGAGAGGAAACTAACCCAGAGAGCTGTCTAGGTCATATTTTCGCCATTCTCCTTTAAGAGAGACAGAGGCAACTGTTAGCCCACGGATAGGTCAACAAGTCATACTCTGGTGGGAGTGAAGATGAAGACACTTATCAGGGATGGTGGGAAAAAATGAAGAAATAGAAAAAAGTGGGCTCAAAGAAAGCATGGTAACTGCTTCAACTGTGTGGAAGGCCACGATTTGGGAAAGGGTGAGCTTGAGCCATACTACCCAGAAAAGGCAGAGATGGAGCCAGTGTGAGAACACCAGCTTGGGGACATTTCAGTTCCCAGCAACAAAGCAGAAGTCATGATTGTCCAGTGGATCTGCCTTATCCAGAATGAGAAGGGAGAGAAGGCACAGGTGTAATCACTGCATATTCACTAATTCCATGAATGTTTACTAAGCACTTACTCTGTTGGGCACCATGCAAGATGCTGGACACACAATGGTGAGAAGAGATGGGCATGGTGGGTGCCATCTTGGATCTGATAGTCTGACGGGGGAGGCAGGTAAAACTCTGAGCATGAATGCAGAGCCACAGCTCCTGTCGGGGGACAGGGGTGGACTGTGGGGTTGACCTAGTTCAGAGAAGCCCCCTTGAGAAAGAAACACTTAAGCTGAGATTGAAGTAGAGGAAGTGGAATGCTAGGTTAAAGTGAAGGGGTGCAACGAGGATTGCAGGGAGAGTTAGGGATTCCAGTGTGAAGAAATGGAAGAACCAGGGAGTAGTAGAAGTCTGAGCACTTTTAGGTCATGTTTAGGAATTTTGTCTTATTTTAGGAAAAATGGGAAGTCATTAAAGATGTTGCTATGGTTTGAATGTCCCCTGAAAAGCATGTGTTGGAAATTTAATCCCCAATGCAACAGGGTTGGGAGGTGAGGCCTGGGGGGAGGTGTTTAGGTCACGAGGCCTCTACCCTCATTGGTTTAATGCACAATATGAAATGGCTCAAGGCTGCAGGTTCAGTCTCTTGTTGGCTCTTGTCACTCCTTTGCCCTTTCATTGTCTGCCCCGAGATGACGGAGCATGATGGCCCTCACCAGATACCGGCAAGGCATCCTTCTGAGAGAGGGAAGGGTGTTGACCTGGTCACATTTGTACTTTGAAACGTCACTTTGGCTGTGGAATGGAAAGTGAATGTAACAGGCCTCCAAGGAGGCAGAAGGGGGCTGCCATAACATCAGACGCTACCGGACCTAGAATGCCAGTGTCCTGTATTTGAAGTTCACAGGCTTTGCTTCATGCACTTATTAATTTAGTCAACATTCAACATGTTTAATGATATTTTGAAAATAGAAATTAGATTTTATATCATTATCATCAATCTCTTAACTTTTAAGTGCCTCTGATATTACTGCTGTGGTTGCCAACAATATTGCCTTTTGATTTCAGGAATATTATTTTGTATTCTTAGCTATGTAAAGGTAATGTAATTCAACTATGTCATAAATTATTCTATGAATTATCAAAATAATCATGAGGGAACACATTTATTTATTTATACCAATTATTGTCTCACATAGCTGTACACCAGCTTTCACAAAATCACAAAGTGAAGTTAACCTGAAATATAAGCTGTTTATAAATCTGTAAAACTTAGGAGGAACTTAAATTTCCTCACCTCCAGATCTACAGTATTTCCTGTGATGACACACACCTAGTACATTAATGAAGCAAGGCCACAATAGCTTTGACATAGAATCATATTAAAAATAAATGTGTTTATAAAGTTTTTATGGAACAGAGTTTGGAGAAATAAAGAACGATAGCTGTAATTCAAAGATATTTTCTATAAGTGTCCAGAAAACAATGTCAGTAATTTCCTAGGGCTAGTTGTGAAATCACCATGAGTTAATTTTATTATTCCTTCTTAGTGACTTTTCATGTTTTTCTGCAGAGAACATGTATGCAAAGCTATTGGTATTTATTCACTTTTTTTACAGGGGTTTATTTTGAGGTTTTACTTGGTCACTTACAACAAACTAAACAAGCTAAGGAAAACTTTTGGTTTTATACATGCACATATGTTTATATGTAGCTTAAGTCTTTGCTGAGGGTGGAGGGTGGGGATAGACGGGAAGAGACTTTTGAGGAACAGGATGAATCCTACTTAGAATCGGGAGAAAGTGGCTTAGTTTTTAAAGAGGGCTACGGTAGAACAGAGTAACTAAATGGCACTATTCTGTTTTTTGCATGAGCTCTGCCATGGTATGTGTCTAGTTTGACATCTGACATTTTGACAGTCAAAAACAAAAACAAATTAGCCAACAACAACAAAAACACATACATACAGTACTGAGATTATTCTATCTGGAGATAAATCTGTCAGTTGTGCAATACGGATCTAGTGCTTAAGAAAAACAGACACACAGGAGCATGGGCATGTCTCCCACCCTCCATCCACACTGTGCAAACATAGGCAGAAACAAAGTCTGGGAGGCCCCCCAGCTGCAGGGGCAACCCACAAAAGGAGGACACTCTCTTCCTTGGAGATCTCCACATTGTACACTTAAATTCATTTGGTCATTCATTTGTCATTCCTTCAACAAGTATGTATTGAGCAGGCACTGTTCCAGTGATTCTGCCGTACTCTAGGGGGTGAGGGAGGCACTTGGCATCCTGCTCATTTCACAGGTGGGGGAAGGGACACCAACAGTCTGAAGGGCTTACCCCGTGAAGAAGCAGCAAAACTAAAGCCAAGTTCCCAGATTCCTTGTCCACTATTTCTTTGCTTTGGTTTGGTTTAGAGAAGTGGTTCTTAGCCACTGATGATTATGGATGACCCCCAGGGGCCAGAGACTCTGCCACAGTGCACCAAACAGCCCCCACCACAAAGAATGAGTGGGACAAAATGTCAGCAGTGCTGGCTGGTTAGAAACCCTGGTTCAGAAGGACTAATGGAAACTTCAGTGGATGATCCGGAATTTATTTTTACCTATCTAAGTAATAGGAAAAGTTAAGAAAAACAAAAAGTGAATTTCTTCCAAGCTGAATTTAACATAGCCATTTGATTCTCTCATAAATGAGTTTAAATCTAAGTTCTCTTTTTAAAAAAGAAGCACTTACTTTGCAAACAACATTTTTTAAAATTCCACAGTGGGTCTACCCATTGCCACCACAAGCAGTAGCACTTCCATCCGTCAGTGATGGCCTCTTGGGGTGCAATTAGAGAACGCACAGAGCAGAGGACTCCTCACTGCCGTGTTAGTACACTCAACCCATTTGTGGTTTCCCCAGTGAAACTGTAGCTCTCCTGCTGTAAAAGTCACCCATTTAATGAACTGTATTTACCATGTATTAGTAAGAACCTGCCATTCAAAAATACTGCGTTTGGAGCAAAAATCAAGATCCTCATATTCAAGTAACCTTGCCCCCTTACTCAGGGAGAAGTTTGAGTGAAGAGAGCTGAAAATTCTAGCCCTGAAGATGTTGAAAGATATGGGACAAATTCACTGTGTATACACTTCACCTTTTGTTTCCCAGTGCTGTTATCCTAGTGTCCCTGGGAGGTGAGGTGGGGCAAGACTCACCATCACTACTTCCTGAACTGGGCAGAGGGCAAGGCACTCAGATACAAAGGCAAAGTGGCATACTTCTACAGACTTCCTGGCTGGGACAATATTGGCTTTGTTATTTACCTCACTGTCAAAGTCAAAGTCACATCTTTAGATCATGATTATAAGCATTTCCAAAGGATGAATAGTTCTCAATGCTATTGTTACGTAATTTTGAAAATAAGTTATAGGTATGCTTTTGCTCCTCAAATCTCTGTTATTTAAGTAAATGCTCCGCTGAATCATTTTACATTGCCTGTTAAAAAAATCCTGTCCAAGAAAAGAAAAATGAAAACAAGAATATCTTAATGTCTTTCAAGGCATCCAGTCTAGTTTTCTCTAAAAGACAAAATGGAAAACCTTTGTCTTCAAAAACCTCATAGACTCATCTCAGTCCTTCCACTGACACACTGGACTCGACTCTCTCATGTCTAATTGGGTCTGACAAGGTTTTTATGCTAGGCAAAGAATGAGGGTATTTGAGTTTGTAACCTTGTTTTCCCACAGGAAGATGCATGTAGATATCTTTCCATCCAAAGGCTGGGCAGTTCTGGTTTAGGCACACACTCACTTCCCAGTGTTTCCAGCACAGTGACTTTGCTTTATGAAACTGACAGTGATGTGGAGGGTTGAGCAAGACCTTTTACATGAGTATGTGCAATGAAACAGCAGAGAGAAAGAGTATAGCAGAGGCTAATTTGTTTACACTAAAGTAGTTCATGTTTCAGTACAATCAGTGACTCCAGTCATGTTGAGGTGGGGTTCAAAGACAAAGAAATGGAGCCTTGACCCCATCCTGAGAGCCTGGAAGGAGAAGGGTAGCCCTGGGCTTATCTCATACGGAGGGGAAGAGGCCTCCCTGGCCAAGGCAGATGAGGGGGAGTGCTGCCCTCCACCAGAAACAGCTACAAGCCCCGAGAAGTTCGTGTCTGGCTCAAGGCGCTTTATAACTAAAGGCTTATTTAGACCCTAGAAAGAAGATGATGTGGTGGGATTTCAGAAATAATATTGATATGAAATTTTGATATGAATCCCTCCAACATTGATTTAGCACCCACAAGTATTTATTGAGCACCTGCAAACATCCCTTGCGTACCTACAAGCATTTGTGGAGCACCCAATCTCTTCCTGGCACCATTCTATGTACTAAGGACACAGAGATGAAAATGCACAGCTGCCACTGTCCTCTCACAGGGGCTCACGGTCCACTGCAGAGACCGAGGTGTAAATAAGTCATTACAGGGCAACGGGAGCTACGAAGAGGCCTGTGCAGAAAGAGACGCAGCACAGACAAGGGCCTACAAACCCAGCCAAGAAGAAGTGATGTCTGAAGTTCTCAGAGATGACAAGGAGTGTGCTATTTGGATAGGGTGGTCCTCGGGGTGAGCAGAGATAACACGGCAAAAGTCACTTGTGTCAACTTCACACCAATTCATGGAGAATGCTCCAGGAAGAATGCTGTGCAAAGTATGGAACAAACAAAGAAAGACGTCACCTCCGGGGAACTTTATATCTCCTATTTCTTAGAGTATATATGTTTTTAACTCCTTGAGATTAGCGGCATGTGAAATGTACATTAATTATCCAAACTTTTGATTTATTGTATTTAATCCCACACTTCTCTTGAATGTGGTTACAGATCCTGCAAAACATGGAAGAAATCTCCTAAAATGATAAACAGTGATCCTAGCAGTTACATAGCCTGATGATACGCAGAAGCACAAGAGGGAATATAGTTACTGAACATGGAAAGTGTCCAGGTTCATCCGTGTCGTCACATAATTCAATCTCACTATTCATTAAAAATATATAATTAAAATGTAGTAACTTCCTGTTTCTGTTTATTGTAATACCACATATTTTACAAAGTGATAATGTCTAATCCTGGAAGAATCTGGCAAATCTATATACTTACATGGGGCAATTAGACTATATGTCATTGGACCTTGGACCCCAAAGGACAGGGAAGAAAAAACCCAAACCTCTATGCACAAAGATGTTCACTTCAGCATTACTTATAATAAAAAATATGGAAGCAAACTGAATTTCCAAAATTAATTGGAGAGTTAAATCATGTTACATTTTAGATGGGTAATAGCGTTAAAATTAACTTTGACATTTATAATTTTGAAACTTCTTGCTACAAGGAAACATTTTCAACATCATGTTTACTAAAACAGGTTAGAAAATGGCATGTACACTATGAATTCAACCACATAAAATATTTATTTATATAGACAAGAATCAAAAGAAAATACACCAAAATAACAATTAATATCACATAAACACATTTTGGTTATCTTGAATCCTCAGACTGCCTGTTAATAATTTTTCAACAGTTATAATAAAATAGTAATTTGTATCATCTAATAATCCCCACACTAAGGGGATAATATACATAGCACTTTTTAAAAAGTCTTGGATACTTGCAGACCTTCATATTGAGGTAAAAAGGTACAAGCACATAAAATTAAGAAAAAGCTTCTCATTTTGACAGGTAAAGATTCATTCCAAATTCTACCTTGAGTAGATTGGTGAGCTGTCATTACAGTGCCTCACCTTACTTATGAGTTTGAGCATCATGGCCCAACACGGTCATCTGAATTATCCATTTACCTTGTATCTGGGATTAAAAGCTCTGTGTTGGGGAGCTCAAAACGTCCAGAGGCAGAGTCATGCTGGGCATTGATTCTGTAGATTAGAACATTTCCACCAAAGCATTTGGCTTGGGAGATGTCTAAGTAGATTAATTGAAGCAGAAATGCATTATTTATTATTTAACACTTAGTGAAAGCAGTCAGTGAGGTAGGTTTAATAATGATTTCTTTTAGACACTCACCGATGAATAAGAACTAGATAAACATGACCAAATCATTATTTGAGAGTTGATCAAGTTTCACAATCAGAAAGTTTTTTAAAGAGGCAATTAGCATTACAATATTCCCTTTGAATATTGGAAAAGATACGTCTTATGTTATAGATGGAAGCTCTAAGAATTAGACCTACTTAACCAAGGAATGAGGGAGGATTCCACAATGTTGACAAGGTCTATTCTAGTCGAGGTCATGCTTCTAATCCCTGTAGGTAAATCTAGGAGAAGGATGGCAGGAGCACACTAGCTGATCTCAACACTCCTAGTGTTAACTACTAATTCTTTTAGACTCGGAGGAAGACTTCCCTTCCTAGTACAGGTGCCCAGGCTGCTGGAAGAGTGCAATTTTATGAAATCTGATGCATACACATCCATGCAAGGGAACCCTGTTCTTCTGTCTGGACAGTGAGTGTCCTCTCCCTCCTGGGTGTCTCCTGGCCCCTCGGTGGGTGCTGCCCCTGGTGCATGAATTGCATCATATTTCTGGAGTCGCATCACCCAGTACAGACGGATGAGAGTCATCTTTGTTTCAGTGCAGGCAGCCTTCGACTGGAGACTCACTAATGTATGGCTTGTTCCTGCTTCGGTAGATTGAGCAGAAAATGCAGATGATTGGCCACCCCTCAAGGATGAGTCTCCCTGCCCTTCTCTCCCAAGGATGACCTCATCATTCGCTCGTATAATATGAAGTCTAAAGCTTCTAGCTGCATGATTTGGGGCACAGTACTGACTCTTTCTGGGATTCACCATTTTCTTTGTAAATGACATCTATGATGGAGAGGTATTGTTGGGATTAAAGGCAGAAACAAGCCAACGGCACTCTCCAGTGGCTGACACACAATCAGTGCCTCATGTATGCTTGGCCCTCCATCTCTCTCTTTTTCGAACTATGGTAAGAACACTTAACACAAGATCTACCCTTTTAGCAAATTTCTAAGTGCATAATACAGCACCGTTAACTATAGGCACAATGTTGTGCAGCAGATCTCTAGAACTTATCCATTTTGTCTACCTGAAACCAGCCCCTGGCAACCACAGTTCTCCTCTCTGCTTTTATGAATATTTGTCTTTCTGTGACAAGTTCATTTCACTTAGCATAATGTCCTCCAAGTTCATCACGTATTTCAGGATTCCCTTTCTTTAAAAAAGGCTGAATACGAGTCCACTGTGAGTATGTGCCATGTTTTCTTTATCCGTTCATCTGTCAGTGACATTAGGTTGTGTCTACATCTTGGCTATTGTGAGTAGTGACACAGTGAACACGGGAGTCCCAACATTTCTTTGAGATCCTGATTTTATTAATAGTTATTTTTGATAAACACCCAGAAGAGGGATTGTTTCCACTGTAGTTCTATTTTTAATTTTTCCTTTATCCTCCACAGATTTCTCCAACACTTGCTTCTAACTTCAAATTTCTCTACTCATAGCATGGATTCCAGAACCCACTCACTCTCAGTGCTGCCTAATTTCTGTATTTTTCTGACAATTTCTAAGTATTTTGTGAATAAGCGTCTCTTTTCTTTGAAATGACTTTGTAACTATCAGCAATGACTTCAGTGGAAGGATGGCAGATGAACGCTAAAAGATTAACAGTGAACTTCAGACTGGTAGTAAAAGAAAAGGATTATTTCAGAGACCACAATTTATAAACAATAGGTTTCCTAACAGCCCAGAACAACAAAAAGGTCAGTTTGGGGTTTCAGTTTGGTTTATTTTATTGTTTTGTTGTCTTCTTCCTCTTCTTCTTCTTCTGCTTCTTCTTCTTCTTATGTAACAAATGGCCAACTTTAACTTTATATATAGGGATTTGAATATTTAATTTTTATCAGAATTGACATTCATTCTTTAATAAAATCACAAGATTTAGCATAGTACAACAAATATATCTAAGTAAGCATGTATAAGACAATGTCAGAAGGAATATTTACTTACAATTACAATCAGTGGCTTAAATTACAATTAAGTTCCAAAGATATGAAATTTAAAATATCACTATATCCCGTGTGATAGGATTTAGTGACAGTGATTTAGTTTGCATCATGTGAAATTCACTTAATCTCTTAAAGGTCCTCCTGTGGTCCTGTTTAATAATATGTTCTTAAAAGGGTATTCCTCTCTGCAATACACATTTTTAATTCTTGAGAGTTTAAAAATAAATTCAACATTTATCTCATTATTTGCAAGTCAGATGAAGTTCTCAGAAATACAACTCAATGGAAACAGCAAACACACATTTCTGCAGAGCCGCGTCTGAAGGGCATGGGTCCAGGAAAGCAGACCCACCAGTCTGGTCCCAGTCCTCCCGCCCCTCCTCAGATTGCTGTGTCACCTCAGCTGTCCTATATGTTGGGCTCCTCCTTGGAGATGCAGTGCACAGCCCAGAAGATCTCTAAGCTTCCTCCCTGCATTAAAATTCTATTATTCTAAGTCTTTCTCACCTCCCTGGAATTTCCTGTGTTACGGAGGCCTGCAATTATTACACCTCTGACAGTTGATGCCAATAAAAGAAAATATACAACATTTGACAATGAATCTCTTATGTTTTTTATTCTGTACAAAACCATTTAGCTAGGTTCAGAAATAAGGGATCCATAAAAAATTTTGTGGTAGGCTGGTCTTGACTCACACAGGGTGAAAACATTGAAAATCACTGGGAAATAAAAGGTTTGCCTCAGGACCTGAACAAACGAATTTAAAAAAAAAATCCCTAGACTCCCCAGCAACTCCTGTCTCTATCAGCGAGCTTTCTCTCATCGACAGACACTATAAATCCTACAAGGGGATCAATGTGTAGGTTTTTCGTTACACCGTTTCCATAGGCTGCTGCAACTCACACGCTCGGGACTCCAAATACTCTGTTCTCACTCACATCCACCGGGTACATGCTTGGGAGGTCTCTGTACCCAGGTGGCAAATGTGGCTTTTGGAAGTCTTTTTCCCAGAAGAAAGTGATGGTAGGACAGCAGAATGGGTGGAAGCAGATAAGAAAATAACAACAACAACAACAACAACAAAAGGTTGGCGTACTTACAGCTTTAAAGGTTGATGATTTTTATCATGTTTTATTATATTTAAGAAAGTCCTAGATCTTCTTACAAAAGACAGCATTAGCTTCAAGTGAGATGTTATTTTGTTATCAAATTGCCTGCTCTCTGCTCAAAGAACAAACAAATGAAAACATAAGAAATTCTCCAGCAGTGGGAAATAATGCATGAGCCGTCAAACCTCCGTGAAAACTTTGGAAAGTCGAAATTGGTGTGTTAAGAGTCAGCTTAATTAAAGCAATGTTATGGGAGCTGCTTGTCTAGTAACAGCAATTGTATTATATGGCAGACGCTTGATTCCTAGGGACCCCCAGAAGCAATGCTTTTCACACCAGTCGCTGCTTCATAATTGATGCCTTGTTTTACAATCTTGCATGGAGGGGACCAGTGAGCAGGAGAGAAAAGGGAGCACACGGATGAGAAAGGATGATGAAATAATTACCGTGAGCAATGAAGAGCTCATCCTGGGGACACAGGACCAGGCCAACGCACAGCAGCCACACCCGTTGTCCTTGCCCTTGTCCCTTCTCCTCTAGTAAGACTTCGCGCACGGAATAGAGTCCTGCCCTGGACCAGGTTCTTTCACACACAATCCCCGTCCCTGGGAGGAGAACTCCCAGATGGTCAGCACACAGTGTGACCTCTCCTCTAGAACAGGGTTAGCTATTTGGCTGGGACTGCAGCCCCTGGTCATTTTCCATGAGATTTCTGGTCCTTACAAAGAGGCACAGAGAACCTGCTAAGTCTTTTCACTTGGGCATCAGCCTTTCAATATAAAGCTCTTCCCCAGTGAAAAGCCAACTCATGACCATTCCTGCACCCGGAGCAGAGAGACCCAAGTGGGGCCTAACTGCACACATTCACCATGTGCTTCCACTCCTGGTTACAAAGTGTCTGGGATCCGCATCCCCTCTTACAGTAAGCCTGGTGGTATGAAAGGCTGAATTATGCCATTGTGGAAAGAATTCAGAGGGTTAAAGGTGCCGATTAGAAAAGAGAGATTTTTCAATATTGAATAAGCCATGTTTTCAATAACAAAAAGAGAGAGAAAATTGGGGTTGGATGTTTGTTTCTTCCAAGTTTAATATGGACTAATTTTTTTAATTTACTAAGCATCCACAACATAATGTAGAAATTGAGATCACAATTAAATTATAATTATTCTTAAAAGACTTCAAAGACTAGATAGGCACTAAGTAAAAGAAGTGGGGAAATGTTCAACAGAATGCTTAATTATTTGAAATATGCAAAACCAGGCATGGTCAATCCCCAATAATTATTTTATAACTAGCAAATAATTTTCCATTTATGTAAGAGATGCCTCTATTTATTAAACACCTGTTATGTGTTAAGATTTCACTGGGCAGTCTACCTATATAACTTTATTTAATCCTTAAATCCTCTGAGGTTAATCTTCTTACTTAGCAAATGAAAATACAGGATATCCCGTTAGATTTGAATTTCAGATAAACAATGAAGAATTTTTAATATAAGTATGTCCCATGCAATATTTGAAACATAACTACCCCAAAACATTATTTGACTTTTATCTGAAATATACATTTAACTGGGCATCCTATATTTTATCTGGCAACAACGTTATTATCCTAGTTAAATGATGATCCATTTTCATGCTACAATCTTGGCCAAACTCTTCTCAGGCATTATTGGGTTTTACCCAAAGAGTGTTATAACTAGATTAAGCCAAGCTTCACAGAAGGATTGAGACATTTTTAATGTGTCTTGTGGCTCAGGAATCCTCACTCCCTGTCTTCCCAGCTCACAAAGTTATACTGAACTGGGGTCTTTGAAAGGCCCTACTTTGTTTTCCCAAGACCTGTGCTAAGCTGCCTCATGCACTCTCAAACTGCAATATGACAGATTAGCCAGGGTTTAATGCATCTGGAGTCAGGCCACCCTAGTGAAGCCTCTGGTTTATAATCAACCTGTAAGCACAAAAACATGGTGAAGCCAATGCCTGGTTTAAAAGGCTGATGCCAGAGGAAACCTTAGAGCAACTAATGTTATACCCTAGACTCTCAGCCCACCTCTCTCAGGTCTCTCAAGAGAAAGATTTTTTTTTTTTTTATTTAACTGATATTTATGTTGCATTCACTGTGCTAGGCATGGCTTTGTATATTCTACTCTTTTGATCTCCAGAAAACCCTATAATGTAACTCCTGTTATTACTCCAATACTACAGAGCAGGAACTGAGAAACAGAGGGCTTAAATAATGTCCCCACGTCACACAGCTAGTAAATTATGAAGGCAGGATTCAAACCCAGGCAGGCAGCTCTGGAATCCCTGTAAGCAATGTCACCTCGAATTCCATTTATGGGAGAATTTTGGGAACAGAACAAGCATTCTCTGCACATGTGAGAAAGCACATGATCCAGTCATCATTTCCAAAACTGTTTTATAAACATCATCTCCTTCGGATCCTGGAGCAACTGGATGAGGTACAAAGGGCAAGTATTAAGTATTACTATTGCTATTTTTGCAGATGAAGAGAATAAGGGTGAGAGGTGATGCATCACTGGCCCAACATTAGTAAATTAGGAAACACTAAACCTTATAATCTAAGCCAGATTCTCCTTCCACTCTATGTATGCTCAATATGGCAATTAGAAATGGAACCTAGAAAATGCTAAGAATTATTATTTTGTTCAGATTTAGACTGGATTTCGGAATGCAGGCATGTCTTTAAGTCTTGAATTCCAAGGAAACTGAAGCAGGGCTCTGCTCAGTGAAGCAGTAAACGAGGAAAGGGAAACCATCACTCTGGATTTGCTCAGTGGTTTGCGGGTGGCTTGGTGGATACGCCAGAATGGGAGACTTGGGCGTTGTTACAAAGGAAATCCCTAATTTGGAAACTGTGATACCACGTGCAATCATAAACGGAGAGCTAAGACCCCACTCATGCCAACTGGAGGACTTTACTACCAAAACTCTGATCTGCTCTTAAAGTGCCTATGGGTGAAAAAGGTGATTATAGGTGAATGCACCACAGTTTAGAATGCTGGGTACCTCACTTTCCAAAAGTTAGTTTTCTAAGCACCAAGTTTTATTGCTGGGAATTCACGATGGCCTGGTATTAAGTACTGAGATGATAATGGGTTTAGATCTAAAACAAAAATGAGAGAGCTTTTAAGTAGAAAAAGACATTGGTATTTATAATGTATATTCTAGAGAAAAGGCAGCAATAAATGACTTTTTAGGAGGAGAGTAGAAACCAGCTGTGAAAGTAGCTACTTTTGTTGAACTCGATGTGAATCGCTGTCTGCAGAACTGTCCCGGAAGAGAAGGTGAACCGCTGGGCCCCATCGGCGCTGCGATCTTGGAGATGACAGAGCAAGCAACACGCCTGCTAATGAGACCTCAGAAGTGTCTGATCATCTCTTCTAATTGCTCTAAATAATTGGAGATCCGCGTGGCCTGGCCTCGCCTTCCGAAGACGGTCAATTCAAATATGCAAATATAAAATTATTTGAGTACCGCTCTAATTGGAGTCTGCACTACCCATTATTTGCTGAAGAACAAAACAATATGACTAAAAACATTGACTATCAAATCCTTCACTTACTTTAAGCTTCACTGAGCTCCCCAAATTACCACAGGCAGTCCTGCCAGGGACCGCTTTACAAGAGAGTTGATGACCCCTAATTAAGACACAAGGAACTTCTAGTTATGTTAATATTTGAAATTGAAATTGGTTTGACCTATGCAATTCCATTCAAATGAAACTCAGATCCAGGCACCTTCTAATTGACAAAATGTCCAATAACCCATTAAATATACTGCAAATTCAAGTTCCATCCACCACCACCACCACCACCACCATCACCACCACCACCACCACCACCGCCCTGAGTTGATTGCATTATATTAATAGAATGGCTAATCTAAAATATCATACCCAGTGACATGGTTTTCTGGAGAACTTTATCCAGCAAAGGATGTTGAATTGGCATTACTAGTTCTTTTTCCCACCAGGAGTTGAGTCCCCAGTGAACATTTTTGTTGGGCTACTCTTAGCTGGAGTAGCCGCTCTCAGTCTCTCTCTACTTGTCTTCTCAACACACTCTTCTCTTTTGACAAGAGTCTCATCTTCCCTCCTCTCCCTGTCCTTGTCTTCGTCCTTCCTTGTGCTCCAAGCAAGACACCTTCCCCTTCACTGACCACCCTGCTAACGACTTGGAGGGTTTTTTTTGACCCATTGTTAGCCAATTCCTGCATCTGCCTTAGTAATACCCAGTCCCTTTTGCCACAACTTCCTAGATGAAGTTACAAAACCTTGCCTTCTCTTTTAATTTCTGTCAATTCCATCCTATCTCCTATCTTCCTCATCCTCAGACAAAATGTAAAGTAAAACTCTAAACTTTTATCAACCACATTCTGGTTTACTGGCTCCACCATTCTTATCTCTGCTAAATTGCTTGAAAGAGTAGTTGCCACCCCTGCCATTATTTCCTCATCCCCCAGTGTTCCTGGTCCTTTGACAATCTGTCCTCCAGCCATACATTAGCAATGGGCTCTCTATTGAAATTAAATGCTAAAGAACTCCTGCTTTGGAGTCAGATGCCAGGAGCTGGGATCCTGGTTGTCCCAAGGGTTAAGGCTGTTGAGTCTTTGAATACATAATTTCTTTTTCTTCATCATAAAATAGGGTTACGATAAATCCTGATGTCCCACAGGGTTACTGTAAGGACTAAGTGACACAGGACTTAGCTACTGGTCCCATCTCGTGCTAGAAGTTGTGTATTTTTTATTGCTGTTATGCTGAGGGGCCAAATTCTGTAATCTTTCTCAATTTTCATCCTCTTTAACTTATCTATACCATTTGCTTCAAAATGATTTAAACTACTGAAATATTCTCCTTGCTTCTCTTCCATGACAAATGCTCATTGAATTCTGCTCTTATCTCTGTTGGTTTCTCTTCTGTCTTCAGTGGAGCCAATTCCTCCCTCCCAAAATACAGACCATCTTCAGGAGTGCAGTCAGCTGATCTCCTGCCCCTCCTACACTGTTTTCCCTCGTGATCCCCCCATGACCAGAACTCCCATTATCCCTGTCTTATCCATGGGTCACTCCCAAATGTGGAGGACCAGGCTCAGTCTCTCCCATAAACTATCTGCTGAACAGATCCTGACACACCAGCATATCATACCAGCAAGTTAAAACTAACATAATAAAAACCAAACATCTTTTCCTTCCTTCCCTCCATAAAGCCCATCCCATTCTCCCTTATTTCTGCGAAAGCCACTACCAACTCCCAGGCCCCCAGGCTATGAAACGGAGAGCCATCCCTAATTCCTCCTACTCATGTACCTCCCTACTCCCAAAGTTAATTTCATCTCTTAGAGGAGATACTTAGTGTTGTACTGCACTGAGAATTGTTACCCTGAATCCAAGCAGACGGTTGGAATAAGAAGAAAAGAAATCTTGGAAGAAAATGTTATTTTAGAGATTATAATGGCTGCAAAAGAATTAAGGAAAACAAAAGTTTCATTTAACACCTACCATGTTTCAAAAACTGTATTACGTGGGGGGTTTCTTCCTATATAATTTTTTAAAAGGCATTATTTTAAGAAGGAAGGGAATTTTGCAAAACTGAAGTTCTGATGATAAACTGGGAATGTCCTGGATGTAGGAAATCAAGGAGCAATATCTACAAAGATGAGAAGGACTGTCCAAGTGATCATTGAGTGGGCTGGGGCTACTCAAAGACATGACAGCAGAAGGAAAGAGGGACTCAAAGCCAGCAACACCATCTCAGATTATGGTGTTCTGAAATTCTGAGGTTCAGAAACCCAGTCTTTAAAAAATTCCCACAGTCAAAAAGGAAGGGCTGGAGTTTAGTGTCGTACTCTGCTGAGAAGGAGGTCAGTGTATGTCACAGGTGATGGAAAGAAATTGGAACTACCTGAGTGCCTAGTTGGCATCCATCTCTTCTGTTCAGAGTCTGCTTTGGCCTTAAAAGACTCAGTGCTATGATCAAACTGATGCCTGAGCTGGGTGGTGGTTGACATTGACTGAATACTTACTCGGTGTCATACACATCTCATTTCATCTTCACAGCCACTCTCTGAATGAGAAAGTTGAGTTTCCAGATAAAGGAACGAGACTCCACAGGATGCTCACAGCACTCAGCTATTAAATGGCAGAGCCAAGCTTTGTGCACTGTGGACTCAGAAAACCAAGGGGTTAACCACTCTGTCACGCCGCTTCCCGTGTCTATTATCTCTACCAACTCAGCTCTAAGACTGGGACATTTTTGATCACTGAGTCATCAGCAATCTGGGGAGATAAGAAGAATAGGAAAAAGAATTGAGACTAATGAAGGACACACATCCCAATTTTCAAAAGGAAGACCAAGGTCAATTTTACAAAATGACAACTTCTAACATGATTCATGAATCAGTTGTTACATAGATTGTTTGTAAGGACTTAAACAGGACATGGTTAATACTAGCAGCACAGATTCTTCAAAAACAGTATGTCAGACTAACTTCACTTCCATTTTTTTAGCCATGAGTTGACAAGATGGGAGAGTTGGGAGATTGCTTTGTGGGAAGATATTAAATTACAAATTTTATTTAAATATAAGGCTATTGTGAATTTCTATTTCTTCTTGTGTACATTCTCCTCATTTGTGTTTTTTAAGACTTTATTTCTCTTAATTTACCTGATTTCTTGATATAAAAATTGTGCCTAATGTTTTCTTATGTTTCAAGACTGAAGGATCTATAGTATTGGTTTTATTCTTTTATTCCTAATATAGTAATTTCTGTTCTTTGTTTTCTTGATACTTCTACCTAGAGAATTATCAATATTATTTTTTTCAGTGAAACAAGTTTAAATTTAATTTTTCAATTTTTTGTCCATTTCTATTTCATTGGTAACTACTCTGATCTTTTTTATTTATTTTCTTTTCTTAATTTGAGTTAAATTTACTTTTATTTTTCTAGCTTCTTATGATGGTGGCTTATATCATTTATTTTAAACCTTTTTTCCCCCTAATGTAAGCTTTGAAAGCTAACAATTTCTGTCTAAACACTACTTTACCTCTTATACATTTTTATATGTTGTGTTGTCAGTATTATTTCATTCAAAATTCCCAAATTTGACCCATGGGTAATTTAATAATATGTAGCTTAATTTTCAAATATTCGAGGATTTTTCAGATGTCTTATTAGTGATTTCTAATATAATTCTGATGTGGTCAGAGAGCACACTCTGTATTATTTCAAGTCTTTGAAATCTATTGAGGTTTAGTTTATTGCCCAAAATGTGATCTGTCATGGTGAATATTTCATGTGTCCGATAAAAGAATATGTTTCTGTTGTCAGTCATTCTATAAATGTAAATTATGCAAATTTGGTTAATAGTATTGCTCAAATATTTTATAGACAATAATTTTCATCTAGTTCTATCAATTTCTGAGAGAATGGTACTAAGATTTCCAAATATAACTGTAGCTTTGTTTAGTTCTCCTTTTATTTCTAAAAGTTTGCTTCCTGCATTTAGATACACTGTAGTAGGTACACATACATTTAAGACTATGTCTTGACAATTTGATCATTTAAAAATATTCTCTTTATCTCAGGTAATACTTGTTGTCTTGAAGTCTGTTTTGTTGATATTCATATAGCCACTCGTGTTTTTTCATTTCCAAATATTAAGGGTGAACAAAGGTTTTTGTTTCAGGGATACCTTTTATAATGTTTAAGTCAGTGCTTTTAGTGTGCCTGTCACCCAAATAGTTTTCATTGTACCTGATAGGTAGGGTTTTACCCCTCTCTTCTCCCCTATCCCCCTTCTTGAGTTACTATGGCCTTTACATCGCTTTCTGCCCATGTGTGCCCATCGATTAGCTCCCAATTATTAGAGAGTACATATGGTGCTTGTTTTTCCATTCCTCAGACACTTCACTTAGGATAATGGTCTCTAGCTCCATCCAAGTTGCTACAAAAGATGTTATTTCATTCCTTTTTATGGCTGAGTAGTACTCCATGGTATATACATACCACAATTTTTTTTTTTTTATTTTTTTTTTTTGAGACAGAGTCTCACTCTGTTGCCCGGGCTAGAGTGAGTGCCGTGGCGTCAGCCTAGCTCACAGCAACCTCAAACTCCTGGGCTTAAGCGATCCTTCTGCCTCAGCCTCCCGAGTAGCTGGGACTACAGGCATGCGCCACCATGCCCAGCTAATTTTTTCTATATATATATATTTTTAGCTGTCCATATAATTTCTTTCTATTTTTAGTAGAGACGGGGTCTCGCTCTTGCTCAGGCTGGTCTCGAACTCCTGACCTTGAGCGATCCACCCACCTCGGCCTCCCAGAGTGCTAGGATTACAGGCGTGAGCCACCGTGCCCGGCCCATATCACAATTTTTTATCCACTCACAAATTAATGGGCACTTAGACTGATTCCCATCTTTGCAATTGTGAATTGTGCTGCAATAAACATTTGAGTGCAGACGTCTTTTTGATAAAATGACTTATTTTCCTTTAAGTAGATCCCCAGCAGTGGGATTGCTGGGTCAAATGGTAAGTCTACATCTATGTCTTTGAGGAATCTCCACACTGTTTTTCCACAGAGGTTGTACTAATTTGCAGTCCCACCAATAGTGTATAATCATTCCTTTCTCTCTGCATTCTCACCAGCATCCATTGTTTTTTGACTTTTTAATAAAGGCCATTCTGACAGGGATAAGGTGAAATCTCACTGTAGTTTTAATTTGCATTTGCCTGATGATTAGTGACGTTGAGCATTTCTTCAAGTGTTTGTTGGCCATTTGTCTATCTTCTTTTGAAAAACTTCTGTTCATGTCTTTTGCCCACTTTTAATGAGGTCCTTTGCTTTTTTCTTGCTAATTTGTTTGAATTCTTTGTAGATTCTGGATATTATCCCTTTATCGGATATTGAAAATATTTTTTCCCATCCTGTACACTGTCAATTTGCTCTATTGGTTATTTCTTTTGCTGTTCAGAAGCTTTTTAATTTAATCGAGTCTCATTTATATATTTTTGCTGTTACTGTATTTGCCTTTGGTTGGGGTCTTAGTCATAAATTCTTTGCCTAGGCTAATGTCTAAAAGAGATTTTCCTACATTTTCTTCTAGAATTTTTATGGTTTCATGCCTTACATTTAAGTCTTTTATCCATCTTGAGTTAATTTTTGTATATGGTAGAGATAGAGGTCCTGTTTCATTCTTCTGCTTGTGGCTATCCAGTTTTCCCAGCACCATTTATTGAATAGGGCTTCCTTTCCCCAGTGTATGTTATTGTCCACTTTGTTGAAGATCAGTTGGTTGTAGGTAGATAGTTTTATATCTGGGTCCTCTATTCTGTTCCATTGATCTAAATCTCTACTTTTATACCACTACCATGCTCTTTTGATTACTACAGCCTTGTAGTATAATTTGAAGTCTGGTAATGTGATGCCTCCATCCAGATTTGTTCTTTTTTCTTAAGATTGCTTTGACTATTCAGGCTCTTATTCAGCTCCAAATGAAGCATAAAATTATTTTTTCTAGATCTGTGAAATGTGAAGCTGGTGTTTTGATGGGGATTGCATAGAATCTGTAAATCACTTTGAACATTATGGACATTTTAACAATATTTATTCTACCAATCCATGAGCATGAGATATTTTTCTATTTGTTTGTGTCATCTGCAATTTCTTTCTTCAGTGTTTCATAGTTACTCCTATTTTCCTGTGATTAGTATTTGCATGTTTTATCTTGCCTACCCTTTTTATTTAACCTAGACATCTCTACATTTAAAGTGCATCTCTTATAAACAACATATGGTTGAGTTTTGCTTTTTTAAAATAAAGTCTTATAATCTTTTCCTTTAATTAATGCCTTTATATTTAATAAAATGATTGAATGGTTGAGTCTACTATCTTACTATTTGCTTTCTTTCATGTCAGAAGTTCATTGTTCCTTTTTTTCTCTCTTTCATACCTCTTTTTGGATTCACTTGGTATTTTTTAATATTCTATCTTATCTTCTCTATTGGATGTTTAGAGCACCTTATATTATTTTTCAATAGTTGCCCTAAAGATTACAATATATATCATTAACACAATATAACCTATCTTGAATTAATGATATAATGCTTCACATATAATATAAGAAACTAGCAAAAGTATAATTAGATTTACCTTCTCCCATCCTCTGTATTACTATTTTCATACTTTTTTCCTACATGTTATAAATCATGCAATACAGTTTTATTATTCTTGCTTAAAGAGAAGTTAAGAATTGAGAAAAGAATCTTTTACCTTTTTCCACATACATTTCAGTTATACCACTCTTCATTTCTCCCTAACTAACCAGATTTCCATCTATTAACATTTTTCTTCTGCCTGCCTAATTTCCTTTAGCACTATTTGTAGTATAGATCTACTAGTGATAAATTCTCTCAGCTTTTGGTTATCTAAAATTAGTCCTTATCTTGTTTTTATTTCCTTAGTAAACTTCTGGTCAATATAGAATTCAAGGTTGATCTTGTTGTTATTTTAGTATTGTAGACATTCCATTGTCTTCTGGTTTATATATTTTTTAAGAACTCCAAAGTAACTCATCATTATTCCTATGTGTCCAATTTGTTTATTTTTTTCCTCTGGCTGCTGTAAATTTTCTCTTTACCTTTAGTTTTTAGAAATTTTATTATGATACTTCTAAGAGTGATTTTTCTTTGTATTCATTCTGTCTGGGTTTATTGAGCTTCTTGAATCTGTAGGTTGCCATTTTTAATCAAATTTGAAAAGAATTTGGTTGTTTTTCCCTTCTTCCTTCTTTCTTCCTTCCTTCCTTTCTTGTTTCCTTTTCTTCTCCAGTCTCTCTCTCTATTGTTTAGGATTTCAATTAAAGATATATTAGACCCCTTGATATTGAACCACAGGTCACTGAAGCTCTCTTCACATTTTTCCAGTCTTTCCTCCTCCTCCCCTTCTTCCTCCTTCTCATCATCCTCCTCCTCTTCTTCCTCCTTCTTCTTCTTCCTCATCTCAGTGTTTCAGTTGGGTAGTTTCTATGGATCTCTATGTGAATTCACTCCTTTTTTCTTTCCATGTTTTCCAATCTGCTGTTAAGCCCATCTAGGGAAATTTTTATTTCTGACATTTTATTTTTTAGGTACATACATTTTATTTTGTGTGTTTTTTTTTTTTTTGAGAGGTTATCAGCTGATAGCACCAATCAGTTCATTCATTATGTCCATATTTTTCTTTAAAACTGGAACTTCATTAGAACTCCATCATCTCTCAATGCTCTGTGTCCTCTGGAATATCCATTCATTCCACAGTCCACAGTAACCCCAGGCCTCATGGAGGTTTGTCTGTCTTTACAGAGCTTGGTATTTAACCAAAAACTCCAAGGAACCTCTATTCTGGTGTATGGAACTCCTTCTCTGTGAAGTCCCCTTCTCTTCAGTACTCCTACCAACAAGTCCAGTTGCTGAAGCTGCCCCAGACTCCAATCTCTGTTTCCTCTGCCCGGTGTTGGCTACACTTCCCTGCATCACAGGTAGGAAAGTGTCCTCAGGCAAAAGACAGATGAATGTGGGGTTCACTGCGGGTGTGTTCCTTCTTTCAAGGAACATAGTCTTGCATTGTCTGTAGAGTGCAATATCTGAAAATAGTTGCTGCATGTGTTTTTCTTAGTGTTATTAGTTGGCAACTATGTTCAAAACCCATTAATTAATTCATCATGGCTACAGCCAGACCTCTTAGTTAACATTTTATTAATAATTTGTATAATACTCCATAAAGCTTATCAGAATGCTGGAGGAATGACTACAAGACAATGAGGCTAAGGCAACATACTGCCTGTATTTCCTGGCTCAATCACTGAATAACCATGTGACTTTGAGTAAAATAAAAGCTCCCTAATCTAAAATTATTTTTTCCTTAAAGTGAGAAAAAGGTCAATTGTCAGATCAAGGTTTTCATAAGATTATAAGCTCTAATACATGGAAAACCTTAACATGGTGCTTGATAAATAGTAAGTGCTCAAAAGAGTTTGTTCATCTTATAATTATTATATTTATTATTACTACTGTTTTCTCAAGAAATATCTCAATATGCAATTGCTAAAATATAAAAATTTTTAAAAATGAATAAAAGCAAGAGTAAAGAGATATGTGGCTTATCAAAGACACATTAAAATATATAGGGCTTTTATGAGAATTCCCATTTATTATGTGCTAATAGGATAGTGTAGCTAAAATGGTGCATTGTATCTACATATATTATATTTCATTATTCTTTGTACTGTAGTTTTTTACCACGTCATGTAGTCATCAGACTGACCAAAATGTCCACTAAAGAGGCCCTTCTTCTAGCTGTAAGGAGAAAGAAACAAGTAACATATTTTGGAAAACCCATCCGAATTACACCAGATTTCTCAACTGAAACCTTACAAACAAGAAGAGATTGGGGCCCCATTCTCACTCTTTTATTTGTTCTTCTGAAGAAAATATTATCCTTAAGCTCCAGAATATCATTGTATGGGACAAATATTTATTAAATGGTTATAAAATAAATTAATGGATAAAAGTAAATGCAATTTTGGTTTATTATTTCTAAAAAGCTCTCTACCTTCCCTTATTACCCAACTTAATTTGCATTTTGAGGTTTTCCCTCTTCTCAGTGTAACCTGTTTCTGTTTGCTGCTCCTGGTGGAGGCTAGAGTGAAGATGTAAGGTCAACACTCATGGAGTTCCCAGTCTAGAGACACAAAGGGGCCAGTAAAAGCAATGCAAATACAATCCGTATCAGCTGGAATGGCAAAGCCACTAGAGCTCAGATCACTTCTTTCAATTTATGACTTTTAATTTCTTAGGTTTCTGGGGAATCTTATTGGGCTCATAACCCTTTCCTTCTTCCTTGCCTTCCTTACTACTCCTTGGCTTTGTGACATTTCTGCAGCTGCTTGGAATCCTCTGCCCTTGATAGTGAGTGTGGCACCAGCCACTCTTCCATTCTGCTTCAAAAACCACCATGCTGGGCTGGGAGACCTGCCCCCATCTCCATTCCTGTTATTCTGGAGTAGTGGTAGTAAGAGGCATTTGTATTAGTTATCTATTGATGCATAACAAATTACTCTAAAACTTAATAGCTTAAAATATTTATTTTTATCCCACATCCTGTGGGTCAATACTTGACTAGTGAAGGATCTATGCTTCCTTCTTTTCACTCAATTTCTCTTGAGTTTGCAGCTAAAGCCCTGGCTCAATGATGCTATTATAGAAGAAGTCCAGGGTTGCACTTCATGTGGAACAGAGACAGCCTGGATACCATCCAAGGAAAACAACCATACTAGCAAGGAAACCTGCAGTTATGTCACATGCCAAAGGGCTGGACTGGGAGCTAGGGAAAAGAAAACTTACCATGGAAAGTCAGGAGTGCTCTCTTCAGATATTTGAAGAACTATTATATCACGTAGATGTATTCAGCACTGTACAACCAGGGCGCATGGGTGGAAACAATGAGGAAGATTTTGCCTCACTCTAAGGAAAAAGATTAATATTGTCCAAAGATGGTGATGGCTGCATTGAGAGGTGGTGAGAATGCCATCAGGACATCAGATCCTGGCTGGCCACCTGCCACCAGTATTCTAGGGGAGATTCAGGGGCAGAACATGACAGGGAGGTCTGATCTATAAGGTCATTTTTAATGTAGTTCTGTGATCCAATCAATTCTGAGCCAATTCCTAATCAATATTACTCTTGTAATGACTCCAGTTCTTAGCTCTCTACTATCAATAAGATCGAACTAATATTACCAGTTGTCTGGAATGCTACAAAAGCTTTCCTCCAATCCTCCACACATGAATCTATCAGATAAAGTTTCCAGAGGTGTATTCTACTCATGACGTTCCTCCTTAGCCAACATTTCTTGATGGTTTCTTTTTATCCTTGGAATAAAAGCCAAACCCCCTAGTCAAACAAAACCAAGCCCCGACCTCCATCCCCTAGCTTCCTGCTACTCTTCTCCTGTCATGGCATTAGCCTGGACACCTCATCACTCACCAAGTAGGGCAGGCATGTTACCACCACCAGGCTTCTACCTGACCAAAAATGCAATGATGAGACCCTGGCCCTCCATTCCAGGGCCTCTTCATTTAGTGCATGGTCTGGGACAGAGGCTCAGAAAACTAAAACACAAAGTTTAATATCCTGGGAGTGGAAAAAGGCACAGTCTTGGAAAATCAAGAAAAATTTTATTTCCTGTCTCAGAAAATCAAGGAAAATTTTATTGAAGAATTTGTGGAATTTGAACAGGTCGAGATGGAGCCAGGATTCCATTGGACTTTTTGGCTGGAAAAAATAGATATTTCCTCCAACATTTCTAAAGGAAAGAGGGAGAACATGGGTTCTTTGAGTCATCAGTATTAACAGGACCGGTCAATGTTGAGAGACCATAGCCATTTTTATTCTTGAGTGTTCCAATAACTAAAATATGAAAACATGGTTACAGAATTATTATATGTTTTAAAATTTTATGATAAACAAATTAATGTTTTTATATAGACACACAGATTTAGTGTAAACTACGGATATTGTCAAAAGTCTAAATGTTGAGTCCTTTTATGCATGTAAGGTCCAGAGAAAATACTCTTTCCAGTCCCATCACAGACCAAGAGAGCAAACAGATGCTTCTCAGAAAGACCCTGGATTTCCCGAAGTAGTATGGTATAGTTTAGTTATTTCCACTTATACTAACATCAGAAAAGGAAGAGAGAAAGTAGAAAGAGCACAGAGAGTTCCAACAGGAGAGGACCAGATGACTCTGGCAGGACAACAAAGGACTCTGGGCTTCCGACCCTTTTTTTTTTTTGCATTGAGGGGATTGGCCAAGATGTTCTTTAAGATTCCTTAAATTCTAACATTTAAAATTGTGTCAACTTTTTAGGCATAGCTAAATAAGTATAAAAACTCCACTAGTGTAATAATTAAAGATACACCAATTTGAAAATGTTTTAAGAAAAAATTTTACAGTCAGTGTTTTCTTGCAAATGGCAGAGTAACTAACAGAATATATATATGTTAATAGCTTACAAATTATCTCAAAATAATTCACAACCATTGAAAGCATTCATTTAACAATCAAATAGACAAATGTAGGTTTGCACATGGAGACAATTCATTTGTCATAGTAGTGTCTATGAAACACAGATTTCCATCCAATGCGATCACATAGTTTTATAATCTCAAATCAAATTTCATCAAAATCCACTGAAAATATCCCCAAAAAACCTCATTGGACACTTTTTATTTGGTTTCAAGAAGGTAGATCAAAGCTAATGTATAGATTCAATTATTTAATAGTGAGTGACTTTTGTCAAAATTTGTCAATACTTTCTAAGGATATTGTGAACAGACAGAAAAAAGCAAAATGTCATGCAACGAGCTGCAACAGCTTTGATCAGGCAATGAGCTTTTTAGCTTTAAATTATGTGCTCAAAATTTCCTATTTCCTCCACCTAACATTTAGATCTCTTCTTTCCTTTCTGGGTAGAGTAGCCTTTGAAATATGGTCAGATTCACTTTTGAAATTTGGAAATATCAAATTATAATAAAGCTTGTTAGTAAAGTTTTCCATTTTACATTGTTTTATAATAATTATAAGATTCAAAGTTAAAAGCAGATATAAGTTGATCTTACCACTTAATGCAGTGAACACTAAACATGAAATAAATATTTAACAAATGCATGTAAAATTGGCCTTTTGCTTTTTTGTTTGTTTGTTTGTTTGTTTGTTTTAGTTTTAAAACTTAGTTACCAGAAAAGGCACGGGCTCAATCAGGAACATCACAGCTTTGTTTCACTTACATTTTGTATGTTTCATGGAAATTGACCATCACAATAAGAAAATATTTACTAGGTTAAATTCACTTAAGAGCAAAGATTGGTTTGTTAAGTACCCTACCAAATTATTTTCAGAATACAGACTGGGAACATGCTCTGGAAAAACATCCAAGTATTTAAACACACAGTAATTTATGTTGATTTCTATTGCCAGCTATTACTGCTCGATGCTCAGCATTACATCCTGTGTCGAGGTGGGCAAGGTAATGAACCATTAAGTCTGGCCCGGGTTGAAGAACAAGCCTCGTCTCGGCTCCGTGCCCACGAATGAACATACGTCAGGGCAAAGCCAAACCGGCAGCGTCTGGCATTTTTTCCTGGCGGTGGCCACAGCTGACCATTTTTTTTAATATTCTAAATGTGAACATGTTCCAATAACTCAGGTTAGTTCTGCCTTATAGATGCAAGACAGATCCTTTGGCTTGTCTCTGGCCGAGGTTTCCCTGCAAACTTCCTGGCATGCTTTAGAATGAAGACTTAAGACAAAATTTGAGACACATCTCTCAGCAAGACTTTACTGTCAGCTGGTTGAACAGAATGAACTTCCTTCTCCCACAGGTAGTAAACAGATCTTTAACTCTCACTAGCACATTTACCAGTCTGATGAGACATACTTTAAATTATACAGGACAAGGGACTTCTATCTTTCAGACAGCTGTCCTGGAAGCTCTAGCCATAAATGCCACAAAACTTAACTAAACTCACAACCTCTTAGGTTTCAATAAGCCGGCCTACTTTTCTATGGTCATTTCACAAAAATACTGAACTTTAGGTTATGGCCTGTCACGTAGGTGGGTATTTATAAGTATGCTCTCAATTTTAGCATAAGACCAAGTTCAAGGATAAAGTTGATCGGCTTCCAGCATGTTCCTAAATGTCTAGACATTCACATTTCTTTGTAAAGAAAAGCTTTATATTGTAAAGGTAAGACTCAGCAGCCCGATAGGCAGGAGAATAGAATGATTCTTTTGGGAACCAAAGGACCAGAGGCTTTTGTGTCTCCTTTTCTCTTCCAGAGGAGGCTACAAACAAAATTGTAGAGTATGGAAAATTGATATCCAGTGGCTCCTGTCTTCTTCCAGGCTCTTTCCTCACGGGTTGGTTCTGTTTCTATACTACCTCTTCCCACTTCCCTTCCAGTAATCTCTCACACTCCCTATCTTTGATCAGAACCTTATCTGAGACGAAGGTGTTATACCAGTCATTCACACCTAAGTGTAAACTGAAGTAGATGTCTTGTGTTGATAATTGTGTTGCATGTCATCTTCCTTTACTAAAAGGAATTTTTGGTATCAGAGTGGAAAGAAAGAGTTAAGATAGAGGAGGAATTATTCAGCATCCTTGAACTTGAAAATTTACTCTGCGAACACGTAAGACCATCTCTGGACCACCTCACTCATTCACTCTTGTAGTCAATCTCTTGGCCAACAATTAGGATACAGTGAAATCTGGGGGAAGACTCTTGTGCATGATGAATATGGTATTTGCTACAGGAATTCATAGGAGGGAGATAACTTTCCCAGTTGAAAAAAATCCTGGAAGCCTTCATGGAGGAAGTAGGATTAGTGTTGAGCCTTGAAATATACATTTGAAGATCTCCCTCTGTTTCTGCAGTTGTGAAATACTTATGGTGAGATTTAACTAGAGCAAGGTTCATGGAAAGACCTGACTAAGATGCTCCACTGGTTGACTGCTGGAGTTTGGAATTTGTGGAGAAGACAGAAGCACAGATAAGTCCTGACCTCGCCCTGTGTCATTTCAGAGGCCACCTCCAAAATATCCACCTAAGAGCAGGCTTTCCCTCCTGTCATCAGGTGTCTACCAATTTATGTGCCCTTTGGCACAACTCCCTAAGCCTAAGGCCACCCCTGAGGAACTAGGAGAGGCTGTCTAGTCCATATCCCTAGACTAGATCCCATAGCTGGTAGACAGGCAGTGGCCTGAGAGGCACTAAGAGTTAGGAAAAGTAAACACATCATCGAGATTTTGACAGTGTAGAAACCAGAGCAGACAAGGTGCACACCCTTATTTATCACATTTTCACTGAACAGCTCTTCCATGCTGGGTGCTGGTGCTATCACATCTGTTATGGGTTGGATTGTTATAGGTACAACCAAATTCATATGTGGACGTTCTAACCCCCGGTACTTCAGAGTGTGACCTAATTTAGAGATGGGGCCATCACAGATGTACTTGGCACAGATGGGGTCTTAGGATGGGCCCCTACTCCAATAGGGCTGGTATCCTTATAAAAAGGGGAAAATTGAACACAGAGATGCACACACATCGGGAGATGGCCACGTGAAGATGAAGACAGAAATGCAGTGATGCTTCTACAAGCCAAGGAACACCAAAGCTGGCTGGCAGCTCAGGAGAAGCTGGTCTGGAACAGATTCTCCCTCACAGCCCTCAAAAGGAACCAACCCTTCCGACACCTTGATGTCAGACTTCTGACCTCCAAACAATGGATTTCTGTTGTTTAAACCAACCAGTTGGCAGCACTATGTTATGGCAGCCCCGGGAAACTAACCCATAATCACATAATGTATAGTCCACCTTCTTGGGCACTTCCAGGCTGGAGAGAGCCAGGAGGACTCAGCTCTGATCAGGGCTGGAGGGGGGCCGAGGTGGGGAGGAGGTAAGTCCAGGCTGTTGGTGTGAGTGCACAGGAGAGCACTGGACGAGGAGTCAAGAGTGCCGGGCTTACTTTCAACTTTGCCACTCTCCGGGAGACCTCAGGAAGTCACTACTTCCCAAAACTACAATTTCCTAAAGTAGTAGATAAAAGGTTTCTAAACCAGTACATTAAAGGTTTGAACAAGGTCATCTCTAAGTCCCTCCAGCTCTGCTATTTGCCTGGCTCCGTGCCTGTCCCAGGGACATTGCTAAAGCCGGGGAGGCCCAAATGCAAGGCAAGAGTTCCCCAAAGAGTCTCCAAAGCCTTTTGAACGTTCAAGGAGGGCTGGGTCTCGGCATATCTACCGATCTACTGTGTGAACATTTCATTGTCCATGGGCTTCACTTTATTATTCTGTTTTGTTGCCTCTAGCTGTGCTGTGCACGGGACTGAAATTGTTCACTCCTTAAAGGCAGGGCCACAGATGTGAAATTTTCATTCAAAAGCATGCGGCACACCACCCCATGAAGCTAGGTGCTTTGTAAAGGCCTATCTGGTAATGATTATTTTCAAAAAATGGCTTCAGAACATCACCTGGCTGGTATCTCTAAGATTTGCGTATTACTAAAGATCGCCCTTGAAAATTACTACCTTCCTCCCAGCCCACCACCTGCACTTCTTCCCCAGAATATTTCTTCTCCATAGTAATTATCACCCTCCCACACTTTATGTACTCTATATGTGATGTTTGCTTTCTGTTTCCCTTGATGATAATGGCAGCTCCATCAAGGTAGGACTTTTTTAGCTGCATTGATCACTGATGTATCTTTGGTGAAAATGACTGCTATGTTTTGAGTATGTCATCTCCAAGACTCTTGTTGAAACTTAATTCCCAGTGTGGCAGTATTGGGAGGTGGGGCCTGTAAGAGGTGATTGTGTTATAAGGGCTTTGCCCTCATGATTGGATTAATCCATTCATGGATTCCTGGATTAATGGGTTATTATGGGAGTGGGACTGGTGGCTTTGTAAGAAGAGAGACCAGAGCAAGTACGTGTGCTCAGCCTCTCTCTTTGTGATACCCTGTGCCATCTCAGGACTCTATAGAGAGTCCCCAACAGCAAAAAGGCTTTCACCAGTCATGGCCCCTCAACCTTGGACTTCTCAGCCTCCATAACTGTAAGAAATAAATTCATTTTCTTTATAAAGCAGTTTTGGAGATTCTGTTATAAGCAATAGAAAATGGACTAAGACAATGACTAAGGGGATCTCCTAAATGGACATCTGCAAACAGAAGTCACAGTCCTCCAGCACCCAGCTCAGGCCTTGGCACATGGTCAGTGTCTGGCAAGTGTTTGTTGAGTGAATACATGACTGCCCATCTCACCACAGATTTACAGCCTTTCCTGAGAGCTCCCTATGTAAAGACCTGGATTAGATTATCCAGAAAGTGAAAGGACTTAGTTCAGCTCATGTGAATTAGAGGTGAGAACTTATTGTCTTGGTAACCAACCTGCACAGTCTTAAGAAGCAGAACACCAGAAGTAGCTTGAGCACAGAGAGAGCTACCACAGAGCACTTGGACGGAGTGAAGTGGGGTGGCACAATTCTAAGATGGTCCCCAAGACATCCTCCCTTGGTGTACACAAGCTCTATAAAATCCCTTTCTCCATGTGTGGCCAGAACCTGTGAATATGATAAGTTGTCAGTCTTGGGACCATATTACATTATATGGCAGAAGGGAGAGTATTTGCAGTGAGCCTAACCCATCAGACGAGGCCTTCAAGAGCATTGACTCCAGCTGGCTGCAGAGGGAAGAGTCAGAGATATGCCCCTGCCAGCCTGGAGGAAGAAATTGCTGTGCTGTGAGCCCCCCTGGGGGGCCTCAAAGCAGAGAAGTGCCGGCTACCTCCAGAAGCTGAGAGACCTCCTGGGCCAACACCTGACAAGGACACAGGGACCTCTGTCAGACAACCCCAAAGAAATGAATCCACTAACGAACAGTGATCCTGGAAACGGATCCCGAGCCTCAGATGAAAACCATAGTGCCCTCAGGTGTAAAATCCTGAGCAGAAGACCCCCCACCCTGCCTAGACTTCTTACCTATAGCAACTGTGAGATAATAGATACAGATCGTTTTAAGCCACGAAGTCTGTGGTGATTTGTTATGAGACAATAGAAAACGAACACACAGTTAGCTGACTAGGTCACTTCTTAGTGGTTAAAAAGATGGCTAAATAAAGATTACCAAGGGCGTTGGGGCCCAGGGGAGTCATTGTTTCCTGGGTACAGAGTTTCTGTTGGGAACAATGAGAACGTTTTGGGTATAGATAGTGGTGATGGTTACACAGCACTCTGAATATATTTAGTGCCACGCAGTTGTAAACTTACAAATAGTTAAAATGATAAATATCATGTTATGTATATTTTGTCACAAGTTTTGAAAGAGAGGAAAAGATGAATCGATGAAGTGAAAAGCACACTGGATCACTCTACTTCTTTGCTTGAGGCTGAGGACATTCTTCTCAGACCCCGAAACTCAGCCCTATTCAAAATTAATTCTAATTAATTTTTTTTAAAATCCTTCAATTTAAAATAAATTCTATTTTATTTCAAAAATATTTCTTAAATATTCAAAAGTAAATTCTCTTTCAAATAAACATCGTGTCTTGCTGATTCCTGCCGTGGAGGTATTAGAGCAATCCACATAGATCAGTACGAGTGAAAAATAGCTTGAACCCTAGTAATCATCCTGAGCTTTGAAAGACAGGAAGGGAAGAGAGTTCTAGAGTTATGCACCCTGGAAAGATGAGGTGGGTCAGGTCAGAGAACGACATCCATAAGATGTGCCAGAGAATCTGCCAGAAATTTCCCTAAGCCCTGTGGCAGCTCAGGACAGACAGGTCACCACGGCAGCAGAGGGCAAGACCCGGACAGGAGGCAGAGGACACCAGCCAACCCACAGGACGGGAGAGGGGAGAAGCCGAGCAACCACCAGGAAGCTTTCTGTCCAAGGCCATTAACCTGGGCCCAGACGACCATGCCAGGGAGGAAGGCCCTGGGGAATAGAGACATGTAACACTGTGACGGGCTGGAATGCTCAGGACGGGGTGATAAGAATCTTAATTGGCCTTTCCAGAGGGAGAAGATGTCTAAGAGTCTAACTGTACATGTAGGTGCACCTGGGCATTGCAGATCATGGGGAAACACAGTTATCTCAGCACAGGCCTATGGTCTGATACGAAGCGCTGAACTCCCTTGGAAGGTGCAGTTCGTTGCCTTGGCCTGGGCAGCGTCCTCACCAACTCAACCTGGTGGTTCTTGCTCAGTTTCCTGACCTCCCATCCACCCCCACAACACTCACTCCATAACCCTCTTCCCCACGAACCATTTTGCCTTTTGCTTTCTTCTCCCATCCTACACCTCACCCTGCCCCATGTAGGGTCCTACGATTTATTAACAATAATAATAATGGCAGCAGTACAAAACCAGTGTCATTTACCGGCCGTCCACAGCGTGCACATCACAGACCTTGTCTCACTTAGTTCTCATGGAAGCTTTATGAGGCCAGTGAGGAATGAGCTTAGCTCAGAGAGGGTAACAAGTTGTCCAGTGTCACACAGCCAGCAAGTGGGTTATGGGTTTTAACTCAGACTTGTCTGACCCCAAGACCTGTGCTTTCTATTTAGGACATCTCAACTCTCCATTAACTCAACCCTCCTATGACAATGAACTTCACGGTGGGCCACAGTTTCTTTACATGGCCTTCTCTCCAGTGGTCCGCGAGCAGCACTTTATGTCAGAGGTAGGGGGGAAGCAGGCATCTGTCTGTCAAAAGGAGACACTAGC
This sequence comes from Varecia variegata, assembly GCA_028533085.1. NCBI lineage: Eukaryota > Metazoa > Chordata > Mammalia > Primates > Lemuridae > Varecia > Varecia variegata. Next base: position 7,254,901 of record CM052436.1, on the reverse strand, counting down.
GGTGGCCATGTGATGACCTACAGAAATTTGAAAAAAAGCATACACATTTATGCACATATTCCAATAAATCAAAAGATGAAAGGTCTTATGGCAAACATGATAGAAAACTCAAAATGACCGAATAAAACTCATTTGATTGGTGTGAGGTCTTGTCCTCATTTATAATAGCTCTCAATAAACATTAAGAACAAAACCAACACATGACATACTCATGCACAGAAAATATTCTGGACAGAACACAGAGTTGCTTCTCAAAAAAACTGAGAGCATTCATTCTTGCCAGGTGCTCCCTGAACATTTTAAATCCTCTTTGACTACAGTATCTCTTACTTAAAAAATAAAATAAAATAATGAAAGCTGTCTCTAGCTTACACAACACTCCCAATATTTTGAGTACCCGCAGTACCAAAATATATATATAAAATATATAAACACATTTGTAACCCTAGTTCTGCAAAGGTCCTTTATCTCTCAGATATTTTGCAATGGTTTCCATAACCTGGAATACTGCTTGTAAAATTTATCTTGACAAGCTAACAGATTTTCCCAAAGAGTTGCCAAGAATAATTTTAAAGAAAAAAATGGCTTAACCCAGTTTTCTTGTGTATTCAGGAAAAGACAGGATATACATTTATATCCTTAAGAAGTAAGTCATCCAACTTTTTTTTCCAACATGAGTTTAAACATGTTTGGAAGAAGAAAAATAACTCTACTAAATTATTAAAAATGCCATTTTATTTTGCTCTGATTGTCCCAGAATTGCTTAAAGATGGGGAAAATATAACTCTAAAAATGTAAATTATCAAATAATCATAAAAGTAAAATCATCATCGTGTCCTTTCTTTCAAAAGTAACAAATCTAATTGGGAATTGACATATTAAGAATGACATTTTCCATGTCTGGAATTTTTAAAGAAAGAGTGCTATAGATTAGATAATGTTTGAATAACTAAAACCTGATTTCTAAGCAGAAAAATCTCTTTTTCTTTGAAGCATTTCAACTTAAATGTTTCTAAAATCTGTCTTTTTAAAAAAATATATGTCCTAAAATATCAATTATAGTTCTGTGGTCCAACAAACAAATACATGTACACAGAACATCCCTAAAGGACACTGGATTTCACATCTGTACTTTTCTAATTTGTTTTCATGCTTCACATTTTCCTTCCTTGTTCCCTGAGTGTGCTGAGAAGCAAGACTGTGAAGGAAATATTTCTTTATGTGAGAGGGAGTCAGGGCTGAGAGGAGGTGCTCCCCTCGGTGCATGAGTTTTGTGACAGTGCTTTTTGTCAGGAATGTTGGAATTTTCACCCCCAAGTTTTAGGTCTTTGGGGGTTGAGGTTGTCATGCATGTGATGGCTGGACAGGGAGGAACAAGGAATAGAACCGAATGAACACTTTTGCCTTGCTCTGTAAAAGTTTATCTCCATCCGTAGAACAATGTTTCCTGTGACAAGCAGTTCAAAGCAATTCTGTCCAAAGGTGACAAGACGGTTCATAGCCGTCACAGAACAGACGACATAACTGCGTGGAAGGGCGCTGAGAGGCTCAGAGTGACTTGCATTTGGTTGACTTTCTGTGGAGTGGGAAGACTTTGTTTCTACAGGTATCCGGATTAAAAAATAAGGAGGACAAATGAAACTCTGAGAAGAAAAGCTGTCCCACGTGGCAGAAGGTGGGAAGGAAGCCAGACTGTCGGCTACACCACCGGGCAGTGATTCAGCACAATCTGGACGGAGGTTTGGCTTCCACTCGACTGTTATTTAGACACCCAAATGGCTAAAATAAAAAAAGTTTCAGTAGACAGCCATTTCTTCAATTAAAGGTCTGATTAAAGAAGCAATGACACAGTCAGCTAGGGCTTTGAAGACGTCTGAAAAAAGTAATGCTTTCAGAAATATCTGAGCTTCCTGCAGAAACAGAGCTAAGGTTACCCAATACACAGACCAAGTGTGTGCATGAGTCACACGCAAAGCAGGGAAGGGAGAAGGAGAAGAGACGAAAGGAATTGTTTAAGAATATAATACGTACTGTTTAAAAAATCAAACTCGCCACAGGAAACCTCAACAATGTGATGGACATTCTCACTTACTTTGCAGATTGGTGTTTTTTACTTTTGGATTCCTAACAGTCACAGAGAGGCCCTGAGCCTGCTTGTGTGAATGGCCTTTAGACATTTTAAAAACCCCACGTTTGGAAAGCAGGGAGAGAAAAGTGTGGGAGTGAGTAAACCACATCAACAAACAGAATTAGGGTGAGGAGAGTGAGGCACTAGCTTTGGGCACAAAACTTAAGGAGGCACCAAAAATGCAGAAAATCAAGATCAATAATGTTTTAATGCAATATTTTTAAAAACCAAAATCAATGTCCTGAATCATGATGAACAAAATATCAAAATTTTAAATAAAGATGGGATCGGCATCCCTGAGTGTCAGGCTCAAACGGGGCACACAGCTCAATACTCCTACTTGACTCTGTCGCTACTTAGATTTCAATATTTTGTCCATCATAAAACTTATTACTAATGCAGATTTTTCTGCATTAATTTTGATTTTCAAAAATACTATGTTAAACTACTGTTTATCTTGATTATAGAGGTTTTTTGTGCCCCCTTAAATGCTGTGCCCAAGGCAAGTATCTCACCGACCTCGACCCGGACACAAGTGAATAAAAACAAAAGATGAGGAAACCCCGTGGGTGTGTGTGCTCAGAACAGACAGAATCCCAGACACCACTTTATTTTAGAGACATTCCCAATATGTACCAACCACCAACACACCTGTGATTGTTTCTAAACTCATCCTGTTTGGGCGTTTCTAAATTAGCTCTAATACTTACTTTTTAATACAGGAAAGCAAAGCAAAAAAAAAAAAAAAAAAACCATTAGTTAGAAAAATATTGAGGAGGATTTCTAAACTACTATCTTAACTTCCATTTCAAGAGCAAAATTGTATTTTTTCAAAAAGACAGCTCTTCATCTCTCAGATTCCAAGACTCTAGTTGTCTGGGAAACTGTTATTAGGTGCTTGAATTTCTGAACTCACAGAGGCTAACTTTCCCTATATATTCTGCTTTAAAATCAATAAAGAATTATTTCAAAATGGCATAAAACTAGCATCGTGTTCACTTTTCTATTCCTCCATGCCAAAAAGGAGGAAATATCTTCTAAAATAAGAACAAATTTTCTAGCCACAAGAAGATAAGATTGAAGTAAATAAATTGTGCCTATAAATATTTTGGTTAATTGTTCTGGGGCTTGAAATCTTAACTAATTGGCATTATTTTGTACAGCATTCAACACTAAAGTATGCAAACATATAAAATGCATAAACATTGTAAATTAAAGTGTTGAAGTATCTAACTATTGAAGCATAGCGATGGAGCTCTGCTGAGGGTGATTTCTCTATACATTCGCTTTTGGGAGTGTAGGAAAGATTGTTCTGCCACCTATTGGCCTTCTGTATGAAATAGCTTTGACCATACCTGGTAGCAAGGCTTCACCTGGCCCCGGACTTGGAGAAGGCGGCATTTCAGCAAACAGCAAGCAACCGAGTCTGGTCTTCTCTCAGGCTTTTGGCTAAGATTGGGTGCACCCCGTGGAAAATGGCAGGGCTCCTCTGATGCCACCACAAGGGCCTAATTCTGAGAGACAACAGACCACTCCCCTCAACTGCACTTAAGAGGGGCAAGTATTCACGGAGCAGGGGGCAGAGGCTGCCCAACAAATGCTTGCTGGCCTCGCCTGGACACAGCTGAGAATCAGGACTGCGTTGACCTCTTGCTCTGTATACATGCTCTGAGCATATTAGAAAAGGATGCTCCACGCCCCCACCCTAGGTGTTCAAGGGACCAGTACAGGAAAGAAATAAAGTAATTTAGCTGACCACTGGATCCAGCCAGGGAATTCTATGAATGTGCCAGAGTACACCTAGACTAGGGTTCTTGACCTGGGATTTATTGAATTAATTAGAATGAGACTAACATAGTTGGGATGGAAACTTCTAGGACAAAATGATGACTCTTGATTTTCTCTTATTGATTATTAAATAGCACCAAGCACTAAATTTTAAAAGAATGGGTCAAGGATTCAATAATACTTCCCTGTTTTTAGCAGGGAAGTGACTAACATGTAGTGCTAGACAGTTGACATAGTCCTGTTGGATCTGCCTACCTCCAGCCTACCCTCCCCAGCCCCAACGCTGCCGTGTTTTACCACTGCCACGGCCTCTCCATCAAGCCTCTCTACTTTGAGTCTCATACCCCACCCCAAGGTCACTGACCACTCTCTAAGCTACTTCCAGAATGGTTTTTCCAAGATGCAAACTTGATGGCATCATGCCCTGGTTTGAAATTCTTCAGCAGCTCCTCATCCCCATCAAAGGGACCTCAGATATTGATCATGGAATATGTGACCTTCTAAGATTTTGCCTTCCTTGCCAGAGTCCTTTGCCTAATCCATAGTGGGTGTGGGGTGGAGGGAGGATTAGAACCAGTATAGCAGGAATGCTAAGAGAAAGCTCCTTCCACTTGAATATTAAAATTTTCAAGGGAGACTGGGCTTCTATAGAATCCTTTAAAGTCCATTAGCAAATTTAATAAAACAGGAGAAAATTAAATACATGAAAAGTAAATCCATGGTGGTGGCATTGGAGTGGGAGGGGGCAATCTGGCATGTCATTCACAATTTTTAGTAAAATTTTCTTTGTGCCTTTGGTAGCTTATATTTAAAACAAAATTTTAAAGCTCTAATATGACTACCATAACTCCATTTAACTAACCTCTAAGCAAGGAAAATAAGATTTGCGGTACCCTTTTGCCATGAAGAAGTATATACAGAAAGATCAAAGTATTTCCAAATGTATTACAGGGAATTATTTATGTCTTCTAAAAGATCATATCCCTGTGCAGTTTCATGTGATAAGGACCTGGATTAACTTTGTTCTGCAAAGAAGGAAAGCCTAATGTATTACATGCTTTTCTATCGCCTCCTTAAGTGGAGTCAAAGAACAAAGCATTTTCCAGAAGGAATGAAGTTGTATCTGTCCGCAGAGCTGCCTAGAGATCAAAAGAATCTTTTAGCAATTTTATTGGAACTTTCTGAGGCCCTTAATTAACATTTAGTTTCGTAAACAATGAGTGCTAGAGGGTGGAAAAAAAGTCTGCTTGTAAACAAGTGGGTGGTTGTCAATCATGATTTTTGAAAAATATTACTTAACTTGAATTAGTATAAACATTTCTGACTTCTAGTTAGTATGATGGCTTCCAGTGTGTTTAGAAGTTATCTCTCAAACCGTTGCTTATTTCTTATTTACCTAAAGGTAGATAAATGGTGGTCAAGTAGCATTCTATTTTTTAGATGGGAAAAAATGTACAAACACAACTTTATCAGTGTATTAGTCCCCTGGGGCTGCCATACCAGGGACAACAAACCGAGTGGCTTGAACAATAGACAGTTGTTGTTTTACAGTTCTGGAGGCTGGAAGTCCAAGATCAAGGTGTTGGCAGGGTTGGTTCCTTCTGAGGGTTTGAAGGAGAATCTGTTCCAGGCCTCTATCCTTACTTATTATGGTGGTTGCTAGTAGTATTAGGTGTTCCTTGGCTTGTAAAAACATCACCCAATCTCTGCCTTCTTCTTCACGTAGCATTGTGTGTGTGTGTGTACATGCTTGCATATGGGTCAAAAATTCTCCTTTGTATAAGGATACAGTCGGATTAGATTAGAACCCACCGTAATGACCTCATCTTAACTTAATCACCTCTTTAAAGAGCCTACCTCCGAATGCAGTCACCTTCTGAGGTTCTGGGAATTAGGACCCCAACATATGAATTTTGGGGGGAAACAACTCAATTCATAACAGATAACTATTTTTAATGGCATGCCTAATTTTTAAAAAGTCAAGAATAGCCAGTTGCAGCTGATGATTTCCCTTAACACTTGCCTCCCTCAGGTCTTGGAGGGCCATTTAGTTCTGGGTCATTCATGAAAGCTGAGGGCCAGGCGAGGATCTGCAGCCACAGCAGTCTAACCTCACAGAGCCGCTTTATCCAGACAGCTCAGGTAGTTCTTGGACCTGCTCCTTCAGTGGCGTTAGCTCGCTCAGTAAGACCACCCTGACCCCCACCCCCCGGGCAAGGCCAGCCAGAACTTTCTTCCCGAGAAGTATTCGGAGGCAGTCCTGCCTCATGCCAGTGTTTATATTTTTATCTGCAGGTCTTTGTTAAAAATCAAAAAGATGGTTCTGTCTTGAACCAGGTGAATGCTAAAGTCATGTCAAATACACAGGAAAAAAATATTTCTGCAGAGTAACTATACAAAATTTGTAATTCCTAAAGCACACACGTGTCCTCATTAGTCAGCATAACTTTGATCATCTCCATGTGATTTTTTCCAGGTGTCCTCCTAACTGGATGATATAAACCCTGCCGTGTTTGGGGTTTCAAGCACACCAGTGCTTTCTTCCCTGGAGAGACAAGTCTGGCTCTTTCCTAAACATGGCGAGACCCTGTAACTCTCCGGAGTTTCTCTTACTAAACTAGAATGTGTGCAAACGGCCTGACTTTGCCTGTTAGTAACCCTTTTATTACCTAGGAATCACCGTCTCGATGACTCCTGTCTCTTCTCAGCCTGTTGGGGCGACCGTCTACTGCAGGTGTGCCCTGGACTTTCCCAGTGTCAGCACTGGGGTCCCACGTCCTGGGCACCTCTCAGTCAGGCAGACCTGGGTGGTCCCCTTACTGCTAATTTTCTCTCTATACAATACATTTTAATCAACAAATAGCCTAAATAGTCTTGGCTTGTAGCTAAGCAGAATTTAACAGATAGTATCCCTAAAGCAAACAAAAGAGTAAATTACACAGAAAGTTAACTAGTCACCCCTTTCTCATGATTTTTCTGGAACAACAGAGAACATCGATAATGCTCTAGTTTCATCCTCCCTGGACCTTGCTAGAGCTTTAGTCCTGATTCAGCAGCCCTGCCCTGAATGTCTCCACTTGTGTGTGCCACAAACACGGTCCAATCCAGCCTGGGTATGTGTCTCCCACACTTCCTGAGGTCCCTTTTTCTATCTGGAGCTCACCTGCTTTCCTACTGCTCTCAGTGGAAAGCCAACAGCCATTCTAGGCAATTCCTTTTCTTCTTTCTCACTCTTCAAACCTGCTGATTCTTCCTCTCATAATAACAACAACTTAGGTTACGAGATGCTTCCTGGGTTTACAAAGTGCTCTTGTAAACACTCATTATTAGATCTTCGTGGTTACTTAGCGCAGTGAGGTGGTGAAGGAGAATTATCTTTATTTTACAAATGCAAAAACCAACTCGGCAGGGCCAAAACTGGACCAGCTCACACCATTCGTAAGTGGCGAATCCTGGCTCTTGAACTTGGGTACTCTTCCCCACTCTGTTTCTTCTCTTTAAAAGACTCTGATATCCTCCGTGTGTATATGTGTGTGTGTGTGCACGTGTGTGTGTGTGTGTGTGTGTATGTGTGTGTGTGTTCTCACAGCCCACACCCCAGATGAGGCTGTCACCACCTGCCACCGAGATTATTTGGCCTCTTGCTGGTTTCCCTGCCTTGAGGCTATCTCCAATCAAGCAATCCTACATACTAGAACCAAAAGAGTCCTTATAAAAGTGCAAATCTCATCACGTCCTGGTTACAAACCTTGGTCGCTCCTCACCACACATGGGATGAAGTCCCAAGTCTCCTCTGGTATCCAAATGTCCCACTGTGACCCTCTAACGTGGACTCCCAATCCACCCCTGCCACAACACGTTTTATAAATAGAAGTGGCATTCATCCTCGATGTCACTCTCTGCTTTCCTTTTGCCTGGACAGTCCATGCCTCTTCTCTGAACAACTGCAAGTCCTTTCATTTCAACTCAACTCTGCTGTCTCTGAAGGTCTCACCCAACCACTCCAGTCCCCATTTATTTCCACCTTCAACCAAGTCCTGCAGCAGTTTTGCAGATACAACTGGGCTCACTCATTATCTGCTCCTGTCTATAGCAAAGCTGGTGAAAACTACGTCGTCTAGACTCACGAGCAGCTCACGTCCTTTCCTGCCGTGAGCTATGTTCTGCCAGGCAGACGCACCCAGGGGAGGCTTGGGAGTGAGCTCCCCAGGAGCACCCACAGCTGATCTTCTTGGCTGGCAGTGGCAGTGGGGTGGCAACCTTGAGGCTTCTGCTAGAACAATCCTATGGTGTGGGTGTTTCTCCTACTGCATGACACACAAGCACAGTTCTCTGATCTTCTTGGTATTTTCTACAATCTACCAAGTACTATGGAGCTTACCTAGCTTAAATGAGCTAGACTGAATTCTGCTGTCCACCTGAGCCATATGCTACACTGTGGTCACTAATTTCGGTACTCCATCAAACAACAGCTTACATTATGACCTTCATGTCACTCTTTTATTGGCCAGATACTCCAGCTACCAGGAGATGCATGTAGCTCCTCTGATTTCTTGTCTACAAGAAGGAACACTGCAATCATCCCATGCCAAGGATGCCACTGGGCCAGGGTGACTGAGCAGAGTCTTGGTGGAGAAGGACAGAGTAAACACTAGGACACGACCCTGGAGTGCCCTCCTGGGAATCTGCTTTTTAGTTTCTCTCTTGGATTTTTTCTGAATTGTCTCCCTTGGCAATCGATGTGGCTGGATACTGAGAAGGACCTGGAGATGGCTTCCATTTGGAAGGGGTCTCCAGAGTAAGTAAAGAGCCAAGTAGGACATGGGGCAGGACCCAGGTGAGAGGCTACCTAAGGGAGGCTATGTGACCTGTTTGTGTTCAGACAAAAGAAGTTCTCCTGGGTCACCTCAAGTCCAGTTTAACTCACCAAGGATAGAACTTCTTTAGAGAGGTTTAACACCAAAGCCCTGGACATAATACAACCGCTGGTCAATGATTTCACCTGCTCCTGTTCTCGGTGAGTTTCTCTCTCTCTCTCCCCATCCTTGATCTTGAACCTTGAACCTGTAAGGGCTGCGGGAAGCCGAGAAGGTATCCAAGGATCTAGGGATCCGCTCCTGACCACACACAGCTGTAACTAACATAACTAGCCCTCAGCAACTGCAGTACAAACGGCGACAGGACAGGAAACACGTTCTGGGCTTCAGTCATATTTCCTTCTCCTACTCACTAATCGTATAAATATTTGCTGAGCAAATGTATTTAACACTTTACACCTTACAGAATTCACATGAAGTCAATTTTTATTTCTCACCTGGTGAGAAGACCCCTACTGGAGTTATGCTCTCAGAAATCTGGAAATTCAATGTGGTACACATATGCTGAGATTCCAACATAGAAAGAAAAACAAAAAGCAAACTGGAGTGGCTTTTTTGAGTATAAAACAATGATATGAAATCTAAGCCATACATAAATAAGTCATGGGAAAATAACTTTTGTGAATGAACTAGATCTGAACCAAAAGTAAAATATATGCGTAAATTCGGTGTTATTTTATTATTGTTACTTAGTTATGATCATTTAATTATTATAAATGGGAGTCTTATTACAATAAAAGCCACTTTTGTCACATTAGCCCGTTGATTAATAGCTTTCATTGAATTTTTAACAATGTTAAATTTTAAAAGAAAAAGAGTTAAGAACAAAGAATATATACTCCTAAAGGTTGGTTTCACTTGTAGCTCTATACACTGATGGAAAACCTGCTCTGTGTCATGGAAAACTACTTCTCTAAGCACTTGCACTGCACTAATTGATCTTTTAATTGGCTCAGTCAACACTCCAGTCTTTCCACACAAGTTCTAATTGCTACATGCAACTGTAGCAACACTCAGATTGTCGAAAAGATGGGGGCATCCAATCAACCTTTGCTTCAACCAGTGCACTGGCAAGAGGCAGATAGATTTTACACTAGCGTGTTGAGAAACTGACACAAATGCAAACAAAAACACTGTATTCTCCCTTCACAGCAAATATTTCTATAGAAATGCATTCATCTCTTTTACTCACACTAAAAGTGTGGGGAGGGAGGGGCAGATGGTACAAATCAATGGATATTGTCCAGACTGGTTTCTTACTTTGTTTTCTGAAATAAAATGTTTATTTGCCATTCTTCCCTTCCTCTCCCCACCGTCTCTTGCACCCATAAAACTTTAGGCCATGTACTTAATCCAGTTACCAAGTGACAAGTACGTGCAGGCTAGGCCCTTTTCTTTGCTGCATCTGTAATACCCATGCCTGGATCCGGGCTTGGGACACAGAAGTCACCTGTGCTGTGGATGAGTCTATTTCTAAGAATCACCCCTATTTGATGAATGTCTGTCCTAATTAAATAATAGCAAGCAATCAGTAAAATGTTACAATAAAGCATGGTTTCTCAACATGGGGGCTATTGGCATTTTGTACCAAATCATTCCTTGTTGTAGGGGGTGTTCTGTGTATTGTAGGACATTTAGCAGCATCCCTGGCCTCCTCTGCCCGCTAGACACAAGTCGTGCAGAGTAATTCCCCCACCAACAAACAAGCTGCTCCAGTGAAGAAGCCCTGGAATAAAGATGCCACATGCACACAATTCCCTACAAAACTGCACAACTGAGGCTTATCTATTTTTCTATTTTTTTTTTTTTGTTGAGAAGATTCCATTCACTACCCAATACTTTCTTGATAGACTTAGAAACCAAACAGAGAAGAAGAAGAAGAAAGAAGAAAGAAAATAAGAGGAAAGCTGATCTAAAGTGATCCCAAATCAAGCAACTATTAATAATTCTTTAGTAGATCCTTAAAGGTAGACACAACAAAAATTGGAAACAAAACAAAACAAACAAACAAATAGACCAACCCTCCTGATCCACAAGGCTCTGAAGGGGTTGTTCGAGGCTAGTTAACCAGCCAACCTTTCTGCATGTCACTCACCATGCTTCGTGGAGGAACTTGTGTTAGTAGTTTCATGAATGCTACGGTGGGGACTCAGTCCCTCACTGACTGACTGGTACCCTGGTGTAAAGCAGACTTTCCAACCCACAACAGAAGTCACTGAGCAGAGAATGGCTTCTCTATTTATTTATTTACTTATTGTCTATTTTTCTTTTTTTTTTTTTTTTTGAGACAGAGTCTCACTCTGTTGCCCAGGCTAGAGTGCCGTGGCATCAGCCTAGCTCACAGCAACCTAAAACTCTTCTCAAACTCTTGGGCTCACGCAATCCTCCTGCCTCAGCCTCCCGAGTAGATGGGACTACAGGCATGTGCCACCATGCCCGGCTAATTTTTTCTATATATTTTTAGTTGTCCAGTTAATTTCTTTCTATTTTTTAGTAGAGACGGGGTCTCGCTCTTGGCTGGTCTTGAACTCCTGACCTCGAGCAATCCTCCCGCCTCGGCCTCCCAGAGTGCTAGGATTACAGGTGTGAGCCACTGCGACCAGCCTTACTTATTGTCTTCTATTCTCTCCTCCTCCTTCTTTCCTACCTTCCTTACTCCCTCCCTCTCTCTTTTCTCCTCTTTCTCCTTCTCCTCCTCTTTCTCTTCCTTTCCCTTCTTCTTTTGACTTCTAGATCTTTCATCCCTTGAGATAAATATCAAAGTTTTCTATCTAAATTCTGAAATTAAAAATCTTTTTAACATTAAGTTTGAGAATTCCTCACGTATTTTTTAATATATTCAAGGCAGCAATCTTAATCCTCTTAATCATATTAGTAAAAATGCAATACTTGATCAAAAATGGCTTTTTAAATAACTAGATAAATACACACGCACAGAAACACACACACACAAATTCTGGCCCATCCCAGTACTTATACTGACTTTAAAATATTTTAAACCCAAGCACTAAACACTCTGAAACCTAATTTAGCTTCTGAACTTCACAAATACTATGGACAGCTGTATCTGTTAAATTGAAGGCCATTTCCACAGAGTTCCCCATCAGTGACCACACCACGCCTGGCACTCATGCTAGTTCCCTGACCGGTCAACAACTGCCTGTGCTGTCAGGCTTCCCAGAACCCACACCCCTTTCCCAGTCTCGGCAACGCACTTGGTAGACCCTGCGTGGTTAGAGTCCAGCTCTGCTTGCACAGACTGATAAATTCTCCCGGGCTCCATTTTCTCAAGTGCAACCAGTGCCCCCCACTAATTCCTGCTGGAATTGAAATCAACAATACATCTAACGCACATAGCATGGGACTGGTTGCGTGGCTGGTGCGTGGAAAATGTTCCCTGCTGCTGTATGTCGATTAATCTTACGTTGCCTGCTTAGTTGATGGATTGCCACCACCACTGCCATCTCTGTCGTCCTGAACAGCCACACTTCCACTGCTGCACTATTCACATGAAGCCTCTGCTGCCTTGTCCTGCACTATATATTCCCAGAACATGCCTTGTGTCACCAGCTTTGTCATAAGTTGCTGCAGGATGGGACGGTAATTATGCCTCGTGGATGCAAAATAAATCTTCCATAACCAGTGCAGGGGGCAGACAGAATACTGCAAATGCAGATGTTTTTTGGGTCCCTGTGAAGAGAAACTCCCCTCACTCTGACATTTACAATGAAAGGGAGTCACTCTCTTTAAACCCTGCATGTGCAGAAGCTTTCCTGCCTGGTCTGGTGGAATCCTGGCAGACACACTGTACCTGCATTTTGCAGAAGATCCTGGGGCTGGCAGAGGAGAGGTGCCTGTAAGCAAGAAAGTGAGGGACGTGCAGATTGAACCTACTTTGTCTTGTTCACTCTTCCTTCGTGCCAGACACTGTTCTAAACAATTCATAGTCAAGTTATATAACATCATCGCATCTACCCCCCACGAGGGTGGTGACTGCTTTAATCCTATTTCAAGGATTGGAAACTGAGGCCAAGAAGTGAAGCCCGGGGTCCCAGGCTAGCACAGTGCTCTGAGTCCTGAGCCCCAGCTCAGGTACTCGCTGCCTTTGTCCCTCCCAAGACCTGGGTTTTTCCCATTCGGTGGCTGACATCCTCCCCTTGAATCTCACCTGCAGCACAGCCGCTGCGGGGCCTCATTTGAGCTTTGTCTGTGAGATTGGCACCAGCAGGCTGGCGTCACGTACCTTCCAGCCGATTTTAGTTTCCAATGTCTATGAATCCAAATCTCTCCTGCTGGAAAGAACAAGGACAAGAAGGGTTAGGGAATAGGAGATGTGGTGTGAATGTCAGGGACAGAGAGAAGGTTTCAGCAGGACGCAGCTTTGGGAAAAAGAAAAGAAGCCTCCAAAGCTGAGACCTGCACCCCCAGCCTCGGCCCACCTGTGGGAGGGGGGAGCCGGGGAGGGGTGACAGCGCTGCTGCGCATGTGCGGGGGTGGGGGCAGCCCCACCTGCCCTGGGTGTGTGATTGGTGGAAGCTTAAGAAATAACTAGGCACGCAGGTCTCCAATACCGTGTGTAATGTGCCAGCGCTCTTGTTTCAGAAAAGATAACAAGTTTTAGGGCCTTCCAAAAGTTAACTCTCTCTCATTCCACACTCCCCGTGAGATTTGTAATTCTCAGGCATGGGCCTCATGGAGGGGAGGTAGCATCCTCTAGCCACATGCCGCTGAAGCTAGTTCATTTAGGGTTTCAGGCCTGCATGGTCGGGGTGAGTGGAGTGTGGCCTGGATCTTCTGACAGCACCTTGCACTTAAGGCTTAGGGGCCAGATTACAAACTGGAGGAAGCTACACCTCTGGTGGATCATGTCTGCTCCCTCAGAAACGAGAGGAGAGTTGAGTCCTAGGGTGGCAGATCCTCTGTCGAGGAGAAGCCTCTTTGAAATGACAGAGGTGGCCAGAGCTGAGTGGCGCGTCTAGACATGAAGCACTCATTGTGCCACAGAAGGACTTAGCCTGGCTCAATTCCATCTTCTCCAAACTTTGAGAAGGCTTGTTTTCCCCTCTGAATACACATTTCTAAATCTATAATGGGTAAGAAGAGGAAAACTAAATTTATTTCATGGCCGACTTTTTGTGGTAAGAGATAAGAGAAACAGACTTCTTCAAAGGCTCACCTGCAGCGGACGAAGCAAGCGGGTCCTGAGGAACGAACATTCCTTAGCGGATCCACGCAGCTCACGGCTCGTCTGGGAAGAAACCAGCCTCGTGGACTCCAGCAAAGTGCTAAGGAGCATCAGCAGTCTTTTTGTGTAAATAAAATAAAGTAAATTCCTTTTATGTAGGAAGAAGGGAAAATAGGAAAACATATATATATGCGCTGGTACATCAGCTTATTTTTACAAAACACGCACACATACAGAGTCAGGAGATAGACCAGGACACAGTAAAACTACCTCCCAGGGGAGGACAGGTGAAAGTGAGGAGACCTGGGAGGCAGTGATGCTTCTAAGAGTGAGTCTCCTGTAACATTCTGACTTTTGAAGACACATTAATAGTCTGCACATTAAAAAAAAAAATCAGTAAGAATGAGGAGGGGAAAAAAACTAAAGCCAAAAGCAGACTGAGAAGAATGAAGATAATTATATTTCAAATGAATATGGTACCATGATAAGGCAGATAAAGAAGAAAGTGGAAAAGAGAAAAAGGGGTAATAGAAGGGAGGGAGAGAGGAAACGAAAGGAAATCCAATTACCTTGAAGGAAGGAAAGTTCAAGAAACTTGTGAGCACAGTATTTGCCTGTATAAGCTCAGTTTGGGCTAGGGTAGGATGAGGGCAGGAGAATTGCAAACAAATCCTGACCACTCTTCAGTAGATTAATTTATTGCAGTGTTTGGGCAAAGAAATTCTATGAGGACTTTAGATGTATTGAAGGATTGAGCAAACGTGTACCAGTGTGAGCCCTCAGGAAAGGGTTCTCCCTGTGGAAAAGGAATATGCAAAGAAGTAATGGAGGAAGGCGAGAGAGCTCTGTGGGGACAGATCAGAATCAGAGGTATCGACAGGAAGTTGGGATTTCTAAAGTGCCTGTGCCAGTAGAGGGATATTTGCATGTGTATTTGCTTGCATATGTACGCATAGGTGTGTATGCAGCCTTTATTTCCTCTCTGCCCATTGAAACGGCCAGGAAACAAAGACACTCCAGTAGCAAGGAGCACACCTCCTGCTCAGATCTTGATTTCCAATACCATTCCCCACTAAAAGGAGCCAGTTTCTTCAGAGCAGTTTCTTCAGAGAAACTGCTAATCCCAGGGCTGGGGCGGGGTAGAGGCAAAATGAGCTAGAAAGTAAGAGCGTGCTCAAAAAGTGGTGGCAGCATGTCACAAGGGCACAAGAGCCACCTGAAGGAGCTACCACTGGCTAAATTTGGGACAATTTGAAAACCAAAATAAAGAAGTAATGAGCTATTAATAAATAGAAAATCATGAACACATGTGGATAATCAATAGGGTGGGGGTGGACTCTGCAGTAGAATGCCAAGGTCTGGCTGGTAGACGGGGAGGGAGTGTGGAGTTGGAAACTCAGCATTCTGCAGCAATTGTACTAGAGACTGAATCAGGCAAGAATTGTCAATGGATGCTAAATGTAGGTGGAATTTTTGATGAGGATTAGGATATATGTATGGTCTTAAAACGTCATACCCCTGACTTTTTATTACTTCCAAGGGAGAGAAAAATAGTAATTAAACAGTGAAGATTTGAAACACCACTTTAACTAATATTAATATTAACAGCACCAAAGAGGGCTAGATGGCCATAGAGTGTCCCCGGATGTGGTACTCTGAGAAGAGAACCTGTGGAAATATTCCAGATTAAATAGAGAGACTTAAAACACAGGACAGGTAAACGTAGCACCTGACACTAGACAGATCCTGCACTGCAGGGGCGAATGCTCTAAAGCACATTATTGGGTCAACTGACAAAATTGGGACATGAATGGTAGATTAGATAAAACATTTTATCAATGTTTAAATTACTGAAGTTGATAACTTTACAATGGTTTCGTAAGAGAATATCCTTATTCTTAGGAAACATCCCATGAAGAATTTAAGCATAAAGGGGCCATGATATTTGTAGCTTACCTTCAAATAGTTCAGGAAAAAAGGTGTGTATGTATGTATGTGCCTGCACATGTGTGTGTGTGTGTATGTGTGTGCAAAGAAAGAGAACACAAAGACAAAGGAAATGGTAAAACTGTGTGTAGTAAAGGGCATATGTGTGCTCTTTGTATCACTTTTATTTTTGCAACCTGTCTTTAAGTTTGAAATGATTTTCAAATAAAAAGTTTGGAAATGATTGTGCAAATTGAGTGTATCTATAAAGGACTATCATGAAACAGCTCAGCAAGCGTTGCTGAGAGGCACTTATTAATCAATACATATATATTAATATGTCATTTCTGATGTTTTAGATCACATTTTAATTGTCCACTGGAGCTTTGATTTCCAAACCTTGCCCTTTAATGGGCTGTGTCTGAATCCCCTAGGATGCTTTTAAATAATGCAAATTCCAGGAACCCGGACCCTGATATACAAGGTCTGAGGCGGGCCTAGGAATTTCTATTTTTCACACAAACACTGAAAAGAGAATACATTCATGAATGTTTCTATGTTTTTCAAAATTACACCCACTTCTCATGCTTGTGAAGTAACACTCTGAGTGGCTCCCTCCTTGCCACTGGCACTATGTGCTTGGTCTCCTCTTGTTCCTTCATAGGGACCGTCACCTCACCACGGGTTGCCCACACCTCATCCACGGTATGCCCAATGGGCCAGGTGAGACTCTGGTCCAGGACATCCTCCCCCTACATGCCTCTCTCCAGCCCTCCTGCCCTGCCTGTCCCATAGGCTGCCACAGGTACCATTTCCATCCCACCTCTGATCCTCATCCTGGTCAAATCTGAGTTATAATCACAACCTCCCAGCTTCATGGAGTAGCTAAATGAGCCTCAGACAGAACCTCTTGCTATCCCTCCAGACGTCTCTGTGATTCTGAGCTTTCCTGGCCACATCTCCTGTTTGTTCTTTTTTATCCAAACATCTTTATGCGTTGAACGCGATATTGCCTTGGTTTCATCTGAGCAACTTTCCATCTCATCACATCATCTGGAGCATCTGTCAAGGATGAGATAAAGATGGTTGCACAATGGGATTATCACCCAACCTGGCAATCTGACCTCTCAACGGCCTTCTCGGCCCTCCAGATAAACGCTGTTGCTCTACAATGTAGAAAAATGGTCGTGTGTTTTTTCTCCCCACCAAATAGCTCACAGCCATTCTCCCCCTAAAATTGATGATACTTTCTTTATTTGAAGCCTTCTTTAGCCTATGATCATAGGCTCATCTGATTTTAATGTCAATACTTCTATTCAAGCTTAATCCTTAAACAAAGGAGCATCCAAGTAATTAATAAAGCAAGGACTCAAATGGCATCACTCAGTTTTACGGATATGAGTGCTTCTCACGCAAGGGTGTCGCGTTGATTGACCTCACGGGCACCAAATTTTCTGTGTGGTAGTGAATAAGGTTTCAGCTAAAACTAATCAAGGCAAAGTCAATAGGCTGCCCTAGAAGAGTATAAACTAAAAGAAAATTTTGCGATTTATGCATATGCTCGTTATCTAAATATTTGTTTAACCCTATCAAAAAGTGGGCAAAGGACATAAAAAAAATAATGAAAGTTTTACTTCTTACCCATGGTCTCAAAATCTTTTCAAGCCAATAAAAATTCAAGATGCTCGTGTTTCATGAGTGACCAGGCCTGACCTTCCCCTACTCACTCCTTTATCGCTGTCACCAGGGCATCTTGAAATGACAAAAGTCCCTCCGTAAAGGGCAGCTCTGCATACGGCAGCGGTTCTGCAGGTGTGGTCCCTCGTCACCTGGGAACTTGTTAGAAAGCACATTCTTTTGCTCCACCCCAGCCCTGCTGAATCGGAAACTACATTTGGGCCCAACACCCTGTGCTTTAACAAGCTCTCTGAGACACACGTTAGCCAAGCGCTGGACACTGGAAGGTGATAATTGTTCCAGAAATCCTTTGGCCAGAACAAAATCAAATAGGGAAAGAGAGTACACATACATTTTCTAAAGTTCTTAAGTCTAAACAGTGTGTTTAACTATCCAATTAAAGTGGAATATTCCATTAGCTTTTCTATTTTTGAAATAGATTATTATGGAGAATATTTGCCGCATTTTTTTATTTGGCTGGAGATGTTTATAGTAACCAGGGCTAAAATTAGGGTGCTTGCCTGAAGTGCAAAACTTAAAGGTTCAAAACTCATGAATCGAGATAAATGTTAGTACAATATTTTTGACAATCAAAATTAATGCAAAAAACTGTGATGAACAAAATATCAAAAATTTAAATAAAGATTGGACCAGCCCTGAACTTGCATGACTAATCTCTCTAGCCTCACTCTAATCCTGGCCTTGATGGTAATTACAACCCCACATTATTGTCAATAAATTGTGATAACCTCAGAGGAGGATATCAGCTCTGCCTCAGATACAATTATTATTTTCCTGAATGCTATGCCAAGGCCATGGTCATAGACAGCAGCATGTCTTGGGAGCATAGAGGGCTCCAAAGAAACAGACCAATAGGATAGGTAAATGGATAGAGAGATAGGTAGGTAGGCAGAGAGAGAGAGAGAAAGAGAGACAAATTTATTTTGAGGAATTTGTTCACATAATTGTAGGGACTGGCAAGTCCTGATTCTACAGGGCAGGTTGGCAAGCAGGTCCACAGGAAGAGTTGATGTTGTAGCTCGAGTCTGAAGGCAGTTTGGAGGCAGATTTTCTTCCTCCTCCGGGGATCTCACTCAGTCTTTGTGTCTTAACACCTTCAACTGATTAGACGAGGCCCACCCTTGTTGTAGGGGGTAATCTGCTTTACTGCAAGTCTACAATTTAAATTTAAATCTAAAAGGCACCTCCAAAGTTAATGTCTAGGCTGGTATTTGAACAACTGGGCACCGTGGCCCAGCCAAGCTGATGCATACAATTAACCATCACGATATCCCATGTTCCTCACTTTGAGCAAACAGTCATTTCTATAACAGCTTCTAACC